>JAUNZO010001318.1:0-733609 GCA_031894775.1 Chloris gayana
GTATTGTGAAACAATATGATCGTAAATTCTATGCATGGTTATATGTCACAGACCATATGTGGATTTTGTAATATACGAACCGCAAAACCAGTGATTTTATAAAATTTATTCTTCATTGAATGATTGTATCTTTCTGAAAAGAAAATAGTATTCGTTATACAGTCATGCCGCAAACAGGTCTACAACAGGCTCAGTGAGCAACCTCTCAAATTACTATCAGCAGGCATGTACGTTGCTCCATCCATAATATTTTGAACAACTAAAACAACCGAGTGACGATAAATATCGTCGAGCTATTATTAGCATGTACACGTCGAGGCTGAGACGACACAAGATAATTTTTAACCATAATTCCGTATGGAGTGGGAGGGTAACAAAAACAGGGAAGTAGAAAAGGTACGAGGTTTTTGGGTGGAAATAACAGTTTTGGATAAGGATGGAGGTTTCTCGACGACCAAGATGGTGGCTATCTTCGACGAATGCATGACTATGTGGTATGGTTTTGGTAGCATTAATATTTAGCATTGTAACAGGGAAGCAAACCAGGTGGCATATGAACAAGCTAGTGTAGCTTACTCTATAAAACAAACTTGTACGTCGGTCTTGAACTCCTGGTGAACCAGGTAACATGCTTTTTTTAGGATGTGATAGGTATGTAGCATTATTCTGTACGTCATACCGTATACATGAATCATGCATGCCTCCAGATTTAAATCAACATGCATGGGAATTCAAAGGTTGAAATTAGAGTGGCCAGAACATCCGAGGGTGACAGATTTTAATGAGAATGCTTATTCTTTTGTAGTTTAGATAGATTCCATTGGTATATTACATTCAAGTGGCTGGAAAACAATAATTCAGTTATTTAATTACTGGATTCCACAAAAAATGTGTTATTTAAGTACTATTCCCTCCTTCCTAGTTTACTTGTTATTCTAGGAGTGATTTCTAGCGTCCAGATTCATAGAATATTCAGATTCATAGAATGTTCAATGCACTTGGATAGTCGGTTTATTCAGATTCAGAGAATGTTCAATGAGCCAACTACGAGCCAGCTACAAGCCAGAATGACAAAGAGAACACGGGGTACATTTTAACACAGGAGAAGCTGTGTAGAAAATAGAAATATAGTTATTTAAGAAGTATATTAATGTTAAGTTGTAAGAAATATTGATTTGGTTATAGTATATTCAATTCGGCAATGATGCCAATGAGTTACTGGAGCGGCATACAGCTGCATATGTTGATCATAGATGATTTTTAGCCGGCTCGTATATAGCTAGAGATTGTTAAAAGGGATGGTAAAGTGGACAACTGCTCGGCTCTCATATACTATTGAGGTGCTAGTAGTGTGTGAATCCTAGCTACAGACAGGCAAACAATAACTCAGTTATTTAACAATAGTACTCATTTCGTTTGAAATTGTGATTGATCGTGTCACTCTTGTTTTGTGCAACGAGTTGAGAGATCTCTACTTTCCGTCAATTGTGTTTTAGCGATTATAAGTGTAATACTAGCAAGAATTCTAAGAGATTCAGGTAGCACTCTGATACACCGTGCAACACACGATCAATGTTTCACAACTTACTAATGACGCTATGGCAAAAAAAGAATGCCACTAATAACGCTGATATATTCGCTCATGCTCTCTTGATCGTTGTTCGTACTTATTGCATCTCACACCGTAATCTCTTCGAGGGCGACTTCCAAAATTTTGTGAAGCATCAACTGGATCATTGGATCAGTGTAGATTAACAGAAAAAAAGTGAAACAGTAGACGCCTGGACGAATTCCAAAGGCTTGCAGAGCAGATTGAGCCAGTAACAATATAGTCATTAAGAGCTGAGCATATATAGTAAACAGCTTTGTGCATGGCGTACCACTAGCACCACCAGGCACTTATTAACATCTATCAACATCACAAGAAGTTCCAGAAAAGTGACTCTCTCTAACCGGTCCGCAGAACCATCTATTGTCTCTCTAACCGCAGGCCGCAGCAGCGTCTGAGATAGCTACGTCGATCCTGCGCCATGCATCATCAGATTCTGGACACGTTGGTCTACTGGCAGACGCCGTCAAGGCTCCATTCTTGGTCCGGCGAGCTGTCCGCACCGTTGGTCCACTGGCAGACGCCGTCAAGGCTCCATTCTTGGTTCGGCGAGCTGGCCGCACCGTTGGTCCACTGGCAGATGCCGTCAAGGTTCCATTCTTGGTTCGGCGAGCTGGCCGCACCGTTGGTCCACTGGCAGACGCTGTCAAGGCTCCATTCTTGGTCCGACGAGCTGTCCACAACGTTGGTCCACTGGCAGACGCCGTCAAGGCTCCATTCTTGGTCCGGCGAGTTGGCCTCAACGTTGGTCTGCTGGCAGACACCTTCAGGCTCTTTCTTGGTTCAGCGAGCTAGCCTCAACGTTGGTCCACTGGCAGACACCTTCAAGACTCCATTCTTGTTCTTGGTTCAGCGAGCTAGCCTCAACGTTGGTCCACTGGCAGACACCGTCAAGGCTCCATTCTTGTTCTTGGTTCAGCGAGCTAGCCTCAGTGTTGGTCCACTGGCAGACACCATCAAGGCTCCATTCTTGGTTCAGCGAGCTGTCCGCACCGTTGATCTGCTGGCGGACGCCGTCAAGGCTCCATTCTTGGTTCGGCGAGCTATCCGCACCGTTGGTCCACTGGCAGACGCCGTCAAGGCTCAATTCTTGGTCCAGCGAGCTGGCCGCACCGGTGGTCCACTGGCAGACGCCGTCGTCAAGGTTCCATTCTTGGTCCGGCAAGCTATCCGCACCGTTGGTCCATTGGCAGACGCTGTCAAGGCTCCATTCTTGGTCCGGCAAGCTGGCCGCACCGTTGGCCCACTGGCAGACGTCCTCAAGGATCCATTCTTGGTCTGGGGAGCTGGCCGCACCGGCGGCCGGCAGGTCCACGGCAAGGTCGCCGTTGGATGGGTCCTGGTCGCCACTGTTCTGTTGCGAGATGGAGCCAGAGTAGTCGGGTGGATGGGCCACTGGTGTAGGCTCTTCCCCGTTGAACGGCGGGATGATCAGGTCGAACAGAATGTCCATGAGCTCGCCTTCAGGTTCATCCCTCCTGAGAAGTGAACAGATCAGTTCATATAAGCGCGTTAAATTCGAACAGAAAAAAAATGAAACACGAAACATGACGAAAGAGTTTCTTGGAAAGTCGTTCTGAAATACGTATCTGAATACCTCAGGTTGCATGCACTATCTGCAGTCTGTATACCAGGATAAACCCAGAACTAATATAAAATTAATGCTGATTTAATTTGATTCCCTGGATACCTAGTTAAGATGCCGTAAAAGTAGTCCTAGATAACTTGTGAAGGTGTATGACAACGGCCAGGTCACATGGTAATCCTGAATGTGTTTGTTCTCTTGTTGGAGAAAGCAACAAATCGAACTCGGACCGGATCCAAAAAAGGGAAAACGCGCGACAAATGATGGACGCACCGAAACACGGCACGTACTTCTCACCTCTGCCATCATGCCGCTCCAGGACAGGCTCGCCGGCGGCTCCATCCGCCGGTGGATCGACGTTGATAGCTTCGTGAAGCTCCTGCAGTATCCTCTCCAGGCTCGCGGCGTCCGCCTCATCCAGTGGACTGCCTATGCCGTCAGCGCCGGGGGCCGGGGAAGGCGGCATCATCACCAGCTCCTGCATGAATTGATTCGGAGGGAGCTCCACTCTGGGACCAACAGGGGCCGATGACGTGGCCCCAGCTGTCTCCAGCGTCTGGACACTGGGCTCGAACAGTAACTGTTGTGGCGACGCCAGCGGCGAGAGCTGGCCGTAACGGCAGCCAGTGGCGAGGGCAAGCTGGAGCTGCGCATCCGACGGGTACACGGGCAGGCCGGCACGCAGGCGCCGCTTGGTCCTCGTGTTCCAGTAGTTCTTGATCTCCTTGTCCGTCCTCCCCGGCAGCTGCAGGCGTCGTGCACATGGATAATTTCGCAACAATCTCTCGATCTATGGTGGCAAGAAAATAATGGAAAAATAAAGTGTTGTCTGATTCTTATCTCTTACATGCGCAGCCATGGCCGCCCACTTGTTGCCGAGCTCCGCGTGGAGCTTGGCGATGAGGATCTTCTCGTCGGGGGTGAAGTATCCCCTCTTCCGGTCGGGGCAGAGGTGGTTGATCCACCGGTTGCGGCAGCTCTTGCCGGAGCGCAGCAGCCCGGACAACCTCTGCACTGCGTTCCAGTTCCCCTCGCCGTGCTGCCGGACATGGTTAATCAGCACGGCGTCCTCCGCCGCAGTCCACGGCCCCTTCTTCAGCGGCACCACCTGCTGCTCCTCATTCTCCTCGCCAGGTGGCTGCACCGCGCCGGGATCGTTCTCCATAGGCGCTGCCGGGGAAGGAGTGGGGATTGAGAGAGGCACGCACAATTATTGTGCTCTGGGAACGAGGTGTGCAAGGAGAAGGTGAGGGGGGAGATTTATGGGAAAAGGGAACTGCCGTTTTCCATTTGTGTGTGGATTGTGCAGGTGACTCAGGGACGGGGCACGCTGCGATTATATATGGCCAGGCCATTTCTCTCTCTTAGTCTTTTATTACTATTATTATTTGGACTTCCCTATGTTCTCTAAAAGGCTATATTTTTTTATGGACTGAAATAGACAGGCGTTTCTCGTGCAATGCCGTCGTCGTTTTGGAGAACTGGAGATGGACAGGATCAGGGAGGAAGGATGAATATGATTGGGAAACTCTAGCTCCTGCTGGCGAGACAGCGCGACCAACCAGTTGGTGGCTTATCGCGGATGGCTTAGGGAAGTGTGGGTTGCCCGGGAAAAAGCGGCAGGCTTCCGGTGGAGTTTACGGTGGCCGGTGGTCGTGACCAAGCGGTGGGCTGGTAGTAGGCAAGTGAGGGCGGTATGGGCAGCAGCGGCGTCACCAAGGATGAGTTAGTGGCGGGCGGTGACGAGATGGCTGGCAGTGGCAACTGTGGCCGTGCCGGCGGTGCGGTGAGCCAGAGCGGCGCAACGAGGTGTGGCGGGTGGCCATGAAGCCAGGGGCCACGAAGGAAGTGATCCAACAGAGCGGCGGGGGTGAAGGCAGCTCATTGAGGAAGAAGAGGCTGTTGGAACCCTGGGACACGTGGCAATCTCAGGACGATGTCGCGCGCTCGGGGTGGTTTGAAAGTTCCCATATCCAACAACCTCAACCAATAGGAAAATTAAGATTCACCCTTACTCTGATTGGATGGGGGATGGAGCTCCATTCCCAACCGGACAATTGAGATGAACCTTTGTTGTCATCGGTTACGGTAGTTATGATATGGAAACTGATTGAAAATGTGTATATTGATTTGGAAGATTGTTGTCGGATAGAAAACCGACACCCGATTTTTGTGGTACAATTTGTCGATTAGATAACGTAGACCGTAGTTTTGGACTTTCATGTTGTTTTTACTAACATCCCACTGCGTTCCGGCTGAATTAATGTTGTACCGGTATTCTGTCGACCGACCTGAATTAGAATTTCTCAAATTTCGACTGAGTTGGTTCCAGATTTCTATACATTGCTTCTTGATTTCCATGTGGGGCTTTGCTTGTAATAAATAAAAATGCACGATCCTTGCTACACACCATCTCCAAGTCTATATGCTCGTAGCCCCGTGCTCTTCTCTTCTCAATTCTCTCCTAGTTAACAGCCAGCGTGTGAAATGAATTGCTTGTTCCTTGGAACAATTTATTTATTAGAGGTATTAGAACATTTGTGACCATAGAGCCGCTAAGGCCCACAGACCATGGAGCCTTATTTGTTCGTAATTTTATTTATTATTTTTAAGAAATATTTATTACCACTCTAATACGGAAGTGTGGCCATGGGGTACCTATGCACAGGCTACTGTAGCTTACACAAAACATGACCCATTAAGACCATATAGACCAAGGAGCCTTATTTGTTTGTAAATTTATTATATTCTAAAAAAGCATTTACTATTAGTATATTTTATATTTTTGTAATTATTATTTTTAAACATAAAATGAATACTCAAACAATGAATCTTCACGCTAAAAATGAATATTCATTTTTTGCAAAATACTAGAAGTAATTTTCACTACTAGAATAATCAATATTCACTGATCGAATAACTAATCTTTACTATTAGAACAATTGATTCTAACTTGAAATAACTAAAAAACAAACTAAATTCGGAACAAAAGAAAAGTTAAAGTAATACTCAACAATTAATTTCTCTATTGGAACAATCAATTCTCACTGCTTGTCCAGGCATGAAATGATACATGTCGAGCTGTAATTGGGTTGGGCCATTTTTTTCGTGCTTCGAGCTGACACACTTAGCCCAGCCCATTTGAACAGTACTATGCGTCAATGCGTGAGGTTGATCATTGTCTGACTCGGGCACTTAAGTAGATTGTGTTTTTGTTTTGTTGGTTAGTGAGTCGGATGATGTGTGCCGTGTGCGACTTCCCTAAAGAAAAAGATGATGTGTGCAACCTGAGCGTGGTATAACAGGAGTACAGGACCCCAGGATTCCGGAAGGCTACAACAGAAGTGACTTGCGGTTGGATGCGTGCCGGGCTGAAAAGGTAGTCTTTATCCGTTTCTCAATCGCCGACCTTTGATGGGCCTATAGTTAAAGTTATCAAAACTGATTCCGGCCTACTAAAGCGCTTGATGAGGAGGAAGAAACAATTCTCACCCCTTCCGTCGTGTGGCGCCGCCGCCGGCGTTGCTTGTTTAGAGTTCATCCTCCCCTGTGCTTTCCTTTGCGTCTTCTACTCAGTCCCCTCAGCGTCGAGCGTCATCACTCTCAAGCCCATGGCCTACAACAGTGGTGATCCAAGGCCAAATTGCTGGTCGATGTGGCTCAAGCGGCAACGAGCCCAAACAAGTGTGTGCCTCTGAAACCCACTTCTTCATTAGTGTGAAGACCTACTGCTTTGTCAACAAAATTGCATTTTTTATTACCTCTCACGTTTTTCTCCTCGTCTTTTTTTTTTTTGCGTATATGACACTGCTCTTTTAGTTACAGGGATTAGGGATAATTGGTGCTCCGAACATTATTGAAGTTACCAGATTGTTTGTGCAGGAAAATTAAAAGTTTGATTTGAGCGATTAATTTGCCTTGCACTTTGCACTTTGCACTTTTAAGTTTACTTTTGCTGCAGTATATGTTGACTTTGTAAAAGTAAAGAAGAGGATCCATACATTTTTAGGTAATGAGAGGGTCCATACATATCTACTGGAAAACACGTGAGATTTCTGTTTTCATGGCTGATAGTGTGGTCGCACTTGCAACATAATTAGTTAATTCTAAAATTCTTCTCATAGTAAATAAGTTTCAACTAATATTAGGTGTCTGCTCTGTTTTATTATGTCATAGATTACCTTGGATCGAGGGCTTCATTAGCTACAAGCAAGGCTCCAACCTGCCAACAAGGTGATATTTTTTAGGCTGCCCAAACTACCATGCCTGTTCTTGAGCTTGATAAGCTTCCAGAAGTACGAAATGGATGGTGACAAAATAATCCAAATCCATGTTGATATCACTTGCTATCAGCACCGGTGAATTGTACTGTAAATCTAAAATTTTGGTTCATATCTACTCACAAAAAAAGTTTATCCAGCAGGTGACTCATAGCATTTTTTTTGTTTCATTTTTGTGTTTCACTCAAACACTTGTTGCTGCATTCATGTTTTTCATCTTGCACCTCGAGAGTTCCAAGGACCTCACTTGTACAACAGCTAGCGGCACCGGCACATCTGCGCGTGCATGGACTTAGCACCAAAGAGAGGAGAACCAGGGCCTTCTGTTGCCTTTGCTAATGCCAAGTTTCCTACCCCAAAGTTGCCCAGACTACCACATGCACTCGCCAAAGCTCGATATGGTAACAACAAATAGCTCTTTGCCGAATGTCTTTTATCGGACACTTGACAAAAGGCTTTGGTGCCGGGTGACTCTCGGTAAAAAAAAAAAAAGATGACACTTAACATGTGTGATGGAGTGCCCGTGGACCCGACACTCAGCAAAGAGCTATTGTTGTCAAGTGCTAACTTGTTGCCGAGTGGCAGCATCCGGGACACTCAGACAAAACTAGCTTTGTGCCGAGTGTCAGCTCTTTGTCGAATGCCCGAACTGTTGCACTCGGCAAAACGCTGCAATCACTCGTTTTTCCGTAGTGACACCAGTCACCACAGGGTCCGTGATTTCAAAAGTTATTTTTCTCACTTGGAAATCAGTTCAAAATAACTAATGGTTTCAAAAGTTGTAGTAGTATTGTATTGTTGTTACCGAGCATTTCTTTGCACTTCCATCCTCTGCCCATTATTATTTGAGAGAGAATACGGTGCTAGTTTGGCACTTCGTGACTGCAGTGGTTGACATGGTGTCCAGGCCTCCAGGGCACCGTCGGTGACAGGCCAGTAGAACGACGGCTTGAATGGGGGCCCCACCGGCGGCGCCACGGAGCCGAGGAGGATCCGCTGGATGGCCAGCGTCTTGGGTAGCTCGGTGGGCGTCGGGTGGCTGCAGGCGAGCCCGAGCAGGAGCAGCCGCTCCGCCTGGTCCCGGTCGAACTCGCCCTGGAGGCGCCGGTCGACGGCGTCGAGCGCACTGCCGGGTCCCGGTGCAGGCGCCAAACCCAGTCCGCCAGGAAGTTGAAGCCTTCTCGGTGTGGAAGCACTCGGGCGCGATGTAGCCCATGGTGCCGTGGACGCCACCGCCGAGCTCCTCCATGTAGGAGGTCTTGTCCTTGTCGATGGCGCGCGCCAGGCCGAAGTCGCCGAGCCGCGCGCTGAAGGCGGCGTCGAGCATGATGTTGGAGGCCTTAAGGTCGCGGTGCACCACTCGCTGGTCGTACTCTTCGTGCAGGTAGTGCAGCGAAGACGCCACGTCCTTGATGATGATGTTGTACCGGAGCTCCCAACCCAGGAGCTGCCGTGGCTCCGAGCTGAACAGATGCTGGTCAAGGCTGCCGATGGGCACGAACCCGCCCTGCCCCAGCTTCATCTTTTCGTCAAAGTTGTCGGTGGCTTTCCGCAGCTCGCGCTAGTCGAACTTCCGCGGCCCACCGGCGAGGCTCCAAATCATCGACTCGGTGATGCCGCTGCCGTACGTGCACCTTCTTCCGCTTCATCACTATAGCAGGTATGCCGCCCGCCAGTATGACCAGTGCGACCAGCGCAACCACCAGCCCCACGGCCAATCCTATTCTTGTCGTCGAGATGGTGGGGGAGGTCCTCCACGGTCGTGTTCCATGCAGGATGCAGTTAAGCTGGAAATCGCGCCCCGTCGACGCCGAGAACCCAAAGTACAGGACCACTCGGCCACCACCTCCCCGAGGTCCAGCGGCGCCGCGAGAACCGTTCGTCGGGGCTTCGCACCGGTGGATCGTCCGCGTTCTTCGGCACGACGCTTCGTCCCATTAAATTAAAACGGTAGACAACGACGGTGCTGAAGGACGCGACCCTCTTCCGGCCGGTGAGGTCCTTGTCGTAGGTCCAGAGATTTGAACGGGTTGGTGTAGAGCACGCGGCCGATTGATTTGGAGAGCAAGTAGGTGTGGTCGTTGCTGGAGTCCGCTGAGTGCCTTGTTGAAGCTGGAGAAGCTGAACGTGGCGACGTTGTCGTTGCCGCCAGGAACCGCGGTGGAGTTGGTGGCCAGCGAGCTCCATGAGGCGGTGGCTATGAGCAGGATGTGTATGAGGAAACGCACAGCCATCATCCACGCCAAGGCCAAGCACCTCGGCCCCCTTGTTTGCAGTAGGTTTCCCTGAGGTACGTTGGACGATTGGTAGGTACCTCTGTCTACCAAAGCGCCCAGCCTAGTGCTTAGTCCCGGTTAATAATGGAGTGCCGCCTTCTTTTAAATTTGACATCTTTATTTATGTTTTCCAGTCGACTGAAAATCGCGTTTCTTTCAGTCTACGCGCTTGCCGTCCATCCTTGCCTTCGTGTGCGTCTCGTATGCACGAAGTTGCCGCCTGTTGCCGGGCTGCTAACTTTTACTGGATTCAGCTCCGAACACGTTATCTCAGCTTTAGGTTTGTCCAAGTTTCCAACAGGAGGGAGGCCAGTCACATGTATCTTGTGTGTATAATGTGTCGTGTATCCTTCACCTTCATCATTATCATTTGATTCGTGACTTGTGCACTTAAATTTTGGTGTCCTTTTCTGCATTCTCTGAACATCTCATGATCTCTCGTTTTGATCTAGAAATAGATTCATTTGCTGAAAAAAAAATAATCTCATGTGTACATCTCTCAGTTTTATTCGGATTTACCGATTTGGCGCCTAATTAATTAGATGATTGATTGGATTTCTAACCCCGATTTTGTTTTTCTAGGGTTTGTTAGCATTATTGTTCAAATTGCTATGAATGAAGAGGTCTCTGTACGTGAAGATGGATGACTTGTTCGTATGGTGGAGATGGAAGCAAGAGCCACTATGGTACGTAATTAAGTTCTGACCAAATTGTTGTCGTGTTGACGACGTGAAGTTGTGCAGCTGGCAGCTCACGAACCACATCACGACAACTTCCCCATGTTCATCTCTTTACTAACATTGCATGTATTAGCATGATGCCGCACGTATGCCATTATTCCAGATGCCAGATGAATGGTAAGATAGCAATACCTTGCATTGTGAACATATGCCATTATTCCAGATTGGTGGAGTTGTAGCCAAGAATTTAAGGTTGCACTGAATTGTTATATGATAAAAATAATGTAATTAGTGCACTTGTTATTCCAAAGTTATATATCTAAGATGTAGAGTTGGAATACTTGCTATTCCAATTGTGTTTTACCCCTAGTTCCAACCTCAATTGTGATTTTACTCTCTGTTTTTCAACTCTGTGATTTTACCCCTGCAATTTCAAAACGAAGACAAAGTTTACTCCTAGTAGGGGTAAAATTGTAATATTTCTATTGTGATTTTACACCTAGAAGGAGTAAACTTTGTATTCCTTTTGAAATCATAGGGTAAAATCACAAAGTTGAAAATCGAGGGGTAAAATTATAACTTAACATTGAATCACGGGTGAGAAAACAATATCATACTTGTATTTATAATTTATTATCAAGGATTATATGTTGTTGTAATTTTCACTACGCATTGAATTTTGTATTTGTATTGACACCACATATTTTGGGCATGGAAGATTGAAATCAATCTGAAATTTGTTCCATACAAAGGATAAAATGGCAAGTTGTGCATTTTAGACGGATAAAAGCCCCCACTTTGCTGGTATGAATTAATATACGACTTTGCAAATCATGGTTTGTGTGGTGCTATTCAATTATGTTATCTTTTTGTTGTCTAATTTATGCCATATGGGTATACTTGTAATTGCATGTCATAATTTTGGGAAAATTTCATTTTACTCCCCGAACAATCCACTTTGTCTAAATTACACCCTGAACAAAATCTTGGCTCACTTTACTCCCTCAAACTATTTAAGTTGGTACAATTTACTCCCTTATGCAATTTCATTGAACCTCACGTTAAAAAATATATAATATACATTTTAAACATATATTTTGTAGTTTAATAGCATCAAATATCATATTAATTATATAGTTCAAGAATTGTATACAAAATATTTAAGAAAAAATATAGACTATTTTCTTTTATATAGAGAATGGTACCATCTATCATCATGCAAATTTGAGCTTCAAATTCAAAGCGTACAAAGAGAAACAAAAAAAAGAAATTGCATAAGGGAGTAAATTGAGCCAACTTAAATTATTTGAGGGAGTAAAGTGTGCCAAAAAATTGTTCGGAGTGTAATTTAGACATAGTGGATTATTTGGGGAGAGTAAAATGGACTTTTCCCCATAATTTTCATTCGTATAAGTTTTAGAATTTCCTTTATTTTGAATGATTGTTCTATATCTATAATCGCATGTATTTTTATTCTTACATGTTGCAATTTTATTGCTTTTTAATCGTTGTGTTATCTTGGTGATTGAAATTACAATTTTTCATAGCTCCAAATTTTGTAGGTCAATGTGTTTTTGTAGAAACTGCATACACTAAAAGTTGTCTTATGTATTGATTGTAAAAGAAAAAGATACTAGCCACTGGTTTAGTATTTTTGCCACTAATGGTGGTACTAGATATATTTAACTATTTTGTATGATTGCATATGTTTGTAAAACAAGCAGTGAGATGAACCGCATTAAATATATAAATCATATAAAAATGTTAATTGCCAGTTGTGTTGCCTACACCTTATTTTTCAAAAGTTGGAATTAGATTAACTTTATGACTGTAATGGCTATATAGAAAATGTCAGTTATAATTATGTGTTTTGTAATTTGTTTTGTAATTTGTTTTGTCAGATAATTACGGTTCTATTCCTAGTAATATGTAATTTTTATCCCTATGTTCTGCAAAGGTCAAGGTGGAATAATTCTTGATGGCATTTATAATTGGGGTAGTTGATCCACCGCTCTCTCTCGCTATTTAACCTAATGAGTTGTATTGACCTGTTGTTATTATAGATTGAATTGTCAAAGTAGGAGAGGTGTTTCATCTATCACATGTGTTGTTATATGTCTTATCCTGTGTGTTGCTATGTCCGGGGTTATGTTTACTTTTTGTTTTATCTTGTGTATATACTTTGTATTTATCTAAGCTATAAATATTATGAATCGTCAATTTCAGTTTTGTTCAGTTTGTCACGTATGACCATTTGTTTTGTTTTTCATATGGTCGATCAAGATAGAGGTGCTCAATTTTATGGCGCATGCTTCCATTGATCAATTTAAGAGTCCATAATTTTATTTGTGATAATTCCTAATTGGCCCAAAAAATGATGCTTCCTATCCTGATCCTTTTTCATTTTAACTTACCTATTTGATCCCAATCCAAATGTAATTCCTTCTATGGCCTTCTGTTAGTTTTTGTAGGCCACAACGTTAAAACGGGAGGTAAAATGACTATTTTGCCCCTTATGCATTTCATGGTGTGGGCGTAGGAGTCTATCAAGCCGTCGGTGCAATAAATGATGTCAAGTACCTCATCGGCTTCTTCTTCATCATCTTTATCGAGAAGTCCAACACCGTCTTCACACGCTAAGCAACGATGACGAGTTAACAGCAAGCACATTTTGAAGGCAACAACTCGAGATGCTATCCCGCATTAACACCCACGCCGAAGTTAGTGGCAGGCGTACCATCCGGTGTTTAGAGTTGCAACGCTAGTGACCATCCCACTCATGCTCCTCGTCCTCCTCCATGGTGACCTCACCATCTCCCCCTAGTTCCCTCGATGGCCTCTCCACCTTCCTCATAGGCAACGATGATGATAGGGAGCATGCAAGGTGTGAGCGTATGATACGGAAGTAGGCGCAAGGCATCTAGGAGAGGTAAATGAGGGTAACTTTATGCTTACCCGTTGGTCACCAAGGGATGGAGGTTCTCCAACGATGAGGAATTTGTTGGCCACCGGAGTTGGGTAAGAAGAAAAAAAGTTTGGTGGAAAATCAAATTAGGACGTGTTTGAGAGTTCGATAGAGCGGAAGAGTGGTGCTTGAGGGATATGAATAAGTGTTACATCTATTTTATACGGGACATAGTGCGATAGGGAGGCATGGCCAACAATGGCATTGCTCCGGTCAATGGAAGTTCACAACCCCATCGCTCTAAAAGGAGGAGCTGGTAATTGGGCGGCGACATCCTTGACCGTGATGCCTAGCTAGAATCTCTCGCCCTAGACCGCACTTGGTGCCTGCAGCCTGGGCGGAGACACCCTTGATGGGAGGCGATGGCATGAGGAGTTATTTTTATTTTATTTTATTTTTGGCAAAAGACTACGCACTATGCGGGAAGGGAAGGATGAGTGATGAAGGTAGTATAGTCATTTTTCATCACTCTGAATAACTATTTGATGGTAGAAGTTAACAGCGTTGGATGGAAGGACATATAAGGAATGAAAAATAGATATCCATATAAGGAAGTTCAAAATTTTTATGACCAAGAAAGGATGGCTCTTGTATTTTAGGGCTTTTTATTTAAGGAAACTATGGTAGCCCATGTTATTGCAAGATATTTACTCTTGGGATACACTTGATGTGATAATTTTTTATTACATTATTGAAAAAAACTCCATCAGCACCCAATACTTTGCTTAGCAATTTGGACAAGTTAATAGGACCAATCAGAAAAGCAACATATGTTTTGCTTACCTTTTCCGAGTTCGCCTTCGGGAATAATTGTGTGTTTGAGAGAGAGAGAGAGAGAGAGAAGCTCAACCATCTCTCGATCTAGAAAATTCACAAACCCCGGTCTCGTCCTCAAGGAATCGTACCTATGTTTTAGACCTTAACTCATGCTTTGAGCTCACCATATACATGAGGATCCGCCCACCATAGGTTGGTTTCAACCAAGTAAATGAGACATATGGAGTGGCTTTTTTATTTTCCACAAATTATTCCCTAGCCAATGGTCTTAACCACTATACCGTGAATCCCTTTGTTGTTTACTACATTATAGTTGTTGCTGAGCATTTCTTTGCACTCGGGCTTCTTTCTACCATTATCTAGAGAATATGGTGCCTAATTTGGCACCTCATGTTGTGATGAAACTTTAAGAAGCTCATGCTGGTTTTTTTAGTGAGACAGATTTACAAAAAATATGAGAAAGACTGATGGGAGTGCTACATGGTGTCCATATGTTTGCTCCAAAGACAAAACGAATTATATCTAGTAAAGTGCCTTAGAGTTGAAGTAAGAATTGACTGAGATGTCCATTTATGTCTTATAAAATGGTTGGAGAGGACTGTAGTGTATGAGCTAGTTCTGGGACACAAACATCCCCTTCACTTACGGAAATTTAATGGTATCACAAAGAAAATTTCAAGAAAGACAATGACTTTTGTGAGCATATAGGCATGTGTCTACTCTAACTTTTTTATTAATTATGGTTCAATATAAATATTGAATCTCTGATTATATTATTAAACATGTTTAATATTTATATTTAACTATATTTTTTAGCTATTATTATAAAAAAACTATGTTTTCAAGAAGTTTTTTTTTGCAGATTGAACACGGACGTAGACATGCATAAACACACACCAGCACTTTCCTCTCGTGAACACACGCACACACACCCGACCCTTAAGAGCACCTCCGAAGACTCGAGCCGACTTGTTTTGAGATTCATGAAGTCACCAATGACACCTCGTTCTTGAGAGAGATATCATCTCTGGTGAAAAATTAGTCATAAATGCAACACCCGTGTAAAATATAGATTTTGAATCTGAACAACTTAGTTTCACCATATAAAACCTAAGGGACAATAGCATTTTAACCACAATTCTAAAGTCTAATTGCGGAATCACCATTGATTTTTGAGATTTTGCAAAATTACCATCATTTTTTGAACTGGAAAGCACCGTTTACCATCACTTTCACCGCCGTCAATGGGAGCCAAATAAATAAAATAAAAAAGAAAGAAAAAATTTGTGGAAAAAAGTGATCGGACGTCCCTACCCTCCTCCGTCTCTCTCGTTCCGGAATTGAACCCCTACCCCGTGCGAAAAGCGTCCGAACTCGATCCCCAACCCTAGCGAGTGGAACGCGGCGGCGGGCGGGGCCGAGAGGAGAGCAGCCCGAGCGCGACCAGCAGAATGCGGTGGCGGCGGGGCTAGCGATAGCGCACGCGGCGCTGGTGGAGCGCAGCGGTGGTGGCGGGCTTGCAGAAGCACGACGTGCGCGACGAGGAGAGGTCACGCGCGGGTGTAGGCGTAGCGCAACAGGGGAGCTCGCACGCCGGCGCAGGCAAGCAGGCAAGCAAGCGAGCCGTTTGGTGTTCTTTTCTTTTTAGACAACTTAATCCGTGAGGGGAGCACAGGCACATGCCAACATCGGATGAGATAGGTGCTTTGGCAGCACACGGACGAGCGACAAGGACTCACCCAAGGCACCTTAAGATTGAGCAGAATCAATGGTTGAATCGAACAAGATAGAGGCGTTCTTCTCTGTCATCGGCAAATTCACCAAATTGGATCTCATCGTCGATACGTCCAAATCTAGTATGCATATTGCTTCCTTGCGACGTTGCACATCTTCTTCACTTGACCCAAGTGTGTCACCATAGAAGTTTTTCTCTCCGCTGTTTCTGTCACAAGAGGCATTTTTGTCTTTCGCCAAGCAAGTTAACACCGTTAACGCACATTCACCGGACTTGTGGTATAATGATTGTTCAGATTCAAAAAGTGATGGTAAATTTGTAAAATCTGAAAAACAATGGTGAAACTGCAATTGTTGTGTTAAACGATGGTTGTTATGCAATAGCCGCAAAACCTAACCATCTAGCTCGGTTGCAAAAATACAAGCATTTTACACTAAAAAACAAAGCTTTTGAAGATTCAGGAATTGGGCCAACAGTAAAGTCAAGCCTTCGTACGTCAGGCCCAACTTGCAGCCCATCTTATGTAAAAACCCAGTACGACGTCGAGTGGGCGCGCGTGAAAAGGGAAGTCAACCAGGCCCACACGTCAGACTCCGAAACGACCACGGTATGTCGGTATATATGCACAGAAGCCCTCTAAATCTGGCACCGACTAACCGAGCCCCTCGCTGGACAGACCCAAGAGACGCGGTAGCCGTCCCTTCCCGTGTCGACCTCGAGAGCCTTCTTCCTCCTCCACGCACCTTGCCCGCGACCTCGCTGAAACCCTAACCCTAGGTGATATCGCCGGAGAGGAGGAGAGCGCAAGAGGCGGGCTATGGGTAAGAAGAAGAAACGCGTGGACAAGGTTTTCTGCTACTACTGCGACCGAGAATTCGACGACGAGAAGATCCTCGTTCAGCACCAGAAGGCCAAGCATTTCAAGTGCCACGTCTGCCACAAGAAGCTCTCCACCGCCTCCGGCATGGCCATCCATGTCCTTCAGGTCCACAAGGAGTCCGTCACTAAGTAAGTCTCACCTCTTCCGCCTCCTCTCGATCTGCATACGCATCGATCCCACGCCGGGCTCCGTAGGGCACCCGCAACTATTACCAGATTCGGAAGCAGGCGCCGCGAATTGCATCCCGTAAATTTTGAACGGTGCTTTGACCGCTGAATTTGATGTGTAATCTCCTTATATTGTTGGCGTAGTCGATCGCACGTGCGCGTGATTAGTGCGTATCTGAGGGTCGTTGGGTTCTAGAGGACCTGTTTTTATGGGTGCCACCAAATATTCTTTCAATGCCTTGCTAAAAGTCTCATTTGTTACCGTTTAATATGAGGATTCATACCAACAGACTAGTACCCAGTTCCTTTCGATATGATCTCAAAGAAAAAAAGTTCCTTTCGATATGCTTGTGTTGGAATTAAGTAATGATTCATGTTTATCTTAATACGACTGTGTTAGTATATATGAAGTTACCCTTATTCAACTACTCCCTTCATCAGTGCAAATTTCCATTTACAACTTCTATTTTCACCATTGACTTAGGCGAACGGTCACATATTGATGTATAAACCTATTTTGGCTGCAGGGTTCCTAATGCGAAGCCAGGTAGGGAATCAACAGAGATTGAGATATTTGGAATGCAAGGGATTCCTGCAGATGTGCTGGCTGCGCACTATGGAGAAGGTACCACACTACCTACTTTTGAATATTGTAGTTGTAAGGCTTGTTTTGATCCTTTTTGTTTTCTTATATATATAAAAAAATGACAATGGATGTCTCACAGGTAAGGCCTCATGGTAGTTTTTGTTCCTTTTACCTCTCACTAAGATGGACCTTAGAAGTATATATAAGTGTCTTGAATAGTCTAACACACTTCAGTGCTCAGATAACATTGACTTGTGTTTCAACTTTAAGGGTTGAAGCTTGAAAGTATTGCCAAAAAAGAAAATTTTAACATTTACTTGCCTCTGTTTCACTTGCAGAAGAGGATCCTTCATCAAAGGTAGCCAGAGTGGAAGTCCCACAGGTAAGGCCTGTTGTTATGCCTACTAATCCTCTTGGCATTCCGTTTCCTCCACGGCCAGCTTATGGTGTAGCACCTCCAATGTATGTTCTCTCTTTCCTCATGTCTACTTGCAACAATTTAAATATTGTGTTATTGTATTGTGGGCAGCCAGTCACTCACTTCTTTTTTTTTCTTCTAAATGTTCCATATTTGATGGCAGCTATAACCCTGCGCTGAATCCTTTAATGGCCCGGCCACCAGTTTGGCCTCCTCGACCAGCACAAGCTTGGTATCCCCAAGTATATCCACAGCAACCAGCAGTTTCAGTTCCTCCAATGGCTCCTGTTGTGCAGCCACAACAGCCACTATTTCCCATACAGAATGTAGCTTCTCCTGTGACATCAGCACCAACATCATTTCCTATGGTCCCTCCTGGAGTACCTTCACCAGTTGCCACTCAGGTTTCCCAGCCTTTGTTTCCAGTTAATACTTCTGCTGTCAATGGAGCAGCAAGTTCCCCATTTGTAGCATCAGTTGCACCTGGAACCATCCAGGCAAGTTCTCCAGCACCAGTTACTGGTGTAGGAGCATATGGAATCAACTACCAAGGTATGTCGGTATTCACACATCTTTCTATATTATGCGTTTCATATGTGCACTAGATCTTGATTTCATATGTGCTGTTGACTGTCAGGAAAAAAAAAACAGATACACCTCTAGACATTTAAATACTGTTACGGTCATGTTGTAAAAGTTATATTTGCACAAATGTGCCTATTCCTGAAATAAAAAGAAAAACTAGTTCATCATAAAATGTTCCATGCTTATTTTATGTGTAGTACCTTCAATGTCTTGATAATGGTACTGCAAGATGTTTGTCCATCTCATCTCTATTTTGGTGTAAGCTCTGCTCATCATGGATCTACATGTGTATGTATCAACAGGAGCAGTTGGTTCTCCACCCTCTGTAGCGAATAACAAAATGTCTAGTACTCAACCAGCTACAAATGAGGTCTATCTCGTATGGGATGATGAAGCAATGTCAATGGTACCATAAGCTCTTGCTCTTTTACTACTGTTCTTTCAGGTTAATTGTGTATTTGATACATTGTTCTGATATGACTAACTCAAATGTTTTTTGACTTTTGTAGGAGGAAAGAAGGCTGTCATTGCCCAAATATCAGGTGCATGATGAAACCAGCCAGGTAAGTTGTATTTTTATTGTTTCTACTCTTATTTGTCTTCAAGCAACTCAGTTTAAATATCAGTACCTCTGTGTAACATTTTTACTGTTTTTTCAAACAAAAGGGTTTCATTTTTCAGTTACTGCTCTGGTGTACTCTATGAAAATAATTCTTTGGGCATATTTAGGGTGATGATAGGTCATAGGTAAACCACAAAAAATGCAATCCAACATTAACCTATTTTTCTGAGCTTATTACTTCAGTGCAAAAAAGAAAACATCTAAATTTGCTACGATTTTTTATGTGATTTTTTTGTTTCAAGTGTCACCCTCATTTCTGGTTACTTATTGTGCAATTGTAACCAGAAGTAATAGGCACTTGAAAATCATATAAATGAGGAATATGACATAAGCTCATCAAATCGATGCATATCTGATATTATTCGTTTTCTGTGTTACCTTGGTTTTCATTTGATTTACCATATATTTCTTGCTGCTTTCGCACACGTCAGGAGTTCCAAGTAGGTATTTATATCGTTCTTCCTAATAGTTTCTTTATAATCTAACAAATCTCGTGGTGCTATGCTAATGGCTTGAGGGTTATGGACCAAGCCCTGGACAGTTCGCAAATATGTATGTATTAATTTCAGTTGAAGCATTATTTCTATTCATTACCGATTCACCGCATGCAAATATGGGTTTTTAACAAAAATTAGGTGGCTGAGGTTCCGCCCATACGATAACATATATTGTAACTTAATTTTGGTCAAGAATGTGCCAAGAGTTTTGTTCCAGGTCAGCTTTCATTTGGCCATTGAGCCTGAGATGAAGTTTTAATGCTTGATTTTCTTTCCCCTCGAGATATATCTAACATTTTCTCGATTGTTTCACAATTTGTGAACAGATGCACTCTGTTGACGCAGCAATTGATCGAAGAATATCGGAAAGCCGACTTGCTGGACGCATGGCCCTATGAAAAGGCTGGGCCTTGTACCTGATAAATTGTCAACTGCAATTTGCTGATGTCTCACCTGTGCGTGTCCTTGAGCAGCAGTCGGTCCTGTCCTTCATAGTTAAGCTAGTGAACTGGGTTTACTTCAGTTGGAAGAATGTGTTGATCAGACTTGGGTAGTGTTCAGCATTTGTTCTTGCATTTTACAGCTGTGATGAAAAGAAAGTTAGTCTTTAGAAATGATTTGGTCCCTTGTCCCGGCATTGTGGAATCTGAAATTTCCTGTGGATTGTAACCTGATGATTGGTGCTGATTGTAGCATGTTGTGTTTTGGTCATTGACGGCAAGCTGAAAAATGTTTGTCTTAGTGGTTAATTACTATGAAAGCTGAAATCAAATTTTTACCAATTATATTTATTTCTATGATAATGTCAAGAATGTATTCAAGTGTTTTTTTATTCTTTCCTCATGAACTGTGCAGTCTTGTTGTAACTTGCAGTGGCAATACTTCGTTCATCCATAATATTCCTTTCGAGCGGGTTCAGATTGATAAATTCAACATATTACATTTCTTTGTATGTAAATATAATGCTATGTTTTGAGTGGGACCCATCTTGAGTGAACCCCACGCAAATGATAAAGGGTAGCTACTCAGTGTGTGCATCTCTCTGGGCGAGCCGAGAAGCAAGCATCTGTGCCAAGATTGCAAAAGGAGAAAAGCCAGCAGGGGATCAGGAACCTCAAAATCACCAACGAATCCAATCATTTCCATGCTGCATCAGTTCTTGACCGATACTCTTTCAGCCACCGGCGATCGCGCAAAAAGCTCACACATAGCAAGCGACTCCCTTCTCTCACTAGCGCCACTCGCCTGTCTCAGCTTTACTCCTTTAACCTGGCCATGGCCAAGGCTGCAGTCTATAACAAGGGCCCCCAGTGCTACGGCTCGAACGTTGACACGCGACATATGTCCGTCGCTGCTGTGTAGAGAGAGCCCGTGCAATGTGCGCCATGGACGAAACCAGGGCGTACTCTTGGCGTCTGGTCTGCCTCTTCTTCGCCGCCTTCTTCGTGCAGTGTGGTACGCCCTGGCCTCAAACTCTCATTGCATGCTAGCTCCGTCGCTCGTACTGCGTTTGTGTTTGTTCTTGTGTCGGAATTTCAGAGCGTCGTAGGCTAGGTGGTGGCTTTGCTCAAACACTCTTAAACTGTCAAAGAATCGCACTAGTGCAGTAGCACTACTACTTGCTTCGTTCATGGGTTATTCTTCCTTGTGAATGCATACTCAATTGACCGTCAATATTGAAGCAGCAACTGACAATCACCATTCAGAAACTAATAATGTTCGCCCACGTTTGTTAATTTTTGTTTGAACAGGAGCGAGAGTTCTGAGACCAGACGACCTGTACCTGGATCACTACGACTCCCCGTCCAGCCCCTACTACAGCACACCCATCATGCCTCCCTACGGCGATGCCTTCGCGCCACCGACCACTCCGCCGCCGCCGCATCACGGCTCCCCAAACTGCGACCTCACACCAGACGCACCTCCACCGCCGCCGTCCACCATTCCGGCGCCGGCGTTCAGCTACGCCTCTCCGCCGCCGCCACCGCAGGAGATGAATTACCCTCCACCGTATCTCAGTCCAAACCCACCTGACATCGGCCCAAGCCCACCACCAACTGAAACGCCGCCACTTCCACCTGTCGTTTACCCGAGCCCACCAGAAATCACGCCCAGCCCACCAGAGATCGCGCCGTACCCGAGCCCACCGGAGGTTACGCCCAGCCCACCAGAGATCTCACCTTATCCAAGCCCAAGCCCACCGGAAATTGTACCCAGCCCACCGAGATCTCGCCGAGCCACCGAAATCGTACCCAGCCCACCGGAGATCTCGCCGAGCCCACCTGAAATTTCACCGAGTCCACCGGAAAGTCCGCCCTTTCCGCCGGTTGTTTACCCGAGCCCACCCGAGGTCACACCCAGTCCACCAGAGATCGCGCCGAATCCCAGCCCACCTGAGATTGTGCCCAGCCCACCTGAGGTAGCGCCGTACCCCAGCCCACCAGAAGTATCGCCAAGCCCACCTGAAATCGCACCGTACCCGAGCCCACCGGAAGTAACACCCAGCCCACCGGAGATCTCACCGAGCCCACCGGAAATTGTTCCGAGCCCGCCTAGCTACGAACCCAGCCCGCCGAGCATTGTTCCGAGCCCACCGGAATACTCGCCGGAGCCACCGAGCTACGTCCCGAGTCCACCGGCATACGAGCCGAGCCCACCTGGATACACACCGGAGCCACCCGCGTACGTGCCGAGCCCGCCGGAGTACACACCGGAGCCACCTGCGTTCGTGCCAAGCCCACCGATCTACGCGCCGTACCCGCCGGGGATCATACCGAGCCCGCCGGAGAACGCGCCACCTGGGATCGTCCCGAGCCCGCCGGAGAACGCGCCACCTGGGATCGTCCCGAGCCCGCCGGAGAACGCGCCACCTGGGATCGTCCCGAGCCCGCCGGAGAACGCGCCACCTGGGATCGTCCCGAGCCCGCCGGAGAACGCGCCGGAGCCGCCGGGGACGGTCCCCGGCACGCCGGGAGGAGGCTTCATGCCGCCGGTGGTGTTCCCGCCGCCGATCGCGGGGCCGGTGCCGGGGACGAAGGCCGGGACGTGGTGCGTGGCGAAGCCGTCGGTGCCGGGGCCCGTCATTCAGCAGGCCATGGACTACGCGTGCGGCTCCGGCGCGGATTGCGACTCTGTCCAGCCGTCGGGGCCCTGCTACCGGCCGGACACCATGCAGGCGCACGCCTCCTTCGCCTTCAACAGCTACTGGCAACGCAACAAGGCCAACGGTGCCACCTGCGACTTCGGCGGCACCGCCATGCTTATCACCAAGGATCCCAGTAAGTGTCGCACAAGTGTTCTCTTCTGTGCACAAGCGTTGCAGCAACAATTTCTTCAGCTCACTGAATGAAATGTCTATGCCTCTGTTTTCCCTTTTCCTCAGGCTATGATGGCTGCCGTTACAGCTTGATGTGATCCAGCCAAAAAGGCAGCAAATGCATTCAAGACTCCAGCGATGATAACCTCTTTAGGCTACAGTATTTTCTGAAGATCAGTGGAACTAGAGGTCAATGCATGCTGCTGCCATGATGTGAATGAGGCAACTACCAGTTGATTATAGAATTTTGTGTAGGGCGAAAGACTCCATCCACCCCCTTTTAGAGAGTCTTCTAACTCCTTTATCCTTTTTGGCACGTATTGTTTTGCACTATTATGAATAAGTTGTGTAATTTCATAGTGGGTACTGGTAATAATAAGTCTAATCAAGGCATAGCCAACTGATAGTTGAGTGCAGTGGAAATGCTGTATTGTGTCATACTTAGTTTTAAGAGCCAGGCGATTTTTATTTATGATGGGGTAAATGACAAACTCACTACACAAGTTGTGCTCCATTTACAGTCAACAACGCATAAAGCACACTAGTTTTCTAGTTCAGTCTTTTACCCACATAGAAAGCAGAAAGAGGTTGGTTCGTAGCCCTAACTCAGGCAGGCGCTTCATTAGAACATGGGAATGACTGCAGAACATAAACCGGGTCATCGACCTTGATGATCTTTCCTTTGCTCCTTGCTGACAGAGATTCCTCGCAGACTAAATTTTGTCCAAAATATACCTACAAAATGATCAAATAGTGGGCTTTTAGTGACCCACACCATTATGAACTAGCCATTTTGAAGCACCAAGCCTGCGGTTTTCTAGAAAATGCACCAAGGCGAAAATCAAGGCTGAACTCATACTGGTTTCGTGAGGTACCAAGAGGACAATAGGCACAAGAGACAATTACCTGCCGATTATTTTTGTGGCTTGGACGCAGCACTTCATCTGATCGAAATGTCAGTAGAGTTTCAGTTGGTTCGGTGCCAGGTATTGCATTCTCTTGGTTAATAGTAGGCACCTGAAATCAGCCAGCACAGAAATGAGTAATAGGTTTTGATAATATATTCGTTTGCCAAAGTAAGGCGCAAACATCTTTTTATGCATGTTATCAGCATATATCTCCATGGAGGTTATTATCATGATTATTTCTTAATTGTAAACAATCAAACTGAGTCAAATGAAATACTATAAGTTTTTTAGTTGCTTCCATTACCACATTTACAAAAGAGGTATAATGTGTAACTAATTATATAGGTAAACATCTATTTAGATACTTAGAACATTATCTTGTTACTAATTTTGCAATTGAAATAAGGAAAATAACAGGAGCAAGTAAATCAACCTAAAAACATCGCGCCTGAAAGAAAAGCAACATAGATCTGGAAGCTAAAAAGGTTGGAAAACTCAAAATCATCAGAAAATCTTGTTTATAATGCTTATAAATTGGCTGGCAAGCAACAAATGATTTAGACAATAGCAGTATTAGTTATCACATAGAGTACAACAGTTTAACATTACATCATCACAGCAAAGTGTGTTTACCTTGCAACGGTTGCATAACTTCACTCCTAGAAATGTTAGATTGTTTATCTTGATGGTTTTCCAGAGATCCTCTGAGTATGGGTGGCATCCGTCCACTAAAATACTGTCAAATAAATCAGTTTCATAAGACATTAAGCATAATTGCTAATACTGGACCAAACAACAATTTGTGAAGAACGATGAAATAACTCAAAAAATAAGCTATCTCAGAATTGTGCTGCTCACTTTGGTCGGAAGCGGTTCATTGGTACAGGCTCCTTAAGAACCTCGTTTAGTGCATCCAGTGAGCCCTGAAATGGAGTACGCATTGTCAACCAAAGTTTGAATTTACCATCTTTTGCCAATCACCAAAGAGTACAAATAGCTTCAACAGTACCTGGGAGGCTATTAGAAATGGGAAGCAATCGGAAAACATGATTTTGTAACCTTGAGCATAGTCAGGATCTGTCGGTCTTATTTCTGATACTGTTGACAACATAGCAATACAACATTTTCTTAGTAACAGAGAAAACTTCATCTGTCAAAATATTCCATGAAAACGATGAAGTCTCAGAAAGAAAGAAGGGAGAAAAACCAAGAAGGTCTTTAAACCTTCTTTAAAGCGCACTAGACGACTTGGTTTCCCAAAGTACGTGGAGAACCATTCGGCTGCTTCAGCTCCCTCATCATAAGCAGAGCCAGACCACTCCCATACAGAGACATCAATTGTGGAGCGTTCCGCAGAAAGCGAGATCTTCAATGGGTCCATTCCAGGTGCTCTGATAACTGCAATATTTATTAGGCCAAATAAGAATGACATCTTCAGGAAATGCAAATAAAATGGCAGCAAGAAGCACATTTTAGCATGCCATATTGATAGAACCAATAAAGTTTTGGCAATAATACAGGAATTACTCTGTGCCATATCAGATAGAACAAGCATACCGAAATGATATGAACAAGTATACCAATAAAGTGCTAGAAGCTCTTGATAAATATTGCAGTTAGGATAAGATGCATTTGATGAATCTGCAAGAAGCTCTATAAGGTACCAAGGAAAAAAACCTAGCTGCTCTTGCTTTTAGTGCCGTTTTGCATCAAGCCCATTCAAACCACTAAGGTTGTACAATTAAATAAGTATTTACGCTATCTAGTTAAAATCTAGCTTAAGTCCTTAACCAACCAGTGGGATTGAAAATCGAAGGAATGATAAAGAATGGCGTGATTGAGATTGAGCAGACTAGCAGTACCCATGTGAGCGTCTGCCGTGGGCTGCCAGTTCTCGGTGAAGGCCTCCGGCGGCATCTCAACCTCGACAAGCGCCAGCTTGGGCTCCACTCGCTGGGTGTAGGCTCTCCCTTTGGAGTTCACCACCACCCACTGCCGATCCCACCTGAACCCTGCCCACCATAAAAAATAAGCGCATACATCTCAGCTCAGTGCAATCAAGGATGCGGCTTAGGATAAGATGCATTTTCCCCATGGAAAGCAGTTAGTGGGGAGATCGAGTGAGCGAAGGAAGGAATGACATGGATTGCAGCTAAGCCAGTGAAGGGTGCACCGTACCAGTGGTGGTGATGGGGGCCTGGGGCACGGAGATGCCCCTGCAGGACTTGATGGGGTATATGAGGATCGATTTAACCGTCGCCGCCGGCTCCGGCGAGCTGTCCCCGCCGCCGCGGAGGATAGAGGAGATGAATGACGCTGCCTTCTCCATGGGTGAAAGGCGAGTGGAAGGTGCGAACGAGGCAACGCGCAGCAGCACTGAAATGGACAGAGCAGACAGCAGAGGTGGTGCAAGGAGCCAGGGATGGATCGCGTGGCTCCAAAAAGGATTTGACGTCTTGCGCTGCACTTCTTGTTTAATCGTGTTTGTATTCAACCAAAAAAAAACGTAGTTTCTTTTTCGCGAAATGAACAAAAATCCAGAGTGCTTTTTTAGACACAAAAATCCGGAGTGTTGTGGTGTGCGAGATTACTAGGACTGCACGCAAGGAAGCGTCCTCCTCCACTGGCACCGTGGTTTGTTTGGCTCGGGAAAATGCCCTTTTTAGGATTTTTAAAACATGTTAGTGAGATCGGATTATCAATCGAGTACTAACCTAATCCAAAGAAATAATATTCAAGTTCAGTTGGCATTTACCGTAAAAAAAAGGTTTAGTTGGCATCGCTGATTGTGCTATCTGACACAGCAAGAGATTCTCATTGGTGTTCACCGTGACACTGTCCTATTCGCGACATCCATCCAAAACACCCAATCATGGGATTATCTTTATTTTCTTTTCCAAAGACCAAGGTTATCTTAGCAACTGAACCATAGTTAATCATATTGGTTAGCTAAGCAGAATGGCATAGAACACGCATTGAAAAAAAAAACGGAGGGGGTGATTTTCAACTGATGCACATGGAACTCGTGGATCTGAAATCTTCTTGGACCTGGCTCTGTTTCGTTTGAACGGAAGCAATAAACAGACAGCTGTGTTTCTCTGAGCAACAAAAATACCTGAAACTTGTGACAGACACGCCGTTTCACTTGAAAAATATCAAGCGCATGGGTGCAACAACCACATAAATCTGCTAAAGTGGAGATGTACAGCAGCTGTTGTGATAAGGACAAAAATAATGCGTCCGAGTCCAAAATGGACAATTTCCAATCAGTAGTGAACTAACACTACACAAAGTATCATGCTCGTCGTCATACATGAACAAGAAGGGCAGAAGAATCCCATGTCTGAATAAAATGCATGAGGTGCTTGTTGCATTGCAGCAAGTACCACACTCTGTAAGGGAAAGACCAGGTCACAGAGCAAACCACAGATTAGCTCTTCAGTTTAGCTTGGATATTATATTCCTTCCATGAAACTCCAGTCTGAAGTCCACACGATCAGATCATATTGTTGGAGTCGAAAACGAAAATACAAGTAACTGAAACATGCAGAAAAGCTTTTGGAATTCTAGTAACGATTTTTGTTGTAATTGCACTATACAGCAGTTGAAATTTCTATGATAATTACACAGCGATTGCCATATTTTAGCTCTGATTTAGGCTGGTACTACATCAGAAGAAGAAAACGGTTGCACAACATAAACTGGATCCCCAACCTTGATAATCCTTCCTTCACCATTTGCTGACAGGGATTCCTTGCAGACTAGATTTTGCCCAAAGTACACCTAAAACAAATCAACAAAATTGTGGTGTTTTAGTGATTCAGGACATTGTGTACCTACTTCCTGCCTCTTATAAGTCCACAGATAAGATGCTGCAGAAGTGGTCTAACAACGCATAATGGAAGGTATTGCAATAGACAAAAATGATGGAAAGTTGCAATAAACAATTACCTGGCGTTTATTTTTGGGGCTTAGACGCAACACTTCACCAGACCGGAATGCCTGTAGAGTTTCAGTTGGTTCTGTTGGGTTAGGTATTCCATTATCTTGATCAATAGTAGGCACCTGAAAGGCAGAGCAGAAAAAACAAGCAAAGTGATAAAGGTAAGAGCTAATAAACTGGTGCCTTCACAATACAAAAAATGTTGGTTTATTCTCCACAGTATGCAATTTCATAAAGATTACCTCATAAATACACCTTGGCATCATACGCTGTTGTTAATTTCACAATGCAAGCAAGAAAGAGGAAAGACGAAACAAACTAAATTTTTACAATCATTTATCACATTCCCATTTCAATGGAAACTGCAAATATAACTTTGCAGCTAGGAGGTCTATTCATGTTATCAGGGTCAACTAGTTTACCTTTTGTTTAAAAATAAACTAAGTTTACCTTGCAACGGCCACATAACTTCACTCCTAGAAATGTCAGTTTGTTTATCTTTACTGTTTTCCACAGATCCTCTGAATATGGACGACATCCATCCACCAAAATACTGTCAAAACAAACCAGCTTTGTTAGAAAGGAAGCATAGCAGTTATAGTCAAATGGTGAATACTCGGCAAAGCAAACTGTAGTTGTTATTAACTAGAAGAAAAGAATGCAACAAAGAAGTTATTTAGTTTAGAAAATATAAGTGCACAATGTGCTACTCACTTTGGCCTGAAGCGGTTGATTGGAACAGGCTCTTTAAGAATCTCGTTTAGTGCATCCAGTGAGCCCTGCATTTGAACGTACATTGTCATATTATGCTTTGTACCTGGCCATATTTGCACAGAACAACTATTCGGATACCATTGAATAGTATGAACACTACCTGAGAGGCTATCAGAAATGGGAAACCATCAGAAAACATGGTTCTGTAACCTCGAGCATATTCAGGATCAGTCAGTCTAGTCTCCGACACTGTCAAATATAGCAAAGCAAAGTCTTATCTGTATTCTGTAAGTAACAGAGAAAAATTCTTCCCATAAACAGTTATAGGGAAATTGAAAGATCTCTTTGACAAGTAAAAAAAATAATGTTTGCACCTTCTTTAAAACGCACTAGTCGAGTTGGATTCCCAAAGAAAGTGGTGAACCATTCGGCAGCTTCAACTCCTTCATCGTATGCAGAGCCAGACCACTCCCACACAGAAACATCATAAATTGTTGCGAGTTCCGCAACAAGGGGGATCCTCAGTGGGTCCATTCCTGGTGCTTTAATAACTGCAGCATTGTAGTGGCTCCAGTGAAAAATATGTATCTTAGTATCTAGGACTGTCTTGTTGGAAAAAAAATGAAACTCACAGCGAAAATTTGAGCAAACCTTCTTCATAGAAACGATAAAGTTTTGTCAGGAATAAAGTTACTATTTCTACACCAAGTACAACAAGTTCTTTTCAATATGCAGATGCTAGTTACCTCTGACAATGATTATCATTTTCCATGAAATGAATATGTGAGAAGCATTTCAAATGATATATGCAGAAGCAAAACCAGGACAAATGCCAAATAACACTAACAGAATTTCTGTTCTCATTTTCACAATATTTCAAGTTTTATAATGAAAACTGTATAGGAAAAATTCCACATTCCCACATTAACCCTTTTCGAGTGCATCTGCAGCCAGAAACTTTTGTTTTGCCTACTACGTGTATCAGGACATCGGACGCTCACACCTACATCAGAACTCCGGCTTGTGTGTTGCCAAGTAAGAAAAAATTACTAAAAGAGTAACAGAAGGGCTTTGATTTTCTGTTTATACTGTGCAAGGACTGGAACCAAAGGGTCTTCCAGAACTGCTTAAGAAGTGCTACGGAGCTATTAAGCTGTATTGGTGATGGTGACCAAGGCCATTGCTGGGTGCAGGCAGGCATCTGTCATTTGCCAGATTTTCTACAGTTTGTTTCCTAGTTCATCTCGGTGGACCCTGAGTATCTTGTACATATTTTTTTTTTATGTTTTGTAGGCTAGTCTTGCTCTGAAGACAAACTCACTTTCTTGTTTTGTTCAGAGGGTAGCCCATTTGGCAAGGGTGCTCACCTCACCTCTTATTTCTTAATGAATCGACAGTGTTCCTGCCCACGGCGTCCAGATTATGAATTTTGTTTTTCTCATTTTTTCAGAGAGAGTGAGATGCATACATTGGATTATTGGAGGGGAGTAAAATGGACATGTTACTGAGGTTCAAAGAAGAATCAACGGTCATTGTAACTACAGGATATGAGAGAACCAGAAAGATGGAGAATGAGCAATCCGGTAAGTACCCATGTGATCCTCGGGCGTGGGCTCCCAGGCCTCAGCGAAGGCCTCCGGCGGCATCTCGATTTGTACAAGCGCGAGCCTGGGTTCCACCCGCTGGGTGCAGGCTCTCCCTTTGGAGTTGACCAGCATCCACTGCCGATCCCACCGGAGCCCTGCTCGGCAATTTCAATGCTAAAAGGATGGCATCTTTTCGGGGAACGCAATGGAGAGTTTTGGGATGTGAGAAGCAGTGGTACCTGTGGCTGTGACGGGTGCCTGGGGCACAGAGATGCCCCTGCAAGACTTGATTGGATATACGAAGATGGATTTCACCGTCGCTGCCGGTGCTGCGGACCCCAGGACATCGCCGCCGGCGAGGATGGAGGACAGAAAGGATGCGGCCTTCTGCATTGGGGGCGAGCCGCACGCAGTAGTGCTGTTGGAGTGGAGGGAGCAGAGGCGTGGTTTCGGGCCTTACTGCGTGTTATCCGTACGGTCTAGTGACGGACTAAACCGACAGCAACCCATGTTGGGCTCTGAAAACAGAAAGAGGCCCATATCTTTACTTGCATGGACATGGACAGGACGGATTTTTATATTAATAATCGATTTTAATTTACAATATTAATAAACGATCAATTCGAATATTTGTAGAACTAGTCGCTCAGTCATCTTTTGAATGGGCGATAGATACGTGTCCCCGATGATGGTCGGGAGGAGGGTATCATCTGGTTGGTAGGGACAGGATGGTTGGGTGCGTGTTTTTCTATTTTTGATTTTTTCAGCTTTACAATTAGGTCTCCTAAAGTCTCAGTTAAATATATTTTTATATATTAAAAAGTTGTGCCAATTTTTTTGATAAAATATATTTTGCTGCAACCATTTTAACTTACAACAATAATTTTACAATTTTAAAACAAAAATATATAAAGTAGGCTAGTTGTTAAACCTAACAACTTTAGTGCTTAACAAATAGCCTACTTAATATAATTTTTCCGAATCGATCAGTTATCATAATTATAATTTTTCAAAGGGCAACAGAGCGAATTATAAATTTTCAAATCAGTCAGTTATTAATATTAATAAATTAAAGCAGTTGACTATTAATAAAAATTCGGACACGACACCACTACCACACAAGTAAGGCCGAGTCTCGATGGAGGTTTCATCAACATTAAATAATGTGTCACATAACAAAAGAAATGATGTGATATAACAATTAATATGAAATCGGGCATATGAGTTTCATAGAGATGAAACTCCGTTGAAACTCCAATTGAGACCATAGAGTTTCGTTCTAACATATTTTGACCAATCTTAATGCAACAAATAGATGTTACTTTAATATTATAACTTGTCTATGAAATCGTGATATACAACTATGCATTGCGAGAGACTATTTCACACATCAAACTATATCGCTAAATCTGATGTGACGCTCTTAGAAAATGTGAGATGAAACAATGCATTGAGACTAACCTCGTAGTTTAGATCCACATTTCCAAGAGGCAAAGCCCCGCTCTAGTAGAGTTTACTAGCTTAGTATAGGGGATTCTACATAAAAAACTAGCTTCTTTATATGGAGATAGTGAGGAAAGAGTCTAGAGGAGTTCCTTAGCTTGTGAACGTCTTCTCCAAGTTGTACATTGGAGGATCCCGTAGGTGTGTAGAGTCTTGACCAGGATAGAATCATATAGGGCTGCCTAGAAAGTGTGGATTCATCTAAGCCACACCGTCAATTTTAATTTTGTCGGAGATATTGGATAATTGCCTAAGAGCTAATCTGGGCCGGCCCACTTTGGCCCACAAGCCAAAGTGGCGCAGCCTATATATATATTCAGCACCGGCCATTAGGTTAATCACGGTAATTAACCTAGCCACGTGACCTTTGGCTGCCACCGCTCTCGTAGCTTGCAGCCGCTGTTGTTCGCGTGAAGAGGTGGTGCTGCTACAATCCATCAAACGCGTCACCGAGCGCTAGCACGTTCGGTCACGTCGTCTTCACCGCTCTCGTAGCTTGCGGTCGCTATTGTTCGCGTGAAGAGGTGGTGCTGCTACAATCCATCAAACGCGTCACCGAGCGCTAGCACGTTCGGTCACGTCGTCTTCCTCTCCGTACGTGTGGACGTCCGTAGAGGTGCTGCTGGATTGCGCACTACATCGAGCTGTACGACTACTTCCTCTACGACGCGCGACATCAACAACGTTTCCGCTCCGCCTACGCGTCTAGTGGTAATGATCCATGATCCCCCTCTTACAAGGTTTTCTAGATGAACGGTAGAATTTGTTTCATGCTATCGTAGCCGATCGGTTCCCCAACGAGTGGTATTAGAGCCGACCTTGTGTAGTTTGTGATCTCGGATCTTGTGCATATAGTTGATATGCCGACGTAGTAGATGTGATCTATTACATGTTTTTGTGTACGGGTTGATTAGATCAATTAGTCATAGGGAGGTTCACAAGGTGATGGACGGATAGCAATACATGCATCATTGATTTATTTGTGTTCCTTCTCCGTGCGCGCGCGACTTGTCCCTACCGGCTGGAATCACCATCGGGACTAACTGCGTGCACCAGTAGAGGAGCCAATAGTATCATGATCATATACCGCGATCTGCTCATGGAAACCTAATGGAAATTGAGGCATTGTGAATGACTCGAGAATCGGGCAAATATGATTTTTCCGATAGGATTTCCATTGCGATTTCATAGATACGATCTGTGAAATCCTATTCTTTCATGTGTTATTTCATAGGCGTCGTACGGACACACGCCTAGATTGTTACAACCATTTTTGGCCACACATCAGCATTCGCTTCTCGCCTAACTTGTTTTTGCAGAGAATGTTGTGAATGGTATGGCCTGAAAAGATGCATGCGATGTATGTATGTGATTTGCATGGCCTGCGTGCCGTGATTAATTACAGCTGGATTGAGGCTGTCATATTATTGTATAACGACCTGTGTGTCGACCTGTGATGCTTAATATTCTCATGTAATTTATTACTAGTTATTAGTTGTAGTAGCTAAGTGTTAGTTCATGGAGGCCTCAAGCATGATGGTCGAAGGATCGGGAGACATGGCGATGTCAATGGAGATGGAGATCACCATTTGAAAAGGGCCATACTATTTCACGAGTTAATATGATTGCCTGTGATGATGCTCCTGTCATCCTATTCTTTCATGTGTTATTTATATTGGATATGATAAACATGCTAGAATAAGTTCCCTCAAGAAAAATTAAATTATGTGTCCTTCCAATAGCTGCACCTATTAAAATTATGATCGTTGTATGGTAGGGCTGCCAAAGTAGAGTATATTAATTATTAGGGTAAATGTCGGACATTTACTTGCATAGTATTGGTTTAATTAACAAAGCTATCAAAACGGTTTTGGACTTTGGGACATGGTGTTGGCGCCGGGGCATGTGATGCCACCCAACAAACAAGAATCACATAGGGATGTGATTAGCAAAGTGTTGCTTACCTATGTCACCAGATTTCTAGCGGTGATGCCAAAGCTCACTAGTGTCTAAGATGAATATGGATCTTGAACCACTATATGTCGTTTTGAGGGAAAACAATTCCAAGCATATAGTGGAATAATGAACTTTTGTTAAAATGTTTAATAAGAGTTTTACAGTTACATAGTGCTTATTTTGCGTATTTTCTGTTGTAGATCATGGCACCTACCGCTAGTAACAGCTTTCAACTTGCGCTCGATTCTTGAAAAGGAAAAGCTTAGTGGAATAAACTTTATTGATTGGTATCGCAACTTGAGAATTGTTCTCAAGCAAGAGAAAAGGGAATATGTTCTAGAGCTTCCCTATCCCGATGACCTACCACATAATGCTACTGCCGCTCGAGAAAAGGGAGTATGACAAGCATACCAATGATGCACTTGATGTTAGTTGTCTCATGCTTGCCACTATGTCCTCCGAGCTTCGGAAGCAATATAAGAACGCGGATGCCCACACTATGATTGAGGGACTCCGTGGCATGTTTGAGAACCAAGCAAGGTCCGAGAGGTATAACATCTCAAAGTCCTTGTTTGCGTGCAGAGCTAGCTGAAGGTGGTTCTGTCAGTCCTCATGTGATCAAGATGATTCGTTACATTGAGAATCTGGAGAAACTTGGTGCTGCTGTTCACCCTGATTTGGCCACAGATGTGATTCTCCAGTCGCTTCCCGCGAGCTATGAGCCTTTCATTTTGAACTTTCAAATGAATAGCATGGAGAAGACATTGGCTGAATTGCATGGGATGCTTAAGACAGCTGAGGCAAGCATGAAGAAATCTGGTCCAAGTCAAGTTAACTTGGTTCAAAAGGATAGTAAGAAGCGAAAGCGCAAGCCCAAGGCTAAGGCTACATATGAGATCTCTAGCGCTAAGCCTAAGCCTGCAGCAGCTCCTAAGCCTAAACCGACGGCGGGTGATCCTTGTTTTCACTGCAAGAAACCCGGTTATTGGAAGAGGAATTGCAAGCTTTATCTGGAAGAGCTGAAGAAGAAGGGTGGAGACACTTCTAATTCAGGTATCAATATTATTGAAATTAATAATGTTGCTACACGTCCTTATGATTCATGGGTATTTGATACCGGATCGATGATTCATACTTGCAAATCGTTGCGGGGGCTTAAAGTATCAAGGAAGTGCGCAAGGGGCGAGGTGGATGCTCGCGTCGGCAATGGTGCAAAGGTTGTTGTGTTGGCCGTCGGAACTTATCCACTTTCATTACCATCAGGATTAGTTTTGGAATTAAATAATTGTTATTACATTCCCGCCTAGGCAAAAACATTATTTGTTCAAAGTGTTTGGAGGAACATGATGGTTATGAAGTCATAATAAGGAACAAGTGTTGTTCTATTTATTTGAATGATATTCTCTATGGTAATTGCCCATTGGTGAATGGATTATATTACTTAGATCTTGAGAATAATCCTATTTATAGCATTCATGCGAAAAGGCTAAAGCCTAATGATTTGAATCCCACGTATACTTGGCATTGTCGTTTAGGTCATATAAATGAGAAGCGCATGAAGAAGCTCCATACGAGATGGTCTTCTAAGTTCTTTTGATTTTGAATCAATTGATACATGTAAGTCATGTTTACTTGGCAAAATGACTAAGTCACCTTTCACGGGAAATAATGAGAGGGCGAGTGAACTATTGGGACTTGTACATACCGATGTATGTGGACCAATGAGTTGCATGGCCGGAGGTGGATTTTAGTACTTCATAACTTTCACCGATGACTTTAGTAAATATGGTTACATCTACTTAATGAGGCATAAGTCTGAATCCTTTGAAAAGTTCAAAGAATTTCAAAATGAAGTACAAAATCAATTGGGCAAGAATATTAAACTTCTACGATCCGATCGTGGTGGTGAATATTTAAGCCATGAGTTTGGTGAGCATCTAAAGCAATGTGGAATTGTTCCACAATGGACTCCGCCAGGAACACCCCAATGGAATGGAGTATCCGAACGGAGGAACCGAACCTAGTTAGACATAGTTAGGTCTATGATGAGCCAAAGTGATCTTCCATTATCCTTTTGGGGATACGCTCTAGAAACAGACTGCTTTCACACTTAATAGGGTTCCATCTAAATCTGTGGAAAGGACACCATATGAGATATGGATCGGGAAGCGTCCCGGGTTGTCTTTTCTTAAGATTTGGGGATGTGAGGCATATGTAACACGTATGACGTCCGATAAGCTTTCTTCCAAGTCTGATAAATGCTTCTTTGTGGGATATCCTAGGGAAACAAAAGGTTATTATTTCTACAATCGGGAAGAGGGCAAAGTGTTTGTCGCTCGTAATGGTGTTTTTCTAGAAAAAGATTTTCTCTCCAAAAGGGTAAGTGGGAGAACGGTGCAACTTGAAGAAGTTCAAGAAGCTCTAGAAAATGTTTCTTCTCCCTCTATACCACAATTGGATGAACAAAATGTTGTTGAACCAATTGTTGAGACACCAGCCCCGCGTAGGTCGGAAAGGGCACGTCGCGCTCCTGAAAAGTTCATGCTCCCGACCACGGGGCAGCGCGACATATTATTGTTAGACAATGATGAGCCTAAGACTTACAAGTGAAGCAATGATGGGACTACACTCGAGAAATGGCTTGGAGCCATGAGATCCGAATTAGAATCCATGAGAGAAAATCAAGTTTGGAACTTGATAGATCCGCTCGATGGTATCAAAACCATTGAGTGTAAATGGGTTTTTAAGAAAAAGATAGATATGGATGGAAATGTTCACATCTATAAGGCACGATTGGTGGCGAAAGGTTTTAAGCAAATTCAAGGGGTTGATTATGATGAGACCTTCTCGCCCGTCGCTATGCTAAAGTCTATACGGATCCTTCTAGCAATTGCCGCATTTTATGATTATGAGATATGGCAAATGGATGTCAAAACGGCTTTCCTTAATGGAAACCTAAGTGAGGATGTGTACATGACACAGCCTGAAGGTTTTGTTGATCCACAAAATGCTAGGAAGATATGCAAGCTTCAAAGGTCCATCTATGGACTAAAGCAAGCATCTCGGAGTTGGAATCTTCGCTTTGATGAAGTAGTCAAAGGGTTTGGCTTAATTAAAAACGAAGAAGAGCCTTGTGTTTACAAAAAGGCTAGTGGGAGCGCGCTTGTTTTTTTGGTCCTTTATGTGGATGACATATTGCTGATCGGTAATGATATTCCAATGCTTGAAGCTGTTAAGACTTCTTTGAGAAAGATTTCTCTATGAAGGACTTAGGAGAGGCAGCTTACATTTTGGGCATTAAGATCTATAGAGATAGATCAAAGAGGCTAATTGGATTAAGCCAGGATACGTACATTGACAAGGTATTGAAACGGTTCAATATGCAAGATTCCAAGAAAGGTTCCTTGCCCATGTTACATGGAGTTTCTCTTAGCAAGACTCGGTGTCCCTCGAAACTAGATGAGCAAGAGAAAATCAGAGCGATTCCATATGCTTCGATTGTTGGGTCCATCATGTACGTCATGATAAGTACACGCCCGGATGTAGCCTACGCTCTTAGTGCTGTGAGCAGATACCAGTCAAATTCAGGAGAAGCTCATTGGGGAGCCAATAAGAATATCCTGAAGTACTTGAGAAGGACTATGGGTATGTTCCTTGTCTATGGAGGTGAGGAAGAGCTTGTTGTAAATGGTTACACCGATGCTAGCTTCCAAACCGACAAGGGCGATTCGAGATCGCAATCTGGATATGTGTTTTGCCTCAATGGAGGCGCGGTGAGCTGGAAGAGTTCCAAGCAAGTAACGGTTGCTGATTCAACGACGGAGGCCGAGTACCTTGCAGCTTCCGAAGCTACAAAAGAAGCTGTTTGGATCAGAAAATTTGTTTCCGAGTTGGGTGTGGTTCCTAATGCATCCAGTCCAATGGACCTCTATTGTGATAATAGTGGTGCCATTGCACAAGCCAAGGAGCCTAGAGCACATCAGAAGAACAAACACGTACTACGACGTTATCACGTCATCCGGGACATCGTCGCTCGAGGTGATGTGAAGATATGCAAAGTGCACACGGATTCAAACATCGCTGATCCGTTGACAAAGCCTCTCCCACAGCCCAAGCATGAGGCGCGTATGAGATCCATGGGTATTAGATACTTGCATGATCAAGATTGATGTATGTGAGAGATTATGTTGCGTCTATGTTTATGTGTAAATGAATAAAGAGTTATTTTGTTCCTTAGATAATTATCATTACATTATTAACAAGTATGTAACTTGTTTGTGAGACTTTTGTTTATTTATGATATTATCCTAAAATGGTCCCTAGTTTCTTATCATTATGTGGGATAATAATGATTCATGAACTAGCACATGTATTGATTGATGATCATGTTTCACAGATCATAGATATGGAGATATCGAATCAATAATGTGGACACATGTTAGAGAACATGGTGTTGGATTGACCCACTAATAGACTCTGCTAAGATGTTATTTTGTGCCATTAGTCGTTGTCTTTTATGATGTACCTTCGGGATCCTTAGACCTGAGATTGTCATTGATTTCCAGAATGCGTAGTAGCACACTTGGGTAGCGTTCGGTAACGCCTAAGTGTGCTCCTCATGGTAATTGGTAAGTATATAACCAGTGTCACACAACGCAAAATAGTTCAGTCATATCGACTGAATGCTATCAGCACTTTATGAGTTTCAGAACTGAAACACCAAGACTATTTTCTTCAGAATGCACTAAATCGAACTATAGGTTCCTTGAGTTCTCTGCAACTATCTGTACAAAAGAGACCGCCAATTCTCTGTTGTATTTGAAATAGAGATACTTTGAGATGGCTTGTGGAGTAATTGTCAGAACAGTGGATAAAAATCCGGGTATGCTGCACGAACATCTGGGTACTGCAACGCCGAATCAGCTGAATTCGCAAAGAGAAAAGTAAGAACATACTTATGAGACAGACATGAATCGTTTTTATCGGTTATTCGATCATTGCAACAGTTCAACATCCTATTGCTAAATTTCAGTAAAACAAAAAGACAAATGATCAACAGTTCAACAATATTAGCTGACCAAACAATTCAGGACTATCAACATTAGTACGTGTCTGTCAATTAACAAAAACATTTTTTTTGGAGAACGCACCTGGGTGCAATTAACAAAAACATCTAAAAACAAGGATGAAGCTATAAAAAATGAGTGACAATTTCTCTACATCAAGATTGGTTGTCTATAGGACAAATGCTTTTTTTAACCACGCATTCTTAATTGAGTACCGCTATAGGTCCAACTCGATTGTCCTACTCATCTACAACTCAAACTATTATAGAAACTATATATCATCATTTGGAAATTTAAAACACTTGATTACCATATATTCATCCAATTGGAACAGAGTTGTCTATAGGACATGCGCGCCGTCGGGAAACTGCTCCATTGCGGTCGATCGCTGCTGCTGCTGCGGCGGCGGCGGCAGCGGCGAGCGAGCTAGTTGGTTATTTTGATTTGGATCATGTTGGCCGAGATGGGCGTGTTTCTGTTTCCATCCTGTTCTGCAACGGACAATTCATGATTTGCCCTTTTGTATCAATCGGATGACACATTGATTTACCCCTTTTCCTAAATTCTTTCATTATTTGTCCAAGGTTCCCACTAAATGTTTACAATATATCCTTAGAGAAAATTGGTTGTAACACACTACAAAATCATGGAATCGGACACGACACACCACAAAGATCGAATTTGGATCAGACACACTAAAAAAACATGGTTCTTAGCTACAACACGCATCGTCTCGATTAACTCCATTCCACCATTCATGCTACATTTTGAACCTTAAATAATTTTTCCATTAATTCAATTCTAAAATCTTTCGGTGCCACAACCATAGGCACACTTAATAGGATCCCATATGTAATAGAAATATTAGGAAAATAATCCCTTTACAAGGTCCTAAAATTTTCCATAGAAGATATTATTGTGAGAAACTAAAATATCTACAAGACATTAATCTATTTTATTTATTACATTGTGAGAATTATATAATAACTATCATACTAATTTTTTTGACAATTAAATAACAATTAAAGGTTACTGTAGGGGATTAGTGACAGTTACATCTGTCAGGGCATTCGGTGTCGATGAAACTCGCCGAATCGACGTGCTATGATGCCATGCGCTTGATCGCCGGAGACGTAGACAACACAAACACGCAGCAGTTTCTTGCGACATGTCGGATGAGGCGATTTTGATTATTTCTATCTGCTCACTTTTTAATTTGATGCCCCTCAGATTGTGTAGGGTATTGGAGGCTCACTAAAAAAGGAAAAAAATAACTACTATTTGCTAGAACTGGATAGATGGTATCAAACATTATATAAAAATGCTACGAGGAGTCGCTAGGATTTGAAGGACACCACTGTCCTGCCAACCCTTCCTCTCAAGGTCGACCCTTTCAACTACTCAAAGATACTAGTGGGGGATAGATTATGACTTAGAACCAACCACAATTATCAAAACGAAGTAGCTTCAACTCTCAAATTAGATTACTCCACAAACTAGGCCTTAAGATGATAAAATTTTTTCAAAAAATTCACTCTCATTTATAAAAAAAACTCCTTTGCAAAGAAAAGAAAACACTCATCTCACAAATCTCACAAGCCAAACAACTAGAAGTGATCTTATCTACAAATATTTAGTGGAAGGTATTTTGTGTAGCATGGTAGGAAAACAACTAGCAACAAATGTAACTCAAAATATTGTCAAATCAAGAGATAGTTCTAATTGGTTTTACATAGACTTTTCAAAAGGCCATTAGTAGAACATAATAAAGGAGAGAGAAACGCATGCTTTTGAAAGGTGAACATGTGCACATGGCAAAAGATGATTTCAAGATACAAATGAAGTTCTCAAAATTGAATTGCACATGGTTGGAAAGATAGAGTTTCAACCAATTGAATGCACTTACTTGGATCATGTTGGCCGAGATGGGCGGGCTTCTGTTTCCAACCTGTTCTGCACACTGCACAGATTGTGATAAAAGTGGTTCAAACATGTTTCCAGCGATGTATGAGTTCCGAAACTGAAACACCAAAACACCAAAACCTTACTACCATATTTATCGAGTTCTCTGCAACTATCTGCACAACGAAGACGGAATTCTCGTGCTGTATCTGAAACGCATGTGCATCTATCTTTCAGTGGCAAGGGTATCGAAAGATTCGAAACTAGGAGTCCTCTTAGTACTTTTCATGACCAACTGCAGTGAAAACTGTAGTCCCTTGGCCTTGGCAAACGGAGACCAAACTAGTGAAATACGGCTCTCCGGTTAACCAAAATCCTCAGTTGAGCTCGTGGGACCCATGATCCGGAAGAAAATTCTATGCGTCCGGGTCGCACGCCCTGCCTGTGCGACCCTGCCCAGATGGGGTCTACGAGGAGATCGAACGAATGGGAAAGACTCGTCTCCAGCGCGATTGCATCGGCCTCGGCTCAAGAAAATCTCGCTCCCAACAGCTCGGCTCGAGGGAAAAGGACTCATCTCTATATCAAGCTTCTCCGTCGGCTTCGGTTCAACGGAAACGGATAGCCAGCGACATCGCGTATCTGGCGAGACTTCGAAGTCAAGAGGCCATAGACGAGCCGCCCACATTTGCTGCCCGACGACGACGACGACGACATAAGAATGAAGTTGAAGAGATCATCCTACTTGGCCATTCGTGAGGACCAACCGTCAACACGCTATCGCCGAGCAGGTCGTCGGGCACTACGTCGATGAAAATTGCTGGATATGAGGAAGACGCAGCAGCTCCCGGGGTGCTCATACTATATGACAAACTTTGAGAACAGTGTATGGTGAATCTTCAACCATAGCTCTTCTCCGAATTTTCGATGATCCAAGCGAACCTTTTCATTTGCATGTTCCATCAAAAGCTCAGTCAACCAAATTAGTTCGTGATAGAAAGAAGCAAACAATCCCTTGCGCTACTTAATGGATGACACACACCTCCAGGCTCGGCGCACCGGCCACCAGCCATGAGACGCCTCCGTCCTTCCTAGCAGGAGCTCCTCCGGTGGAAAGCAAGGACGGAAGAGAGATGCGGAGATACGGTGACAATAGAAGCTGGAACATTTGGGGATCCTGGGAGCTGAGCTTGAGCCGAGCTGTTGGGAGCGAGATTTTCCGGAGCCGAGGCCGATGCAATCTCGCTGGAGACAAGTCATTTTCCTAATCGTTCGATCTCCACGTGGACCCTATCCGGGCAGGGTCGCATAGACGGAGGTACCACCCGGGTGCATAGAATTTTCTATATATAACCCCACGCTATTGTGTATCTTGGATACTAAACAGTTATTCAACACTCGGACCTCACGGCGTGGATCCGTGGACAGGAACGAATGAGACGCATGCGCATCGAACCAGGACATCTTCCGGTGCTGATATCAGCATTCCTACCTCCGCTCATTCCCAGCCTAGCTAAGACTAGCTGCACCGGGTACTGGAAGGTATCCGGTACCCGGCACTGGAGGAGCCACGTCAGCTAGAAAGTGCTGCACCGGGCTACCGGGAGCCGTCCGGTACCGTCCCGGACGCGCTCCCACCCGTCAAATGGAGCGCGCGTACGGCCGTCCGGGACGCGCCCGACGTGGCGTGGGCCCCACGGTTCGCTGCTCCTCGGGCCATGATTCGGAAGCCGGCGACGCGCGGGGAGGCGGAGACCGACCGGCGGCAGCGCGCTGGGGATGAGAGGCGCGCGGGGAGGCGGAGCCCGGCCGGCGGCAGCGCGCTGGGAGGAGAGGAGGCGACCCCGGCGACGGGCCACCGCCGGATCTGCTCTCGCCCTAGCCGCGAGACCCACCTCGGCCGCCGATCCATGCCCTAGCCGTCGGATCCGCTCCCCGGTCGCGGCGCAGGGCGGGCTTCGACGGCGGTGGCGGTGTGCGCGGGGAGGTGGAGGAGGTTCCCGGCCCGGCGCGGTGTGGAGGAAGGAGGCCGGCGGGGATCCGGGCAGCGCGTCGGTGCGTGGGAGCCGGACAAGCGCGGCGGCCGGTCCGGAGGAGCCGCGGCGGCGGGCCCCGACGCCGGATCCCTGCCCTGTTCGCCGCGGCAGCGGGGAGGAGGAGGCCTCGGCGGTGGCGCGGCCGCGGGGGATGCGGCCCGACGGTGGCGGCGCGGTTGAGGCGGACCGGAAGCGTCGGCGCGGAGGAGGGAGGCCGGCGGCGGGGTCGGGGTTGGCCGGTCGGCGGCGGGGAACGCCGAGTGCAGGGAGGGATGGGGAGAAAGCGAGAGGGAGAGGAAGAGAAAAGGGAAAAGAAAATGGAGAGAAAGGAGAGGAAAAGGGGGAAGAAAGGAGAGGAAAAGGAAAAGCAAAAAAGAAAGGGAGAAAAAAAATTATTTAATGGTGAAATTGATTGTTAAAATAAGAATAGAAATAAAAGAAAAGATGAAAGGAAATGAAAAGAGATGATAGTTGGAGATGGTTGAATAAAATATTAGGTAGTTGATATAGAGGATGGATATAGAGTATGAACGAGTGTAGCGAAACCGAATATAGAGGAGGGAATCTTGTCGACTAGGACGGAATATTTCTTTTAGAGAATGGAAATAGAGTACCACGAGTGCAGATAGTCTAAGGAAAGGACAACTGGTCATTGATTGTCACATTTATCCAGCACTAGACACCTACGTTCTTTGTTTTTATACAGTAAAGATTTTATAGTTGATCAGATTTGCAAACCGTTTTCATCAATAGATTAATTCATTCCCATATTGATGTTACGGACCACTTAAATCAGTCTTAACTTTAATGTACTTAGTTAATTTTAACTAAGAAGCAAAATCCTGGTTGATCACACTAGTTTGTTCCTTATATTCTCACATCGACTCGAGTCTCCAAGGCCTATAATCAGCCGGATGATTAACACCCATAGCCTAAGGCATCCATTAAAATCGAGTTAGGCAAGATCAAAATTATCTTCGATCTAACTCTTTCATACCGCCAAATAACGAAATTTGGCACTATATTAATCCAGTATATGAAAAGTTCATATTTCAGATCACTTTTTTATTCACGAGAAAATTTCTCACGATCGTAATAATCAGGTGACTTATCCTTATGGCCGTTAGGTCATAATTGCACAATCAAACTGTAAATCTTTAATATCATTATGACTGTTAGGTCATAATTGCACAATCAATCCATAAGTCTTTAACGCCATATTCACTAAGCTGTCAAAAACGGCCCAATAACTTTCCAGCCTCCGAGCCCAGCTCGGGTAACTATAAAAGAAACCGAAGGGTCGACCTAGGTCAAACTCATTCCCGAAACTCCACACGCGCCCACCATATCTCCTTGTTCTTCGGACATCGCGAGGATATTTGTTTCTTTCGCATAAACCAATCTCCGATTTCCCTTTTCATCCTTCAAGATGGACAGGAAGAAATCTGCCTCCAATCCTTCTTCCTCATCCGTTGTTCCTCGCAATCAACTTCCTTTTGGTATACAGGATTTGGGCAGTAGCAAGATTACCGAGACATCTGTTAACGAGGCGGTTCTTGATGGATATCTTCCCCCACAACCCATTCTCGAATTGGAGTGCCCCCACTCCTGGCCAAATCCCATGGGGAATAGAGGATTCCCAGCAGCTATTTTTCAAATCATTCTTCCTCTCGTGGCCTTGATCTTCCTCGCTGCTCCTTCTTCGGAGGACTGCTCTTTTTCTACAGATGGGAGTTGGTAAATCTAAATCCGAACTCCATCCTTCGGAGCGTATTTTTCATTCATTTGTGTGAAGCTTTCCTTGGAATCCGCCCCCATTTTAAGCTTTTCCAAGTACTGTTCCAAATCCGTCCATTTCCTTCATCGGACCGCCAGGCTGCAGTAGGTGGGGTGGGAATACAATGTTGGAGCACCGATGAGTACTTCTCCCTATCTTTGAACAAAAGTTTGTCTCACTCGCAAAAATGGGTGGCTTTTCTGTGACAATCCCCAACCCGTGCTTCCCCCTTTCAATGCCCAAGTAGCCAAAAATGTGCCTTCCAAAGATAGCAGGGACAAACTTAAAGAAGATGAAGAAATCCTTGCTCTCTTGGCAAGTATCAAACATCTTAAGGAAATCAAAGGCGTCACCGCCGAGACGGTTCTTTTGAGTTTCATTGTTCGAGGAGTCCAACCATTGAAAAGGCAGCAGCATCCAGCATGGTCCTTCAATGAAGATGTCGCTAATCCATTGGATGGAACACCTCTTCCTGATTTAAAGCAATTAGAGAAGCGCATAAAGAAGATGCTCCAGCCCAAGCAGGACTTAACAGGATGCCGAGAGTGGGTCCGGCATTCAGTATGTCAAATCCTCGAGACCCTGTAAGTATTCTCCTCCTTCTTGAGTTCCAGTCATCATTCCATTATTCATATGTTGCTACTCAATGCAGAAGATGGACAACTACGAAGTCATCCCCCACTCCCTCCCAATGATACTTGGGGAGAAGATTATGAACCCAATACCGCTCCTCTTGCTATTCAAGCCGGTCTGCCTCACCCCACTCCGACTCACGGGACATCGGACCGGTCATTCCCTCTCGCCGATCGGGGTAGCTCCAAAAATTTCGAGGTCCGGAAAGGTGGTCCAAGCCCTAAGTACGAGAAAACGTACTACTTCACCGACCATAGGCAAATTGACGGCAATCCCTGCTTCCGTACCGGGCGACACTCGTACGGAAGCGCAGAAACTTGAAGACCGACGCAAAGAGCAAGAGGCCGTCGAGAGAGATCGTCAAGCTGCTCTTGCCGCGTTCGAAGCTTCTACTCGGGGGGGGTCTCGGGAAGCCTCCCAATTAACATGTTCTCTTGCAAACATTCTCAAGAAGTCCCGGTATGGCACTCGGACCGGTTCTTCAGAAGTGCTACGGGAGGATCCCTCCCCGCGCCGCAAGTCCATCCAGCGGCAAAAAGGAGTGCGAGAGGATGCAAGCGGGGATACTCGGGGACCCCCAAAAAGAGCAAGACCTCCTTCGGCTTCAAAAAGGCCACTTCGTAAGTCTTCCGTAATACACCTACATTCTTAGTTACTTTCATCCAACTCTTGTAACATATTCAATTCTTCCACATAATTCCTTCCAATCTCCAAGCTAGTATAGCTAGCTTGCCGAGGAACAAACCTTCTACCCCTGCCCCGACCGGTGACATATCCTCCATCTCTCGCTCCTTCAGCCCCCATCACCGAAAAGGCGTCCGAAGTCAAGAGTGCAGCATCCGCAAACGAAATCCCTGCTGCCTCTTCCACGGAACCATCCCGCCAAGCGGTCGAAGAGCGGGTCGTTATTGACGCCGATGTCACATGTGTAAGTGACTTCCTCCCACAAGCTACTCTGTTCCAGGCTGCACCTGAACTCCCGCTAGGACCGGTCCGGATCGAGGAAATTCCCCGCCGGGCTAGGACCACACGTAAAGCTCCGGGGGGACCCGGACTGGCCAAGATGGTCGTAGGAGACGTGGAAGTCGATAGCACGAGCGGAGCCAGGAAATTCACAGCTACAGCTCAATGGGATTCCCTTCAAGAAGAGGAGGCTCTAAAGAATTTTTCCGAGTCCGGCCGGGTATGTCTGCTCACCTCTTCTAGTCCTGTCTTAATTTCTTCACATTATAATCCGACTCTTTATTTCTTCTAATTTCTAGGTTCTTCTTAAAAACTCCGAGGCCAAGACTGCAATCATCGCTCGTCCGGAGGAAGAACTTCATCGAATCAAGAGCGGTTGGTCGAACTCGAGTCTCGGACCACCGGTCCGAAGTCCAAGGAAGATGATCCGCTCAAGAGGGAAGCAAATCTGCTGAATACTCATCGAATGATGGAGGAACGCCGGCAAGAGATCATCAAACTCCGGAAAGAAATCCAAAGTAAGCTTTTTAATCTTAACGTCAAATTCTGTAATTAACTTGTTCTCCTTCTCGACCGGTCTTGTTTTGCTCCAAGCACTTGAAAATCTTGTTGCCGCTCATAAAAAGGCGGAGGAAATTCTTTCGAGAGAAAGCAGCTGCTCAAGAACAAGCTTTTTGGAAGGCTCTCGGGTTGAAGAACAGCAGGCAGCTCGAATTGGAGAATTGGAAGGCGAGCTTACCACCAAGCATAACATCCCGGCGCAAACTCGTGTTCCAACAAGATGCTAGAAGCCGACAATGCCCGCCTGAAAGCCGAACTATCTTAAGCACTAGAAGCGGTCAAAACGGCGCAGACGGAGAAAGAAAGCGCTCTAAGGACTGCTCATGAGTCCGTCCAGCTTGCTCTCAAAGCAAAAGAACATGAGATTCAACGTCCGCTAAAGATCAAGACCAAGCCGAGGGAATCTAATGTCAACATCAAAGGCAGATTTAGGGCTGCGGAAGTCGGGCATGGACGTAAGTTGCTTCTTTCCTATTTCCATTGAAGAAACTCCTTTTTAATACCAGTCACGCACTGATAACCTTCTCTTATATTTTTGCCTTCTTCAGAACTCGCTGCAGGCAGTATGCGGGCGCTTGAGTATCTAAACGGAGCTCAACCCATCGACCAAAATGAATTGGATCTTGAAACAGACTATTTGGACCGTCCCGAGGAGGATCGGAGAGCACTCTAAGATGGTTGCCGCATCGGGGGAGGACACATTGCTGCTATAATCCAGTCTTGGACTCCGGTCGAAGACTACGATTTCAACTTCATCGGAGAAGGTGCTCACCCAAATACAACCGAAGACCGGTTTAATGAGTTGAAAAATTCACTCATTGGTACCGTTTCCGAACTGATCGAGGATGTTCCTCTGGATCCAACGGGTGTCCCTCTAAATGAAGCTGCGGCATTCCCCGCTCCGGATCAAGATGCTCAAGATGCAGCGGCCGCCTATAGACAAACAATAGAAGATGATTCGAAGATCTTGACGTAGATTTATTGCTTTCTTCTTCCGACTCGAAGGCACGATTGATGATAGACTGGTAGAAGATCCTTAGATCGGCGATACTCGGTGATTCCAGCGGTCCTGCCTAGTAGTCGTCTATCATAAGACCAGTCTTTTATCTACTCGAACAAATAATTTTATCATAGTACTTTGTAATTTAAATTATTATCCTTTTAATCGCGATAGTTTTAATGTCTTCTCTTTCTTTTTGAATACCGGTATAAAAAATTCACCATCTTATTCCTACTAGTTGAATTCTATATCTAAGCAATGATGGTTGTTTCAGCTTGAACTAACTATGATTGAATACGGCTCTAATCAGCACAGATCGCAATACATAGCAGTAGCTTACTTTAACAAGATCAGCGACATAGAAAAAACAACCAGTCTTTAAGGTTTAAGATCACGTAATATCACAGATCGCTCTTAAAATAGCAGCCTACGAGACCAATATTCAAAAGAGATGCTAAAAATTTTCCCTTCCTAAACATGTCGACTGAAGCTGAAAAAGACGACTATCAATCTCGGAGACCGCTCTTAATATAGCGGCTCATTGACCAAATGATTGGTTCTAATATTTAGGAATATCATAATATCACAGATCGCTCTTAATACAACAGCCCTTCGACTCGATAAGTTAATCCAAAATTAAAATATCGAGACACAAAAAATGCGAACACATTCAAATAAGACATAAAGAATACTTTATTATATTATGGAAGAAATTACAATAAAATCTTTAAGTATAAAATCGACGAAGCTGATCAATATTCCAAGAATTTGGAATGTCCTCTTCTTCCAGGGTCATAAGCCTATAAGCCCCTGGTCCGTAAACCGCTTTAACCAGAAAGGCCCTTCCCGGACCGGCGACAACTTATGCCTGTTCTTGTTAGACCGAATCTTCCGAAGAACCAAGTCTCCTACTTGAAATTCCCGCGTGCGCACATTGCGATCATGATCTCGATGTAGCCCTTGATGATATTTAGCTGCTTGAATCAAGGCTTGATCTCGTAATTCTTCGGTGGCAATCAACTCAACTTCGACGCTGGTCTTCATACTTCTCTTCATCATAATACCGCACTCTAGCTGACACCATATTCACTTATGTAGGCAACATGGCTTCAAATCCATACACCAGAGAAAAAGGAGATTGTCATGTAGCCCGGCTAACGTTGGTACGTAATCCCCAAAGCACCCAGGGCAATTCCTTAACCCACTTTATCGCATACGGCTTCAAGCGGTCAAAAATTCTAGGTTTAAGACCGGTTAAAATCATTGCATTGGCTCGCTCCACTTGTCCATTACTCGGGGATGTGAAACCGACGCATATTGTATCTTAATTCCCGGACTCTCAGCGTAATCCTTGAAAAATTGTGAAGTGAATTGGGGTCCATTGTCGGTAATGATACTCGTGCGGGACACCAAAACGTACGAAGATATTATGTAAAAACTTGATTGCCCGAGCAGATGGTCGTACTCGTGACGGCTTCCGCTTCAATCCACTTGGAGAATTTATCAACTGCCACAAAAATGTGTGTAAATCCTCATGGCGCCTTTTTGAATGGTCCAACAATATCTAGTCCTCAAGTTGAAAAAGTCCAAGTCATCGGAATTATCCGTAATTCATGAGCTGGAGCATGAGGTCGTCGGGCAAAGAATTGACATCCTTGGCAATTTTTAACTACCGTATGCGCATCATCGGTAGATGTGGGCCAATAAAAACCCTGCTCGAATACCTTCCCAACTAGTGTCTTCGAAGAAGCATGATTACCACAAATCCCCTTATGAATATCTTCAAGCAATTGAACACCATCGAGATCGATACATACTTCATCAAAATATTAATTCCACGTCGGTAAAGTTCTCCTTCAATAATTAAGTAACTTTGTGCCCGGACCTCCAGTCTTTGCTTCTCAACCTTATCTTGCGGTGTTTTACCGGATCATAAATACTTGAGATACGGGGTACGCCAATCAGAATCAATGATCATAACCTCGGGTAGTCGAGTTCCTTGTTGTAAGACCGCTTCCTCGACCTTGACCTCCAAGACCGCTTCCTCGACCTTGGCATCCAAGACCGCTTCCTCAGCCTCTATCTCTTTAATAGTAGCTTTGCGTTCCATCTTAATAGATGACTTATTCAATACCCGAAGAAAAACACCGGCGGAACCGCTTGTCTCGAGGATCCCGGTCCGGCTAACTCATCCGCTAGCGGAATTATCTCTCGCGCAGTATATGAGAATACCGCAGGCCATCAAATTTGTCTTCAAGCTTTCCGACTTCTTGTCGGTAAGCTATCATATGATCATCATGAGCATCCCATACCTTGTTAACTTAATTGATTACAAGCATCGAATCACCATATATGTCTAATCGCCCGACTCCTAACAAAACAGCCACCTGCAGTCCATGAAGCAAAGCCTCGTACTCCGCAAGTATTATTTGAAGTGCTGAAATGCATTTGCAACACATATCTTAATGGCTCTTTCTGTGGGGTGAGAAGTACAATCCCAGCCCCCACGCCCGAAAGCTGCAGGGACCCATCAAAAAACATCTTCCAATACTCCAAAGTCTGAATTGCTTGCGGAACTTGCGTCTCCAGCCATTCGAGTAATAAAATCAGGCAAAGCTTGTCCTTTAATAGCTGTCCGTGGAGAAAAAGTAATCTCATATTGTCCAAGTTCTATAGCCCATTTGGCAACCTGGCCAACAGACTTCTCGATTATGAACGATATCTCCAATAGCAAACCCGGTCTTGACCTCGATGGGATGCGCTTGAAAATAATGTTTTAACTTCCGAGAAGTTATCACTATGGCATATATCAATTTCTCGTAATCGGAGATATCGTATTCGAGATTCGGTAGGGACCTCGGTTACAAAGTATTCGGATGCTTGTACCAATTGCAAATGTCCCTCCTCCTTCCGGTCAACTGCCAATACCGTACTCACGACATGAGTAGTTACGGATATATATAATTAAATGGTTTTGTCGAGTTCCGGAGGTACTAAAACCGGCGGATTATCGAGGTATCCCTTGAGTCGGTCAAACGCGGCCTGCGCCTCATCTCGTCCACTCAAACTTATCCCGCTTCTTGAGCAGCTTAAAGAACGGGAGGCCCCTAACTCCTAGCCTTGAGATGAACCGGCTAAACGCTGCCTTGCTTCCGATCAACTTGGAGGTTTCATATTAACAATCGTCCGAATCTTTTCTGGGTTAGCTTCAATACCTCGCCACGATACCAAATACCCCAGCAATTTTCCGGAACGAACTCCAAACGGACATTTTCCAGGATTAAGTTTTATGGAAAAACTTCGCAGATTATCGAAGGTCTCTCGCAGGTCGAGAGAAGATCTTCGGAGTTCCGAGATTTCACCACTATGTCATCCACATAAGCATCTGCGTTCCTTCCAAGTTGCGAATCCGGACACCGTTGCATGCCACGCCGATGTGTGGCGCCCGCATTCTTTAATCCGAACGACATCGTTGTATAGCAAGTACGCTCCAAAGGGGTGATAAACGCTGTCTTTATCCGATCCTCAACATTCGGGGAATCCGATGGTATCCCGAATAAGCATCAACAAAGCAAAGACGCTCGCAGCCAGCGAGTCGAATCAACAACTTGGTCAATTTGAGGCAGCGCGAAAGGGTCTTTGGGGCAAGCTTTGTTGAGGTCGGTATAATCAACACACATTCTTAACTCTTTAGTATTCTTTTTTGGTACAAGGAACACTTCCCTAATGAACCTAGCTTCTAATAATCTAGTTAACTCCTTCTTAATCGCCTCCTTGCGGTCTTGAGCAAACCTCCGGAGTTTTTGCTTAACCGGCTTCGCATCAGAACGCACCAACAATGCGTGCTCAATCTTCTCCCTAGGGACACCGGGCATGTCGAAGGCTGCCATGCAAAGATATCCCTATTTTCCTAGAGGAAAAGAATGAGCGCGCTTTTCTATTTGTCCCCCAAGTCAGCCCCTATATGGGTGACCTTGGAGGGGTCCAGCTTATCAAGCTGAATAATCTTGGAAGCAACCGCATCGGTCTTCACTTTTTCCTTAGTGACCTTCTTCCAGCCGCGCCTCGTGCATCTAGAGTTTTAGCTACTTCTCCGATTTCTCTCCATTCTTCCTCCGAATTGACCCGAGAAGCCAATTCCGTGCTATGTACTTCACAAGCGTAAGCGGTCTTGATGTCGACCGGAACGATAAGACCCCATTTGGTCCTCGGCATCTTCGACATCAAATACCGGTAATTGGGGATGGCCATAAACTTCGCCGAGCCGATATTCCAAGTATAGCATGATATGCTCGAATCGATGTCGACTACTTGGAAGATCATATTCTCCCTTCCGTAACTCTCCTTTGTCCCAAAAGTCACCGACAGAGAAATCTGCCCTAAAGGATAGCTGTTTCTACCGGGTATTATACCATGAAACGATGAAACGCTACGATCCAAGTCTACCACGGAAAGGCCAAGCTACGGCAAGGTTTTAGCAAAAAGGATGTCCAAGAAACTTCCCCCATCAATGAAAGTTCCCTTCGGGGGTAGCAGGAGCAATGGCGTTAACCTCTCCGAGCGCCAACTTCGCATTCGCTTTGACTCATACGCATCCGGACCTCCGTGGATGAAGTTCACCTCTCGTTGCCGGCTCCTGAAAGCCTCCGTCCTCTTCGTTATCATCATGCTCCTTATCTTTTCCCTTATCCTCCCACCGGTTCCGATGTCCGGATCGGGGTGCTACCTTTAAAGAGAACCGAGCGAACGGTCTCAACAGGAAGCACTCCTTGGCCTCATGATTCCCATTGTGAATCATGCAAGGACCTTCCAGCGAGTGTCTCAAACGAAAGTTGTTCTCTCGGGCCCCTCTTAGGAGGTGCCGGACGATCCCCTCCATGAGATTAGTTGACAGTTGCATCAAGTTGATCTGCCTTGCGCTTGTTGTTCTTGGATCCATATTGGTTGCCTTGGTCGTGCTTCGGCTCCTTCCCTTTGTTCCCGCGCAAATTGACGACGTTTCATTCTCCAGCGAGCATAGTCATGTGCTATCTTGAAACACTACGGCGCCGTCATGGTAAGGTTTCGATTACGCCTTCCAATCTTGTGGACTAATGCTTCACTTCGGACGCCAGCTTGAAACGCCGCAATTATCTCGCTGATCGGGAACATTGGGGATTAAGGCCTTCTTATTGTAGAAGCGCCCGATGAACTCCGTGAGCGTCTCATCGGGCTTCCGCTTCACTCGTTGAGGTCGAAGTAGTTTCCTGGCTTCTCACAAGTTGCCCGAAAATTCTCAACGAACTTTTTGGTGAGGTCGTCCCGAGAAGAAATAGATCTCTCGGGTAGAGATTGTAACCACAAGCGTCCCGCCTGCTCCATGCATATGGGGAGATAATTTGCTAGCACAAAAGTATCTCCTCCTACCGATCGGATGGCGGTAGTATACATACGAAGCCACTTAGCAGGAGGCACTTTACCATCATATTTATCAATGGCCCTAGGCTTAAACCCTCCGGGGTATTTGCAAATACGCAGGTCCCGCATAAAAGCCGGGATTACGGAGTACTCATCGTCTTCCGAGACCGGTCCATACCGACGACGGTGAGCGCCGACCGGGGTAATGTCGGTAGTTGCGGTCCCCGTCATCATCGAGTAGTCATAGTAGCGATCGTCCTGGTTTCGGTTCCCCAACCTTCATGACGATCATTGTTGCCTTGCTCCGTGGGCTGTGTGGGAGGCGGTGGAGGAGGAGGCAGCGGGGCCCCACGACGGTCGTTATTGTTTTGTCGGGGCTCCCCGTCTCTATCTCTCGTTGTCTCGTCCCCGTCGATCTCGGTTATCTCATTGATCGTGTCTTCTTGATCGGTCGTCACGATGAGCATAACGACCGCCATGCCCTCGACGATTATCGTGTGGAGGATTTCTGCACGGGGCGGCGCCGAGCGGCCGGCCCATGTCTAGTCGAACTAGTTATGCGTGGGCGGGGAGGAGCAGGATCCCGCGGACGATCATCCACGTGACCGCTCCGTCGTCGCTCATCTTCTTCTCGTCTCCTGCGTTCCTCCGCTCTCGCTGCATGACGGTCGATAAGCACATTACGAGCGTCTCGATTACCATTAAGCGATACGCGTAGGTCTTAATCCGGAGCACGTTCATGTTCGTCCGCGATTGGGGTACGCCGGGGTCCAATTCTTCCTCCGGAAGAAGCTCCTTCAAACCGGGCTCTTACGTGCTGCTCCGAGTGAGAATGCGACCGATCGGAAGATTCGGCTCTGTCATGGACTAGCTTGTTAGTTTGTAAAGCAGCCGCATCCACTAAGCTCGGAGCGTGTTGTAGCCCCGGCGTTGAGTTGAACACCTCCTATGGGATTGTCTCAAGGATCTGCTTTACCTCCACAATGTTGTGGAATGGCGACGTGAAGACTCGGCGCCATTCAATTCGATCTCCATGGAGCCCAAGTTCAACGCCCCGCTAGAAGAACGATGGCATCTACCACTGCGGCATCCGCGTCGGCTATTATATCCTAGCGACGTTTCCGCCGGGTCTCCGGACTATTCCGGTAGTGGGCCGGTAGCGGGCGCAACCGTGGCAAGAACACCTCCTCCGTATCGACGAGTGCCAACGATGTTTGCGCGAGGGTTTGCTCGTCGAAGCTTGTGGAGGTGGATCTTCCATGTCCGTTCCGTCGGCTTCACGTTGGCGGCGGTTTGCTTCGTCTCTCGCCATCCGGGCCTCTTCGAGCAGCAGCTTCCTCGGGGTGAGTTCTTGAACGATTGGGCCGATCATAAACAATTGGAAGAAGGCTGGAGATCCTTCCTCGAAGTCGTTATCAAGCTCAAAGGAACTGCTCATTGCCACGGACCGGGTACCGGTCTGAAGCGTAAGCGGTCCGAGGATTCGCGCTAAAGCTGCGTCGGTCCCGCTGAGTTTCATGTATGAGGTTTCGACCGTGTCAAGTGATCGCGCTTGAGAAGTTGCGGCCGGATCACGAATCGGATTCATCAAGCGTAGCCTTCCGGCGGAATCAGCTTCGAAGTCGAGGGACCCGAAGCGGATCTTGAAGTCGGGCACAAAGTCAACGTCGAACGAAGAAGCCAACGAACTTGCTGGGAACTCGCTGGGACCCCTACCGGCACGCCAAATGTCAAGTCTTAAACTCGTCGAGTCTTAAACTCGGCACTAGTACTACTCGATCCCTCATGAGCGTGGAATTCGATGGTGCAACACACAAAACACACAAGAACACGCGATCTTAGACAGGTTCAGGCCTCTTGAAAGAGAGTAATACCCTACGTCCTGTATGTTATGTGTTGCCTTTAGCACATTGCTAATTGCAAGATGTCGGAGAGTTTTCGGGGGTCCCCGCTCCGCCTTATATATCCGGGGAGCTAGGGTTACATGTAGAGTCCTAGTCGATTACATGGATTACATATGCGGAGACTCTATCTCTAGCTTTCCTTATTGATTCGGAGTCCTAACGGACTACAAATTGCTCCTTTACTTGTTTCTCAAGTCATCATACGCCGGTCTTGACACCCGCGTTATTTCCATACTGGTATATGGAATCTTCTGTTATTCCATACTGGTCGGGATCGATCCGTGGGCTCTCTCTCGCCAGCCTTATCTTCATTGATTTGTCACGGTGTCTCTAATTATCCATTCCTTTATCATCTCGTATACCCATAAGGCAAGTATACGACAACAGCTCCCGAGTAATTTTTTATTTGACCTTGAATAAGACCGCCGGTCTTACGTATGTTGGTCCGATTCCATGGTAAAATTAAAAAGAACTCTAATTGCTGCGATGCTTCTTCTTTCTTCAAGACGCTTCAAAAAGCCAAAAAATCGTTATTTTTATCCTCCATATCACCTAATTAGGTAGGCAATAAACAATAGTATTTTCCTTTCGGTGCACCGATTAGGTGCACCCAATTGAGTATAGCCCCGACCCTTGGATCATTTGAACTCCTTTCAAATAATGCAAGAGTCTACTAGTTGATTCTTCATTATTTCTTTCAATATGCAATTTCTTCGGACCGTTCCTTTCAATTTCTCGAAATCTTTGTATACTCGTTATTTGAACACGAGTGCATCGGTCAGGTGCACCTAATTAGGTATAACCCCGACTCTTGTATCATTTGAGGATCGCAAATAATGCAAGAGTCTTTTTTGAGAGACTATGCTTTATCATTTCCCATTAAATCATATTTCTCTCAAGCAATTCCTGCTAAGATCACATTTTCAAACCGGTCGAACCAGTCATACCACATATCCATTTAAGATTTATTCCCATATTGCTGTCACTGGACCGCTTAAATCAGTCTTAACTTTAATGTACTTAGTTAATTTTAACTAATAAGCAAAATCCTAGTTGATCAGACCATTTTATTCCTATATTCTCACATGGACTCGAGTCTCCAAGGCCTATAATCAGCCGGATGATTAACACCCATAGCCTAAGGCATCCTTTAAATTTAAGTTAGGTAAGATCAAAATTATCTTAGATCTAACTCTTTCGTACCACCAAATAATGAAATTTGGCACTATATTCATCCGATGATCCGAAAAGTTCATATTTCACACCGCTTTTTTATTCACGAGAAAATCTCTCACGATCGTAATAATCATGGTGATTTATCCTTATGGCCGTTAGGTCATAATTGCACAATTAACCCGTAAATCTTTAATATCCTTATGACCGTTAGGTCATAACTGCACAATCAAGCCACAAATCGTTAATTCCAATTTCATTGGGCTGTAAAAAACGGCCAAATAACTTTCCAGACCCCGAGCCCATCTCGGGTACCTATAAAAGAAAACGAAGGGTCTAGCTAGGTCAAACCCATTCTCGAAACTCCATACGCGCCCGCCATACATCCTTGTTATTCGGACATTACGATCATATCTCTTCCTTTCCTCATAAACCAATCTCCAAGTTTCTTTCCCTGTCCTTCAAGATGGGCAAGAAGAAATCTGCCGCCAATCCTTCTTCCTCATCCGGTGTTCCCCGTAGTCAACTTCCTTTTGGCATACAGGATTTGGGCAGTATTAAGATTACCGAGACCTCTCTTACCGAGGCGGTTCTTGATGGATATCTTCCCCCACAACCTATTTTGAACCGGAGTGCCCTCACTCTCGGCCAAATCCCATGGGGAATAGAAGATTCCCATCGGTTAATTTTCAAATCATTATTCCTCCGTGGCTTCGATCTTCCATGCTGCTCCATCTTCGGAGGATTGCTCTTTTTCTACGGATGGGAGTTGGTAAATCTAAATCCGAACTCTATCCTTCGGATCGCATTTTTTATTCATTTATGTGAAGCTTTCCTTGGAATCAGGCCCCATTTTAAGCTTTTCTAATATCTTTTCCAAATCTATCCACTTCCTTCATCGGACCGCTAGGCTGCGGTAGGTGGGGTGGGAATACAATGCTGGAACACCGATGCGTATTTCTCTATATCTTTGAACAAAAGCTTGTCTCACTCGGAAAAACGGGTGGTTTTTCCGTGACAATCCCCAACCTGCACTTCCCTCATTTAGCGCCAAAGTAGCCAAAAATTTTCCTTCCCAAGAAAGGAGGGACAAACTCAACGAAGATGAAGAAATCCCGGCTCTCCTGGCAAACATCAAATACTTGAAGGAGATCAAAGGCGTTACTCGCTGAGACGGTTCTTTGGAGCTTCATCGTGCGAGGAGTTCAGCCATTGAAAAGGCAGGAGCATCCTGCATGGTCCTTCGATGAAGATGTCGCTAATCCAGCGGACCGGAACTTCTCTTCCGGATGTAAAGAGATTAGAAAAGCGCATAAAGAAGATGCTCCAGCAAAAACAAGACTTATCCGGATGTCAAAGAGTGGGTCTAGCATTCAACATGTCAAATCCTCGAGACCCGGTAAGTATTCTTCCCCTTCTTGAATTCTATGAGTTTTAGTCGTCATTCCATTACGTATATATTGCTATTCATCGCAGAAAATCGACAACTACAGAAGTCATCCCCCACTCCCTCTCAATGATACATGGGGAGAAGATTATGAAGCCAATTCCGCTCCTCTCGCTGTTCAAGACGGTCTGCCTTCTCCCACTCTATCGCTCGGGACTTCGGACCGGTCATTTCCTGTACCGACCGGGGTAGCCCCAAAAATTTCCAAGTCCGGAAATGTGGTTCAAGCCCCTAGTACGAGAAAACGTATCGCTTCCTTGACCGTAGGCAGATCAATAGCAATCCCTACTTCCGTACCGAGGCGACACTCGTACGGAAGCGCAAAAACTTGAAGACCGGCGTAAAGAGCAAGAAGCCGTCGAGAGAGATCGTCAGGCTGGTCTCGCCGCGTTCGAAGCTGCTACGGGGGGGGGTGTCTCAGGAAACCCGCCAATTATCGGGCTCTCTTGCAAACATTCCCAATAAATCCCGGTATGGTACTCGGACCGATTCTTCGAGGAGCGCTTCGAAGGGCCAGCTCCAACGCCGCAAGTCCATCCAGCGGCAAAAAGGAGTGCAAAGGGCTCAAGCGGGGATACTCAAGGACCCCCAAAGAAGAGCAAGACCTCCTTTGGCTTTAACAAGGAAACTTCGTAAGTCTTCTGCGACATTCATACATTTTTAGTTATTTTCATCCAAGTCTTGTAATACATGTTATTCTTCTGCAGAATTCCCTCCAATCTCCAAGCTAGTATAGCTAGCATGGTGAGAAATAAACCTTCCGCTCCGGCCCCGACCGGTGGCATCTCCTCCACTTCGCTCCTTCGACCCCCATCACCGAGAAAGCTCCCGAAGTCAAGAGTGCGGCATCCGCCAAGGAAATCCCTGCCGCCTCTTCCGTAGAACCTTCCTCTCAAGCGATCGAAGAACGGATCGTTATTGACGTCGATGACACATCCGTAAGCGACTTTCCTCCACAAGCCACTCTATTCCAAGCTGCACCCGAACTCCCATTGGGACCGGTCCGGGTCGAAGAAATTCCCCGCCGACCTAGGACGCCACGTAAAGCTCCGGGAGGACCCAAACTTGCCAAGATGATTGTTGGAGATGTCGAAGTTGACAGCACAAGCGGGGCCAGAAAATTCACGACTACGGCTCAATGGGACTCCCTTCAAGAGGAGGAGGCTATAAAGAATTTCTCCGAATCCGGCCGGTATGTCCACTCGCCTCTTCTAATCCTTTCCGAATGTCTTCACATTATAACCTAACTCTTTGTTTCTTCTATCTTCTAGGTTCTTCTTAACAATTCGAGGCCAAGAGTGCGATCATAGCTCGTCTAGAAGAAGAGCTTCACCGGAATCAAGAGCGGTTGGTCGTACTTGAATCTCGGATCGCCAGTCCGAAATTCAAGGAAGACGATCTCGTCGAAGAGGGAAGCTAATCTGTTGAATACTCATCAAACTCCGTAAAGAAATCCAAAGTAAGTTTTTAATCCTAATGTTGAATTCTTTATTCTTCCGACTGGTCTTGTTTGCTCCAAGCACTTGAAAATCTTGTTGCCACTCATAAAAAGGCGGAGGAAATTCTTTCGGAGAAGGCAACCGCTCAGGAACAAGCTCTTCTTGAAGGCTCTCGGGTTGAAGAGCAACAAGCAGCTCGAATTGGAGAACTGGAAGGAGAACTTACCACCAAGGATAATATCCTTCCGCAAACTCTACGCTCCAACAAGATACTAGAAGTTGATAATGCCCGCTCGAAGGCCGAATTAGCTGAAGCCCCGGAGGCGATCAAAACGGCGCAGACAGACAAAGAAAGTGCTCCGAGGACTGCCCATGAATCCGCCCAGCTTGCTCTCAAAGCAAAAGAGCGTGAGATCCAGACGTCCGCTAAAAGTTGAGACCAAGTCGAGGGAATCTAATGTTAACATCAAAGGCAGAGTCGAGCTGCGTAAGTCGGGCATAGACGTAAGTTACTTCTTTCCTATTACTATTTATGAAACTCCTTTATAATACCGGTCCGTTGTAATAATCTTTTCTTATATTTTTGCCTTCTTCGTAACTCGCTGCGAGCAGTATGCGGGCGCTTGAGTATCTAAACGGTGGTCAGCCCATCAATCAAGACGAGCAGGATCTTGAAACAGCTTGTCCGGACCATTCCGAGGAGGATCGGAGAGCATTCCAAGATGGTTGCCGCAGCAGGGGGAGGACATATAGCTGCTATAATCCAGTCCCGGACTCCAGTTGAGGACTGCGATTTCAACTTCATCGAGACGGTGCTCATCCAAATACGACCGAAGAACGGTTTAATGAGTTGAGAAATTCACTCATTGGTACTGTCTCCGAACTGATCGAGGATGTTCGTTTGGATCCAACAGGCGTCCCCCTAAATGAAGCTGCAGCAGTCCCCGCTCTAGATCAAGAAGCTCAAGATGCAGCAGAGCTCTTCTAAACAAGCGGTAGAAGATGAATTCGAAGATCTAGATGTAGATTTAATGCTTTCTTCTTGTGACTATGAAGGCATGATTGATGATAGACTGGTAGAAAATCCTAGGTCCGGCGATACCGGTGATTCCAGCGGTCCCGCCTGATAGCGGTCTATCATAAGATCGATCTGAACAAACAGTTTTATCATAATACTTTGTAATTTAAATTTTTATCCCTTTAATCGCTATGAAGTTTTAATGTCTTATCTGTCCTTTTGAATATCGGTACCAAAAATTCACTATCTTATTCCTTACTCGGTTGAATTCTATATCCGAACAATGATGGTTGTTTCAACTTGAACTAACTATGATTGAATACCGGCTCTAATCAGCACAGATCGCAATACATAGCAGCAACTTACTTTAACAAGATCATGCGACATAGAAAAATAATCAGTCTTTAAGGTTTAAGATCACGTAATATCACAGATCGCTCTTAAAATAGCAGCCTTCAGACCAGTATTCAAAAAGAAATACTTAAAATATCCCTTGCTGAACATGCCGATCGAGGCTAAATTTACATACTGCTCTCAAATCAGCAGTCCTCGACTAAATGACTGGTTCTAATATTCAGGAATATCATAATATCACAGATCTGCTCTTAACACAACAGCCCCCCGACTCGATAAGTTAATTCAAAATTAAAACATCGAGACACAAGAAACACAAGCACATTCATATCGGATATCAAAATTACTCTATTATAGTATGAAAAAATTTCCAAGAAAATCTTTAAGTATTAAAAACAACGAAGCTGCTCAATATTCTAAGAATTTGGAATTTCTTCTTCCTCCAAGGTCATAAGCCTATAAGTCCCTGGTCTGAAAACCGATTTAACCAAAAAAGGCGCTTTCCGGACCGGCGACAACTTATGCCTGTTTTTTAGACTGATTCTTCCGAAGAACCAAGTATCCTACTTGAAATTCCTGTGTGCGTACATTGCGATCTTGATATCGACGCAGCCCCCGATGATATTTAGCTGCTTGAATCAAGGCTTGATCTCGTAACTCTTCCGCAGCAATCAGCTCAACCTTACGCCGGTCTTCATACTTCTCTTCATCATAATATCGCACTCTAGCCGACACCATATTCACTTCTCTAGGTAGCATGGCTTCGGATCCATATACCGGAGAAAAAGGAGATTGTCCCGTGGCTCGACTAACATTGGTACGTAATCCCCAAAGCACCCAGGGTAATTCCTTAACCCACTTTCCTGCATATGGCTTCAAGCGGTTAAAATCATTCCATTGGCTCGCTCCACTTGTCCATTACTCCGTGGATGTGAAACCGAAGCATACCGTATCTTAATTCCCAAACTATCAGCATAATCCTTAAAAAATTCTGAAGTGAATTGAGGCCCGTTGTCGATAATGATACCGTGCGGGACTCCAAAACGCACAACGATATTCTCGTAAAAACTTAATCGCCCGAGCGATGGTCGTACCGGTGACGGCTTCTGCTTTGATCCATTTGGAGAACTTATCAACTGCCACAAAAATGTTTGTAAATCCTCCTGGCGCCTTCTTGAACGGTCCAACAATATCCAGCCCCCAAGTCTAAAAAGGCCAAGTCATCGGAGTTATCTGCAATTCATGAACTAGAGTATGTGGTCGTCGTGCAAAAAATTGACACCCTTGGCAATTTTTAACCACCTTATGCGCATCATCGGCAGTTGTGGGTCAATAAAACTCTTGTCCGAATACCTTCCCGACTAATGTCTTCGAAGAAGCATGATTCCCACAAATCCCGTTATGAACATCTTCGAGCAATTGGACACCATCGGAGACCGATACACACTTCATCAAAATATTAACCCCACGTCGGTAAAGCTCTCCTTCAAGAATCAAGTAACTTCGTGCCCGAACCTCCAGTCTTTGCTTCTCGACCTTATCTTCCGGAGTTTTCCAGATTGTAAATACTCGAGATATGGGGTACGCCAATCGAATCAATGATCATAACCTCAAGTGATCGAGTTTCTCGCTGCAAGATCATTTCCTCAGCCTTGGCTTCCAAGACCGCTTCTTCGACCTTGGCTTTCAAGATCGCTTCCTCATCCTTGGCTTCCAAGACCACCTCCTTGGCCGCTATTTCTGTAATAGTGGCTTTGTGCTCCATATTAATGGACGGCTTATTCAGCACTTGAAGGAAAACACCCGGCAGAATTGCTTGTCTCGATGATCCTAGTCTCGGCTAACTCATCTGCAGCAGAATTATTTCCATGCATTATATGAGAAAACCGCAGGCCATCAAATTTGTCTTCAAGCTTTCCGACTTCTTGACGGTAAGCTATCATATGATCGTCATGAGCATCCCATACCTTGTTAACTTGACTGATTACAAGCATCGAATCACCATATATGTCTAGTCTTCCGACTCCTAATGAAACAACTACCCGAAGTCCGTGAAGCAAAGCTTCATACTCGCAAGTATTATTCGAAGCGTTGAAATGCATTTGCAACACATATCTTAGAGGTTCCTTTTGCGGGGCAAGAAGTACAACCCCAGCCCCCGCGCCGAAAGCTGCAGGAACCCATCAAAAAACATTTCCCAATACTCCGGAGTTTGAATTGCTTGTGGGACTTGCGTCTCCAGCCATTCAAGTAATAAAATAAGCTAAGGCATGTCCTTTAATAGTTGTCCACGAAGAAAAGGTAATCTCATATTGTCCAAGTTCTATAGCCCATTTGGCAACTTGGCCAATCGCCTCCCGATTACGTACAACATCCCCAATAGCAAACCCAGTCTTGACTTCAATGGGATGCACTTGAAAATAATGTTTCAACTTTCGAGAGGTTATCACTACAAGCATATATTCATTTCTGCAACCGGAGATATCGCATCCGAGACTCTGTTAGGACCTCACTTACAAAATACACCGGATGTTGTACCAATTGCAGATGTCCTTCTTCCTTCCGGTCGACCGCCAATACCATGCTCACCACATGAGTAGTTGTGGAGATATATAACCGAATGGTCTCATCGGGTTATGGAGGTACTAATACCGGAGGGTTACTAAGGTACTCCTTGAGCTGGTCAAATGCGGCATGTGCCTCATCCGTCCATTCGAACTTATCCTATTTCTTGAGCAACTTGAAGAACGGAAGGCCCCGACCCCCGTCTTGAAATGAAACGGCTAAGCGCAGCCATACCGTCGGTCAACTTCCGAACATCCTTCAAATAGCTTGGCGGTTTCATGTTAATAATCGTCCGAATCTTTTCCGGGTTAGCTTCAATACCTCGCCACGATACCGGATAACCCCAAACAATGAACCCCAAACACGCATTTTCCAGGATTAAGCTTCATGGAAAAACTCCGTAGATTATCGAATATCTCTCGCCGGGTCGAGAGATGGTCCTCGCTTTTTGAGATTTCACCACGATGTCGTCGACATAAGCTTCTGCGTTCCTTCCAAGTTGCGAATCCGGACAACGCTGGATGCCACGCCGATACGTAGCACCTGCATTCTTTAATCCAAACGGCATTGTTATATAGCAAGTACGCTCCAAAGGGGGTGATAAACGCGGTCTTTATTTGATCCTCAACCTTCGGGTGGATTTGATGGTACCCGAATAAGCATCAAGGAAACAAAGACGCTCGCAGCCAGCGAGTCGAATTAACAACTTGGTCAATCCGAGGCAGCGCGAAAGGGTCTTTAGGGCAAGCTTTGTTGAGATCGAGTATAATTGACACACATTCTTAATTCTTTAGTATTCTTTTTTGGTACAAGGACGGTATTGGCAAGCCAATCTGGATGGTACACCTCCCTAATGAACTTAGCTGCTAACAATCTAGATAACTCCTTCTGAATGGCCTCCTTGCGGTCTTGAGCAAACCTCCGGAGCTTCGCTTGACGGCTTCGCATCGGAACGCACTAACGGTGCGTGCTCAATCTTCTCCCTAGGAACACCAGGCATGTCGGAAGGCTGCCATGCAAAGATATCGCTATTTTCCTAGAGGAAAAGAATGAGCGCACTTTCCTATTTGTTCCCCAAGTCAGCCCCTATATGGGTCACCTTGGAGGGGTGTGACTTATCAAGATGAATAGTCTTGGAAGCAATCGCATCGGTCTTCGACTTCTCCTTGGCAATCTTCTTGGCCGGAACTTCGTCTTCTAACCTTGCCTGCGCTTCTTGAGTTTCAGCTACTTCTCCGATTTCTCGTCGTTCTTCCTCCGAATTGATTCGAGAAGCCAATTCGGTGCTATGTACCTCACAAGCATAAGCGGTCTTGATATCGGAGCGGGACGATAAGACCCCATTTGGTCCCGGCATCTTCGACATCAAATACCGATAATTGGGGATAGCCATAAACTTCGCCGCAGGTGGTCTTCCAAGTATTGCGTGATATGCTGAGTCGATGTCGGCTACCTGGAAGATAATATTCTCCCTTCCGTAGTTCTCCTTTGTCTCAAAAATCACCGGCAGAGAAATCGTCCCAATGGATAACTGTTTCGACCGGATATTATACCATGAAACGGTGAAACACTACGATCCAAGTCTGCCACAGAGAGGCCAAGCTCTAGCAGGGTTTTAGTAAAAATGATGTCCAAGTAACTTCCTCCATCAATGAAAGTTCTCTTCAATCGTACATTCCGAACAATGGGAGCCGGAATAAGCGGATATCGACCAGCTTTAGGCAAGTACCTCCGGATGATCGGCCCTGCTGAATGTGATCGGCACCTCCGGCCATCGTAGATATTCAGGGGCAGCGGGAGCAATGGTGTTAACTTTTCTAAGCGCCAACTTCTGCTTTCGCTTCGACTCGTATGCATCCGGGCCTCCGTGAATGAAGTTCACCTCCCTTGTCGGCTCCTGGAAGCCTCCATCATCTTCGTTATCATCATGCTCCTTGTCTTTGCCCTTATCCCGCCGCTGGTTCCGATGTCCGGACCAGGGTGCTACCTTTAAAGCGAATTGAGCGAACGGTCTTAAAAGGAAGCACTCCTTGGCTTTATGATTCCCATTATGAATCATGCAAGGGCCTTCCGATGAGTGTCTCAAACCAAAGTCGTTCTTTTGGACCTCTCTTAGGAGGTGCCGGCCGATCCCCTCCATGAGATTGGTCGACGACTGCAACAAGGTGATATGCCTTGCGCTTGTTGTTGTTCTTGGATCCAGATCGGTTGCCTTGGTCATGCTTCGGCTCCTTCCCTTTGTTCCCGCGCAAATTGACCACGTTTGATTCTCCGAGCAGCATAGTCATTATCGTTTCATCGGGGCTCCTCATCTCTATCCCTGTTATCTCGTCCCCGTCGTCCTCTCGCTATCACGCCGATCATCTCTTCTTGACCGGTCATCACGGTGGGCATGTCGGCTGCCATGCCCTCGGTGATCATTGTGTAGAGGATTTCCGCCCGGGGGCGGCGTTGAAGCAACCAGCCCGTGCCTAGGCGAACTAGTTATGCGTGGGTGGGGTGGGGCGGGATCCCGTGGACGATCGTCAACCCGACCGGTTCGTTGTCGCTCATCTTCTTCTCGTCTCCTACGCTCCTCCGCCCTTTCGCATGACGGTCGATAAGCACATTATGAGCATCACGATTGCCATTGAGCGAGTATGCGTAAATCTTGGTCCGGAGCCCTTTCTTGCTCATCCGCAATCGGAGTACGTCGAGGCCCAAGTCTTCCTCCGGAAGAAGCTCCTTCGGACCGGGCTCCTGCGGGTTGTTCCGAGTGAGAACACGAATGAGTGGAAGATTCAGCTCGTCCCGGATGAGCTGATTTGTTTGTAAAGCAGCCGCGTCCACCAATCTCAAAGCACGTTATAGCCCGGCGTTGAGTTGAAGACTTCCTCCGGTATTGTCTCGAGAATTTGTTTTATCCCCACAATGTTGTGGATCGGCGACGTGAAAACTCGGGCACCATTTAATTCAACCTCCATGGAGCTCGGATCCAATGCCCTACCCGAAGAACGATAGCGTCTCCCACTACGGCATCCTCGTCGGCCGTTATATCCCGGCGATGTTTCCGCCGGGTCTCCGGATCGCTCCGGAAGCAGCCCGCAGCGGGCGTGGTCGTAGCAGGAATACTGCCTCCCTCTTGACTAGTGTCAACGATGTTTATGCGACGGTTTGCAGCTGAAGGTCGCGGGGGTGGATCTTCCACGTCCGCTCCGTTCGCTTCGCGCCGGCGGCGATTTTCTTTGTCTCTCGCCATCCTAGCCTCTTCCGATACGGCTTCCTCGGGAGTGAGTACTTGAAGAATTGGACCCGTCATGAATACTTGGAAGAAGGCTGGAGATCCTTCCTCGAAGTCATTATCGGGCTCGAAAGAGCTGCTCGTCCTCGCCGACCGGGGACCGGTCCGAGGCGTAAGCGGTCCGATGATTCGCGCTAAAGCTGTGTCGGTCTCGCTGGGTTTCACGTATGAGATTTTGACCGCGTCGGGGATCGCGCTTTAAAAGCTGCGGCCCGATCACGAATCGGGTTTATCAAGTATGACCTTCCGGTGGAATCAGCTTGAAAGTCGAGGGACCCGAAGCGGATCTTGAAGCCGTGCGCGAAGTTAACGGCGAACGAAGAAGCCATCGAACTCGCCGGGAACTCGCCGAGACCCCTTCCTGGCGCGCCAAGTGTCGAGTCTTAAACTCGGCACTATTACTACCCGATCCCTCACGAGCGTGGAATTCGATGGTGCAACACACAAAACATACAAGAACACGCGATCTTAGACAGGTTCGGGCCTCTCGAAAGAGAGTAATACCCTGCGCATCCTCTATGTTATGTATTGCCTTTAGCAGATTGCTAATTGCAAGATGTCGGAGAGTTTTCGGGGTCCCCGCCGTCTTATATATCCGGGGGAGCTAGGGTTACATGCGAGTCCAAGTCGATTACATGGATTACATATGCGGAGACTCTATCTCTAGCTTTCCTTATTAATTCGGAGTCCTAACAGATTACAAATTGCTCCTTTACTTGTTTCTCAAGTCATCATACGTCGGTCTTGACACCCGCCTTATTTCCATACCGGTATATGGAATCTTCTGTTATTCCATACTGGTCGGGGACCAGCCTGTGGGCTCTCTCTACCAGCCTTATCTTCATTGATTTGTCATCGTGTCTCTAATTATCCATTCCTTTATCATATGTATACCCATAAGGCAAGTATACGACAAACTCGGCACTAGTACTACCCGGTTCCTCACGAGCGTGGAATTCGATGGTGCAACACACGAAACACACAGGAACACGAGATTTTAGACAGGTTCGGACCCCTCAAATCGAGAGTAATACCCTACGTCCTGTATGTTATGTATTGCCTTTAGCAAATTGCTAATTGCAAGTTCTCGGAGCTTTTCGGGAGAGGGGGGGGTCCCTGCTCCGCCTTATATATCGGGGGAGCTAGGGTTACATGCAAAGTACTAGTCGATTACATGGATTATATATTCGGAAACTCTATCTCTAAGGTTCGCTTATTAATTCGAGTCCTAACGGACTACAAATTGCTCCTTTACTTGTTGCTCAAGTCATTATACGTCGGTCTTGACGCCCACATTATTTCCATACCGGTATATAGTCTTCTGTTATTCCATACTGGTCGTGGACCACTCTGTAGGCCCTCTCCGTCGGTCTTATCTTCATTGATCTGTCACCGTATCTCTAATTATCCATTCCTTTATCATTTGTATACCCGTAAGGTAAGTATGGACGAGAAAGAAACTTGCTTCAACCAAAATTCACATTTGCTAAATTTGGCATATACCCGATGATCACAAAGCCGTTGGAGAACTATACGAAGGTGTTCGGCATGCTCTTCTTCGGACTTCGAATAAATAAGAATGTCGTCAATGAAGACCACGACAAACTTATCCAACTCGGGCATAAAAACCGAATTCATCAAGTACACGAAATGAGCCGGAGCATTTGTAAGCCCAAAAGACATGACAAGATATTCAAAGAGACCATACCGCGTGGAGAGTGCAGTTTGGATTTTGATTTGATGCTAACCGGATCGGAGATCAATCTTAGAGAAGACCTTAGCACCAACTAATTGATCAAAGAGAATATCAATCCAAGGGAGCGGGTATTTAATCTTGATAGTTACCGCATTGAGATTGCGATAATTCACACATAGACGTAACGTCTTGTCTTTCTTCTTCACAAAGAGAGCGGGACATCCCCACGGAGATGAACTAGGGCGACTATATCCTTTATCCATAAGCTCACTCAATTGCTCTTTTAACACCGCTAGCTCATTGGGAGCCATCTTGTACGGCCTACGAGAAATGGGTGCCGTACCAGGTTGGAGCTCAATTTTAAACTCAACATCCAGATCGGGTGGTATGCCGGTAAGTAATCCGGGAACACATCGGGAAATTCACATACCACGGGAAAATCCTCAATCCTTTTTCCCTCAAGATGGTAGATTTTGGAGGTGGAGAATTTTGGATGGGGTAATCGGAGAATAGATGAACCATGGAGTGGTGAGTTTAGGTGAACTTCTCGGGAATCGATGTGCAAAACGACTTTATGGAGTTTCATCCATCTCATACCTGGGATTATGTCTATTCCTTGCCCTCCTAAAATTATGAGAGAGGAGGCGTATACTTTGCTCTCTAGGTTTAGTGGTACTTGCCTCAACTCTAGGTTTGTTTTTATTTTTCTATTGGGTGATGTGATGATGTAAGGAATATCCAAAACGGTAGGAGTGAGTCGTTGGGTTTTTACACATGCTTGACTAATGAAATCATGAGTTGCACCAGAATCAAAAAGAACCAAAGTGGAGTGATTATTGACCGAAAACATACCCGAAAGTACCGGTTCTCCCGCTTGAATCTCTTCGGCCGTGGTATAGTTGACTCGGCCATTCCTAGCATATGGAGTGGATGATTGATTGCGGTTCCCATTTCCATTATTTCCATTACGGTTTTTATTGTTGTTGCCACTTCCGGAACACGGCAATCCTTTGCGAAATGACCCGGACGTCCACAATTAAAGCACGGACCTTGAGGATCCGGTCTAGCACCTTGGTATTGCTGCTGCGGAGAGCGAGAAGAATTGTTGTGCTGCTGATTTCCACCATGAGAGTGGTGGTGTTGCTGCAGCACAAATTGGCGTGATCCCCCGTCGTCGGGCAATATGGCCCGAAACTTCTGCTCGGACGGGGAAGTGATGGCCAACTTGTACTTAGGCGGAGCGGAGCCGAATGGATTTCCTATGGCACGCTTCCTCTTCTTGTCCTCTTGGTGAGCACGGATGCCATCTTCTTGCACAATTGCGGCGCTCATCAAGTCATTGAATGTGCCGGTGGTGACTTGAGCCAAACGATCTTGCAATTTTGGGCTTAGCCCCGAACGAAAGCAATCCTTCTTCTTATCATCCGTGTCGGCGTGATAGGATGCATATTGGGCCAAGTAGTTGAACTTTCGTGCATACTCTTGCACGGGTCCGGTACCTCGCTTCAAATTGAGGAATTCCTGTAACTTGCGTTTCATGAGACCGGTGGGAATATGGTGCGCACGAAATGTGGTACAAAAATCCGTCCAATTCACTTGTGTACCGGCGGGAAGAGCGGCGGTGAAACTTGCCCACCATGCACTTGCGGAGCCACGGAGTTGTTGTGCCACAAAGAGGACCTTTTGCTCCGATGTGCAATTAAGGAGAGCAAACTTCGACTCAATGATGCGGAGGAAGTTATCCGCCTCCAAAGGATCGGTAGTTGCCTCACCAAACTTTGGCGGTTGATTCGCCCAAAAGTCGGCATAAGTGGAATTTCTCGGCCCTTGGGGTGGCGGTCCTTGGCCTTGTCCATGATTAGCTTGGCTCTCAAAGAACAAGCGGAACATCTCGTTTTGGTTGTACACGAGTTGCTCCAACGGCGTCATAGGTGGAGGGTTAGGTAGCGGTTCATTCCTCCCACCTTGACCACTGCCGGAAGCTTCACCACGGCGGGTATTCACTATATGTCACGTATGAAAATTTTCTCACGTTAGCTCATTAGTTTTGGAGCTAAAATGGCAAGAAAACATAACATTTCACATAGGGGATCAAAAACTTCAGATTGCATGTACGAAACAAATAGTGATGAAATAAGCATAATGCATTGGCAACACACATATTCCTTAGATTCCAACATAGCTAGCAACATGATAGAAATTTTTGATACACGAGAAACCACAAATCCGATACAATACGGTCATAGGTTACATCATATGTGACCCATACACGAACACAAATCTCGGAGAGCTTAATTAACAACAAGCGGATCGTTTTCCATACACGGTTACATGCCTCACGAGATTACATTTCCTACAAGACATAGAGCTACGACCACCGGTCGTGACAACTACTCATCGTCATCGTCGTAGTAGTCGTCGTTATCCCTCATGGGTGACGGTGGTGCTCCGTCCTCGACGTCGGAAGCATCCTCACCATCACTCATCTCCACATCCTCGTCGGGTGGGATGATCTCAAGTGGCTCGGGAGGTTCGCCATTGAGGACGGCGTGCAGAGCGTTGTTGGCGGCCTGGAGGTGCTCTATGGTGGCATTGTTCTGCGCGATGGTCGCCCGGGCGTTATGGAGGTTGCCCTCCGGAACATCCCTAGCGCCCTGAGCCTCCAAGAGACTAACCTCCAACTGGTTCTTCTCCTGAAGAAGGGCGTTGACCTGACCAGAGAGGATGTAGTTTTCCTCATTCACGGAGGTAAGCTGTGCCTCACGCTCATTCAGCGTGGCCTGCAGAGCGGCTGCTCCATCGCCCTCAAGGGCACGGTTGGCATTGTGGAGCTGCTCGTGGAGGTTCCAACGCTCCGCCTCACTATACTCGAGCTGTGTACGGAGGGTCTCCACCTGGGTGGTGCGCTCGGCGAGCTCGGCGGTGCGCTCAGCAAGCTCCGCGGTGCGATTAGTGAGCTCGGCGCTGCGGGTGGTGAGGGCAGCCTGCAGGGCAGTGCGCTCCTGCTCCAACTCGTGCACATGCCGCGCGAGGTTTTCACGGTCCAACATGAGTTTGCCGGGGGCCATCTGTCAGAGAATTTTGAAAACTCAATATCCAACAACAATACATGCTAACAAATAAAGCATGAAAGATAGAATGGCACAAGGTTGCAAAAGAATGCAACGAAACTCTTGACCTAACACGACTCAGTTTTTACAGATTAAACCTGATCTGGAAACTCAACAATTGCTCCAGTTTCTGGGCAGAACTAAATTTTTGAATTGTTGCAAAAGTTGTAGATAATTTCTTAATCTTTCCAACTCATCCTAGAAAAGCTCAATATGATTTGTCGTTTGAAATATATGATCAATTTACGACAGGGACAGAACCGGAGCACATTCTGGAAATCCAAGAATAGCTCTCTGTAATGGACAATTCTAGCCACGTTCCAGATCTTTGCAAGACCTGAGCCTAGAATATTATTGTAGTGCATAACACAAGCTTTCCAGAAAGTACTTATTTGCTCTATTTGGTTGAGTAATGATAGAGTTATGCTTGTTTTCGTGAAACATAACAAATCTGCCACGTTTTCGTTTCCGGTTTTCAACTTTTTATTAGAATTGAGCTATGTGACCCATTTGGTTGACATGATGCAATGGTATTCAAGTATGATGAATGCTCAATATGTCGTTTCTATACGTCCTCACAAAATAAAAGACTACGCCCGCCGATATGAATATCGGACAAGCGCCTCGGTGGCATACACACCTCTCATACGATACTACACGAACTAAAGCATTGTTATGTACCTGTAAGAGATTGACTCCAGAAACAATACATCAAAATAAAAGAAACTACCAAAAATAAATCACAATTCCACTCTTACGACCCATGAAAAGGATCGCCCCGTGGTATCGCCACGAGCCGGCATTGTCCCGTATTATTACTTCCGCAGGCACGGAGCGCTAATTGAAATTGCAAACATACCTTAGCCAAAGCCATAGTTGCAAAATATTTAAACAATCATAACACAAGGTTAGTTTTGCCACCATTCTATATAGTCCTTATCTTGGCCTTTCTAGACTCGTACCTCACCGTGACACAAAAACGGGTTTAAGATTTTTAGAATGAGTGTTCACGTGACGGAAATCCCAAGTCGGCTCCGATACCACGTGTCACACCCCTATCCTGAAAGATAGATTAGTGTGGTGCAGATCGTCTTGGGAGATGATTGACGAAGCAACCATACATAGCATCACATTAACAAACATACACAATTTGCAAGTTTACATAATTAAGTCTTGAAAGATATGCAAGTGGTACACAACTCAAACTTGTTCGCGGAGCCACAATGGGGTGTTCTCAATTTTAATCAATTCATCATATTCAAGTGTAATCATGAGCCATATGTGAGTGTCCCATTTTATCGTTGACTCCATAAGCATAGCATAGCATTTCTATCAAGGATATGACACATATTCTACATAGGACATAGAGGGAAAATTATGCACGTGGATTTTTCAATCAATGCCTAGAACGTAAATGTAAATGCACAATCATCATCCGTAATGTGGTGATAAAAGAAAGCATTTTCAAAATAATAGGAATGCACCGGGGCTTGCCTTGCGAGTGATCGAAGGTTGTACTAGCTTCGCAAGCGTTGAGATTAGCAACGGCTTCCTCCGGTGGAATCACTTCGACGTCGTCACCTACAGGATGAAGTGCAATGCATAGGTCAATGGTAATGGTAATGCATGGGTGCTGTTTGTATGATTGTCCTATGCATAAATTTAGTAAAACTAACTTTGTGGGACTAACAACATGCATGAACATATAATTCTTTTTCTTTTTTAGGGAGTCAAATTAAATTACCACTTGGAGGTATAACATAGACAAGCAATGTGTGAGCAAAAGAACATGAGGGCGGTGGTTTTAAACATTGTAGTTCAGATTTGAATTGATTAGCAAAGTTTAAATGTGAATCAATGGCAATTAGGGTTAGGAGGGGAGGGTCCATTATCATATGTGATAACAACTTTTAATACGCTTAGGAAAAGCATCCACTTAATTAGCATAAGCGCAATATTAACGGAACTTCCTGCCAAATCTGAGCAAGAGGGGCTAAGTAACACTATGGTAAGTGAACATTTACATAACATGCCAATATATAAGTTTTGGGAACATAAAACAATATTCCACATGCTAAAAATAACCTTTTCTTGAATTAAATGGAGAGACAGTAAAATAATTATTTAACATCCTCAAAATTAAACATGGGATTTTATGCCAGTGCACAGGGCTATGGAGAGTAGATCTACCAAGTTTCATGCCAAAATAATTTATATACATTTAACTAAAAATTAAATACAAACAATGCCATTAATGCCATAACTTGAAAAACATGCAATTAAAGTGAGATTTTCCAGTGGAAGATTCTCAATGGTACTACGATGCATGCTCTATCCAAGTGCCACCTCCATTGGACTTATATTTTTAAAGTTATGGTTTAAATGAGTTTATATGGGTTGCATTTTAACATTTTTGGAAAAATACGACAATGACCCAAAATTACAAGTTCATGTTACTTTTCTGAAAGTACAGGTTATGAGGATTCCAAAACATTGTAGTTTGCAATTTTTAGACTTTTAAATCATAAGTTGTGGATTTTTCAATATGCAACAAAGTTCGGACTATATTACGAAAATGCCACTAAGGATTTTGAACAGCGAGGCGACGCGCGCTCAGAGCGAGCGGTGGCCGGCGCCGGCGAGCTCGGGCGCGGCGACGCTGCGGGGCAGCGCAAGATCCGGGATTTGGTGGGGGTGGCGTCCGCGAGACTGGCGGAGCTCATGAGAGGGGTCGCGGGGCCCGGAGATGGCCGGAGCGGGCCGCGACGAGCGGTGGCGGCCTCGGTGTCTCCGACAGCGGCACGCGTCCAGCGTAGAGGGAGAGAGGGGCAAGGCCCGAGAGCTTCACCTTGCGATGGGGAGTGGCGGCGTGGGGTTGCTCGAGGCGTAGGGAGGCCGAAAATGAGGGCTCGACGGCAAGGTGCGACGGGCAGCCGTGGCGGTCACCTTTCTTCCTCGATTCCGACGGCGGCTCTGCGACGCAGGGGAAACGGGGTGAGGGGAAGTTGGCAGGGGTACTTGCGCACCGACCGGCGGGGAAATTGAGAGGGAGGGGCGGCCATGGCCGGCCCATGCCCGTATAGCCTAGCCGGAGGACGGGTCGGCAGACACCGAAGCTTGACCTCGCCGGTCTTACTCGAGGAGTTCCGTCCCGCACGACCATGGCCGCCTTGCTCGAGGGTTTCCGTACCGCCCGACCTTGCCCGCTCGACCTCCCTGCTCGAGCTCCACACTCGACCTTCGGGCGCGACCTCGCAACTCGACCACCAATCGCATTAACTCCCAACCACGCCGGCACCCACGTGGGCGTTACTCGGAAATCATTGGCGGGAGGTCCGAACCCCGTCCCTCCTGCCACCACCTGCTCCTCGTCGAGCCACGCCGACGGGACGTGCCGTCCCCGTGCCATTCCTGTTGCCCGACGGGAGTTAGCGTGGACCGAAGCCTCCGAAGGAAGCCATTATTCGCCGACGTATGGATGTATGACCCCCGTCACACCCGTCGAACGGGTGTAACTCGAGGTCGAGCTCGAGTTACACACCGCCTCACATGACCTTCGCCGACAAGCTCGAGGACCGAACAAGCTGTCTCCCTACCTCGACCATGCCCAAGCCATCATTGCGCTCGACGGGGAAGGACAGGTATGGCCTGTCTAATCCAACCACTCGCAACGACGCCATCTGCGGCTCCTCCGAATGCGGAACACTCCATCCCGGCGCTGCCGGCTACAGGAGCGATGCGACCGCTCGATCAACCACACCGAGTACGCGTGAGGAAGAAAACCGACGGGACGGCGTGGGCGCTCGACTATCTCCGCTACTCGTTCACCCCCTCTTTCTCTCTCCCGTAACTCGAGCTCGCCCCTGCAACTATAAAGGGGTTTGAGCCTCTCTCACACGCACGACGAAGACATCCACGCACACCTAGCACACACACCCAACACGCCCATTTTCGCACGGGACTTGGAGCGCGCTCCTCTCCGACCACTTCGTACTCCATTTTCCATTTTGGCGCAAGGAACACGACGCCGCGACACCATCCACGCCGGACGTAGGGAGCTTTCCCGAACCAGCCTAAACCTTTGTGTCTTCTCTTGTGCACCATCCGGCCTAAAACACGCAATCCCGGGACAAATTCTACGGCCGGTGGTTTGAACACCGACGGTTGGCGCGCCACGTAGGGGACCGTTGCGCGTTTTCGCCGGTTCTCTCTTCTTCCATGGCACGAGTGGCTTATTTTGAGCTTTCGTTTTGGGCCCCCGGCACTACGGTGCGCTTCGGGAGCCTTGACTTTCTCGCCACTTACGAGCGGACGCCGGTGCGCGTCGAGCGACCGGTATCGCGGGCCCCCGTGGCCACGCTTGTCATGGCGAACGTAACACGACCGAGCGCTCTCCTGGGGTCGGGTGGTACCGCGGAGGGAGAGTTCGTTGGGATGGTAATTCATCCCTCCGAGTCCCTCTTCGACATCCTCGACGTAGGGGAGGACGAAGATTCGGATCGGGGCAGCTGTCACGAGGCTTACGGCCTCACCCACAAGTGCAACGTGGTGCATGCTGCGAGAGCGGGTGGTCAAAGTGCTCGGAGGACCGACCGCGCCGAGCCCGGCGCTCCCGGAACTCCGGCAGCCCAACGCGCGCACCCCGCCCCCGGGCGGTGACGACTTGCGGACTCGCCTCCGGGCTAGGCAGCTGGAGCCGGAGGAAGCTTGTCGCGGTCTCGAGGAGGAGACTGCGGTGGTGGAGTGGGAGCTAGAGCAGCAGCGCCAGCCCGCGGAGTGCAACGCGCGACAAAGGGCTCCTCACGTCCACCAGCAGATCGCCAACGACGACGGTGGCGAATCCCAGCACGAAGCGTTGCTAAAAACCCTCCCCGTGCAGCCGACTCCTAAAGCACAACGGGTGTAGAGGGAGATGGCTGCGCTCCTCGCTAAGGCGGCGGGGTAGCACGCGGAGAGCTCGCAGACGACGCGCCGCGCTGTCAAACCAACGTGTCGGCGCCGGCCGTCACCACTCCCAAGCGGGAGGCTCGGTACACGCTTCCGTGCGGCAGCCCACGTAGCCGGGCCGGCCCGAGGCTAGGCGGTCGGTGCACTCGCGCATCGGTCCCGCTCGCGACACGCGCTCGACCCCGGACGCACGTCGGCACGCTTAGGACGACGCGGGCCCGCGTCCCATTCACCACCCTCGCCGCGGAGGCCGGGGTGACGTCAAGCATGATCGGAGCCGGAGCCCCGACCCCCGGGCCCCGGGGTGTTCAGCTCCACGATTAGAGGAGCGACTTTCCCTCCGCGCTTCCGCCGGCCAACGACGGTTGCCAAGTAGGCGGGGAGTCGAACCCCTCCCTCCGGCTGGAGGACTATCGCCTTGCCCGCCATGCCGACGGCGCGAACGATGACCTCGCCATCATTCGGAATTTGCCGCTGTACCTCGCCGATTCGGCGAGAACCCGGCTTGAGCACTTGCCTGCGAACTAGATACGTTCGTGGGTCGACCTGCGGGAGATTTTCGTAGGTAACTTCCGGGCTACGTGCGCCCGTCCGGGTAACCCCCGGGAGTTGAAGAACTGTTGGCAAAAGCAGAACGAGCCACTCCGGGACTACATTCGGCGTTTCTCCCGACGCCGTAACAAGCTACCCCACGTCGTCGACGCGGACGTCATAGGGGCCTTCCTCTCTGGAACAACTTGCGAGCCTCTAATCCATGAGCCGGGGCGAAGCTGCCCGCGAACAGCTCGGGAACTCCTCGACATCGCCACGTGTCATGCTTACGGCGAGGAGGCGGTCGGTGCCCTCCTTCACCGCGATACCCCCGAGAAGGGGAAGGGCAAGCGGACCGGACGGCTACGCCGGCGCAGGACCTTCCGGCTCCAAGCCCAACAAGAAAAACAAATCGCGGTCGAATGACGGCCCCATGGTAGCCGCGATCGAGAAGAAGGGCGGGAAATAGCCCAACAATGACCCTCCGAGCCACTTCGAGAAAAAGTAGAATGGTTCGTGCCCCAACCACGAGTTCCCCGTCAAGCACTCGATGCGAGACTGCTCGTTGATGAAGAAGTTCATCACGCAGCAGGGGCGAAGGGGCGTCCCCAACGAGACCGGGAGGAGAACGCTAGAGTCGAGGGCGACGCCGGCGAGGAGGGTGGTGAAGGCTTCCCTCATGCGGAGGATTGCCCGATGATCTTCGCGAGCTCCGACGCTCGCCCGTGCCGACGCTCCGTCAAGCTCGAGTGTCGTGAGGTCTTCGCTGCGGAGCCCGCAACCCCGGCTTACCTCAAGTGGTCGGAACTCCCGATCACATTCGATTGCCCCGACCATCCGGCGCGAGTCCCACGACCGGGTCGATACCCGCTCGTGGTCGACCCTATCGTCGCCAAGACGCGCCTCTCCAAGGTGCTGATGGACGGAGGCAGCGGCCTCAACATTTTGTACGCCGATGTCCTTGACGCCATGGGCATCGAGCGCTCGCGCATTCGCTCCGAACGGTTCGTCGTTCCACGGTGTTGTACCGGGAACACAAGTTGTTCCCATCGGGCGGATCGATCCGCCCGTCACGTTCGGGACTTCTTCGAACTTCCGAACGGAGACCCTCACGTTCGAGGTGGTCGGATTCCCCGAGTCTACCACGCCATCCTCGGGCGGCCGTGTTACACGAAGTTTATGGTTGTCCCGAACTACGTCTACCCGAAGCTCAAGATGCCCGGGCCGAAGGGAGTCATCACCGTGGGCGCGTCTTTCCGAGCACGCCTACCGGTTCGACGTCGACAACCGCGACCCGGCGTCATCACATTTGGCCTCCACCACCGAGCCGGCGGTCATCGGGGAGCAGGTCGTTGAAGATCCTCCGCAAGCGAGCCGCAAGGCGGCCTCATTCGAGTCGGCGGAGGGTACCAAGGAGGTCATCCTCGACCTTGAGGGAGAAGAGAAGAAGACGGTGCACATCGACACCTCCCTCTCCCCTAAATAGGAAGGCGCGCTCGTCGACTTCCTCCGCGCGAACGGACGTCTTCGCGTGGAAACCCCGGACATGCCAGGAATACCGAGGGAAGTTGTCCAGCACTCCTTACATATCGGGCCGGGCTCCAAGCCGGTGAAGCAACGCTTGCGCCGCTTCGACGAGGAGAAGCGCAAGGCAATTGGGGAGGAGATCGCGAAGCTTTTGGCGGCCGGGTTCATCAAGGAGGTGTCATCCGGAGTGGTTGGCTAATCCTGTTCTTGTACGAAAAAGAATGGGAAATGGAGAATGTGTGTTGATTATACCAGCGTGAATAAGGTGTGTCCTAAGGATCCCTTTCCTTTACCACGCATTGACCAAATAGACGACTCGACCTCCGGGTGCAAAGCCCTTTGTTTTCTAGATGCGTACTCCGGGTACCATCGGATAGCGCTCGACGAATCCGACCAACTCGCGACCTCCTTCATCACGCCCTTCGGCTCGTACTCGCTACACCATGATACCGTTCGGACTCAAGAACACCGGTGCCACGTACCGGAGGTTCATCCACAAATGCTTCGACTATCTCATCGGAGATATTGTCGAGGCCTACGTAGACGATATCGTCATCAACTCTAAGAAGGCCGACCAACTCGTGGTCGACCTTGAGCGCGTGTTCGCTAAGCTGCGCGAGAATGGCGTCAAGCTCAACCCCGAGAAGTGCGTCTTTGGGGTCCCGCGGGGATGCTCGTTGGGCTTCATCGTCTCGGAGCGTGGCATCGAGGCGAATCCGGAGAAGATCACCGCCATCGAGCGCATGGGTCCGATCCGGAACCTCAAGGGAGTACAGCGACTTACGGGGTGTCTAGCGGCACTCGGCCGCTTCATCTTGCGCCTTGGGGACAGAGCCCTCCCGCTCTACAAGCTCCTCAAGAAGTCCGAGTGCTTCAAGTGGACGCGAGAGGCACAGGCCGCGTTGGACGACGTGAAACGCATCCCGGCCGACCCTTCGGTCTTAACTCCGCCATCTCCGGGCGAGCGACTCCTACTCTACGTCGCGGCGACCACCCATGTTGTCGGCGCCGCCATCGTTGTCGAGCGGGACAAAGAGGGACACGCCCTCAAGGTACAACACCCCGTCTACTATGTCGGCGAGGTGCTCTCCGATTCGAAGACGAGGTATCTACAAATCCTCAAGATCCTCTACGCCATGATGGTCGCCGAGCGCAAGCTACGCCACTACTTCGACGCGCACTCGATAACCGTGGTAAGCTCGTTTCCTTTGCGCGATATCATTGAAAACGAGGAGTCGCAGAGCAAAGTCGCCAAATGGGCTCTCGAATTAATGGGGCATGACATCACCTACGTGCCTCAAACGGCGATAAAGTCTAAGGTGCTCGTCGACTTCGTCGCGGAGTGGACGGAGACTCGGTTACCACCCGCGCCGGTGGACCAAGAGTACTTGGGTCATGTATTTCGACGGGTTGCTCGATGCGCCGCGGAGTAGGTGTTGGACTCATCTTCATCTCCCTCAAGGGTACGCATGAGGTATGCTATTAGGTTACACTTTTCAGCTTCGAACAATGTATCCATGTACGAAGCTTTGGACAATGGCCTCAAGATCGCTATCGAGCTCCGGATCGGACGGCTCGAGGTCCGCGAGGACTCGCAGCTCGTCATCGATCGAGTGATGAAAGAGTCAAGTTGTCGGAATGATACGATGATGCTCTATCATCAAGAGGTGCGAAAGCTCGAAGAAACGTTCGATGGACTCGAGCTCAAGCACATCCCGCGACGGCTCAATGAGGCGGCGGGTTCGTTGGCTAAGCCGGCATCCAGCCGGAACAGATCCCGTCGGGCATCTTCGCCAATGATGAGTTCCAACCATCGGTTCGGCCTCCCGATCCCCTAAGGACGATGGGGGACCCATCACAGCAAACTCGGGGGTTGCCCCGGGCGTCAACCTCGACCTCGAGGAATACTCGAGCCCTAAGAAGGGCTCGAAGGCTGATCCTCCGCCGACGGGTGAAGAGATCATGGAAATTGATGCGCCGACGGCCGGCGAGGCATCGCCATCTAATTGGAGGGAGCCGTACGTCGAGTACCTCCTCCATGGCAAGCTTCCGACCGACCAAACCGAGGCAAGACGTCTCCATAGGCGCTCTAAGTCCTTCATCTTGGTCGACGGCGAGCTCTACAAACGCAACGCATCGAGAATCTTGCAGCGCTGCATCCCGATTGAGGAAGGCGTAAAGCTCCTCAACGACATCCACACGAGCATCTACGGGCACCACGCCGCACCACGGACCCTCGTGGGTAACGCCTTCCGACAAGGCTTCTATTGGCCAACCGCCGTGGCGGATGCAACATGCGTCGTGCACACGTGCAAGGGTTGCCGGTACTACGCTCGACGGACGCATCAGCCCGCTCAAGCCCTCCAAACCATACCCATTACTTGGCCCTTCGCGGTCCGGGGTCCGGACTTGGTCGGGCCCTTGAAAAAGCACCCGGGGGCTTCACCGACTTACTTGTCGCGGTGGACAAGTTCACGAAGTGGATTGAAGCTCGAGCCATCGGCAAAATTCGGTCCGAGGAGGCGATCGAATTCTTCCTCGACACTCGTTCATCGATTCGGCGTTCCCAACTCGATAATCATGGACAATGGCACGCAGTTCACGGAGAAGAAATTCCTCCCGTTCCGTGACGACTACCACATTCGAGTGGATCGGGCGGCCGTAGCTCACCCCGAGACCAACGGGCAAGTCGAGCGGGCCAATGGCATGATCCTGCAAGGACTCAAGCCTCGCATATACGATCGCTTGAAACACTTCGGCGGTCGATGGGCGGCAGAACTACCGACCGTTCTCCGGAGTCTTCAAACGACTCCAAGTCGAGCAACAGAGCTACACGCCATTTTTTATGGTCTATGGCTCGGAAGCGATTCTTCCGACCGACCTCGACTATGGTGCTCCTAGGGTCCGTGCCTTCGACGAGCAAGGAAACCAAACGTCGCTCAAGGATGTCGCCGACCAGCTCGACGAAGCATGTGACGCCGCGCTCCCGCACTCCGCCAAGTATCAACGGGCGCTTCGACGATACCACGATTGTAACGTCAAGAGCCGAGGCTTCAACGTCGGGGACATGGTGTTATGCGAGTGCAAAGCAACAAGGACCGCCACAACCTCTCCCTCCTTAGGAAGGACCCTACATCGTCGCACGCGTCATCGAGCCGGTTCCTACAAGCTCAAGATGGTGGAAGGTCGAGAGCTGACCAATACCCGAAACATCACGCAGCTTACGTAAATTTTACCCTTAAACTCGAACTTGTTCCTTTACTCTTTAAACGATCGCCCGCTAAGTACGGTGACCCTCGACCTCTGCTGCGAGGTCGAGCCTCACTCGGGGCTGCAAGGCGGGCGATACCTATGATTTTTTAAAACAAAAATCGCTGTACTTAGCTCTTTTTCGCGAACAAAATTTGCTAAGTTTTACTTCACCTTGGATTCGAATCTTGTCGACGAACAAAGTAAGTCGCGGGCAAACGGACTCACGGTCTAAGTTGGTCGGAAGGTCGAAGCTCGAGCACCCCAGCGGTCCTAGCGGATGCTCACCAAAAACGACTAAGTCCAACGAGGCTCGGATGCTCGAACTTTGCGAGTCAACAAGACAAATGAAAAGGCCAAGATAGATTTAAGTCGAACTTAAAATCACTTGACAAAAGCGAGACCTCGAAGGGTCGAGCGCACAACGAGTTAAAAACTTAAGGTTATTTACATACGGGGGAACAACGCCCCATTGTTCATAACAAAACAAAAACAAAAACTAATCCCCTAGCTCGTCTACATCTTGGGGAGGGGCTCCTCCTCGAGCTTTACAGCGAAGAGAATTGGCGTGTGCGCGGGTCTCGGCCTTCGGCGACTCCAAATCGACGCCGACGAAGCAAGGAACAAGTCCCGTGCTCGACAGCCCCGAAGTCAAGGTCTTCGTAGTGGGACGCCAGCACCGTGAAGGTCGCGCGCACAGCGGAACGCCCGGCTCCTCGAGCCACCATGCTGATCTGCTCCGGCAGGGCAGCCTCGACGCTCCGCTCGATTTCAACGTCGACAAACGCACGGCCCGGGCGGCGTCGAGTTCCCTCCGTGATGCCTCCGCCATGACCAACCTTTGCTCAATCCCTACATTATCAAGAGGACTCGACATTAGAAACTCGAGCTTGAGAAGTCAAGAAAATGACAAAGGGATTTTTAGAGGTCGAAAGACAAAACGTCGAGTTCTTACCCTCCTTCTCGGCCCGCTACTCCCGGAGCTCCCCGAGATAGCCGGACGCGGTCCGGTGGGAGACCTCCGCCGTGGCCTCGCCTTTCTGCCTCGGCTCTCGCTCCGCTCGGAGCGCCTCCTTGACCTTCTCCACCACCGAGGCGGCTTCCTCGGCCTTGGCCAGGGATGCCTTCGACTACCTCGGGCTCCGCCATCTCCTTCGCCGCCCGAAGAGCTTCCTCCCGGCGAGCGCACCCTCCAAACTGGTGTGGGCTTGGCTGGCCGCCCTCAACAGCTCGCCCGCCTCCGACTCGAGTTGGGATAGGAACCCTCGCACCGCCGGCGTGAGGCCGGTCACGAAGTCCGACAGCCTTCCGGTCCGGAACCAACTCCGGAGCGCGGCCGGACTCCGCCGGTGCCCCTCCCGTCCCCGTGGCCGCCGTAGCCGCCACCTCGACGTCGGCCCTCCTCGCCTTCGCGGCCTGCGCCGCCGAGGAGGTCAATGACATGCGAAGAGTTGTGGCAGGAGCCCTCCTCCTCGGCGGCACCGTGCGCTTGGGCGCGGGCCCACCATCGCCGAGCTCGTTTCCGGCAGCCACCGTCGGGTCGACCACCGCCCGCGTTTCCTCCTCGACGGGTTCCGCAGGGACCTCGACGTCGAGCGAGGACCCCATGGCGCCTCCCCGCCGGGCACGAGCAGATTCCGGAACATCGACACGCATGTCCGCTTGTCACAAGGTAGGCTCACCGACCGCAGCCGATTTAAAGACATAGACATGCGCGTCCGCACGCCAATCTTCCGCGTTGCTCCTCGCCGGGTCGGGGACAGTCCCACCGGACTCTTGGGCTCGCAGCGCCCGAGCGCTGGAACCTTGCGGGGGCACCACGTCCGTGGAGGTGACGGAGGGAAGACATCCCGGATCTACGCCATCCGCCACACCGTCTCCGGCGCCGCCGGCATGCGGTTGAGGTCCGTCCCGCCTTCGACTAGCTCGGCAATCATCTCAACTTTTCCCGTTATCGAGCTCACCGAGCCCCGCATGTTGGCCTTTCTAGGCAAATCACGGACCTGCTCTACCCTCCGTCGCACGAACGAGACGCGAACGGGGAAACCGACTAAGACGAACCACCTCCCGACCAACCATCCGCACCGCGCGTGGGCTCGGGGCCGACATCGCAAACGCGAGGTCCGACGGCGGGACCGCACTTCGTTCGCAATTCAGCCAAAGCATAAGTCTTTGACTTATCCTTTGGCTTGGGGCTACCGTCCACCGGACGCGCTCGCGCGCCTCCGGCGGATAAATAACCGTCACAAAAACTACGCGAACGCAACTCCCCGCCTCCTCGAGGGATCCCCCGAGCAAGTCCACGACTCACCCGGGGCTCGGGGGCTACTGTCGGGGAGAAAGATCAACGCCGCCACGTGGCGGCATCCGAGCCCGGTTAACAAAAGATTAGCGAGCCACGTCGGCAGAAGAAGCTAGCACATGCCCGTATAGCCTAGCCGGAGGACAGGTCAACGGACACCGAAGCTTGACCTCGCCGGTCTACTCGAGGAGTTCCGTCCCGCATGACCATGGCCGCCTTGCTCGAGGGGTTCCGTCCCGCCCGACCTTGCCCGCTCGACCTCCCTACTCGAGCTCCACACTCGACCTTCGGGCGCGACCTCGCAACTCGACCACCAACCGCATTAACTCCCAACCACCCCGAGCACCCACGTGGGCGTTACTCGGAAATCATTGGCGGGAGGTCCGAACCCCATCCCTCCTGTCACCACCGCTCCCGTCGGGCCACGCCGATGGGACATGTCGTCCATGTGCCATTCCTGTTGCCTAACAGGACTTGGCGTGGACCGAAGCCTCCGGAGGAAGCCATTATTCGCCGACGTACGGATGTACGCCCCCCGTCACACCCGTCAAACAAGTGTAACTCGAGGTCGAGCTCGAGTTACACACCGCCTCGCACGACCTTCGCCGGCAAGCCCGAGGACCGAACAAGTTGTCTCCCTACCTTGACCATGCCCAAGCCATCATTGCGCCCGACAGGGAAGGACGGGTATGGCCTCGTCTAATCCAACCACTCGCAACGACGCCATCCGCGGCTCCTCCGAATGCGGAACACTCCATCCCGGCGCTGCCGGCTACAGGAGCGATGCGACGGCTCGATCAACCACACCGGTACGTGCGAGGAAGAAAACCGACGGGACGGCGTGGGCGCTCGACTATCTCCGTGATCGTTCACCCCGTCTTTCTCTCTCCCGTAACTCGAGCTCGCCCCTGCAACTATAAAGGGGTTTGAGCCTCTCCGACACGCACGACGGAGACATCCACACACACCCAACACGCCCATTTTCGCACGGGACTTGGAGCGCGCTCCTCTCCCACCACTTATGTACTCCATTTTCCATTTTGGCGTAAGGAACACGACGCCACGACACCATCCCGGCTAGACGTAGGGAGCTTTCCCGAACCAGCCTAAACCTTTCGTGTCTTCCCTTGTGCACCATCTCGGACTAAAACGCGCAATCCCGGGACAAATTCTACAGCCGGTGGTTCGAACACCGACAAGTGCTATTGTAACTTTTGAATTTTTCGTAGGGTTAGGGTTTAGCCCTAGGGTCTCGCTTTTTGATTTTTTGTTTTTCCCCTTTTTCTTTTCCTTAGTTTAATTTGGTGATTAGCTTTAGGGTTTTACTAGTGGGGTGCTTAGGGTTGTAACTAGGTCATTAGCACCTAATTGTGACATGGTATGTCACAACTCGGCTCCCCACACATGACATTTGTTTATACTATCCTATGCCTTTGACCACCGATGCACAAAGTAATAGTTGCACTTGTGAAAGGTGAATTGAATGATAGCAGAAATTGGCATTACACAAATTCCTTTCAAGACATAATTAAATACTTCTGCTATATTAGTAGTCATTATGACATATATAGCACCTCCCTCATCAAATGCTAGTGTCCACTTACTTTTCTCAAGCAAATGTTCTTCCAACCACTCCTTAGCTCCTTCGTTGATGATCTTCTTTAGGTCCTCTAGTCTAGAGTAAAACTTTGTCTCCTCCATTTCTTTGCATAAAAGTTTAAGTTCTTTTATAACCTCCTTAGTTTTTTTGCCTCCTTCATATATTTGTCGTGAAATGTCTCATGCACCACCGGTGCACCAATGGAGGTTACCCTTCCATCTCCTCTCTCTCGACATTTATAAGTCCCCGATGTCTATCGGATATCATGCATACTTGTCTATCTCTACCAACAACGTGACGACGTACAAGAGTGATAAACCAAGACCAACTAGAATTGTTCTCACCCTTCGTGATGGCAAAAGCGAGAGGAATTAGTTGATCTTTAGCGTTAATCCCAACCACAACCTTTAATGTGCCCTTGTATTTGCCAGTCAAGAATGTGGCATCCACACTCATCACAGGTCTACAATGATTGAATGCCTGCCCGCATTGAGGAAAATACCAGAACATCCACTGTAGGAAATCCACCATAAAACCGGTGCCATCCAAGTATTGCTTCCCACCGGTGTCAATGAAGTATTTAGTGCCAGGATTGAAATATTTTATTCCCTTAAGCAGCCTTGGAACAATATTGTAAACTCCTTCCAATCGCCCTATAACCGAGCCATAGCATATTGCTTGCCCCTTCACGCCTTGCCATACTTCACACGGTATCCACTAAAACCATGTATAGCCTCAATTAAAACGGCGATCGTGATGCTTGCATTAGCCCACAACATTGGAGCAATACATTGGCCAAGGTACCTAGTAGTGCATTGAGAATGCTCTTGTAGAACATCGGAGGTACCACATGTATGCGGTTGTTTAACATTCCTTACCCTCCAATGACCCCGACCATTCTTTAAGAGACGAGTCCATACACCCAAAGAACAATTTGGTCGCTAACACTTGATGTGGTACCTCTCCTTCCGATTTCATTTGATCACGTAGTACAGCCTATCCTATGGTGCCGCACTACATAATCCTCAAAAAAGTGCTTTATTTCGGCTATGTCCTTGAATATCATGCCCTTTTGGATTGATTCCACCGAGCTATTTGCCAATCCTTCATTGGCCATGAATCCACTATCACTCACATCATACTTCGGTGGGAGTACATTAAAGTGATTTGGCACACAGGGTATTTGAACATTCATAACTTTCAATACAGCCAAATCATCCCGAGTGTAGTACCTCCTCCAATTCCATCATCCGATTCCTTCTCCTTCCACATTACTCCATCCTCTATTCTTATCTTCTTGAAAATTATTCCATCCTCTCGGTTCCATCTTGTTCCACGTTATTGTCACATATGTTTCCATCTTCTCGCACATTATTCCGACATCCGTCTCCATCTTCTTCTACAGCATTTTCCCCTCCAACATCAACTACCGGCCCATTCTGCTCCAATCCATCGCATTCACCATCTATATTCGAGGATGACTCAATCTCACGTTGCACATTAATTTCCTCTTCACGCTCTTGTTCCTCCTCTTCAAATGTGCTATCAAGAAAATTATTCCTAACCACAGTCAAATCATACACATTTGGATCAATAACCTCTGTCTCCTCATGAGCCCGAGGCACAACCGAAGGTGCCTCCTGGGTCAATGTTTCAATAGGAAAATCATTTACTATGTCCATATTTGGGACAACTGGAATAGGAATACTTGAGGTCCCATCCACGGTATCCTTCACATCTACTACCACTTGGACACACTTCACTACAGACATCCGTCAAGCATTCCTTGTATAACATCCAATCATCCTCTCGATGCCAAGCACAACAACACATAGTGAGCTCGACCACCACCTCTAGCATCAAAATATCCATGCAAACTTAGTAACCCACCACCAGTCAGAATTGATTGTGCTCATCCTCTATCTAACTTAACAATGGTGGTTTCACACATATGCACGTTTCTTGACATATGTTAACAAACTCCCCATTTTCATTCACTAAACCTCCATGAAAGATATGTACAACTCGATTCATCTACAAGATGTACATTGCATATTAACCTATTCATATATATACAACAATATGCCATACCAATATCTATACCATTACGAAATCATAAAATGTGCCATGCAAGGCTACACGTTAATAAAACATAATAGCATACTCACCGAGCGATTACTAACATTTGATTCATCAATATTTGTCCTAAAACCTCAACTAAAACTCTACACCTATCCTAACCCTAGCTACTAGTCAAGCCACAAGAATAGCACGGGAAAATCAAATCTACATGGAGGGACTGGAGGAGTTACCTTCCAGGAGGAGTTATCCAAGTTTTGGAGGAAAATGGATGGCCCACGGCGGCGGACGAGGCGGCGGAGGCGTGCAGTCGTCACGGAGAGAAGGGGAAAAGAAAAGAGGAGGAGGAGGAAGAAGAAAGGGTCGGACGCCTTTTGACCCTGCAGGAAACACGCCAAGTGGTGCGACGTGTTCCAGGGGAAACACGCATATAGATGGGCGTGTTTCCCTAGCCCGCATCTAGCACGGCGGACGATGTGGCAGTCAACACGCGAGGGAGGTGACGTGGTAGGAAAACACGCCGCACAGGATGCCATGTTTCAGTGTGGTAACACGCTAAGACGGCTGGCATGTCCAAATAGTCTAGATCCTAGCAATAAATCTTTAATCAGTTTTTTTTAAAATAGATTTGAAATGATTATTTTTTCAACAAAAATCTCAAGTGCCTGTCTATTATGGTTTCTAATATTTTCAAATCTTATACTGCTATACCAAACAACAAAAGATCACCAACATTATTGATGTGACATTTTGAAGCAGCGTATATATGGGGAAAAAAGACAGCCAAACCAGTATTTATCGAACTATGGGATGCCAAAACATATTTGGTATGAGATTTCCCAAACCAGAAATAGAAAAGCAAGTATATCGCACATTCAAAAGCATCACTAGTCTTCCGAATCGAACTCATAAAGGAAAAACGATTTTTTCGTTTGAATTAAGCCCAATAATCTTGCCATAAACGCATAAAATCTGCAAGAACAACTTGTTAAGCATAACAAACTAAATGTTACATCCATAGGAAATTAGATCCTGTGGACCTAATATCTACTAGCACAACTCAAACAACATCCTAATTTGCAGATCAAATTCACAAAGCAGGGCACATAAAAAATCTTAGTCCAGTAAGCTGTAAGCAGAGCACATCACTACAGAGTGCAAGCGGCCAACTTTGGTCTCAAAATGGTCGGAAGGAGACCATTTCCGTCCCCGACTGGACAACTTTCTGCGACAAAGCGGATTCATTTTGGGCCAAGTGGTTCTGGCTGGAAGGCTTGTTTCCGACCCGTTCCAACCGAACTGAACAAGACTGAATGTAAATGGACCACAAAATTGGAGAAGAGCAGGTTACCACAGCAGCAGGTAACTAGGGCAGGAAGGGTCTTCGAGGGATAGCTCAGACCTCCAGTGACTCATCAACATGTTGCGGTTGTGTGGATTGTTATGTCGACGGAGACGCCATTGTTCTAGAACCGGAACTCATCATTGGCGCAGAGTACTTCAATGTTGGAGTAGTGGTGCAGGAGCACCTTGTCTGCCCCAGCTCCTGGGCCGAGACATCAGCAGGCCCAAACGGGCCAAAATCGGGCAGGCCCGGATGCCGGGCCAACCTTCAAAGGGCAACTAGGTGCCGCGGCGATGGGCCTCGACCATGGCAAGCCGAGAGAGGAAGGCAATGGTAGAGGAGCCCACCCTAAAAGGGCCAGCAAAGACGAGGCAGACGGGGGAGGGGGAGGAGGCGGGGGAGGCTTCCTCGGTGACGCCAAGCCCGACGTCTTTGAAATCCCATGGAGCGACGAGGTCCGGGGTGGTACAGCGGAGGGGACCCGGGCGGTGTCGGCTTGACGTTGGTGGGTGCACGGAGACGGCGACGGCCGATGAAGTCCATCCGGGCCCATGGAAGATGGGGGAGGAGCCAACAAGGTGGAGAAGGAAGGGCGTAGGAGCGAGATCCGGCGAGCGCGGCGATGAAACCAGCGCATGGGGCAAGGATCTATCGAGGGGCGGGGGAAAGCAACCATGGCGGCAGCGGAGGCGGTGGGTGGAGGGGAAAGGAGAGAACCCGAACCTATAGCTACATTATTGGGGAAAGCTCCGGATGACCCACCGCATGTGCAAGCTCACCGACAACAACGAGACCAGCGGCGGCGACCGCGGGGAGCTCCCAAAGGAAAAGGAAGCGGGACATACCGTAGGACCGATAGACTCGCTGCAAAAAGCTACTAAAAGCTAAAGCTACCTATACTAGCTAGAGGAGGGAGGGCTTCCCTCTCCTATCCTACGCCGGTGAGGTCGCCGAAGGTGAGGAAGGAGGGGGGGGGTGGGGGCGGTGGCAAATGTTGTTTTCACTCGGGAGGAGGTGAGTTCGCAAATTAGACTAGCCAAATATATCGAGAAATAAAACATAAATAAAAAGAAAGAAAATACGCCTTTACTCCCTCCTTCCCTTTAATTGGGTTAGTTAATTGCTTCAAATCACACACATGCAAACCTCAAGTATCTATTTCTCCGCCAAGAAGAAGAACAAGCAGAAAGATATGATGGGTGTATATGGTTTTGGCACGAAAATTTCCGCGCGCGCAGCTAGGTGTCGGGGAAGAGAGCACGGGATCCGGTAGGTCGTCGTCTGTTGAAGACAACCCCCTACAACGAGTGCACCGCCATCCGCTCCACCCGAGACAATAGGACGAGCGTGTCACCCGGGAGCCCCGTTTGCGGGCGTTGCCAAGGGGTTATACCTGCTGCGAAAAGCTACTAAAAGCTAAAGCTACATATACTAGCTAGAGGAGGGAGGGCTTACCTCTCCTTTTTATTTTGTTTTCCAAGTGTTCAATGTCTTTTTGATAAAAAATTTCGTGATAATAGGAATAACAAGTTGACTGGTGTAACTAAAGAGTATATTGTAAATAAATAAATACACACATGTTTAAATGACAATTAAAGTATTCTTTACTCTATGGAAGGTTACTATAAAGCCTTATTGTTTTCGGTTGTTTAGATATCATCCTACATGATATATTGAAGGAAAGCACTTACTTGAGCTCAACTATTGGTGAGAATTGCTCGTTCTAATAAAGTTCATGAGAAAATATGATGTCGCCTAGAGCGGGTGAATAGGTGAAACCTGAAATTAACAAAACTTTTTCGCATAGATTTGTCCAACCCGGTCCGACCTCCTTGCATAGTAGGACAAGTACACACTAGTTCAACCCGGCCCGACCTCCTTGTCATGGCGGCCGGACCGCCTTGCACAGACAGAAACAGGTCAACTCTCCAAATCTGATTTCTAGCTCAAACCAAAACTTGGGGTCATGCTCCGTAGATTTTTCTTAGCACATACTCGAAGTATCTGCACACAAAAGAGCACACCAAAGTAGATCGAAGCGGAAGCACAAATATAAGCTAGAAAACAAGAGAGCCGGACACTCGAATTTGTTTACCGAAGTTCGGAACCACCCCAAGGTGATCCCTACGTCTCCGTTTAATGAAGCTTGAGCTGCCCACCGACACGCTCCAAGTCGGGTCTTTTTCAACCACTTCCCTCAATCTACTATCTTGATCTTTTCCACATCGGAGGCAAGATCACAACCTTCATAAACTTTCCCAAGGCTCACCACAAGCTTGGGAACTCTTGGGCGACGCCTAGCCGTCTAAGAGGCTTCACCTCCAAGAGCAACAAATGAATCACGAGTTGCTTGACATAGCTCAAAGTGCTCAAGACTTAGGATTTGCTCACTTGTGCTCACACACTCAAATCTCTCAACCCAACAAAAAGATTTAGCTCAAATCACTTGGATCTCAAACAGAGGTTGAGGAGAGCTCAAATGGCCGTTGGAATGCTATAGAGTCGGGCAAGAACCAGCAACAACCAAAGGGACAGGTGGAGGGATATTTAAAGGCTATTTCAAAAACTATTCACCGGAGTTGTCGGGCTCAAGGCGGTCCGACCGCCTTAACATGGCGGCCTAACCGCCTTGCACTCGGCGAGCAACCAACAACTTTACGTGAAAACTTCGACAAACCACAAACTTTATTGATCAACCCACTCATACTAACTATGCTTCACTTCTAAGGCCAAAAACTCACTAACCCGAACTTAACCTCGAAAAACTTAGTTCAAGGCGGTCCGACCTCCTTGATAGGGTGGCTCTGACCACCTTGACCTACCGACCCTAAAAACTTAGTTCAAGGCAGTATGACCTCCTTGTCCGGCGGCCTCGACCGCCTTGACCTCGGCAAAAACACAAGGATTGGGGTTTAGGTCACTCGGATTGGTTTCTCTCCGAGATTTTGAGCACTTTGTCATTGTCATTCAACACATGTTGCATCCCTCTTGAAAGTAAGGCATACCTATACTCAAGAATTAGATAAAAGCAAAAAAAAAAATCACTTGAGCTTGTGATAAAATCATATGCCGAAATACTTCATATTTTGCTTCTTCGGGGCTGTCAACAATTCTTCTCTTGAGCATATCCACCTTGAGCAGATGACCATGGATTTTATCATCAAATAGACAAAACTCCATATTTTATTCATGTCACCTTTTCTTTCCTGATTCACAAATAATTGACACTAGGAAATATGCAATCCTCCATGGCTTTTTTATTCATCACATTAAAGCATCCACTTGCTCTTCTCCACCACTAGGTCCTTCGACGCCAAGCCTCTTGCTTGCCCTTCTCCAATGTATGGTCCATCATAGCCAAGTCCTTGCTAATCCTTCATCAATCTTACCATCAAGATCCACACATTTCTATGTATCATCCAATAGCACACACTTAATATTCATCTTTAGGTTGTATTGATTTTCGTTGTGATATATGTTGCTTGCTTGATATGACACCAAGAGTTAAGTCACCAATATGAATATGGTGATACTTTTAATGGCCAATATGAGACATATCAACAAGCTTTATTTTTCTTCATGTGGCACTTGGTATAATATTTTCACGGTTGATCATCCATGGGCTTCACTTTCATCACATCCTTTGTCATATGGCATACAAGTATATACATGTGAAATATCCATATACATCCATGTCTTGATACAAATAATGTTCACAACAAATTTACAAGACATTTTCCTGTTACAACTCAACAAATTTCATTAGCTCTTCAATGGTGCTGTCATCAAAACACCAAAACCCACTAGAGGGCCTAGATGCACTTTCAACTTTCAACTCTCCAGTCAAGCGAGGTTGTTTGACAGACTAGTATCAATTAGATTTCAAGTGAAATCTGCCTACATATGGCTAGGAATTCAAGACATAGTCTATTTTTCACCTGTGAAAAGATGAATATTATTATTCTAGGTGTAAACGAGACTCACATCGAAAGACTAGTATAATAATAATAATAATGATAATAATAATAATAATAATAATAATAATCCTTTGATCCTTATTTTTCATGCTTTGAAATTGACGGGGATTGTTGGAATTTGGCCCATTATTTGGTCTATTCTTGAGAAATTCCAAAGCAAAGTGGTTGTTGGTTCTAACAGCACTTCGCTAGTTTGCTAGTTCAAAGTGATGTACTTCAACTTAAATAGGAGTATTCATGCTTGTCTAAAAAAGTGACATCAATGAGATAAACTATAAGGGCTACTAAGTGCGCACGCGCGCACACACACGCAAGCATGTATATCCTAGGTTTTTTGCATATTCTTCTAGATGTTCTTGTTGTCATGGATACAAATCAGATTGTATTTTTTGCCACTTGATCGCTCACAAAAATCTAGACCTTCATGCACTGATTAAAAGGAATAATACAAGATTAATTACCATAAATTCGGAATCAATTAGCCAACCAAGAATTGACTGTCAATTAGTGAACGTTATTAGAGAGGAAACAACTCATGGAGGGCAGTCACACCTATATTAGACTTGGAAAGGCGTCTTGTGGTGTTGAGCTGCTCAATCTTGCCAACTCTTTTCTTTGACATGCACTTATGAGAAGATTGAGCAGTATCTCTAAACCATTGCCATCGTGAAGCCTGCACAAAGTTGCAGCAATAAAGTTTCTAGGCAGTGTATTCTGCACGACTGCTCGAAGCTATTCATCAACATTCTGTGCTCAATGTGCAATCACGTCTACATCGACGGTCTGCTTCATGTATTTTTTTACGCTTATTAAACGTCGACAAACTCAACGTGAGTACATAATGTCTCCTTTGGTATTCGTTGCTTTGACTTACCTGCATGAGGACATAATGTCTCCTTTGATATTCGTTGCTTGGACTTACCTACTGTTAGGTCGTATCTTGTGTTTAAATGTCAATAAATATCTCAATTTAAATCTCGATTTAGAATAATACTCCCTCTATTCCTAAATTGTTGTCACCATTAATTTTTTTTTACGTCTGTTCATTCGTCTTATTTTAAAAACTATTCAAATATAAAAATTTGAGGTTATATTTCAAGTTTCTTTAGTGGTAGAATACAATTTAATAAAATATATAATATTCTTTAAACTTTTTAATAAAACGAATGATCAAATATAACGAAAAAAATTCAACGACGACAACAATTTATGAGAATTTTCTAACAAGCACTCCTAGGGCTAGGCGTCTTTCCTTTTTCTACTCTCTTTTGTTTCGGTCTGTTTGGGCTAGAGGCCTGTCACGTTGTTGTGTAGCACCCGGATTGGCTGAAGCCGAGGTTTCCTTCCCTTTAGAAGCCGCCGCTACCCCCACCGCCCGCCGCCATGTTTCTCACACCCTGTGGCCAATTGGCCAAGCCTTCGAAGAAGCGGAAGCCTACCGTCAACGTTTCGCCGGGGTGGGACCCCGTCTCGGAGATGGAGATCGGGAACCAGAAAAAGATCGAAGAAATCGAGAAGAATACAAAGAGGAAGAGGGGACGGGGTACTGGGATCCTGACAGACAAGCTTTTCTCGGAGCTCCCCATCTCCGGGCTCACTGCCAGGGCCATTGCAGAGATGAACTACACCCACCTCACCGAGGTCTCTATTACCGACCTACTACGATTCTCTTGTGCAAACTTATATAGTAGCTACTTCAGTATTGGCCTAATGAATGGCATATGTATGTTTGGTTGGATTCATGATCTGCAGATACAAGCTAGGTCGATACCGCATCTGATGTTAGAAAGTGATGTAATGGGTGCGGCCAAGACTGGCTCAGGAAAGACCCTTGCGTTCCTTATACCAGCAATCGAGCTGCTCTACCGCTTGAACTTCTCCCCGAGTAACGGGACAGGAGTTATCGTGATTTGCCCAATAAGGGAGCTTGCCATGCAGGTATTATTTCATTTTGTTGGCTTACCCCTGGACATGCTTACAAGTTTTACAACTGTCAAGAACTCGTTGTCAGTGAAAGAATTAGATCGGATGTGTCATTTGAGATATATAGGACATATTTTTCTCTAAGACAATTAATGCTAGTGCACTTGGGAAACTTGTTCACGTTACATTGTTTTTTTTAAGACAAGGTATAGAAGCCACATTTCACAGTGCTAATAATCTGTTATTGTCAGATATTAGCTAATTATTGTTTAACTTGAAAAAGGGTAACCTTGTGTAGCGTATCTCAATTTTGGATATCATTGATGAAGTAGTTAGTGACTCGCGCCTATGTATTTCACTATTCTTAATAATGTGTTTCATGTGGTCTAGACACACAATGTCGCCAAGAATTTGATGAAGTATCACAAGCAAACTCTTGGATATGTAACGGGTGGTACTACAATGAAGCATGACGTCCAGCAGCTCGCGAATGGGGTCAATTTAATAGTTGCAACACCAGGAAGGCTTCTAGATCATATGCGAAATACCAAAATTTTCAAATACATGGAGCTAAAGGTAAATAAACTTTTGTTTACTGGCAGTTTCAATTGTAAAATCCTTTTTTTCCCTCATTTGTAGTAATCCATTTTTTCTCGTGGTTTGCATCACCAAGCACGAGCCACTTGATGTATTTTTTTATATAATAAAAATTTAATGCTTGAGCCTACCTTCTCTTTTGTCCATGATTTTGAAGTGTATCTGCTTTGTTAATACTAAATTGGAGTATGTATATATATATTTTATTTCAGCTTGGGTTATGCCAAGTATGTTGTCGTGCCAGGCTATAAATTCCACCCGTTGCTTGCTGGCTCATGCACCATGGTTCTCTGTTTACAGCATGAAAATATAGATCCTTAATTAATCTGATTGTATGTATGTTGTAGTGCCGGATTATTCAATGATATTGTCCTATCTACAGAATCAAGCTTGGCCCAGAGAACGGAATACTGTTTCAACTGGCTGTGCTGAACATGGATAATTCCATCCTTTGCTTGCTGGCTCATGCACCATAGTTCTCTGTTTAGCAAAGGGGTTCACGGTGTAGTGGTAAAGGCCACTAGCTGGGAGCTCCCACCCAGGGTTCAAATCCTGGGTGCTACATAATTTGTGGAAATTAAAAAATTTCACTTGTTGTGTCTCATTTACTCGGTTGAAACCGACCTATGGTGGGCGGACCTCATGTATGGGGTGGGCTCAAAGCATGAGTTAAGACATGAACCATAGGGCGTGGCTCCTTGAGGGTGGGACCAAGGTTCATGGATTTTCTCGGCTGGAGATGGTTTGGCTTCTCTATCAAAGAAAGCCGTGGGGCGGTCTTACCCCCACCGGTCAAGGTTTTTTTAGTTCTCTGTTTACAGCATGAAAATATAGATCCTTAATTCTGGCATTTTGTTTGTATGTTGTAGTGCCTTATAATGGATGAAGCTGATCGCATACTCGAGGAAAACTTTGAGGAAGATATGAAACAAATATTAAAACTCCTTCCTCGGGTATATGGCCATCTGCAATTTCATTTCATAAGCATAGCATATAAATTTCAGTTTTGTTCTGACATAACACTGTATATTGTCTTGGAATCATCATATGTAATATGCAGGATAGGCAGACCGTTCTTTTTTCTGCCACACAGACACAAAGGGTTAGTGGATCAACTCAGCCTTTTCAAACTTTTTCGTTGGTTAAATTATCGTGTTGGCAGGTCAAAGATTTTGCGAAGTTGACAATTGGGAAAACTAAAGAAAGAAAGCTTGTTGATGTTAGAGTTGATGATACTAGGGTATGGGGCTGCTTCACCATGCTGTTCAATAGTCTTTTTAAGATTTTTTTTTTTTTGATTCTTTGGTAGGAAAAATAAACTGTAAGATTCTGGCAGGCTACCGTCGAAGGCCTGGAGCAGGGCTATTGTGTCGTTTCTAGCGAAAAAGGGTTTCTGATGCTGCTGAGCGAAGCGAGGTAGAAACGTTCCTTCCCCAAGAAATTCGAAATGCTCTGAAGATAAGAAGATCATGGTCTTATTTTCGTCGTGTAATTCAGTCAAATTCCACGCACAACTTTTAAATTCGCTCCAGATAGAGTGTCATGAGATCCATGGGCAAATAAAACAGCAGAAACGAAATAGTACAATCTCCAGCTTTCGCCATGCAGATAAAGGCATTTTACTATGCACTAATGTGGCGGCACGTGGACTTGATATTCCTGGTGTGGTGAGTCTTCGACCTTCGGTTTTTGACCGATCTGTGCCACCTTCTCCTATTTGTGTCCCCTGCTAAACATATAACAATCTGTTGCCTTGTCAGCACTATTTGTGCAGTACGATCCTCCAGACGAACCAAAGGTTAGTGATTCTGAATTGTTCTAGAGGATTTCTCTTTTCCTTACTTTTGTTAACTTTGGAATTTATTTTGTAGGATTACATTCACAGAGTTGGTCGCACTGCGCGTGGCGATAAAGGCGAAGGAAGGGCATTACTCTTCTTACTGCCGGAAGAGTTAAAGTTGCTCAGTTACCTGAAGGTATATATATATACTTTATGTTACGGTAACATGATATTTTCTTTGTGCGTGTAATTGAGTTATTAAGGGCAACAATTCATCGCAACAAGTTTACATATCCCTTTTCGTTTTCTATGGCCATCAAAGTCTGACTGAGTCTTTGACTGTTATTTACCCATATAAAATACTATCTACAACTACAACATCAATTTACTACGAAAGCAGTTTTGAAGTTTTTTGAAATATAAAATTAACTTCTATACATTATAAAGATAGCTACTATTGGTCAATATATGTATTCTCTGAATTATCGATTAAAATGCACGTCCTGTAAAAATGAATAGAGGCAGTGAGATGCCATTTAATATTTTCTTGCAGGCAGCCGGTATTTCTATGAAAGAATATGAGGTCCTTAAAAAGCATGAGCAAAAATTGCAACCATACCTAGTGAGTACCTCTTTCACGAGAATATTGTCAAAAATACTTGAAGGCCGTATTTTAAGTGTGTATATTGTGACTCAAATTTATGATCAGGAGAACATTGTTGAGGCGAATTACTTCCTAAAACATTCAGCGACACAGGCATACAAATCATACATTCTGGCATACAATTCACACTCTTTGAAAGACATCTTTGACCTTCATCAACTCGATCTGAAGGTAAATGCTTGCAAAGACCTTTCTTTTCATTGGTTTTTATTTGGTTTCTGCACTAATTTGTGTTCCCTTTTTCAATCCAAGTTGAAACTCACTATACCAAATATTGTTGTAGTCAAATTGGGGGCACATTTCTATACTCGGCCTATATATTGGTTTTATTTGTCAAATAGAACTATTGAAGCACAATTGCTGTATTCTTAATTTTACGGGGAACTTAAGCATATTATCCTTTGAGTATTAAGCTAGCGATGCTGAAAATACTACTAGTCAGAAAGCAGTTGGCGTGGTATAACAGGTTATGCATAATTCCTCCGTTGTGGACCTCGCAGAAAGTAGCAGCATCTTTCGGTTTTATGAAGCCTCCAAAAGTGTATCTGGGCCTCGATAGCAGCACATCGAAGCATCGCAGAAACAAGAGGAAAGCGGACGGTGGCAAGAGGCATGGCATCGGTCCTTCAAACCCTTTTGGTAGGAATGGTGACAGTGGGCGGCTTGCAAAATTCTAGAAAAGCACATGGATCTCTTCTACTATCTTCATTCTTAAATTATTTTTAGCATCGATTTTTCCAAGTTACATTTGGCCGTTCATATTATTCAAAATATTAATTTAAAGATACAAAATTACAAGTTTACTTCAATTTTATTTAGTGATAAAATAAATCATAACAAAAATATGATAAAATTTCTTTTTCTGAATAAAAGGAATTGTCAAACACTACTAAAAATCCAACAGGGACAACAATATAATGGAGAGAGTACTTGAAATACTAGCAAGATTCTAGCAAAGCAAGGGCATGGATCTCTTCTACTCTCTTGATTTTTAATTATTGTTGATGCTGAACTTTTAAGTTACATTTGACTGTTCATATTATTCAAAACATACAGAATTATAAGTTATACTTTAATTTTTGTAGTGATAAAATAAATTACAATAAAAGTACGATAATTTTTTAATTTTTTAAATAAGAGGAATTATCAAACACAACTGAAAAATCAATAGCGACAACAATGTAATGATCGAGGAAGCACTTGGAGTACTGGCATGGTACAGCATTAGTTATCTAAGCTTAAATGCAACTCAAAAAGTCAACAGCGAGAATAATAATTTAAGAATAAAAACAGTACTTGAAGTATTAGGTTAGTTCAACATTGTTTTTTTATCTAAGCCGGACAACTCCATCGTGGTTTGGTGTCGTGTTGCGCTTATTATCTTATCCTTGCCAATAGATTTATGAACAAAAACTCCATCTTGTATGAATGCAAATGGCCCCTCTTTTTTGAAAAAAAAAGAAAACTTGTCCGGGAGAGGGAGGTTAATTTAGCATGTAAATAAGTTTGTTTATCGTCTCTGATACTTGCAATTCCTGACCATGGACGACAGACGCTGACACTGGTTTCTCATCCCGTCCACTGAGGCTCGTGACCCCTCCAAAGTTCTGACTCCTTCAATAACGCGGGCAATGACGGGAGACCAAAATATATTCTTGAGTTATTTCCCTTCTCTGTTTTCACTTGATAATTCTAGGTCAAACAGCCACAACTGACATCGCATTGCTACAAGATCACTTGGAAAACATTAACGCACATATGTATAACTCTAGCTTATCGATCTTATATACAAAAAATTAATCAAGAAAATTTGAAGAACAAATCGTCATTCAGGATCTGCTGTGTTATGTACAATTGGATTTTGAAATTATAAACATCATCGTCTTGGAAGCCGGGATGTAGGATACCGCAGAGCAAGGTGTTCCTCTTTCCTGCAAGAGAAACCCAAGAGCACCGAGCTTAGCCTCTCGCGCCTTTACCATTCCGACCAAAAAACACTGCAACCCTCATCACCTTTTGAACAACAGGAGGAATATCTGAACAAACTCACATTGGAAAGACGATGCAGAGCAGCGTGAGAAGCAGCCCCAGCAGGAGGCAGGCCATGCCGACCATCACGTATGCGCGACCGAGGAAGTTGTTCTTCCCGCCCAAGACGCTGGCGGTGGACAGCACGAGCATCTTCTTCCCCCATAGCTGTACGAGTTGTAGTTGTTCTCCATGGTCACTGTAATCAGCTCATCAGCCCGGAGATCCACCTCGATCCTTCCATACAGCTTCCGAAAAGTTGGCAGCGCTGCAGTCCGCATCCAGACCATCAGATCTTCCTGCTTATTCAGCTGTTCGAATTGGAACACAAATTTAATAATCGCAAAAGTTGCAATAAATGTTGACTCGCGAAAAAAAAAACTAGGCCTGAAACTTGGAACATTCACTGGTTATAGTAAGGAAACTTACAGGCTTGCTCGCATCAAGCCTACCACCACCAATCAGAGTCCCATTCTGAAAGTTCCTCGGATACACATGCTTGCCGAAAATATGCTCCCTTTCACTCCTCCATGAAATACCTTGCTTATTCACCATCAGCGACTCGTTGCCCCGGGCGAAGCTGTATGTGTCATTGAACAGGCTCCAAGCCACGAGTCCACAGGGGACAATGGAGTTTCCATGCACGGTAGCTTCAGGTTTGCAAGATCGTGTATCATTAATTTTCTTGGGATTCCTCAGCTGTGCATCACTACGGCTCTTTACATACCTGTGTTTCAATATGTACACTTTAGTTCGGAGAAGTTTACTTTCTGAGCAAATTGGTTAGTAAAAAATAGCAGACACATTTCTACCTTCTATGGTTCTGGTAGAACTTGTCAAGTTGATAATATATGTAAATTGGCATCTTCATATCCTTGGGGACCTACGAGAGAAAAGAGCAGCCTCATCTTTTCAAACCTTTCTCCTTAGCACAGAAAATGCTGCACCCCTGCACCTCTTTATTTCCAGATGAAAAATATTACCTTGAGAAACATTGTGCAGGTCTTATCTATGGAAGGATCTTGGATATAGGCAACTTTATTATCAAGCATTCTTTCTGGCACACATAAAGTTTCGTATTGATAAACCACTTCAACGACCTATGTGAAAGCAGATGGTGAATCCAAACTTAAGGCTCCAACTTTCAACAACCACACACTTCAAGCAGAAAAATATACTACTCCCTTACTAAATTGTTGTCGTCGTTGACTTTTTTCGTAACGTTTGACCATTCGTCTTATTCAAAAAAAATTTCAAATACAAAAGGTTATATGCTATATTTCAAATTTCTTTAGTGATAAATCATATTCTAACAAAATATATGATATTTCTTAAACTTTTTTGAATAAGACGAATGGTCAAACGTTACGAAAAAGTCAATGGCGACAACAATTTAGTAAGGAGGGAGTATGTATGATGGAATCACAATGTACCTTATTCGATGCTGCGATGCAAGCAAGGCCGATAGGAATAAAGATTAAGCCCACAAACAGTAGCACAGGAACAACCTGATTGTGCAAAGTAATAGATAGTCATAAGGTATGGAACTTGAAATTGCAATTTGCAAACGATACTCATGTTTGGCGGGAAAAAAAATAACAAGGTAGAGACAAACGATTGAGCTCACCATCTGGGGCGTCAGTATAGGCTTGCATGCTGGAAGCTGTTGCTGAGTAAATTGATGATCTTCAATAAACAACAGAATAGATGCCAGTTATTACTTGTTCCAATTCCAAATTTGTACCATAAAGATGACTGTCACAGAATCCTATCATACAAAATATAGTTTAGGCTGCTAGCATATCATATTTCTCTAATTTGGGAGAACGAAGGTAATTTTGCAGTTTAGAGTCATAGATATTGACAATCTGGAACAAAAGAAAAAGGAAGCTTCTACAGTCTGATAAGGGGAACCAAAATCTCAGCCAAGCAATACAGTACCAACGTATTATCTCTAAATCCACAAGCTTGCAGTAATAGGGAAAGAATAAACAAAAGCACAGTTATAGGGATCTTGAATAATATACTAATATCAACACGGCCTGCATAGAACAGCTCAAGTTACAAGAAGGGGTCACACAAAAAAAAGGCACACAAAGATCAATAATGTTTGTAGAATCATGTAACTGCAGTTGTTGTGATAAGAAAAAGTCAAGTAAGCGAAAGAAATACAACTCTAGGTTCTTTATCTGAGAAGAGATTACACTGAGGCCTGTTGCGCTTCTTTGTAGCTGCCGCTGAGTCATCCTCACCGGAGCTTGGTCCAGATCGAGCAGCACCACCATTTGCCGGAGCAGACGACATTGCTGTCCCCAGAGAAGAAAGTGCCTTTCTGAAAACTCCAGCCCTGTTACGGATTCAAGAGATGCAAGAGAAAAGCTGAAAAGGCTTAATGCCACATATGTCATGTACTAGTTCCAGGAAAGCATCACCGGAGCAGACAAAAGGGGGAAGCGTTTAGCAGAATTAGGAGTAGATACGAAGCAAGGAACTAAAAGGATAGGGAGACAACCTGTCCTTCACTGCTTCATGGAAACCAGAAATGCAAGGATCACCTAACCCACCTGTCAACATCACCTTTTCCCCTTTCAATAACATTTCAGCGTTTCACCTCGTCCTCAGATATCAGCAGTCTGTGTACCTATATCCACTACAAATACTGTCATTTTCAGATGCACTTATCAATTAATGAGTCAAGAAAAATGTGCTCGCTTTTCAGGGCCCACATGGCAGCTCTAGTTTGTGTTAGCCTCTACAACTCCCAAGATCACACCACCCACTCACGGATGAGGAACACACAATTTTGTGGCACTGTCCAACTTCCACCAACACCCGTGCCAAACCAGATCGAAATCTTATCCTTATCCTCTGCTACAGTTGAGAGGAGCGCCGGGAGTCGCTTCCGTCCCCGCCGGTGGAGCTGACGGTCTCCCTCGCCTCCGACGGCCTTTGGGGCGTCGCGAGGTGGGGGAGGCCGTCTCCTTCCTCCTGGCTGGTGGGTTAGGTCCTAGTTTTTATAGGCTTTGTATTCCGGCGACGGCGTCGAGGCGAAGGAGGCGACGACGCTATGGAATAAGGTCCTCCCTAGCTCTTCCTCGCCTCGTTGGTGCTTCACTCCGGCGCCAGCGACGAGCTTGTGGAGGTGGGGTTCCGTCTGTGAACTCCATGTACAGGAGTCTGGGTCCGTTTCTCCGTCGTCTCTGTCAGGCGATGGAGTGGCTGGCCTTTTGTTTCAAGGTTGCAGAGCAAACTGCGGGTTTCGTGGAGGCTGGAAGGTTGGACCAAGCTCGGGTGTCCCTCGATGGCGGCGGTCATCGACGGCGAGTGGTGGTCCAAGAGCAGAAGAGCTTGGGGCGCGGCCCCGGTCGATGGGCGACTGCCGATGGCTCCATCCCGTCCTTCGGGCCGGGTGTCTACTTCGACTCTTCTCAAAGCCAGCGTGCGATGGGGCTCTTTCAGCTCGGGGTTACGCCTGGCGTCTTCCTCGGCGGCGTCGGCCGGCGATGGGGATTTCCGGCGGGTCTGGATCGCAAAGGACTTAGGGACCTGTTTGTATTTTTTCTTTTCTTTAGGGTCCTTTGTGAAGTTTGGCGGGGACAGCTGTCTCTGTATCCTTACTGTACGTTTCTGTATCCGTACGCGTTCTTGTACGTCTTCCTTATCTAAGTAATGCAGATACGTATTATCAAAAAAAAAAAAAAAAAAAAAATTTGTGGCACTGTGCACAAGCATCCTTTTCCACTAATTTCACACACGTTTCTAACAGTTTGCTCAAACAAAATGGGCTAATGGTTTGCATAATAGAGAAAGAAAATGATAAAAAAAATTACTGCATAGCAGATCAAACACCAGAACACAATGGTGAATGCTATAAAATATCAACCAGCATCAATTTTACAACACCAACCATGTCTGCCAAAGGTTTAGCTAAAGAAAAAGAAAAATAACTTCAGTTGCCTACCTCAAATCCAGAATAACTAGATCCAATTAAAATTAAACAAAACATTTGAGACCAACAGTCACTACAATTTGTTGTGATATAGTTAACTGCACTGAAATGCTACTTTTCTTTGACATTGAGCAGTCAAGTGACCGAAACATTGAGCTTTCTGCCCTTGAAGCTCAGCCTTGGCACGGGACTAGCTTAATGAAGTTCAATATGAATTTCCTCCCATGTCCTTTCGATATCTTCATGATGAATTTCCTTCCACGTCCTTTCGATATCTAAATATCTCAACACCTAAATAATCAACCATTCCTTGTACAGCAACATGAGGCTTCCCAACTTCCACTCGGACAGCAGATACTTGATAGAACTTAAGCAATGTGGCACTTGCAATCCGGTGAGCCACAGATTCCAGAAGGTTCTGGGATGGGCCTTCGACCACATCCTTGACAATCCTGCAAAGGAAGGGCATGAATAAGGACTTTGCTAATATGAATGTATGGGGTACACAAAATTCTTTTGGACAAGAAAAATACAAGACAGAAAACCTAAAGTCTATGGAGATTTTGGTTACCTACCTAAGCCTGCCACAACAAAGGTTAGGCAAGCTACATGTTCTAAGTCCAGTGTTTCGTTTATTACTAAGTACTAACATTACCCTGCCACAGAATGTTATTCAAATTCGGGAGTCTTTGCCATAGAGAATCACAACTGTTGACAAGATAGCGTTTGTTCAGTTTCTAGATCACAGAGAAAGGGAAGGTTTGCTGACTTCTTGAGCAGTGCAAGTGAAACCACTCTGCAGAATTGAGTCTACAAAATTCTTACCGGTGAAATTTGACCTCAGTTTTTTTTTCTCGAATACGCAGGAGGACTGCACATATTTGCATTAAGAAGGAGAAAGGTCGATGACCTGATTACAACGCGAGTTGGCTCGCTAGGTAGCAATACAGCAGGAGAGCGCCATAAGACTACCTAAATACATAATGCTCACTTAAATCCTACTCTCGCAACAGGATACAACCGAGGTGCTTGGCACCAGCCGCTACCCACAATAGTCCTTCATCTAAGATGCGGTGATTTTTTTCGTTGTTGAAGGTAGTGTTATTCCTTGCCTTCCATAGTTCCCAAGAGATGAGCATCACCAAGGAGTCGAATCCCTTCCTTGTCACTTTTGGCAGTCTCACTCGCATTTGAGTCCATAGATCCGTAAGGTTGAGCTCCGTCATTGTGAAGCGACGAGCGAGGCCGCAGATCTGGAGGAGATCCCACCACACTTGTCGTGCAAGGCAATGGGCCAGCAGGTGCTAGATAGTCTCTGGAGCTTGATCGCACAATCTGCATTTGTCGTCGCTCTGGAGTCCATGCACTCTCCGGCGCGCTGCTATCCATGTGCGATTGTGCAAGGGGAAGTACATGAACAATCTGACCTTAGTGGTGGGGGGGGATTCAAGTCCAGCTCCTGTGAAATTTGACCTCTGATAACTCAACTTTAGTGCTTTTGGTTGTTCAGCCGTGACAGTTATTTTGAGTGCTTAGCAGCAAATCTTTTGCTTATATTTAGGATGCTAGATGGTTAGGTGATTCTCAATTGGACTTACCTCTGTTGCATGTGTTTTGTTGGGCAAAAATGATAAATGATGAAACATGGAAAGGGTATTCTTACCAGCGTGAGGTGTGTAGCCGTGTAGGTGATTATAAGGACCTCTGCCACACAATTTTGCTAAAGATTTGTGGCAACAATCCAAACAAGTGCCAAGAAAAAATTGCCACAACTAACTCGTGGCATGGCTACAAACCAAACAGTCACAATTTGCCACAAAGTTAGCCAAGCCACAACTGTGGCTGTTTACTAACCAAGGATACCCTGTGTTCATTGATCATATATGAATGAACATTATACCTGAAAATATCTGTGTAGCTAACTGTATCAAATATATTGTCGGTCGCACCAGCAGTACGCAAATCCATCCATGCATCGACATCTATGACAAACTTTTGGCCAAGGGTCTTCTCCTCTTGTTTCACTCCATGGAATCCATGGAATTGCAAACCTCTAAGCACAAGTTTATCTTTGCCAGTCAACTCTTTTTCAGCCATAATGGTACCTATAACACAAAACAGTTCATTCAACTAGGTAAGTAGATGGATAACAACAGATACAATCTTCTCTTGCTATCCTGCAGCACCTCTCGTGAATTGATTGTGTTGGCAACTGAAGGATGTTCTGTGAACCAAACTGAACTCAGGCTGTCGTGGCCGGACTGCAAGGAAGCAACTGGTACCAGCAGAGATGCGCGCCCGGTGAGCAACTTCCGAGGACTTGCACCTGGGTAGTGAGCATAACAGCAGCAGTCAGCGAGGAACAACTCCTGGTCTGAAATAGTGGAAGCTGAGACAGAAGAGCAGATCATTAGACAGCATTCTCGAGTGCTTGCTTGACGAAAAATTCCCATCCCCATCCCCGTGCCCACAGCCCACCCACGGGGCCCTCGCGCAGGAATCGACTGCAGCATCCAGCCTAAATGTAAACTACGAAAGGAAGGAGGAGGATTAGAGGATTAGGGAAGGGAGCTCAGCTCTCACCCCGACGGAGGAGAAAGCGGCGGCGGCACTGCGGCTGAGCTTGTGCCCGTTCCGTTTTGCTGCACGATCCTAGTCCGCCTGGGCAATTGGTTAGTTACGGTTCGGTTTCCTCTGTTTCAGAAAAGAGAATTTCAGTTTTGGAAACCAAACCTAATCGAACGAAATATTTTGGTTTTGTTTTTCAGTTTTAACTTGAATTTGAAGCTACCCTTGTTTTAGAAAAAAACGGTATAAGGACTAAAAACGTGGCGATTTGTCAATAAAATGAAGATGACACTAGCACGTCAGAATAAGTTCGCAAACCACAAAACAAGAAGAATTTTAGAACGTAGGACGGTAGGAGGCGACGGAAAGAATAGCGGAATACCTGAGAGGCTGGCTGGCCCTGGAGGCCGGAGCGAATCAAGAAAGAATCCCCTTCCTTCCGGGCTCTTTGCCTCTTTGCTGATCGATGATGGATGGATGCAGCAGTGCCACGTGCCAGTGCAAGAAGACATCAGGACACGAACAAAGGCGTCCACCCATTCTCTTCTGGTTCCTTGTGTAAAATATGTTAAGACCCGCTTTTCATGTAGAGTATAGATTCCTTTGTTTTTCATATAAGACTACCAAAGACCTTCTCATCTCAATTCCTATGTTTTCAATTCCCAAAGAATTTCAAAAGCATATCATCTCAATTCCTATATTTATCTTATTCCTATGTTTTTCTATACTATATTCTAAGGGGGGCTGACTCGTGTTTTTTTTCCTGGCAGATTTTACAATGTAATAACTCAGAAAAATCACATGAAAAATTCTTGGACAAGTTTTTCTGCTTAAAGAAAAATATATCTTGAATAATTTATCATTCAGCAGTAACACTATATTTTATATGACAAAAACAGGAAGCAAGGAACGAAAGAAATTGGTTTACTGAACAGTAACTCAAACACGGTATCATGTTAGATTCACAATAAAAACAGGCTGCAACAAAATTTAGGCCATCTCTACTACAACAGAGCCTCTACACATCTTTATCCCTGGTGTCAGTGCTAGTCAAAACCAACAAACACTACCCACAGAAGAACCTTCATTCATTATTAAAATTAAAGGATTTGGATCTACTTCAGCTGTGTTTAGCAGGAACTAAGCCTGACCACAGGGCCATTCCCGGTCTATCAGCACAGGGTTTTTATTGCTTCTTGCTCGTGTCGAACGTTAGCAGGGCAGGACTATCCAGTTTCCACCAATATGGCCAGCAGGATCAAACCGGAAAGAGTATGATCTTCTCTAGTTTCCACCAATAGAGGGTAGAATGTCCAAACATAAGTGCCTTTACAAAGCTGAAAATGCAGCTATTTATCAGTTTTGTTGGGTAGAGACCAAGCACATGGCATGTGAGGCCCCAATGGCAACGGAGATGACACGAGGAGGGCCCAAATCTTCATCACCGTCTCTGAGGAAATTCACCTTAACTGGTAGTGGCTGAACTTCGGGTAGACCAGGGACCCCTAACTGGCAATCTCTTGCATTTCCCCACATGTACAAGTCACCTTTCTCTGTCCACACATTCCAAACAAAATTCAGATGAACTGCTTAAATGAGGAAATTGCTTATTGACCTAGAACTTTTGGTATAAAAGGATGAATCGAGATCTAGAACTATAATAAGTCAATGCAAGCTGAGACCCATAAAGCAGATCAACCTCATGCCACAGGAAGCTATTTTTAAATGTAAAGATATAGCAAGTCCTTATGTTACCTAGCAAATTCAACAAATCCACAAATGATTATAAATGGAGTTTTTCTGTGTCGTATCACAATTTACATGATACAGCACCAATATACAAGATTTCGGTAAAAAGAAAAAAAAAGTAACTGTGCCTTCTTTGATATTTATCGCAGTTTGATCCTCGATAATGGAATTGAAAATATAAAGTTATTTTCACTTCACATGGTGGTATGGCATTTTCTGCTGATTTATAAGAATTGTTTCCACCAGCCTAATCTTAAGGGCTGTATTCCTTCATTAAACAAAGGCGGTTGTATTTCTCAGAAACTTTTCTCCAGCAAACATGTATTTCATATTTTATAGAACTAAGATTTGATGCCTTTATGAGGTCAGTAACAAGTCAAGAGTAGCCAGCACAGGAGCAGGGTATTTGACAAACCAACAGAGAGAATTTCTATATTTCACCTGATATAGCAGCAGATGTTGAACCACCACAGGCTATGTAGACAATTCTCTCCGCAGATAAAGCTTTGATGGTAAGTGGAATCCTATGATTTTGAAGGGTGGGATGCCCAAGCTGTCCATGTCCACCATGTCCCCATGAAAGAACTTCCCCTTCATCTGTAAACAGTTAAGTAGTGAAAAATTTCACAAAACGCTATTGTGCAACAGCCAGAACACTTTTATGTGCCGGTTATAATATCAACTTAAAAAATATGAATGAAACAAGTCTCACTACAAATACAATGGTGCTAGATTGGTTCCTGTATTTAAAGTTCAGGAAAGATCAGAACTTGTAGGTTCTAAACATACCTGTCAAAGCTAAAGAATGATATCCACCGCATGCTACTTGGATTACACGAATATTTTTCAGACTAGGAATAACTTGGGGCCTCCAATCACTGGAATTGCTTCCTCTGCCCAGTTCAAAGTTTGAATTTGCTGGAAATGATATTCAAGTTAGTACATCAATAATTTGACATGTTGGCAATGGGAAAATGCAAACTGATGTGTAACTACACGAGACATGCAATTTCAAACTAAGATGATACATAATTATCTTAAGCAGATAAACAAAAACTAAAAGTGCACTCTTTTACCATCAAACTTAACAAATAGGGAAAACATGTGCAAGTCTGGAATATTTTTGCCATACTCATATTAGCTTTCATATTTTTTAAGGGTGAATGGTGACAAACTGAAGAATAACAAGGAATGACTCAAGCTGTGCTTCTAAATGGATTGGAGCAGCTTAACTACACTATGGAGTCAATATCAAAGTCAGCTATGTTATGTATCACAATGAAATGAAAGATCGAGCTAAATGGATTGGAGCAGCTTAATTACACTTTGCTGACAATATCAAAGTCGGATATTCTATATACCATAATGAATCGAAAGATCAGGCTACGCAAACAAACATTTGGCTATTTATTGCAGAGCTGCTAGGTCATCTAGAGGAAGATGAAAGATACCAATTATAAGTAAAATATATATGACAATAGGAGTTGTTGATACATGTTTAGCCACAGCCTAACCTCCCCAACTCCATAATTGTCCATCCGAAGTGAGTGCCATTGTGAAGAAGCCGCCACAAGCCACAGCTGCAACTGGAACAGGCAGTGCATTCACCTTGGAAGGTACACTGAGGGAGCCAGCTTCACCAGGACCACCTCCACTTCCAAGCCCTAGCCTACCATCACCTTCATCACGACCCCAAGTGTAAAGTTCGCCTGCAGCAAAGAGTGATGATAAATTGATAAGGGCTGATGAGTTTCAAAAATAGCAACAAGACAATATTGCATAAATAGTAATTTATCATTCAACTGCAGATGCTGGTCTCAGAGAACCAGAGCTACAGTTTTGCATTTGGGAGTGAATGACACTAACCTGAGTCTGTAACTGCTGCGGTGTGCGCTCCACTGGTAGCAATGTGAGTTATCTTGCCTTCCCATGGGCCACTGACTTGCTTCGGCAACAGTTCCCTATGGTAAACATAGTGCCCCAGAGCTCCGAATCCACCATAACCCCTGCAAACTACAGCCAACTGAGTGATGTGGCAGCCACATCCATCAAAATGCAATGCACCCCTTTCTAATTCATTCATCGAGTAAGTAATTAGCCATTTAATCACATGAAGTACACAGATGCTTTTCAACGGCAATATTCGAAACAGCAATACAGCAGTTTTCTCACCAGGTAAAGACGTCACCGGAGGTGGTCAGAGCGGCAGAGTGGATGCCGCCGAGTGCGAGGAGGCGGAGGTCCTGGAGGTTGGGATTGGCGCGGGGGACGAAGGCAGAAGACTCGTCACCGAGGCCCAGCCGTCCGCCATCGCCCTTGCCCCACACCCAGGCGCCACCGTCGACGACGAGCGCGGAATGGAAGAGCCCGCAGGAGATCCCCACCTCCAAGCCAGATGCCTCCTCTGCGGATGCAAGGCGCCCCGGGGTAGGTGCAAGGCGTGGGTCTGAGTCCGGGAGCAGAAGGTGGGCGACGGGGGACGGGTACAGGCGGCGCTCCTCCTTCCCGCCGCCAAGCTGGCCAGACGCACCGCGGCCCCAAGAGAGTAGGGAGAAAGGGTTGTCTCCGCTCGAATATAGGGTCGGGGTGGCGTTAGAGGAGGCCGAAGTGGAAAAGCAGCGGCGGCGGAAGGGGAGGAGGCGGCGGAACATTGCCGGCGGCGGCGGCGCGTTTGTTTGCCTGCGACTGACAGAAGGGGGGACACGACAGCTAGTACCAATCTGGGTTTGCGGGTTAGAACCCGTTAATTTTCTTGTGCCCGTAAAAAGTATCAGGTTAACGGGCGCGTCCAACCTCTCCCGGTCTCCCCCTCCTTTGCCACCGCGTCGCCACCGCACCAAGCGAGGTCGCCGAGAGCAGCAGCCGCGGAAGGTATGGCGAACAAAGCAACGGCGGCGACCTCCTGGCGGTGGCGGCTTCTGTTGCTTCTCCTGGTCGCCGTGGCCGCCCTATGCTGGATTCCTCCGGCGATCGCCGCTGCGGCGGCGGCCGCATCGACGGCCTCAGGAGCGCGGAGGTCGCTGCTCGGCTTTGTGGAGGCGCAGGGAAACGCTTCCTACCAGTGCACCGGATCCGGCCCCTGCATACCTTGCCAGTACTCGGAGAAGGTCCGGCGATTCTCTCTTCTTCTGTGCGTTTGCGAACACCGTATTGGTGGCGAGAAAAAAACCGATCTTGGTTGGCGAAACAAGAATATTTCTTAGGTCACGTAGATTTTTTTTGTTTTAATAGCATTTAGTGATCGAGTGATTTATTTCTGACTCTATTTTACTGGTAGTTTATGGGTTGTTCGTATTGTTGGGTTAGAATGGCGGATGTTAACCATGAAAAGATCAGATCTTGATTAATGGTTACCTAGAGTTTCCCGCATTATTGTCTAATAAACTACCTATGGATTTTGCTTTACCACAAAACGCTTGATACTATAGCTTTGAGACAACAAAGTATCTCATATAGGGCACTGCATTTCAGTTGTTGAGGATTTGGAATTCCATCAACTATTATCTCACCATTCTATGGCTTAGTTCCTCTATCCTATCAATTGATGATGCCTAGGCTTTGCTTATTTGAGAAAATCTGATTAAAAAAACTTGTCAAATGATGTTTTGTACTCAACACCTTTTAGGCCTACGGCTGTGCTGATTTTGCGTTATAGCATAATGAATACATGACATTTTCTATATGGTTTCTCATGCTGTTATACTGTGTATGGCCAATTTAAGTTGGGCGATATTTTTTTAAAAAAATAGTACAATACATAGGGTGGAGGCAGAGTTTCCTTGCTTACCCTACCTGAAACAGCTTTGTTCTTTATATCTATTTCATAGATGTCAGGCATTGCACTATCAATATTTTGTACCGACTTGAAAATAACATATCCTTGCGTTCTGTTTTTTTCATTTTAGAACGATGAAAAGTACTGTTGCAGCGAAACTGGCTATCGTGTGCCTTTGAAATGTGTACAAGTTCAAAATGTGACGAAAGAAGGAAGCACAGGCAAGCAGAGGAAGATACTGGATGATATATCTACACCAGGTGGTACAAGGCATTATATTACTTACAGAAGTTGTGCACCACTGGAGGGTGAAGAGAAATTATCTGTTCTTGGTTTTGAGGTGATCACTGAATATTTCTTATTTAGTATTAGTGTAAAGATTATACTGCCTGTCATGCATTTTTTTGTTGTTGTTGTTTATTCTGCTGTTGTAAGTTGCAACACTCATAGGCCAAATTGGGTAAATTAAGAAAAATTGTGATTTTTATAAAAAAGTGAGATTAAGGCTGCAATTCTTTCCAAACTGATTGCTCTCTTTTTTTAACAAGTCAGTAGTGGAGGCTAAATAGTTATTTACATGGTACAAGATCGTAAGCCCAAAGCAAGACCTAAATCGTTCATTAAGCACACAGACCTTTTGTTACCAGTTCATCTGAAAACTTTATGCTCTTTTTATTTCTTAAACATGCAAGAGAAAATTTTATGCTCTGACCAAGCATGTTTCATATGAATGTCAAATCCAATTATCCAAATACTTGCAATCACAGTAAATGGGCTGCATGTGCTTGTGTAATTATAGAGAAGGATATCATATGTTGCTCCTTCACAACTAACAGTTTGTGTATTTGTTGATTGTTTATTGTTTTTTCAATCATTGTCTGCTGATAACATTATAAGTAAATTTTCCGTTGTTTATTGAAGATTGAATAACAAAGTTATTGCCTTCTGCAGGTATTAATGCTTGGCATGTTGCTAGTTAGTGGCCCATTTGTATATTACCGGAAGCGGCGTACAAATCTTATGCAGGGGGCTGCTAGAATCCCAACAAGCCCTCCTAGATTTTAATTATAGAATAATATCGGATTGAAGGCTTAAATTGATTTTGTGTATCTTTCTGATATTCTCCTTTTCCGTATCATTGTACCGTTTGTATGTATTTACACATGTAAGCTTGTTAGTTCTCACAGGAGTAGAAATCACAGTTGCTAGTTTCATTGTGCCTTGCTTTCTTGTACCATATACACAATGTTATGATTTTATTACCCAAAGAATTTTCCTAACAGGGAGCAAAATCGTTTGGTGTTGACAGATCATGTGATTATTGTTTCAGCTTTAGTGCAAATGTCAAGCAGTTGATGGGGCGAATATGACCCTGAGTATTATGGGTTTGCAAAATTGTACTTGTGACAGATACATTCACTGATCATAACTTTTCAGATAATTCTTATTTTTAATGAGATGCATATTTTAAATATGTATGTCATATTTTTCTATATTCTGGCATTTGCTTGTTTAACCTTGTGTTTAACTTATTTGAGGTTTCATTAGCCTACCCCCCAAAGTATTTGGGATTAAAAGTAGTGTTATTGTTGTTGTTGTTGTTGTTGTATTTTTCTGTATTCCATCAAGTCTACGATATATGGTAATCTTGTTTAAAATCTTTCTTCTAGAAAAACGGGAATGTATTTCTTAAAAAAGATTTAAAATCACAATAATTTGAAAAGTTGAGGCATGCTGGCAGAAATGTCAAGTTTCAGTTAATGGACTTACGACACAAATTTTCCAGGTTTCTTTCACGGAGTTCTCAAGGTTCCGTTAATGGATTTACGACACAAATTTTCCAGGTTTCTTTCACGGAGGTCTCCTTAACTCATGCATTCATGAATGTTAGCAGAAATGTAATCAGGTAGTGCATTTTCTTGCTATATAAGGCGGGCCATCGCTTGTCTATATTCTTAATTAACTCAGCGCAGGAGGTTTATTACCTGAAAATCATCCTCCCAAATATAAGGGTCCGTTCGTTTCCTTTAGATGGATGAGTTTAGATAGGAAAAGCAATTGAGGGTGTGTTCGTTTCCTGGTTCTAAACTTTATAGTTGTCACATCAAAAAGAATCTTATTATTTATGAGTACTAAATAAAGTTTAATTATAAAATAAATTACAGGCCCCTAGACTAATTTACGAGACGAATCTAATGAGGTTAATTAAGTCGTGATTAGGCGATTCATTGTAGCATCACTTTAGCAAAACATAGATTAATTAAACTCATTATATTCATCTCAAAAATTAGCACCAATCTGTCAAAATGGTTTTGTCATTAAATTGATCGAAATGTTTATAAATAGTAAGATTCTCTTTGATGTGACGAGTGCTAAATTTTAGAGGACAGGAAATGAACAGGCATGAAACATCTAAAAGTGCTCAACTCTAATATTTAGAGGCCCTGTTGGTTTCACCCTCTTAAAAACCTCTAAAATAGGTGAAAATGATAGATTTGGCCCTACATTTGTAAGGGATCATCATGCACAAGCATAACCCATGCAACATACACAAAGGCCCCGTTCTTTTCCTCGCACTCTAAAATTTAGCATTGTCACATCAAAGAGAATCTTATTATTTATGAATATTTCGATCAATTTAATGACAAAATCCTTTTGACAGATTGATGCTAATTTTCGAGTTGAATCTAATAAGCTTAATTAATCTATGTTTTGCTAAAGTGATGCTACAATAAATGTCTTCTAATCACGACTTAATTAACCTTATTAGATTCGTCTCGTGAATTAGTCTAGGGACCTGTAACTTATTTTATAATTAAACTTTATTTAGTACTTCTAAATAGCAAGATTATTTTTTATGTGACAGACTATAAAGTTTAGACACCAGGAAACGAACACACCCAAATTTCATAACACAAAAATGATGAACAACAGTTTTTACAATGTATATGAAATGACAATATGAACAGCCAACAGTGTAATGAAAAATATTTCAACACACAACAACATACACTCAAGCTCACAAATGAACATGGAAACAAGATGTATTAGTTGTACTAAAGAGCATGGGCAATCCGATCTCGAAATGCATTCATGCTCATGTCCTCTTCTTCTACTTCATCAACCTCAAGTGTGGACCCTTCCTGCTGAAATGCACCCTGTTCATTCGATTGTTGTTCTTCTTCCAACGAGTTAAACTCTTCATCAGGGTTGCCATATTGAATGATGAAATTGTGAAGAGCCACGCTTGCCACTATTATTTTGCTTTGTTTCTTGGTTGGATAACTTGGAACACTATAGAGCATCCTCCATCTCTGCTTTAGCACTCCAAATGCCCTCTCTACTATATTTCTAATAGAAGAATGTGCATAGTTAAAAGTCTCTTTCATACCTCTTGCCCTTGTTCCTCTATAAGGTGCAAGGTACCCCCGTCTATTTGGATATCCGGAGTCCACCATGTAATACTTGCCTACAAGAAACCAAGGAAAAAAATTTCAGATTGGTTTACTTCCATTCATAAAACAAAACATACTTCTATGTGACATGGAATTACTACTACTCCATACCTTCTAGTGGATGTGGGAATTTGTCAGCATACTTTGTCATTGCATCATTGAATACTCGCATGTCATGAACCGACCCGGGCCACCCAACAATCACAAAGGTGAATCTCATGTCCATATCACATACAACCATTACATTTTGGGAGGTCCGACCCTTTCGGTTCATGTACTTGAGCAACTTTGTTTGTAGGTACAATAACGTCGCCATGAGTTCCATCTATGGCCCATATGCAATTGTTGAAAAGTCCCTTGAATCTACTATCTTGTAACCTAGGGTGTACGGTGCTAAAATCAGGGTCCAAAGGCTTCACAATATCTGCTTGCTAGCTTTACAACACACTCCAAGACCTTAGAAAAATTGCGAGACATTGTATCTAGTGACCTCCCAAATATGCTTTCAACTTGTCTAAAAGGTTGAGGTGATCCAACCATCCACAGAAATATTCCTAAAGCCTCAATGCTTGAACTCTTGCTTGATTATTCAAGACCGTATGACTGAACTAAAGTGTCATGAAGTAGATGAAACAACTAAGGGCTCATTCTAAACATGGTGCGACAGGTTGTGTGCATCAGCAAGAAATAATTGGATTTTCTCAATGGCAGTCTCTTGACCCCTAACCCTAGGCTTTTTGTTGTAGTGGTGGAGATCATGAATCATACCGTACATTAGTAGAGGAATATGCCGATTCATTTGCTCTTGATCATCATCAATCATTTCTTGCCAAGACTTCAGCAGCAATTCTTCCTCATCACTCTGCAATTAATAACAAATATTAATTAGTTCATCAAGTAAACAAGGAAATGGCAGCATTTAATGAACATTAGACAAGTCAATGGTACATGGTAGCATACAATTAAACACACACAATGAACAACTGAATCAACAATCATCAAACATATCATACATGGCAACATAGATTAAAATCATAGGATTCAAATTATTACAAACATTTGTTCATACATTCGAATTGTCCAACAAATGAGAAACTAAACTTAAATGACATAACAAAGGCGACACAAATCACTTCCGAAGTCCTCGATATAGTTGTTCAGGAACATAATTCTTTGGGCTAGATCCTCGATATCCCGTAACAAATTCATCCAACTACAATCAGCTGCAAGTTCCTTAAGTGCCAACCACCGCTTATCGCCTTTAGTCACACCAGCTTCAAGGGCCCTTTCTTTGACAAGATTCGGGTTAGCAATAAGCTCCGCCTTCATGTCCTTCTTGTTCTCCTGAATTGTCTGTCACTTGTGCTTGCATCATGTTCATCTTCTCCTGATGGGCTTCCTTGTTTTCTGCCATCAAATTCTGAAAAGCCCTCACAATAGGACTCTTGCTCTTCTTTGCGGGGCTTGTAGCGAGACGTGCTTGTACTGCTCCCCCTCTTGCGGTTGCTCGATGTGGCAGGACTATTATCCTGCGGCATTTGTGACGAGCACTAGGGTAATCATCATCATCTTCCTCCTCCTCTTCTTCTTCCTCCTCATCGTCTTCTTGACCAGAGAACATAAGATGTCAACCCATCAAGAATGACGCCATGGAAAATATCATGAAGCATGCTCATGTAAGGTGGTGGCCCATGCTGAAACTTCTTGTATTCGGAGGGCACTTTCTGCTAATTCAAGAAACAATTTGTTACCATCATAAACATGAAATGCAGAAGTAAGATACTAAATCGATTACAAAAGGTGTGAAAGGAAGCACGCACCCCAAGTTCTTCGACCCACTAGGAATGAGTGGCTAGAGGCCAGCCATCCGACCTACATCCGAGGCCCGATTTCTTCCTTATCATGCAACGAAACCGTACATCGATTTCAATCGCCCGATCTGTTACGTATCCGACCCTTGTCATGCCTCAAGCCCGTTTTAGCAAAATATTGTGCAACTACTTGCGGATATGCACGATTCATCATCGTACCATTGATGTAGTTACCAAGCCGCTTTTGCTCCACAATGATTTCGCACAGACTTATATGTATTCTTTGTGGTCCGATTAGCCCTATCAAAATACTACGAGCACGGGAATTCCTACTCTTATTAACTATGCACAGGAAATCAATGAACAAAACAGTGGAGGACGTTTCATACCTCATTGCTCGAAGGCCTCCTCGTCGCACCATCATCTTCTTCAACAACTTGTTTTCCTCTCGCAGACACGACTTGGCCCGGCCCCGGCTCCACGAGAAGACCCTACACCGCCTTCGACGCCCGTGTCCGAGCGGGCACCACGTCCGCTGCAGGGCGTTGCGGTAGGGATCGGGAGGAAGGACTCCACGACCTCCGGATCGGGGAGGTCCTCCGGATCCGAAGCCGAGTGACCCTCCGAATGCCCCTTCATCTTGGAGGAAGTCTTGGTACGAGCCAAGGTTGGGGAAGCTGCTGGATCGGGAGTTGAGGTCCGGGCCATCGAAGTTGAGGCGGGACCCCATGCCGCTCGACGTCGGGCGACGGTTCCCATCGTCGCCGGGCACCGAATGCCGCGGAGAGAAGCGATCCGCGTTCGAGAGGAAGTCTCGGGTCTCGTCTCCCTCGTAGTCGTCGCTCCCGAAACCGTCCATGGAGGCTGAGAAGTTTCTGCTAACTTCTTCATGCAAAGTCGACGGGGGCGAGCGGCCTCGGCGGGTGCCTAAGCCGGAGAAATTTGGTGGGATGGCGGTCGGATTTGGTGGATCTTCACGGGAGAGCTCGACCAAGTTGGAGGAGCAACACTCTTGGCGAAAGGCGATGGAGCGAGTGATGCGGCGGCGGCGCGTGGATGCCGGGACGACGGCGGCGGAGGAGGGGAAAGCTAGCGCGACGCGGCGGCGGCGTGGAAACCTAGCGCGTGGCGTGGGTCGAGCCGGCGACGAAATCTACCACGGCGCGAGCGACGGCGCGGAAGGCTGGGCGACGCGGGCGGCGAGACCGTGGAAACCTAGCTCCACGCGGCGGCGGCGGCGACGGGACAGCGAGCGCGACGCGGCGGAGGCTGCGTGGGGAACCCTAGCGCGGTGCTAGGAAGAGCGGAATGGATAAGGTGGAGGGCAGCGAGTGTCCGACGCCCATAACCACCGGTTTTTTATACCCCCCCCCCTCCTCAGGTTTAGAGGCCTCTAAAGGCCTCCTCCCTCTAAAATTTAGAGACCCGTTTGTTTCGTAGGCTCTAAATTTTAGCCACTTTCGGCTTTAGAGGGGAAACGAACAGGCCCTAGGTACAATTAGCAGATTCGACAGGGTCTTTAGCGTAAAAACGAGGTCGACAACCCAATTCCCCAATTCTCTTCCATTCGCCATCGGACCCGTCCGCGCGAGTCACTGCTCTGCACCCACTTCTCACCTCCCGATCTGAGTAAATCGAAGGAGCAGAACCAGCGGCGGCACCGGCGACGATGGGCGGCGACCATGGCGGCGGACACGGGGCAGGCGACTTCCGCCAGAAGGTGTGGAGCATGACGGGTGGGCCATACTGCCGCCCCGTCCACTGGCGCCGCAACACAGCCATCGCCATGTTCGGCGTCTTCCTCGTCTGCATCCCAATCGCCATGAAGTCTGCCGAGCTCGAGGTATGCATGACTCTCCTCTCCACGCGGGCTATGTTTCCCCCTTGGTGTACCTGGTCTTAGGGATTTCAGCTGACCCTTGCTCTAGATAAGATGTTAGATCTATGGCCGCAACATAGCGAGCATTTCCGAATATTTCTCGTCTTGGAATTAGGAACAACTTGCACATTCTACATAGCGCACTACTCGAAAATGGGAAATGATATCCAGTTGGTTACTTGTGTACTTCTGCTTTTCGTTTGGCTAGAAACTCAAAATTTGTAAGTGCCCTGTGGGTAATGATTGTGATCCTAGAAGTAATCTTCATATGGCAGTGTTTTTGTGGAATGGAGTTTCAGAGTAGGATTGTACTTACGTGCAATCGACTAGTTAGAATGCTATTTCAACTCCTATAATTATTCTGGCTGTTCTGAAATGGTTTATGGATTCCCATTTGTACTATTTCCTGCCAGACAATATATCTAGGCAGACATTGCATATCTCCATTGATGCTTGTGGGTTAAGTAGGACCTTGAAGTAATTTCGTTAATTCCAAATTTCTTTGTAGTGTCTGTTCACTTATGAACTATGTAACCTATTGGAGAGGAAAGAAAATACTGGTGTTAGATGCTGCTACATTTGGTTGATTAGTTACTAATCGCCTCTTGTGTACTCAAGAAGGTGACCTTCTATGTCATGTGAGATCTACTTGCTGGGGAAGTGACATACAGTACGGGAAGTGTTTCTGTTTCTTATATTTTGGTTATTCTCAGGGTTCAACCCCTGCCACTTATCCCTTTCCCATGCCAACCAAACCTCATGAAGGTATCCAAAGTGTGTCTTGTGTGTTACTTTTCTCACAAAATCCTTGTCTTAAAAGGCAGATACCTACATGATTTTGTGGTGTCTGATCTCCACCCTCCTGCCTAAGACATTGTCACTGGATAGCCCACCTAGAGGTTATCACCACCAATCAAGCACCTAGTTCTTGTATAACATTAAGAAAAGTCAGTACAATGATGACTTTGTATGACATTAGAGAAGGTCATCTAAAATCAAGCAACTCATGTATATATTTTAAGGAAAAATGTATCATCAAGGTAATAACTTGAACATGTGTGTGTTTTAGTAAAGGAAAAAAGGATTTTAGGTGCTTAAAATATCTTTTCGAGTCTACTTTCATTGAAAAAAATTAGGCCTGCTTTCACTTAAGAATTTGGTAATTCTGTGCAGCTAGAATGCGTAATGTAACCTTTTTGTAGTAGTCACTAGGTATGTGGTAAGTTTTTGTGCCTCATATTACTACCTTGCACTGTTGCACATATACAAATGTAAATAACCAGTATGGGCACTGCATTTTCCGTTCTACCGAAGACTTGTACATAAAGCTGGTTGCTGATTGAAAACATTGGCTATAGTTAATGAAGTTAGGAGACATTTTCTCTGTTAGATGATTTGCAAGCTCACTATAACATAGGTCCCAAGATGATAAGTAAGAACAGGCACACAAGCTTACTGTGTTATTCTTTTGTTTTAAAAAAGCTGTGGAAAGTTAAGTGCTGACAATTGTAGTGTTTTATTTATGCAGCAACGTCCTCATCACCCAGTCCGGCCAATCCCATCACAACTGTGGTGCAAAAACTTTGGCAAGAAGGAGTATTGAAACGCTCCTACTAGCATGGAGGGCACCTGAGTTATCTTCTCTTTTTTAAAAAATGTCAAAAGCTGTGATCAGCAACCAGCGTTGGAAGGTTTATGGGCATATTTATGCTCTTATGCTTCATGTAATGTCTTTTGACCTTTTTCTCTTCCTACCTTGTCATATAAGGAGTGCCTGTTGAACTCTAATAAACTGGTGATTCATATGCCTCTGATGAATTTGCTCTGATGCTATGAATGCAAACATAGCAGGTTGACCTTTGCATGCATACTATTCAATATTCCTGCCTAGAGATGTGTGATGCGCTTTCAGTTCCTTTGGAAGATCTACTTGAAATCTTGTTATATATGTGTGAGCCTTAGATGTTCTCAGCGATGAATGATCAGAGTAGAGATATGCTGAAATACTTCCTGTAACATCTTTGGACCTTTTGTAGAACTAAGTTTACCTTTTTAGGAGTGCCTGTTGAACTTCAAATAATAAATAAAACAGGTGATATATAAGCCTCTGATGAATCTACCTTGAGGGTTTGATGTTGAGAACTTATCCAAGGGCACCAATCGCACACCACATGGATAAGTTCAGGGCTTCAGGGGTTCTTCCAAAATCAAGTAGTTGCGAGTCGCCGAAAGCGGCTTGGGTTATCAGTTTATCACCGCACCTGTGCCGCGGAGGTGGAGATGGATGCAGCGGCCATGGAACTCCAGGCAAGGATGACAAAGTAATCGAGCGTGTGTGCTGTTGCGGTGCGGGTACTTGTGTCACTGCCACCGTGTTGGAGCACAATGGACGTGGCAGGACGCCATGTTTTTCGTCAGGAAGCACGCCCACGTGACTATAGTGACGGAGGAGGCCGACGAGAGGGAGCTGTGATGGTGAACTGTAGTAGTTTTTAGCACTTGTGTAATTTCGGCAATACAGCCTGGATAGTGAATCTCAAACGCTATAGGAATGTTTCTTTAAATAAATTGAATGTGAATACTACTGCAAAGATTCCTAGACTCCTTTGGAATCTCGAAAAAGGGATAAGTGACAGTATTCACATTCCCAAGAGGCCTAGCGTGTGAGATTCCTGTGTTTTTTCTATTCCTTTATTTTTGAAATTCTGCAATAGTAGTTTTTAGCATTTGTGTAATGACCGGTATATACCGTTCCAGCGTCCTTACCAGAACAAAACAACTAAGATCTCGTACCAGTCAAGTTACCGGCCAATACCGGTCATGCCGGATAGTTCCGTCAGTTCTGATATCGGGTATATTCAATGGCCAAGCCAGTCACGCTCACTAGGAATCTCAAACGCTAGGACTCCTTTGGAATGCAGGATTTCAAAAACATAGGAATAGGAAAAGCACATGAATGAGTTCATCATCCGTTGCAATCGTACATGAATTGAAAGCGCATGAAAATTTCCTAACAATTGTTTGGTTGCAACACGGGAAATTGAAGAGGGAGATAAACTCATAGGAATTATACTAGAGGTTGGACCTCTTGCTTATTTTCCCTCAAAAATTGCATGGAGGCAAGAATTCCATAGAAATATTGAAGGATTTGATACAACTCAATCATGTGTGTTCCAAAGGCTCTCACATGAAATTTTCATTATGGGAATTCAATGCTATAAAAATCATATGTTTTTCCTCCATTCCAAAAGAGGCCTAAGTGACTTATGGAATGGTTATGCACTATTTTAATTTTTAATAATGAAATATATTATTTTAAATTCTTAAAGAAGACAAATGATCAAATGTAACTTTTTTCTTGAGAGAACTATGATCAAAGGTAACTAAACATAATCTACTAGGCTGCAGTGCAATGCAAGAAGTTTGGACTTGTAAACAATTCACGCGGCCAAGGCCCATTCCGGAGATATATTAGATGGGCCGGATACTGAGATAGGCATGAGAAGGGGCCTACCCCGCAAGCACCAAACCAACATTGATACGTGGGCCCGAGTAAGGGCCCATATGCCAAGCGGAGAGAGAAAGCTCAGGTCGGGTCGATCCGCCCGTATGTCTCCATCCCTCTTCCTCTTCTTCCCCGTTCGTCTCCGCCACGCCACCACCTCTTCCCATCTCCGTCGCCGATCCCTCACTGCTCGCGCGACCTACACTATCAGCCGCGGCGGGTTCCTCGCTTCGCTGCCCAGATCTCTATTAGGTAATCCAATCCCTCGCTTCCCCTCTCTCTGCTTTAGTTCCTCCTATGATTGACCCTACACTCTTCTGAATTCTGGAGACCTTGTGGAACCTGATTGCCTCGATATTTGTCCTATCTCCTAAGTCAGCTGCCACGACGTCGATACCGGGCTTGCTTGTAACCTGTATTTGCCCCAATTGTAAGTTATGGTTTCGGTAACGTATAGGTAACATCACCTTGTTTGCTTGCGTGCCATGACTTGAGAGAATGATGCGCTCACTGTTAAGCTGCGCCCTTTGATGTTTTGTTTCTTTATATCACATCCGTCCAAATTCGAGAATACAATTTTGGTTCTGATCAATGGCTGCTTTGATAGGATACTGCGGCTGCCCTACGCACACATGTGGCGTTAGGTGATGACGAGCTTGCCCGAGAGAGGTGCAGCACCGTTATATGATTCTTCGTGTGAGGGGGAGAAGACGTAGCTGCCGGTGTCTCTTCTTCTAGCTCAGAGCAGAGGGGAGAAGAAAGCACCTCCAAACAATCCAAGACATCAATCCTATCGGGTGTTTTCACGGCCCCTTTCACGATCTTTGAGGGACACCAGGACTCATCACAGACGTCTGGGGCCAAGTCACCCAAGTCTTCCTCCGGACCCTATGGTTGGTCCAGGATTTTGAGGAGAATCGTTGGCAGCGGTTCAATGTGGCGGCTTCTGGGCTGTAACAAGGTTCTGACCTCCAGTGATGTGTGGTTCCTTGGTAAATGCTACAAGGAGGAGTCATCCAGCGACTCAGACACTAGCCATTCTGCATTTTTAGAAGATTTCTCCTCCAGGATATGGATCACTTACCGAAAAGGTTAGTTTTGCGGAACTTCATGCCTGGTTAAGACTAACCTCATGTGCACTTTTGCTGTGATGTTGACATGACTTTCGTCTCAGGCTTTGATGCAATATCTGATTCCAAGTTAACTAGTGATGTAAACTGGGGCTGCATGGTTAGAAGCAGTCAGATGCTGGTTGCCCAGGTGGCCACTTATTTATTTGAAACTATTGCTGTATTGGATACTGCAACAGTAATATGTATAACAGACTAATAAAAATATTGGTCTCTGGACAATTTTTCGCAGGCACTAATTTTTCACTATCTTGGAAGATCTTGGAGAAAACCTTTAGAGAAGGTGAGATGCATTACTTGAATATGAGTCTCTGTGGGCTTTCCCTATACGGGGAACAATGAGGAATTCCTGTCGAGTTATAGTAGGTGATGGAGCTCTTCTAATTCTTAATGTAGGGTTGCTTATAATGATCAAATGTTCATATGCAGCCATTCGACCCAGCATATATAGGGGTCTTGCACCTATTTGGTGATTCAGAAGCTTGTGCTTTCTCTATTCACAACTTACTTCAAGCTGGGAAGAGTTATGGCCTGGCAGCTGGATCATGGGTGGGTCCATATGCTATGTGCCGGGCGTGGCAGACACTTGTCCGCACAAATAGAGAGCAGGCTGCTGAAATTGCAAACAGGAAAGAAAATTTTCCTATGGCTCTTTATGTGGTTTCGGGTGATGAGGATGGTGAAAGAGGTGGAGCTCCTGTTGTTTGCATTGATGTGGCTGCTAAACTTTGCCATGATTTCAACGAAGGGCAATCAACATGGTCACCTATTCTTTTGTTAGTTCCTTTAGTTCTTGGCCTTGACAAAATTAACCCAAGGTAATCATTAGTTTAGTAATCTCCATGTTTATATGGATCTATGCTGTTCTATCTGCACTTTAGTGTCTTAAGTCACTTTCTCCCGCTCGTGTACTGCAAAACATATGCAACTGACTTTCTATTATTTTCTAAGCACAATAAATATTGTGATATCCTAATATGACTTGGTGGGTAGTTCTACTGAATATTATCCCCAAATGACAGATGAATCTGGAAGCCATCAGTTAGACTCGATGATGAATGCTGATTTATTAAACACTTGATGTTTCTGTTGATGGATGATCTGTAATATAATCTTGATTTTAATTTCTACTGGCCTTGGGCTTGCTATCAGGTATATCCCATTACTGAAGGAGACATTTACATTTCCACAAAGCTTGGGCATTTTAGGTGGAAAACCTGGAACATCAACTTACATGGCTGGGGTACAGGATGATAGGGCACTTTTCCTAGATCCCCATGAAGTTCAAATTGTAAGCCAGATTTCATCCTTATATTTATTTAGCATGTAAACATATGTGCTTGAACATTATCTAAAAAACATATGTCCTTGAAAATCTATAGTTTTCTACTTTTTAGGCTTTAGTGAGTAAGAAATACACTCTAATAGAAGTATCAAATGCGAACACAATTTGTTCTTTCATTTCATGTATGTACATGTAAAATACTCCTAGTATCAGTGCTGCCATGGGTTTGTTTCTAATTTCCACTGAGATCCATTCTTCCATTCAAAGACAACAGTGGCATGTCATTTTTACAGCCATTAGCATTTGATATCTATTGAAGTGAAGTGCATTTTGGGTCTGTATACTTGTAGGTTGTGTCAGTCGGGTCCTTGAACTTGAGAACTGCACATTCATGTCAATGCATGTCAAAATTATGCTTAGTCTATTGTTAGGAAGAATATTGATGGTTTAGTACGTCTTTTTTGGATTAAAAAAATGATATCTAGTTCAACAAGATTCCTATTAATCCTACTTAGCAAGAGTTATGCTAAACCTGTTGGCCTTTTATGTAGATGTCGTGCTGCAACCACAAGAGCCATTTGTATATCTCATTATCCTGATGCATCCAACTTCATTTTACTGAAACTGTACTTATGTACATCTGAAGTTCTATTTCTGCAATCTCCTGTTTGCTTGAACTGTTTTTCGTATCAAGGCACATTGATAATCAACCGATTCATTTGTTGAACAGAAAGTATGGCTCTTTTAGCTACAGCGGTAGTAGTAATGCTCATATGTTGTTTATGTGTCAGGCAGTTAACATTGAACCGGATAACTTGGAGGCAGACACCTCATCATACCATTGCAGGTATCTGCACTTTGGTGAATAAACATTGATGAATGGAATTCCATAATTTTACTCCTTTGCATGTGCAAATAATAAACTCTTATTTGTGTATCTGCACTTGCGCAGCATTGTCCGAGATATGCCTCTAGACCAGATAGATCCATCCCTGGCTATTGGTTTTTACTGCCGTGACAAAGGTGAAGTGCTTTTTCTCGTGTGCCTGTTGGTTATTGTTTAAGCTTCACTCCAATCTTGATATTGTCTTTATATCTTTTGTGTAGATGACTTTGATGATTTCTGTTCTCGGGCCTCCAATTTGGCAGAAAAGGCCAATGGAGCACCACTATTTACTGTTGTGCAGTCAATTCAACCGTCAAGACAAATTTATAACCAGGATGAGGGATTGGGTGGTTCTGGTGATAGCATGGTCAACAACGATGGCTTTAATGGCTCCGGTGAAACAGGAGAAGAGGATTGGCAGTTCCTTTAAGGGAACTTGACGTGCTGAGTTGGAAATCCTGCATCCAACGCATTGTCTGAATGCTCCCATATGTGTGTGTGAATACAGGAAGGATAATTATTTGTGATTTCAAGGTGTGGTGGGATGCCAGTATCCCATAGGAGTAGTTGGAAACGTGACGGGTGGGATACCCTTTGTACGATACGGATGCTTGTGGCCTGGTGTATAACTAAATGTATTCATTCAGTATACTATATTTCACAATGCCTTGCTCTCTGTTGACTGTATCCATGCATGTGGTTTCTTAACTGCTGATGGCCGGTGAGCTGTACCATGCAAATGTTTGTGGTTAGGGGGTACATTTGCCGTGCAGATAGTTATTCTTGAAGAAAAGCTAGTTTTTAACTAATCTGATTTTTTCAGTAGCCTAGCCAGTTTGTCCCAGAAGTGTTTGTGAAGACAGGGACAAAGGTTGCACAAGCCACAACAGATAGCATGTAAGCAAAGAACATGTTCATGGACAGTAGAGCACAAACCTGTGTAACCTGAGGCTAGAGAAAAACATCCGTTTTGTGAATCCTGATTAGAAGAGGCACACAGGCTTACTGGGCCTTCTAAATAAACTGTGAATGGAGGGCAACTGCTTTACCTTATTTTTTCCGTCAAAAGTTGTGATCAGCGATCACTGCTGGAAGAAGTTTTATGAGCATGTCTGCTCTAATGCTTTTTCGTGTAATGCCTTTTGACCACTTTTCTCTCTACCATGTCATATTATGGAGCGCTTGTTGAATTGAGATAAACTGGTGATTCATATGCCTCTGATGAATTTGCTTGGGAGGTCTGATGCTGCTAGTTCAGTTCGTTTGAAAGACGGATGTATTTTGAAAGCCGGTTGTAGTTGTTAGCTTTGATATTCTTGTGAGCCTCTGCAGCGACGTTTCGACCTATTGTAGAACCAATTTTCCGTTTCTGGGCCTACACGTGGTGATGGCCCAGCCCACACTGGTGCGTGAACTAGGTGGGCCTTTGCCCTTTGCTGCGTGTTTGCAGAAGCAACAGTCAGCCAGCATGCTACTCTCTCTGTTTCAGTCATTCAGGTTTCAGCAAAGGAAACGCAGCGGAGACGAAAGCTAATGCGACGGGGCCGTGCCCTGCTTCTTCCCCACACGGCCAAGCCGATCAATCCGAAATTTTGTGGGGACATGTACGAACGCTTCTCGCCGATTCCCTGGCTCGGATTCTACTGCCGGCTTGATTCATTGTACCGATCCCGCAGTTCTGCGCTTCCTGGTTTTCCCGCGCAAACGATGCAGAAGCCGAGTCGGATGAGGAAATTTCTCAGCGCCGCCTTGGATCTGACTGGAGTCCCAAGCTACAGTTTGGTTTTAGAAGCGCGTGAGTCGAACGCGGCCGTTCCCACGAGTTCCAATCGGATTGCCAGCAGCGTTCGTTATAAATCCACACCCACCCGGTGATCTCTCTGCCTTGCCCACCATCACTCCATTCGATTTCGACCCCTCCGCAATTCCTCGCCCCAATTCTCCTCATCAGATTCGTCGAGGGTTCCAAGCAACGCCGGCCGCCATGGCGGCGCAGAGCCCGCTCCGCCGCTGGAAGCGCTTCTTCGCCGCGTTCGACACCATCGACGCCGCCGTCTCCGCTGCCGGCCCGACCCGCGGCGGCGGCGGCAGCGAGGTTGAGTGCTTGGCGGTGATCCGGCAAGCGAGGGCGGACGTAGTCCAGCTCCTCCGCGACGCCCCGGAGGACGACGCCGCGGAGGACCTCTGCCGGCTCCTCGACCAAGTCATGGCCGAGTACCTCGCCGCGCTCGAGCCCGTGCCGGTGACGCCGAGCGCGATGGCGTCCACCGGCCTCGCCAGGGCCGTCGGCGCCCTGCAGGAGCACGAGTCCGAGGAGATCCGCGGCCGCGCGCGCGGCGTCGTCGGCAGGTGGAGGGCCGCCGTCGAGAGCGACCTGGCCGAAGCCAGAGCGCGGGTGGAGGAGCTCCGCAAGCTGTCGGCGCAGTTGCCAAAAAACAAGATGGAGCCAAAGAACGTTGCCAACGCGGTCGGCCCGGGCACGATCATCAAGATGCCGGAAACCGTGGGGATGATGGGCAAGATGGGGGCTACGAAGGATGCCCAGCTCCAGCGCAAGATCATTACCATCAAGGCGGTCAAGCAGCAGCAGAAGGTGCTCGAGCAGGAGCGGCCGGCGAAGATGTCGTCAGCGCCGTTGCTCAACAAGAAGAGCGCTCCCCTTGTCGGCGTCGGTCGTGCCACCACCATGGACAAGATGCCGGCGGCGATGATGGTGGACTACCAGAAGATGGAGGCCACGAAGAGGAAGCTCCGGGAGAGGTACCAGGAGGCCGAGGATGCCAAACGCCACCGCAAGATCGTCGTCATCGACGCGCCCAAGGTGGCTGAGCAGCGGAAGGTGCGTCCTGTCATCCGGGAACGGAGCCAAGCCAGATGTGCCACCTCGACGGTTGCGAGGCGCTCCTTGATGCCCTCGTTCTGTCGGGTTTAGAGTTGTGTGAATGTTAGATGTGTGGCTACACTGGATGAACGAAATCTCTCTGTAATGTGATTAAACTGCAGCAAAATACTGCTGTTCTTTATGTTTTTTAATATAAAAAAGTCATTGATCATGTCGTTTCTGTAAATTCCATTCCATGTTGCTTTCTTTGATAGAAATTTACTTATTCATGTTTTTCTAGATAATGGAACAAAGTTCCTGCCTCTACACCTTTTGGGTGTACACAGCATAACCTATTCATGTGATCTTATTATTTGCAATATATATGTTGAGGTTTGGGCATCGGCCTTTTCGGCTGCGACTGTGACCACGGCATGATGATACCCGATCAACGTGGCATACCTCTTCCCCTACCCTACCATGAACGTTGATTTGTGCAACGCTGTGTTATGCAATTATGAATTCTTATCGTATTGATAGTTCACGTGACGATGAGGATTTCGACGGCGTGACGCTGATGTGAAGCCTGCGGATGGGCTCGTAGCCCAGTGGCCAAGACACATGGGTGTGTCCGTGCCGACGGGGGTTCGAGCCCCCGTCCCGCACCTGGTCTCCTGAAGACCGTGCCATGGTGGCACATCTCAAAAAAAAAAAAAAAGTATGTGAAGCCCGCCTACTTGCACGCCATCAGCGAGAACGTTCATCTGTGCCACCATTATTCTCGTTGTAGCAGAACAAGGATAACCTCGAAATAACTAGCAAACCACATTGCTTGCCTAGGAGCGAATGTAACAGAGTTCGTTACATGGGAACAAGCAGCTTAGGGTGCGATTGATTGCCTTTCCAGGTCCAGCCTGGCTCGCATATGGGATCCAGGCTCCCACCAGCCAGGCTGAGCAAGTGCAACATGGTCATGATTGGTTGCCGTTTTCCAGGAGCCAGGCCAACTGGAGATTTTTATTGGTTTCTTGATTGCATGGTGACATTCAAATATGAGATGCAAGGTGCAATGTTTGGTTGGTTGGATAACAGATGTTGTGGTTACCTCATGCATACAATGGTGTAGTTACCACCCAAGAAACAGTTCAAAGTTTCAACATACAACTTAGACGTACAATGGTGAAGTTACCACCCCATGAAAGGGTTTATGATTACCAACAGATTTGTCACGATCAAATAGAGAAGATGAACCAAACTAAACCAACAATAACTACAGTCTGAGCAAGAATTAACCAATCCTTCCATGAGCTAAACAAGTTTGACTGATTATGAGCTACCTTAACATCTAATTTATTTTCATGACGATAAAAGCATCAAAGCATCAACTTTGGACTTGTATCCTTTGTAGCACGCACCTTTGAACCCATGGACTTGAACCCATGGATGGCGCGAAATAGCCCGCGGTATGGCGCGAGGAGGGGATTTTCATGGCGGAATGGCGCGAATGGAGGGCGGTAAGCCTAGCCCTTCCCGCCTGCACGCGGCGAGCTTCCCGCCTGCACGCGCGTGCGCTCGCCATGGCATCGTGCGAGCCTGGCTCGGAGGAAACGAAGGATTTATCCGCATCTCGGGAGCCAGGCTCCACGGTGCCTTTTGCATGGCCCGGGCCAAGCCCAAAACCTTATGCGGCCATCCAAACACGACCAAGCTGCACCCCGCGGGCCTGGTTCGGCCTTATGCAGCCATCCAATCGCACCCTTAAGGGCATGCTCGGCAGTTTGGGAACGGCTCCGGTTCTGTGATTACACAAATGAGAAAACTAATCTGAAAGGCAAGTCTCTAGCTGCAGCCTTGATGTCTGATGCAAAGTTTCATGGAGCTGACATGTCTGAAGTCGTCATATCAAAAGCTTAGGCTGTTGTTGTTGCAAGCTTCTAAAGTAACTATTGTACACTGATTCTGTTGCTCTTCTCCTATTCTGGTGCACTGCACAAATTTGCTGCGTTGTTTCCAAGTACTGAAATTTGATCATGCTCTAACCGAACCTTGATCATGCTACGCTTAAAGCAGACTGATAAACATCTATCTTTCCTTGCTATTAGGAACCGACTTCACGAATGCAGTGATAGACCGTGTCAATTTCGAGAAGGCTGACCTCCCATGCAGGATTCAGTCACTGTCTGCTTTGAGTGAAACCAGGTCATCACTTAATCTATGTAAACGATTAGATCCAACCCAAGATTCAAAATTATGATATAAAATTGTCAATGATTAGATCCAACCCAAGAAGCTCAACAAATGATGATAGAAAAGGTATGTATAGAAACAAAGAACGGTTTCAGTCGTACGAGCTGGCTGGACGAGATTGAATTGGCCTACGGGCTTATGGTCTCAGCTGTTGGGCTCATCGAGCAAGTCTCGAAACAAAGAACGGCCCATTAATCAACCTATGTGCAGAGGAATTTTTTTATTAATAACCGATTTTAAAAATCATTTAATATTACTAACGGGTTGTTTCAAAAATTTGCAAAACTAACAGTCTAATCGCCCATTGGAAGGGCAACTTTATAAATCGCCCATCCAGCGGGTTATTTATTTAAAAATCGCTCATTGAACGGGTAATTTATATAAATTGCCTTACGGACGGGTTATTTACATATATCGCTCTTTAGAAGGATGATTAGTGGTGAATATTTATTTGGAAATTATATTAGTAAGAAAAAATTATTTAAATACACGAATCAATTGTGCATTAGAACATTTAGTTAAATAAGAAATTTTATTTAAATACAAAGATAGAAAGACACGCGACGAGTACATAACGTGTACATAATAGTAGCTGCATCTACATCAGAACATCTAGCTAAGTATCATGGAACAAAATAGTAGATGCAACAAAACATTTTGTTAAGAATCATAGAAAAAAATAGATACACTAGAATATTAGTTAAGAATAATGGAACAAATAGTAGATACAACAGTTTTTTGTTATTAAGAATCATGAACAATCAAGATTTACTCTTTTATCGGTCTAGTAATAATATTTTTTGAAAATAGAGATCAAAAGATGAAACAAAATCTGTAGAATCTAGAGATCAAAATGTTTTGTTGCATCTACTATTTTGTTCCATGATACTTAACTAAATGTTCTGATACAGTTGCAGCTACTATTATGTATTTATATACACATTATATACTGCCACGTGTCTTTCTATCTTTTTATTTAAATCAAAAAATTTTACTTAACTAAATGTTTTGATGGACCATTGATCTTTGTATTTAAATAATTTCTTTTGTACCAATATAATTGCAAAAAGAATTTTCACCACTAATCGCCCTTATAAAGAGCGATATAAATAAATAACCCGTTCAGGAGGCGATTTATATAAATTGACCGTCCAACGGATGATTTTTAAATAAATAACCCGTTGGATGGACGATTTTTAAAGTCGCCCTCTCAGCGGGTGATTAGGCTGTTAGTGTTGCAATTTTTTAAAGCAACTTGTTAGTAATATTAAATGATTTTCAAAATTAGTTATTAATAAAAAAACATGTTGAGATAAAGAGCGGCCCATCATCATTGCACTTGATCATGTTCACGAAATCACGAGTTGTTTCTGCTGCCGTTGGCGGCAGTCGGTCGAACGTTAATACAAACTTATTGTTATGTTAATTGTTGCAAAAAATGTTATGTAAATTATTGTCTATGTTCTCAATTGTAATAAATAAAATTGATTAATTTCCAGTAGATCTTTTAATTCTCACAATAATATCTTCTATGGAGATTTTTAGGGCCTCATAAAGGGATTATTTTCCTATTATTTCTATTACATATGAGATCATATTAACTGTGCATATGGTTGTGGCACCAGATCAGAGAAGCTTTTAAAATTGAACTTATTAAAGAATTTATTTAAAGTTCGAAATATCACATGAATGGTGGAATGATTTTGGATGATGTTGATAGTCTACAGAGTTCTCATAAAGGAACATTACAAAAAAATTAATGTAATATGTAAAATATTTTGTACGAATGTTCCATTTTCTAATATACTAGACTTTACTAGTAATAATAGTTTTTAGTAAATTGTAGTTTTTATATATAAATTTTAGTGTCTAAGGAAAAATATTTATGTTGAAGATCCACCATGCCGTCATCCTTCCGAGCCGCCTATGATAGCTACCTCACTAGCTCGCGTGACTCGGGCACCACAAGGCCGCAAGGGCCACCTTGTTCTATGCTATGAAAACATGATTTAGCAACAACCTTGTTCTATGCTATGAAAACATGATTTGCTAGCTATGAGGCAATAGAGCAACAAACGAATGACATGCCTATATACTTACCACCATACCTTAATTAAGTTTTGTCCTCCGTTCATGGATTAGCAACAATTGGTAGAGCTACGGTTAGGATTGGAGAGGGCCATGTGCCTTGCTCCTTTCTTGCTACAGGATTGCATCAAAAACTGGCGGAAGAGTGATACTTGAAAAGGTGTCATCAGTTCATGGAATGAAAGGTGTCATAGCATGAGTCAAGCAAGTGTAATCAGCACATGAAGATTACGTCTCTTCTCATGTGATATGCTTTGCTTCTCATGACCTATGATACATGTTAAATCCTATTATGTTGATGATTTGTGATACATGTTCAATCATGTTGTGTTGTTAATTCGTTGCTGGACATAGGTTCTGAATTACTACTTTGTTCATGTTGATGATGATCCTTAGCATCTTGGTAGTGTTGAAAAAACATGATTATTTTTAGAGATTTGTTATGGTGCTTGGAATTAATGTGAACCGTCTATTCGATCAGATCTAATGGTTAATAATAGGAAGGTACCTACTAAAAAGTACTTTAACTTGTGGACCAGTACTAAAAATGACAGGTTCAGTATCAATTTAGTTATTATTTTTTAATTACCCAAAGGATAATTTAGTCAATTCACGTCATTGTATGCATATTCTAGAGTATTGTTCATAGTAGAGAACGGCATGTTAGTCATCCGACACGTCGAGAGGCGGACGGCAACAAAACACGGTCACGATGACGGAGGCGTGCGAACACGAGGAACACAACTGTCGTCAGGAATCAGGATCAGAGTCCCGGCGCAGCGTCCCTGCCATGGTGGCGTAATGATCTCGTAGCCACCGTATATGACGAGGCTCTTGGCAGACGAGTGGTAGGGCTGCTGCTGGTGCCGCGCGGAGACGAACCGTGGCGTGCTGTGCGGTGTCTTGGATTCCGGCGGGTCACGCTCGTGCGGGCTGCAAGCATCGGGGAGCACGGGCCTGAGCCGAGCAGCGACGAACCGTCGTCGATCTGAATCAAAAGGAGGGAGTCGGGATGTAGATGGCTAGTAATAAGGTGTAATCACTAATATACCCCTAAGAGTATTAATTAAATTCCTAATAAATAATTTAGACATTAACGGTGGAGATTAATTAGGGAGGACGGTACCTGAGGTACCGCTCAAGTACCGTATCAAACCTCTTATTTTTATATTTATTGCACTGCTGTGTAAATTTTGAGATGTGAAACTGCATATCCGTGTTCTAGTCATGGTTTGAAACCAGTATTATCGAACAATAGTTTTTAATGGATGGGATTGAAACATAATGAGGCCTTGTTCGTTTTTATGGGAATGGATCCCACATGGATCTGTCTCCGGACACGGATTGAGTGGTTTCAGCTCTTTCACTTCATCCAGGCCTGCTGCGTTCCATGGGTTAGAGTCATGGATTGGAGCTAGGTCTTCAAGGCATGAAATGAACATGGAATGGGCTGGAATCGGGTTGGTTCCCATACCAATCCATGCGTAACCGAACGAGCATTTTGAGTTGGGCTGGAACAGTTCCACATTTTTCTATTCCATATGGTTTAGGCTGCGATCCATGTTGTTCCATGGCAAAACGAACAAGCCCTGAAATGGCTCCTAGCTGAAAACCGTATGGTTTGAGTGATAGGCATGGAATCACTTAAACCATGCCGGGTCACAATCCAGCATGGAAGTCATTCCCACTCCCACCCAGCCGAACAAGACCTAAATTACGTTCAGAACCACATTCTTTATTTTGAGCGCACATAATCCTATTGATTGATGACCATAATGCACAAAGTTTATTCGAGAAACTTGTTCGGAAAAAGCCAAGTTCAGATTGCATATACTTATTATAGTGGGGCCAAACACGGCAAGTAAACAAGCGAAGCAGAACTCCAGAGGCTACTCGATATTCAGCTGTAGAGGTTCAACTCATGGTACGCGCTGCCGCCCTCGTGGCCACAGCGCGTCACGACACACCGGTTGCCGCGCACGGCCCGCATCCCGTCCTCGAAGCACACGTAGCTAATCTCTGCCGCGCTCATCCTCTCCCGCCTTGCCGCCAGCTTCTCCAGGTCCACGTCATACGTCATGCACCCGTTATACTCTATTTTCATCCTCTCAAAAGAAAATATTCTATCCTAATCCGCAAGATTCTCTCATCTATGTTCGGTTTTGATGTACCCGTTCATACTCTATATCCATCCTCTATATCAACTATCCAATATTTTATTCAACAATCACCAACTACCATCTCCTTTCATCTCTCATTCTCTCTCCATTTTCTTTTATTTTTCATTTTTTCTTTCTTTCTTCTCTTTTTCGTTTTTTCGTTTTCTCCCTTTTTTCTCTTTCCTTTTCTTCTTTCTTTCCCTTTCTCTTCTCTTCTCTCTTGCCCCGACTCTTTCTCCTCTACTCGTCACCTCCTCCTCCTCCCGGCGCGCTCGACTCCCTCGCGCCACCGCCTCCTCCTCCTCTCCTCTCGCGCGCCGACCTCCCCGCCGCCACCGCCTCCCTCCTCCTCCCGGCGCGCGCCCGCCTCGCCGCCACCGCCTCCCTCCTCCTCCCGCGCGCGCCGCCTCCCGCCGCCACCGCCTCCCTCCTCCTCTCGCGTGCGCCGGCCTCCCTGCCGCCACGCTTCCTCCTCCTCCCGCGCGCGCCGGCCTTCCCCACCGCCACCGCCTCCCTCCTCCGTCACCACCCCGGCTTCTCTGCCCTCCTCCAGCGCCACGGGTGGGCTGCGGCGGCCGGCGCGTGGTGGGCGGCGGCGGGCTCCTCCTCGGCCTAGATCCGGCGGCGCCGCGCCGGTGGCGGAGATCTCGAGGCGCTCATCGTCTTCCTCCTCCGGATCCGGTGGCGGCGCGGCGTGCGTTCTTGGCACCGGGCGAGGTGGTTCCTAGGCGGCGCGGCCTCGACGCCGGGCGAGGTGGAGCAAGCTCGGCGTCACTCTCTCTCTCTCTCTCTCTCTCGGCTGCGCGCGCCGGGTCGTTGGGCGGGCCCGTGCCATGTCGGCGCGTGGCGTGCGTCCGTACCAACGCTCGATATGCCGTCCGGGAGCCGGTCCGGGATGGTACCGGATGGGATCCGAGTACCCGGTGCAGCATATTTTCCGCTACGGCGGTCCTTCGATGTCGTGTAGCGAACCCCGGTGCGGGTAGTCTCATCTCCGCTGCGCTCATCCTCTCCCACCTTGCCGCCAGCTCCTCCGGGTCCACGTCATCCGCCGGTGGCGGACCCGAGGACCCGGCGACCACGGGCACCTGCCGGGCTCCAACCATGGAGCTAGCTCCCAACGTCGATAAAAAAGTATATTTTATTCCCTGTTTCTCACATGAATAGTGCTAAGCAAATTGATTAATATCAACTATCACTAATTAATTACTAATTCTTTAATGAATCTTTTTTTACCATGCTTACATTAGTGGTTGATATATTTAGTATATAAACCTGTTATGTGTTGTAAACTTGTAGTTGCTCGCCCAGGCTCTGCAAAATTTTGGGTCCGCCACTTGTCATCCGCCATGCTCATCCCCGCCGTGCACCTCCGGAACAGCGCGAGCCGCCTCGTCGCGTGTCGGGCATCGTGAACTCCACCTTCCGATTCTAGCCTCCTGGGACGCAGCAGCGCCGGGTCCAGGACCTCTGCGCGGTTAGCCACCATGATCACGCGCACGCCGTCGCCGCCCCTCTTTTCGCCGCCATCGAACCCGTCCGCCTGTGCCAGCAGCTCCAACAGCACGCACCGCGCCTCGCCGTCCGCGCGGTGGCCACCGCGTCGGCCTTGTCGATGAATACGACGCACGGTGCCTGCGCCCTGGCTAGCCGGAACACGTCGCGCACCGCGCGCGGTGCCCTCGCCGAGGAACCTGCCGCCGGTCGGTGCCGCGAGGCGGATGCCGAGGCCGAGGTCTTGCCGCGTCCCCGGCCTGGGCCAGCGTGGTCTTGCCCGTCCCCGGCGGGCCCCACAAGAGCACGCAGCACGGGGGTCCACGCCCACCCGCGCGAACAGCTCCATGGCCTCGCTGAGATTTTTGCAATTATACCACTAGAAAAAGGTGGTTTCTCATATTTACCATTATAACATTGGGCTTCTCATTTTTCTACCGGACATTTATTCCAACTCTTCGTTTACCAATTACCATTACTTAGTATTTCAGCATGTTAACATTTATGAAGAGACATGAAAAGACAGAAATATCCCTCAACTTACACAAAACTAATTTTCTTTTACTGTGCACAAACATAGTAAGCCCCAAATAATATTAAACATTCATCAAATATTTTTTTACTGTGCACAAACATAAGCCCCAAATAATGCTAAACATTTATCAAATATTTTTACTGTGCACAAACATAGTAAGCCCCAAATAATGTTAATTTTTTTACTGTGTATAAACATAGTAAGCCCCAAATAATGTTAAAATTCAATAGTATAGTTGATGAATGTTTAACATTATTTGGGGACTTACTATGTTTATGCACAATAAAAGAAATTAGTTTTGTGTAGATTGAGGGGTATTTCTGTCTTTTTATGTCCCTTGATAGAGGTTAACATGCTGAAATACTAAGTAATGGCAAACGAAACGTTGGAATAACTGTCTGGTGGTAAGAAGTCTAATATTGTAATGGTAAATATGAAAAGCCACATGTTTTCAGTGGTATAATTGCAAAAATCTCGGCCTCGCGCACCTCCCGCACTGCTCGTACAGGTCCGAGACGTTGTTCGTTATCCAATGATTCGTGCTGATTTATTTCGCAGACGTCTAAAATGCAAACCAATGACGGTGATGTTTCCGTGGTTTCAGAATCAAAAGGGCCTGGGGATAGTGCCCAGTGCAGTTTTAGCTGGTACTACTATGTAAAAAGCAATGTGGTCGTGGAATATTTGTATCAAACCATGTGAAGTAATGTGACGTTTCATTTTCTTGGGCCATCTATCGTCCCGTTCTCTAGAGGACGATGGATCAGAGTGGCAAGCATGCTCATAGTAGCCATTCTGCCACCCTGGCCCGACGATTCTGCTGTGCTATTTGCCCACGATGGTGGTTTAACGTGACGGTGACGATTAACACGAAAATTGTATTGCTATAGAATTAATCTGGAGATCTACAAGGACTAATAATACACCACCACCAAAAAATGGCAATGCTAATGTCAATTCAGCGATACTACACAAGATGCAAGCCGCTCAAGGCCATGCCCAGGAAGATGGTAAAACCACTGTCAGGTCACTGGCAGACCGTCGCCGGAAGTGTGTGGATCAGTCTACAATTTTGCATTTTGCTTTGTACAAGTGCAGCCGATGCTTCCACAAGACCCCTTCAGACATCCACAACTTGCACTCTCCTGGTGGCTGTGCAGATACATGTCGAGCATGTGAGTGAGCATTGATAGTCCCATCCAGCACAAGGATTTGTTCTCTGGTTAACTACACATACATCCCCTTGAGAGCAGGATATGATTAATGGATTCAATACATCCCTTTGAAAACAGGATTCGATCTGCAGATGCTTGCACCGTACTCTTCATACTCTGCTTTCGTGTGGCAAGCCTGATTCGATGAAATATATGCCAGGATTAGATGCAACTACGGTGCCTAGTCGTTCTCCTCAGAAACCACAACTTGCAATGCTATGAGTACTTTACAGAAATAAAAGCTGAAGTACCTCATAGAATTCAGCAGTAGAAGCAAGCACAGAACCGCCAAACCATACCGCATATCTCTGAATAGGATGGCTGACAACATTCACTTCTATAGGTTGGGCCTGAAATCAAGAGAGCTATAATTAAAGAGGTGACAGAACTATAATAAAGTTCTTGGTGTGGCAAGCATTTTCTTTCAGTAAAAAACAGAGCAAGAGCAAGTAAGAGTTCACCTTTGCATCTCCACTAACCCGAGCATTAGATGTACGGACCCGTGCATCCACTATCTTTTTAAGGTCCCGTTGCAATCTCCTATGGAAATCCTTGAACATAGTCGAACCACCAGACAAAACAATATTCTGTGCCATGGTGAACAGACTTAAACCCTCTGTAACATCTAAGGGACAAAAAACAACATTCTAATCATGCAAACCTTGTAAAGAGCCCTCCTTGTATCGATCGGGGCTGATTGGATGCACTTGTCAATAACAACATGCAAAGGAGTAATGAAGTCGTTGTTGTAAATCTCTGGGTTGAAGAAGATCTGGACATATTTAGCAGTATTATGAGAAGATTGAATCAGAATGAGAAACAAGACAAAATTAAATGTAAATATTTCAGGTTTCTTCGTGATAAAGTGTGCACTATGGTTACATTTATGGTCATCAATCTCAAAATCAGACTAGTTTATGTTTTTGTTTTTTTCCTTGATACCAATTTAACTTTTAAGTATATAAATGAAATAAAGTAATATCAATTGATAAAAAGGAGTAAATCTGAGTATCATAGTCAGATACCTCAGGCCCCAAGAAGCGTTCATATCCCATGTCGCATGAGTACTTCGTACCAGTTTTTGGTTTGATTCCAGACCAGTGTTTAATGTACTTTGAGGGTTCCCTGTCATGCTTATTGAACTCCTGAAAATAGCAAGAATACAAAATGTTTTGAATATCTTTCCTCATTGTGATCATCTTTTCTGTTAAAAAATCAATAGTTGGAAACTATTACAGACTAAATCTTTAAATAAAATAATCAAGTTGAAAAATGAATGCATATACATTATTTGGCAAGTTTTCCAGAAAAGAGAATTGAGCTTTATATGATAGTCAGTAGGTCCCAGTTAGTATGGCTGTTAACTATCAAAGGTTCAGCATAATACATTCTGGCAATCAACTCTGTTGTGCTATGAGATCAAAAGAACACAATTTCTTCTGGCATACAAATATATATATATATATTTACAGAGTAAAAACGTGCTTGATGTGATAAATACCTTCACAATGTCTGAACAAGTATAGCAGTACATTTCTTTAAGCCTCCTTGCTACATCAAAAGATTCTTCTGGTGGAACGTGTTCACCTCTTTCCTGTATGAAAATAAAAATAATTCAGGAACTTGTGCTATAGCTGATCAGTGTCATTTCAAACAAAGTGACTTGACCTATATAAGAAATAGAATATACGGACCCTTGGCATATATGTCAAACTACAAGCCATTCATCAAATGCAAATATAAAATTGTTTCAGTCTTATCATAAGCAATCATATGTCCAGGAAGACGTAACTATGAGCATTATAGCATTAGGTGACTTGATGAATCTAGAAACTTTAACCAAGGATGAATGCAATTCAACTGATTTGGCCACCAAAAAATAAACAGAAATTTCCAAGTGCAGTTTATGGCGTGATGCATCAAAGCATGAGGAATGGAGCAATGTGAGACCCATTGTTTTCACTCTTTATTGAACTATAATAATTATTTTTTGTAAATCATTAATTTCCTTGAATCTGGTAACTTGCTCTGCATATTAATGTACCACCTTGTATAATCCACAAGAAAGCAGAGGAAAGTACCTTCATAAGTTGCTGAATAAAGTGGGTAACATCCTTGCCTGTAATTGGAATAGATCTGATGCTGCTCCCAATGACATAACCATCAGCAACCGGAACGATGTGGGTAGCTCCATCACCCACATCAACTACAACACCTGTCATTTCACACTGAAAACAAAGCATGAAGCTTCCCCATAAATATGCTGTGTGTGATGATCGCTCAACAGGGAAGATAGGAAAACAGTGATGACAATGAAGAACAAACTGATCAATGACAAAATAAAAAAGTGCAGGCAATAAAACATCATTTGAAACCGGCCAGCTAAAGCATATTAAGGAGTCAGCAGCTCACATTAATTATTCAATGTGATACTACCCTTCTAGCAACACAGAAATGTAGTGATATACTGATTAAAAAGAATTAGCGATTACAAATAAAATTAAATCATAAAAAAATCTAAAATAACAAGACGCAATTAAGCCATGAAAATAAGAGTACAAAGATAAGCCAAATTATTTCATTACAAAAAACTTTAACAGGCAACTACCTAAATGAAGCAGCGTCACTGAAAAACCTGAAGCTCATCACAATGCCAATTCAATTACGCTGAACTGAAGCATGCCTTTTAAATGTCAATGCATCTATTTTCAGCTTAAGCACACTGACAGTCAACAATGTACAAGCTAAAAGCACCAAGAACTAACCTTGGTGGAAGTGTATCCAGCAGCGAGAGCAAGGACCGGTTGCACTGCTATATAGAGGCCAGGAACATTAAATGTCTCGAACATGATCTCTCCGGTGTACTCCCGGGTCTCAGGAGCAGCAAGGGGCTCTCAGTTAGAAGAAAGTAATGATCTTCTGGATCGCACCGGAGATAATTGAAGATGCACTGCTGCCAGAACCTCTCCATCGTGTCCCAATTCTCCACCTGCACAGTCCATTTCAGCTCAAATCAATCGTATTGCCGTGCAAAGGCAGCAGCATTTGCACATTTGCATTCACGCGGCAGTACACACTAAGCTGCAGCAGAGCACCCACCTGGCCATTGCGGATGGGGTAGCTGAGGCTGTACGTGCTGCTGGCGCGGGACCGCGTCAGAGCTTCCTCCCCGATGTAGAAGTCGAGGTCGGCCATGACGCCGGCACTGTGCTGCGCGAGCCAATTCCCTTTCGCGGCGCCCCTCGCCGCCGGCGCCTGGACGGAGGAGAAGGAGTCGTTGACGGCGACGACGGTGGGCGTGATGAAGCAGGGCTCCACGTTCCCCGCGAACCCCATCTTCGTGTACCTGCGGGAGTCGGGCCAGATCAGCATCACGCCTCACCGCATCAGCGCTGCCGCCCACAGATCCAGAGAATGGAGGGGAGAGGAATCGGTACCCGGTTCCGTTGTCGATGACGACGGCGGGGCGGGACGTCGCGTCCATGGCGCGGTCCGGGCGGTCGGCGTCGTCGTCGTCGTCAGCGGCGATCGCTCCCGTCGGGCGAGCAGTCCGCTTTTAGCAGGAGGACGAAGCGGAGGCGGGCGGCGGTCGCCGTCGCGGCGCGCATTCCACAACGACCTGACCGGTCACACCCACCGCCACTGGCGACCAACCACTCGTAGTGACGAGACAAGCAACGCCGGCAGGAAGCAGCGTCTGGAGCAAGGGAGGTATCTGTCGGCGTTGGCGATGGAGAGTGGAGGAGAGCAACTGAGCAAGCAAAAGCAACCGAGCGGCTGAGGCCTTTTTTTTCCTGTCCGTGTCTCGTAAGTCGTAAAACACGGACGGCATCCGTTAATTCCTAAAAAAACTGAGATTACTGGGTTCCGTAATCTCTTCCCGTCGTTGCCTAACACGAGAAACAGAAGGAGCAGAGTACCCAAAAAAAAGTCGACCCCGCGCCAATTTACCAGCAGACCAATTTCCTGGGAAGAAGATGCTCCCTGCTAGAATAGCCGTGAGAAAACCTTATTTTCGTATTCACGGCAGCCCCGCTGGCAAACTCAAGAGTCTCCAACTTGAGGCAAGCTCAGATTTGATGGAGGCGACGAGAAACACCAGAATCACAATCCTTGCCGCCTGAAACGGTCTCCCTGTTGGAATCGTTAAGACTCCTTAATATCGAGCTCAAAATCGTGTATATCTTCCTGTCGACTACTCATCTCCATTCTGATTTTATTATCGTTGGTTAGTTCAAAATCGTTCTAGCCACTGAAAAGAAAAACAGAGCATGTCTGGATATTGGCGTACCCACGGAGAAAGGGGTTGTTCGCATTTCGACGAGGTCACCCTCCTAGCGTGGCGGGCCAATGTTTGGCATCGGTCGTCTTAAAAAAATGTTTCACGTAGGTGATTTGGTCCAAACAGCCCAAGAATCCAGCTTAAGCTTAACTTCCATGTAACCCCGGTTCGATCTTCAGGCCACCAAACGAAGTCCCTGCTCCTTGAGTGAACATTTTTTTTTCGGACTGGACATTGAGTAACAATTGAAGCTCATGATAGCTTCAGGGACTATTCTAGGCAAAATAGCTTATAAAGGTTCAAGGTTAGTATGCAAAAAAAAAAAAGGACTGCTACTGCTTTCTGAAAACACAATATATTGGCATGCACTATACTGCATAGCCCTCTAAGTCTCAGTGCAGGGTCAGGCAACGTTCATATGAGTAGGCACGAGAACTTTCAGACAGACCAGCTCTTGTAACTTACGAAATGATCATATGAAAAAGAAAGCAATAGTACACGACCAGTGTTTATCTAGATTACTACTAGATAACATTAACACACCAGTCATGATTAAATAAATAATACTACTGACTGATTAAACAATACTACTCGTAATCACAGGCAACACCTTCTGTTGTAGAAATATGAAGCTTCATTTTCCATGTCGCTAATTCCAGCATACAGTTTCAAGAACAGGAGGCAATCTTTATTCACTGAGTCCATGCCGTCGTTTATACATCTAAAAAATGCAGAGACTGTAAATCTTTGGAGTCGTCAAATCGGTGATGATTGCTTCGGTTTTGTAGATGACGTTGGATACGTGCAAGCAAACATTATGCACCAATAGCATGTGTCAGTAAACAATATACTCCCCTGCTATGCCCAGTTACCGAGTGCAGTAATGACCATCATTGAGAAAGCCCTCAGCTGAGATACGTGTAGACACAAGACAGAAGGTAATGTAGTGGCTTTCCGTTACATGAAAAAGAGATTATGGGGAGTGGGGACAGTGGTTCACTTGGCGGATACTTTTCTCAAGGTTTCTTGTTGTGCATCCATTACTGTAAGCATTCATATAAAGGTGAACCAGAACCGCCATTAACGCATTAGGCTCCTGCAGAGTGAATTATGAGTGAGTTATCAACACGAGTCATGAAATCTATAATTGTTATACTATTGATCTGGAGTGTGTTACCTTCTTAACACCGAGCACCGCAAAAATGGCCTCCATCTGAAAAACAGCCTCTCCTCTTCTCCAGTGGAAGCATAAAGCTGTACAGTTCAGGCATCGTCCAATGCATGGTTGGCTCTTTATGTAACTCGAGAAATTAACCACCTTTGCTTGATTGTAGAGGTTTCTCAAGTAATCCTTCTATTCCCAAGTACTCTATAGCAAAAAGCTCGTCATTCTTTGCAAACATCTCTGTCAGACTGCAATCTATGTTTCTATTCCGGAGCACAAAAAACCGTGGTTTGATCTTCCCCTCCAGTGAATAACTGAAGTATCTTGGGTATTCTACAATAGCCTTAAGTGGCTTCTTCATTGTTCTTAACAGAAATTTAAGCTTGGGTTTCATTACAAGCTCAATGCTGTACCCCAAAAGTGGGGAAAATCTAAATATCATTGAGCACACATCTTTCTGGGACAAACCCACCTCCAGTAGGTAGCTCATCCTGCAAATATTAGGATAAGTTGCATGCATCAAATGCGTAACATAGGATTTTACCAATACAGAGAACGAACAATAAGAAATGGGTGAATTAGAAAGTAAGCACCAAGAGTAAGAAACAGACTACACAACAATTACAAAGATTACAAGAGAGAAATACATCTCCAAAAGGTGCAACCATCAATGTCAGGAACCAACCAATGATAGTAACATAATCGCACTAAAATCTTGCAGGTTGTTAAAAGCTCAAAAAGATCATTGTGTAACTAAGATGTATACTAAATTCTGTAACAATAAATATTGCATTTTGCAATCATACCTGGGGAGAAGTGTACGATTTATGTCCAACAATAGAAGTTCTGGGTACTTCCTAATGACGCGAGGAAGATGATGTTTGGAAACACCAAAGTCAATAAGAAAGTTAATTTTCCTCTTGAGGGTAATGTCCAAATTTGAAGCAAATATTTCTGGTGAACGGCACAAAATCTTCCCCACGGTTTTCTTGTCAAAACCCATTTCGATGAAAAACAAAATAATCTGGAATACGGGATAGAATAATTAATATTGAGATAGTTACTAGAGGATAAAAGATGTAAAAGGCAAAAAACTCGAGTCAAGACTCAAAAAACTCAAGACCATCTCAATTTTTTGGGTAATTTTTCCTACTACTGATACGGTTCCATGCGGGTGTACCCAGTGCTGTAGGATCCCGCACTGCACAGGGTCTGGGGAAGGGGAAGGGTGTCAGCAAACAGCCTTACCCGCACATTGTGCAATGTGCAAAGGCTGGGGCTCAGGATACGGTTCCATGCATCCGCAACAAATAAGCACTGACGTTAACTGCCATTTTCACGCTCCAAAATTCCTGAATTGGAACATTATCTTACCTGTACTCGCAATTTGGTGATTCCCTTATTTGCCAGTGACATAAGTTGGACCTACATGTCTAATTTTTCTTTTATCCATATAAACTTAACAGAAAAATCAACCTAACTTAATGTTGGTGGTAGTCATACAAAACACAAAAAATCCTTTTGCTGATGTTTGTTTCCAGTTTTCTAGAAGAAACTGTAAGCAACTCAAGGTAGCTTTTCAATTACCAAGCAGTAAAAATAAGTACTAACTGGCTGTAAGAATTACTATATACCTGCAGAAACTCATTAGGTTTTCTCAGCAACAACTGCGGACTTGATGTAATGACTGGAACTACCATTTTCTTACTGATGCTCAGATCATCAAACAGCTGCAGAATTGAATTCATTCTTTTTGTAGAGCACCCAAGAACATGAGGCCAACTTTTCACAGCAACATCAAGAACTGTCTTGGAAATCTGAAAGCAAAAAAACTAACTTAATAATGCCTCTAACAACAACAGGGTATGTAAAATGACAGGGGCTTAGAAAGAAGGTAGTGGCAGGAAAATTCGATTTTCCAGTAACCTTTTTCCGGTTGAAGAATAAAAGCATCTGCTTGTAGTTATCTATCACAGTTGTTGATAGAATCCATGGATACTTCAACAACATCGCACCAATATACTCTTGTTCAATGCCAGCCTAGATAATTCAGAAATGCGATAACACAATTTATTGCGCTTGAGAATCAAGTGAAAACCGATCTTAGAGGATTCAGAAGACATCCAAACATAGATACCTTCTCCCATGCATGAATCATAGACTTAATATCACTTTGAACGTCTGAAAGGATTATAGGAGGGAATAATAGCAGAACTGATGCCATCCTTTGCTTTGGAATTCCAAACGTCTCAAGAAAATCAGTTAATGGTTTGAGATGAGTATCCTCTGAGCGGAGAAGCAGCATTGGAAATGATTCTATGAGATATGGAAATGATACATCTCCATGTCCCAACATGCTAACACCACCATGCCTAGCCTCCATCTGCAAGATCAAGGTTTGAATATAAGATGGTATTCAGTGCGATGTAACAGGCAGAGAAACACATCATATCAGGATGGTGAAACTTACTTTTTCAAAAAATGATAACGTACTTTGGAGTGCATCATCTGCAGGTATTGATAATTGTGTCATCATGCGCTTAGCATTCCTTCCAATTAGTTTTGCATAACCATCACTTGAAAATAACATTTCCTTCAAAAACGTAACCTATATTTGAATAGACAATAAGAAATGAGTGTGGTGATATAACAAACATATGACAGTATCAGTACCATAGGATCTGTCATACTTCAAATATAATGTCACAATGAACTGACAAATAATTTATGTTCTGTGTATTCTAAATATCTAACGTTGACTACCAAAATGATTCCATTAATTAGTTTCTGCCCCATGATATGGAGAAGTTGAAGTTTTATTGAGATTAGTGGCACAGATGAGAAGATGATATGCCTGATTTTTAAGTTTTTTGACATTTTGGATGATGGCGATGTAATGAGCCAGATGTTATGTTTTCTTTACATAAAACATGCTCAGAAGATAATTTTTGCATGCTTGCTTCTGAAGTTAATACTTCTTGAAAAGTAAGGCTCCAATCAGTGTAGGTAATGCCTTATAATACTAGCTTCATTTAAAAAAAATGTAGTAACTATATTATATTGGTAAAGGAAAAAACTGTAGAGGAGAATATATGTACAGCACGCCAGTAGATGGCAGAAGTAACAAAGAAAAACACAAATAGGGGCTAGTCGACTGTATCCACCCAGGGATCCCATCACCCAATCTAAAAAGGAAATGCGATTAACTTCTTCGAAACGGTGACATTGCAAACGGCAATCGTCCTTGAAACCATATACAGTTACACGATCCTGCACTAGGTTGGACCAGATTCTATGATTCTATGGTTGAATTTGATCAGAGGAACCAACACCGTGATTTTTTGACAGAGGGGCACACAAACGTGGACTATCCTTTTGAAATGAACCGAATGCAGAGAGAGCAAACCTCTCACCCTTTGAATTAGCACGGGAAGGCCCACGGCCGCGACGTAGGGTGCGATGAGCTTGGCGGAGGAGAGCCGCACACCGATGCTCTCGAGAAGCGGCACCACACCGCGGTCGCGCCTGCTCCGCCCCATGTAGTACACCTTCCTCCCGAACCCGAGCTTCCCAATCTCCATCCCGACGGCGCCGCGTCCCACACCGGTGGAGCTCCACGACGCCCAGAGGCCGAGCTCGTCCAGCTCGCGGACGCCGTCGGCGAGCATGGCGGCGTAGCCAGGCGCGCGCGCGGCGATGGCGGACGCGTCGGCTGGGGAGGCGCCGTTCTCGCGTAGGAGCTCCGCGACGGCAGCCTCGGCTTCCCGGGCATCTCGGGTTGGGGAATTAGATGCGGAGTAGGACGTGGGCGTAGCGGAGGGGTAGGCGGCGATGGGGCTGCCGTGACGGCGGCGCGGGAGGTGGAAGAAGAGAGGAAGAAGGTGCGGCCTGGAGTGGAGTTGGGAAGGAGGATGGAGGCCGAGGAGCACTGGAGGTGCGGGCTTGGGGAGGGGAGGATGGAGGAGTGGGAGTGCGGCGGTGGCCATGGCCAGGCGGAGGTACGAGGGGAGCGAGTGTGGGAAGTACTGGGAAGGAACAGAGGATGAAGTGTTAATTTTTTGTGAATCCCTGATGAAAGCGTTCGCGCGTGCCGTGCGTTATCCATGGATGGAACCAGAAAATAAAAACTGACGGGAGCTAGATGAATTTCACTTTCCTTCTCTTTTTCCACCTCTCTCGTCGACGACGGCGGTGCGTTAACCAATCCTTACATCACCTCATCATAACTAGATGAATTTCACTCAAATTTTTCTTTATTATTACTTGGTTAGGTTCTACTGGCTTCCAGTTTCTATCAACCAGTGCATTGCCATATTTCCAGTAACCAGTATGATTCATTGTATGATTCAACGTCCCCAAAAAATGTTCAGCTAATTGTTAGCTCGAAACATATTAATCCTATGGGTTTTGATTATTTTAGTTGACTGAAAGTTCGATGATGTGCACCTTTGGTTCGTGGATCCTCAGATCATCTTTTACCTCTCATTACTCTATTTGACAAACATACCCTTAGACTGACTCTAATAAAAAAAGCCAGTTTTCACAGGCATTTTGAGGTTTGCATGCTATGAACAGTGTTTTGCAATTCATTCGGACAACAACATCTCCAACAGCACAAATGTAAATGCATCCGTGGCTGCATCGCCCAAGCCGCAGCTTGCCACCCGCCATGGCCGCCGGCGCCACTATGGCTCTGTCTCCCCGTCGTGGCTGCCGGCGCCGCTATCGCTCTGCCTCTCCACGCTCCCCACCACGGCCACCGACGTAACCGCTACTCCACCTTCGAGCCCACACTGCCACTTTCGCCTTGACCTCCTTGTGCTCGCCTCCTCCCGCGCCGGCGAGGCCAACTCCTTTGTTGTCGCCGGTGCTCGTGCCCGCCGCACCCTAGCTCCACCGAAGCCCGCCTCCCCGCCGCGCTCTAGCTCCCACCACGGCCACCCGCCCTCCGCGTGCTGCTCTGCCTCCCCACTGCAGCAACCGGCCTTCCCTCGCTGCTCCGCCTTCCCGCGATCTCCGACGGCGCGCTCGATGTGTGGCGCTCGGTGGGGTGGCCTTGAGGCGGGCACGGATGAAGGAGGCGGCGGCGTGGCCGGCGCGTTGTGCAGGTTGTGGGGAGGAGCTCGCGCGCCATGCCATCTCGCGTGACGTGGTACTCCCGCAAGCGTCCCGATATGCTCAGCCGAATGCAATCGAGGAGAGAGAAGATTCATTTTTACATTCCCTCTCTCATCTAAGGCAAATATGCCTTAGCTTTTGGCTCTTCCGTTGGAGAGGGGTTCATAGTGAACAGATACGATCGAAGAGGTATTTTTAGCTTTGCATCTCCTTTTGCATGAGCTGTTGAGGGTCAACCTTAAGCGATAATGAACGTGAATAAATAATAAATACATTTTCTATGAAAAAACTCATGAGATAAGTTTTTAAATACTTATTATACAAAGCAAATAACCTTACGTGTTTTCAAACTACAAAATACAAAATCATCCAAATTAAATCGAAACCATATGACCCGTTTACTCTCACACAATCGGTAAGCTATCCACCAAAAGTTTGATACATTCAATCGATTGAAGCCAAGGAAATATGTAATCCTATATTATATATTATTCCTTCATTCTACTTTTCTTATCGCTAGGACAAGACAAGTAATCCTAACTTGCATTAAGGAGTAACTATGCCACTAGTCACTACTACCTTCTAACTATTACGTTTTGTTTTATGTTCCTATGTGTGAACATTTTGTTTGTTCAACAAGAGCTAGTGTAAGGATTAATGTGTCTAGAGAGGAGGGGATGTGAATTACACCTTGTATGAATCTTAGATTTCTCTTTTTAAACAACTTCTCCACCATCAACACAAGCCGGCCCTAATGCACAATCTACTAGGCTAAGACCGTACACATCTAGGAGCATGATAGAATGCAAGCATGGCTAAGCCAAATAACTAGCAAGCAAGCCACATGTCAACCTATTTCTACTTCCACATAAGTCCTTGAGGTGGAGTCCTTGCCCATAAGCCCATTTCACTATCCCTAATGAAGTCACGATCGCGTAACCGCTACCTCATCTTGGCAAAAGCTTGTCTCCCTTAAGGACATGTCCTACTCGTCCAACCGACGCTCCTCACCGTGCTCTTCGAGTCCGAACACGAGTGCTCACTAATGGCGCTCTGTTTCACAGCGTGCTCGAACCACTCGGAAACTTGTGAATGCCTCCACAACCTTCACGGAGTGCTCAACACCGACTCCTAATCGGTCTAGGCCTTGCCATAGACCTAAACCACCCCCTATGATCACCCTACTCTAGAGGCTATGGATGCTCAAGTTACTCTCCTAAACACTAACTAAGACTCCAAATCTACCCCGGTGCTCTTCTCGACTCCTCTTGGCTCTCTCTAGTATTCTCCTTCTTTGAAAATGGACAACAGACTCTCCACGAGCTAGGCAATGGCTAGGTATACTCAACCACTCTAAATATAGTTGAAACTTTATCCCACCTTAATATACGGTGACCCCCACCATATAATACGGTGACTCGGAAGATTCAAACCTCCGGACTAGCCATTGTACCGGCTAGGTCACCGTATCTCACGACGATGTGTCACGAGTACCTTACAACGACCTTCGTGACTCCTGTCAAGGACACCGTTCTAAGGTGCTCCAACCGTATCTTACCATGGCTTCATCTCCACCAGCTTTAGAGCCCAAGTTTGTACTCCATATCATACCGTATCTTACGGCGACCCACGACATATCTTATGGTAACCTCCTAATCCTCCCATCGAGAGTCATCACTTCGGTTGGGTCCATCACGATCCTAATCGCATCTTACGATGACATTCAAGTATCTTACGATGACCCCCCCCCCTTCCTTTTCTAGAACCAACTATGTTATACTTGGCTCTTGGACATCTCTCTCTCTTCAACACGTTATCTTACCGTGACACCGTCATACCTTACGATGAACTTCTACTTCCTAACTCCAAAAGCACATCATCTCCGGACTCCTCTCGAGAACCTATCACTGTATCTTACAATGACCCCTCCGGATCATACATTGATCTCCTTCTCCTAGCTCCAGCCTTGATTCTTCTCCGAGCCCTCCCGAAGCCTTGTCAACATATCTTATAGTGACCTCCACCGTATCTTATGATGACCTTCCGTGAAGCCGGAACGCTCTTGTCCTTCCTTTGACTCACTTCCAACTTCAACACCCTAATTCCTCCTCCTCTCCACTGTCACATTAGTGTCCGAGGAGATTTCCTTGAATATCCCCACTCCCCTCTACTAGAGTGACATAAGAGAAATGACTCAAACCCTCTTGAGATAGTACGGTTTTTCTCGTGGACACAAGTCTATCCATTCTAGCAATCCTTAGTCTCGCTCCATCTTCTCAACCATGAACTCCGTCAAGATCCTTTGATCTCCTATCATAGAGTCTTCACCACACCGAGGGAACCAAAAGCGCCAAGATCATGTTTAGAAAGGTTGGTAGTTACCTACAAACACAACACTCGAAAGATATTAGAGCACATGTTCATGTTGTCTTATCATGTGATCGGAGTCCTAGATAAAGGAGTGAAAGGAGAGGATAGTGGAGTAGGCGTTTCATCAATTGTCGTCATGAAGTTCAAGGCCCAATGAGAAGAAACCGGCATGTAGCCTCCCTCGTGTCTATGCAATGGTTGAAGTACACATACAAGAATAAAAATGCTTAGATCATTGATGGAAATATATTATCGGACGAAAATTAGCTAGATTGTTATACAGCTGGAGCTCGGTGATGGTAGGATAAATCGTCTGAGATGTAGGTAACAACTTATCTTTTCTCTATGTAATGAGTAATGACATCGGAGCATTGTAGAAACTACCGTAATCCCATGGATGGATTAGTTGAATTCATATATAGCAGCAAACTGTTAGCAATGGCTAAATGTTTTGAATTCACCTCAATCAATGTAGATAGTAAATCCAACAAAATTAGCAAGCAAATTGTTAGTGATGGTTAAAAGTTTTGAATTCGAAGCTGCGTTTGGGCGGGCCGGCATGTGAGCAAGACATGACGCCATGGGGCCATGTCCAGCATTTGTCTAGCCCGTTGCCATGGATCGGGGTCCTCTGCGAGTAGCCCAAGATGCCGGTCAAAATTCCAGGAAATGCACCATGCTACGAGTAGTTTATGTGAGAAGGCGAATAGTATTCTAGAAATGATACTCGTAGCAATACTGTTCACTAGTGCCTTACCTGAATTTTTTTGCTATGCATATGTTATCAGTAGCGTACAATCTAATCCACTTATTTTCAATCTGATGGCTCACTGTTGAACCTAATGTCAGCTACAGTGGATCTCAATCCCGTTGCCATATCTACCCGCAACTACCCCATTCCGATGGGTCAGCTCGAAAATGTGTCCCTTGCATGTGGGCTCGACCTGTCCACGCACGACACCATGACCGCATGCGCTCCCGTATCTGTCCGGTAGTGGGAGGATTCAACAACCAGTTCAAACAAGCGGAGGACGGGGAAGCCTTGATGAAATTCGAATCCCGGCACCTCAAACCGCGAAAGCTGCAGCAACCCCACGCCTCGATTGCCTTTAATTACCCCACGCACCGCTGCGCGAACTAACTTCCCTCACGTTTTCCTCAATGACATGTGGGCCGTAAAGACAGAGGACCCACTGTCAGATACTGTCCCCCGGTGATACCGCCGCCTCGGTGACAGAGGAGGTCAGCGGTGGAGGAGACTACAGTAGTCCTCGGTGTTAGCGCTGAGAGAGATGGAAAAAAAAGGGAAAAGGCAGCTGCCATTTTACTCGGTTACCGCGAGGTAACTTTGGAATTCAAATCTCTACTAGTACTGGGCGAAGGGAGAGAGGGGCTAGCCTTCCATTCCAAGTTTTGCGCCTCCGGGCTACTGCCGGAAGTCGCAGAGAGATCTCCGGGCACTCCTGCTCCCACTGTACGTAATGCTCACCCGTGAATCGCAAGAGATTTGTTATTGCTTGTTCTTCGGCTGCGTGATTTTAGTTTTTCAGCCATTCCCCGCCCTTGTGCGAGATGCGGGAGCGGCGGTTTCAAACTCGCTTCCCCCAACGTTTGGTGAAGATTTTTTTATGTTTCACCGTTTCCGTTGCTCTCGTGTTCATGCGATTTTTTCCCTCCTAGAGCGGCGTGATCTTTACTTCTTTAGGATTCTAATATGGTTTAGCTGGCCAATGTCCAGTACTTTGTGCAGTGCAGCGAGTGTAAGCTTAAATTTCTTTGATTTGGTTTCATTAGTTTATTTCTGTTAGGATTTCTGAATCGATATCAGCTATGTTGACATTGATTTGCCAGCAATTAAGGCTCAGTTGTATTGTAAGAACTAATTGGGTGTCAAACTGTCAATCGATCAATTTTAGTTACACCATAAATCTGTCAATCGATCAATCTTAGTTACACCATAAATCTGACAATCAGTCAATCCTAAGAATTTGTAACCTACCCTGACGATATATCCCATCATATTCTCTCACACCTAATGTGTATAGCCTTATTGTTCTCGGGGTTCAAAATTTTCATCCTCGTGCTGGATGCTCCAATTCTGATTTGTTAGGATCATTTCTGTTACCAGTACATTTCTGAATGGAATGTTGATATGTCAGGAAGCCTCAGCTGTTACAACAGTTGAAACTGGATGTTTATCGTAGGATGTATGAAAGGATATGAATTGTTAGGATTGACTGTACTACAAATGAGATTCCAATCAATTGATACCAAAAAGTTCATCGTTCCCTTACTGAATGCTATTATATCTCTTAGGTGTAACTGATTCCTCTGCTGAGTTTATGTGCGTTTTTGTTCCTACAGATCAGGCCAGGAATGGGTTGGGAAGCTGCAACTGCAAGGAACAAGAACTCCATTCCCCAAGTGGAGAAGGCAGTATCCCTCTCCTTATACCTTTTTCAGTGAGCTCTCTTCTAAATTGTTCTCGGAGCCATATCTTTCAAGAGTATCGGACAGCCATGATGAAGTCCAGTGTAGTCACTTCCAAAGGCAAGGCTGCATTTGAGCTGAAGCACAGGCTGGTCCAAGCTCTTAACAAGATTTCGGACCGAGACACTTACCAGATTGGATTGGATGAGCTCGAAAATGCGGCGGATACCCTGGTCCCTGACATGATTGGACCCTTCTTGTCATGTGTCATTGACACTGACGCTGAGCAGAAAAGCGCAGTACGGAAGGAATGCATTAAGGTGATCGGCACATTGGCACGCTTACATGGTAATCTACTGGCACCACACATGGTGAAAATGGTATCCAGTATAGTTAAGCGCCTCAAGGACACTGACTCAGTTGTCAGGGATGCTTGTGTTGATACTTGCGGTACACTTGCAATGTGTGCTAGAAGTTATGGAGATGGTGGTGCTGCCTTGGTTGCATTGGTGCGGCCCTTGTTTGAAGCATTGGGTGAACAGAATAGATATATTCAGGCTGGGTCAGCATTGTGTTTGGCTAAAGTGATAGATGAAAGCAATTACTTCCCAGGACCTGTTCTCCCTCAGATGCTTGTTCGTGTTGTTAAACTGCTCAAGAATCCACACTTCATGGCAAAGCCTGCAGTGATTGAATTGATCAGAAGTATCGTGCAGGTTGTGCTCTTCCTTTTGTATAAGCAATATCGTCCATGGTCCACTAAAACATAGTCATTTGTTTGTAGCACCATTCACATGCTTGCTCCATGATTCTTTGATGAATGTACAGTAGGGGGAATGGGGAATCCCCTACTGTAATAATATATCCATCTATACAATGGCTGCAACAATCCGTGTTCTTAATTTAACGAATATCTGTCATAGAAAATACTGCAACCCTTCCTACAACGTGGAAACATTCTTGTTCTCTCAATTCTATTTCTATACTTCAGAATTCTAGGCTGATTCGTCCTGTACGTCGTGTACTTCAACGAGATTTCTGTGTTTTTAAAAGCAATGGAGGAATTATCTTGATCTTTAATTTGGCCTACATCTTATAATTATTTCTGAGATCTCACTATTTGTGTTACTGGCCTTATCCCGCTGTCCATTCATTTTAGGCTGAAGGTGCTTCAACAGAGCAGGCATTGTCATCAGCTCTAACTAGTATCATGGATGCCTTGAAGAGTAGTGACTGGACTACAAGGAAGGCTGCTTCTCAAGCTCTTTCTAATATAGCAGTCAATTCTGGATATTTGGTTGCCTCTTTCAGAACATCCTGCCTGCGTGCCCTTGAGCGTTGTAAATTTGACAAGGTCAGTGTGTACCATTGGAGCTGATGCTGTGACATATTTTATTTATAGTTTACTTATTTCATGCCTCCTATGATAGGTAAAACCAGTGCGTGATGCAATTAACCATGCTATTCAGTTGTGGAAAGCAATTCCAGGGTCTCATACTCCTGAACCTTCGGAGGCTGGGTCATCCACAAAAGGTACATATGGTATTCATTCAACCTGAAATAATATATCGAGCAAAATCCTGAAATAGATACAACACTTCATTGTTCTGAAGAGAGTATGCGATGCGCTGAGAGTTACTCTTCTTCCATGTCCTTAATATCTATTCCTTATCAGTTGTGTATCAAAAGTTAACATAATTTGAATAAAAAGTTCAGGCAGTAGGAGTCTCTCCTACTGTATTCAGGTAAAAAAAAATTAACATAAAACATGTATATTTCTTCAATTATCCTCAATAAGAAATTTGTGTAGTTCGACAGAACGAAATTTGTAATCAGAGTTCACATGATGTTGCCATATAAAAATACCTCTCGTTACTTGTCAACTCTTGCAGGAAATAACTACTGCACTTTGTGGCATGCCAAAGCTATTGTTCCGCTTAGTAGGATCATATGTGATTTGGCACAAACTATCAAATGTTCTTTGTTTAGATATCTAAATGATGCTTTCTTGAGCTTAATGCTCATTCTTGAATACTATATAACACTACTAATGCCTTTCTTTTGATTAAGGACAGAAATGTAATGCTTCTATGTAACAACGAACCAGCCTACCATTATTTTGTCCTCTTTTCACATGTTCCCTGCATTACTTCTACTGTTTTCTTTTCTTTGGGCATCATATGTCTGCAGTTACATAATCAGCTTATTTTATAGTCTTTTTATTTCTTTCAACAGAAAACTTCTTGAGTGACCATCATGATGCTAGAAGTATGCATGACAGTGCATCAAGAGATAACTCTTTTAGGAGAATAGATCATGGACCTTCTGTGTCTGTTATTAGTGGCAGTTCTGTCAATTCAACAATGAAGAGATCTCCTTTGTCTATCAACAAAATAAGCATAAACAATGCTGCAAATCAGCAACGTATGAAGTCTGGTGATTGGCGTGTTGAAGTATCAGTTCCCAACCAGAATATGATGCCATTGGTTGATGCTGATGAAAAGCGGTCCAGTAAAGTCTGCGCAAAGGGAAATGAATGTGAGGTTGATGATGACAGTAAGTTTGACTATGATATCATGGATGATAAACAAGAATGCTCCTCTATTTCAGAAGTAGCTAGCAGGAGTTGTGACACAAAACATGTCACCACTGCTCAGCAGGAATGCACTGGAGTTAGTTCGTCCACACAAGGTACTGGGCGACATCCAAGGGGTCGAGAGGCTAAGAGCATAGATTCTACTGTTACAGAAGTCTCTGCGCATGGCACACATAGCTGTTGTCTGAATGCCATGAATGAATTAAGCCATATTAGGAAGCAACTTCAGGAAATGGAAAGGAGACAATCAAGCATGTTTGATCTGTTGCAGGTAGATATCATGTTTACTAAATATACTGGCACTCAAGTCATGCGTATATGACTATATTTGCCTGGGTTGTGCTAGTTGTTACATATTTTATTGGTTTGGTAAAAAAAAACTGCACCTCCTTGTCCTTACAGTATTCTATTAAACTTTTTGATTGTTTTTGTTGAGCACTACCCTCCTGACATTTCTCATTTTGCCTGCATGCTATGCACTTGACAGTTAAAATAAAAAGAAACAAGCATATCAACAATAAGGATCACTAATAGCAGTTTACATCAACTTTTACCCTGCCACTGCACTGGCAAAAATGCCAAGTCTTCCTATAGAATGGTTGATGAGCAGTGCTTCCGTGTACATGCATATATATATATATATATATTTAAACCATGTATATTATGTAAAAGAAGTGAATTTCTTATCCTTTTATGAAATGCTTACTGTCACATCATATGTTTGTAGGAATTTATGTCGAATTCAGCAGAGAACATTTCGGTGCTAAATATGAAGGTACATAATTTGGAGAATGCTGTTGACAAAACTGTGTATACAATTACTCAGAGTGAAAGTCGCTATCATCTTCCTGGTTCCAAGTTTCTTAAGAACAAAAGTGTCTCTTCTTCACCCAGGCTGTCTACTTGTACACCTAGGTCATCTGTTGATGCTAACTATAAGCCACCACCAATTTCACATTTGAGGCATGAGAAAAAGTGGATGCAGGATCTACCATCTAAGGTTTCAAGCATGTCCACTAAAGAGGGATCTGAATTCCTGAAGGATCATTCTCTTGCTCGCAACCGAATTCAGAGGTCTGAGGCAAGGAGCACAGGGACTAACTTGTCAAGATATGCTCCAAGCTCAACGAGAAATCAGGCAATAGGGGTTAACAGGACTTTTCCAGTCTCAGTTACAAGTTCCTGTGAGCAATCTGAAGTGCAAAATGCATTATGTGCTTCTAATCGGACTGGTGAGTTTGAAGATTCTGACTCCATGGAGCCTGCATACACAGAAGCTTTGAATTGTGGTGATTATGATGATTTGGTTGACTTAATGGATAGAACTGGACCAATTCTTGAGAAGTTGTCTTGTGAGACAGCGAATGAACTTTTAAGGGTTATAGCTGGGCAATTTCTCAATAAAAAGTTATTTGACCTGGCGCTGCCTTGGCTTCAACAGGTAAGGTTACTACAGTTTGTTCTACAGAAATTTCTAAGTATGATGAAAGCTTGTCCATCTAACTTATTACACGTTTAATTTGCATAAATGCACCCCAGTTAGTGGATTTAAGCATGATTTATAAGGCGAGTCAGCTTTTTGCATCTGCGAGAGCACAAAAGGAGTTTCTTTCAGCATTGGAGGAAGCTGCAACAAGTAGCTCTACCGAACCAGCCATCAGGATTGCCATTGCCCAGCTTGCATTTAAGCTGACCAAAATTTATGAGGTTGGCCCATGCAGGTAATTAACATGGCATAGGCAGATATCCAAAGTACCTCACAAGTTCTGCTACTTAATTTAACTTTCTTATATCACTGTCAAATCTATATATTGATAAAACTTGCACAATTCTGCTTTTGTAGGAAAATTTCAGCTAGAGTGCGCAGAGGAAATGAAACTATCATGGCGACAGCGATGTGACATATTTCTCACAATGATGTAACCTACTGTATGTTCAGGCCATGAGCCAGTGCTTTAGCGAGCTCAACTTCTTTTCTTCCAGCTTTACAAATGTCTGATGTATTTGATTAGTGTGTGAAAGACTAGAAGATTTGTAGTTTGCTAGTTGGAAACTTGTGGGTTTAGTGACAGGCAACAGAAAGTGATTTAACACTGGTTCTTGAGTCCGCACTTTTACTATTTTGCTTGTGGCAAATAAGCTTGAGAGCTTATTTTTGGGCAGCAATCCCTAATGACAGGACCATACAGATGTTGCTGAATCATCACTGAATACATAGAAATAATTTGGAGACTGCAATTCCATTTTCAGCCAGCAGCATCAGTTTCTTGTGCTTTCCACATGACAGTAATGCTTCTTAGAAGGGTAAAAGCAAGGGGTAGAAGAATACTGAAGTACATTTACATATCACTACTCCCTACATGGAGATGAACATACACTATCCTTTTACCTTCTCTAATTTAACTAAGTTGGTTGTTGTTATATCGATTGAGCAACCAGATTGTGCAGTAAAGCCTTTCCGTTTGAGTTGCATGACTAGAATAGAACACAGCAATCAGAAGCGGCGGCAAGAGCATCACCAATCAGAATCGTCGCTACCTTGTGAGACGCTGCGGTGGCCACCCATCCTCTTGTTGCTGGTGGCTCGTTGGACGCACTGGAGCAGCGACTGCACCACCTCCGACATGGACGGTCGGAATTCTGGGTCAGACTGCAAAGTTACCAGCAATAAAGATCAGAGTAACAATTCATACTAAAATTCAGGCGGTTCACGCCCTTTGCCATCGCAGATGAAAGAATTTCAATTTCACCTGGACACAACGAGACAGGACATCAGCAAAACGAGACAGTGCTTTCGGTGGGTACAGGCCTCGCAGAGCTGGATCTGCCAGTGCTCCCAAAGCGTCAATGTCATGAAGCTGTGGAGTTACGAAGTTGACCAAGGACTGCTCCATCCTAGGCTTCGAGCTGGAGTCACAAAGGACATCAAAACATCAATTGCAGTGAACCACAATGTCCTACAGGCAAGCTGAAGGAGCAGATTATCTGATTTTTTTTTCATCTCCTTCATTAATTACCTGTCGTAGGGCTTCCGGCCGGTCAATAGCTGAAGCATGACGACGCCAAAGCAGTAGACATCGCTCTTCATCACGTAGCCTGATGATCTTGTGCATTCTGGAGGATTATACCCTGGTCCCAGGCTCTCACTTGTATCCTGTGTGGAGAATTATATCAATGCCTTTGAAGTCCCACCATCCTCATAAATGTCAGAAACTGCAAACCTCATATAAGTATGCAAATCCGCAGTCGGAGAGGTGAGGGTTGAGATCAGCATCTAATAATACATTAGATGCCTTTATGTTCTTGTGGATCACTGGAGGTGAGCAGACTTCATGTAGGTACCTGAACGGAATGGAGATCTTAATTTTTTTTTCTGACGTAAACCTCCATGCCTGTTGATGGCACAAAAATTTTTATGTACGTCAACTTACTCCAAAGCTCGAGCTGTACCAAGAGCAATCCGAACTCGGGTGTCCCAGGTCAATGGCCTGCTGTAGTCGTCCGATAAGTGAAGGAAATCATAAAGGGACCCATTCATGTAGTAGTCATAAACCAGCATGTAGTGCCCGGGCTCCGAGCAGTAACCAATAGGCTCAGCCATGTTTGCATGGCGCAGAATGGAAATGCCATCCACGAGATCCATGAAGTCACTGCTTCCTGAGAAGCTCAAGGGATCAAACTTCTTAACTGCCAGCACCTGAAAAAGTTTCACGAGAGGATAAGAACACCGACTCTTCAAAACTCCCTTTACAAACCTCTTCATAACAGTGACAATCAAGTTCAGTCTACTAAATGAAATCCTTGCATTAGTGGTTTTGTAAATAAGGCCGTTTATTTTAGTGAAATTTATGTAGGGTTCTCCTCTCTTGACTTCAATATAAAAGATAGCCAAGTTCAGTTCACCACAATGATACTAGCACAGGTCTGGAAAACCCGTTAAGTAACTTGCTGAAGAACATTTTTAGATATATACTGTACTGGTTATGGTATCTTTACGGAGTTATCTTTTTATAAAGGAGGATACTGAATACTGAAGTTGAATCTGCAAACAAGTCTCTTCCACGTGGACTTAAGGGGACCTAAGAGCCAACCTGTCCATCGGCATATTTTGCCTTGTAAACGTGAGCGATTGTCCCCTGACCTAGTAGCCTGCTACTATGGAAGCTGCCTGTGGCTGCTTCCAGGTCCGATGATGCATAAGTCACGAGGCTGATTGGCTCTGCACTCCGCCTTGAGTAGTTTAGTTTGTTCTCAAACTCATTGTCACTGATCGACTTGCGAGGAACAGCAGATGGTGTCCTACTAACTATTGGTGAAGGTTGTTCCAGTGACTTCATGTCGACTGCTGAAGATCCCTTATGACCTGTACAAATTAAAAAACAAGGCGGATTATTATTGGTGGTATAAAAAAACTTTCGTCCCTGAAACAGAAATCACTAGGGAGGCAGGAGTTCTTGACAGTCACAATTTAGTTTATTGACGCACAATGTTCTTTGACAAGTGATTACACGCATAAGTACCTTTAAATTCATCAACTAGTGGGTTATGACCCGACTCGTCCGTATAGTAATGGGATGAGACAGGAGATGATTTTTTCCTATTCAATACGGACAAGAGAATCAAAGCGGCAAGAAGCACAACTATCACTATTCCTCCAATAGCAAAACCGTTTATTCCACTGTCATTTCCTCCACCTGAAGAACCTCCCACTGAGGAGCCCTTCTCCATACCAGGAGGAGCTGACCCAGAAGACCAAGAGTTCCCTCCAATCCTTCAGAGCGTGTTCAGGACTGTTAGATTCATCTCAAGTGCAATGAAAATGAACGTCGACTGGAATTACTACTTACTGAAGATTGTCGACGTCTTTAAGTTTACTTGGGATCCACCCGGTAAACTTGTTGTTCTGCAAATTCCTTAAGCAAAGTGGGGGAAAGCGTTATAGCTTAGTGCTCAGAATGGTAAATGTTATTTTTTAGGATTTACGTGTAGCAAATAAGCAAAGAATTTCACAGCTATGGCAATCACAAAATTAAATATTTTATAATGCTCTGCTGAGGTGCCACGAGATAACAGAATTTAGTCTGATACAATATTTACTTAGAGATACTCACAAATCCTCGAGAGGAAGTTTGGCAAGAACATCGATATGACCACTGAATTGATTGCTCTCCAAATTTCTGGACACATTTGAAAACACTGATAGTCATTTCTAGATCTGAACAATGTACCAATGACCTACTGCAATGTATCAATTCATTTTCCTTACAATGTCTTGAGGTTTATAAGGTATCGAAAACTCTGTGGTAGGTTACCCGAGAAGCGGTTGAATGAGAGATCCCTGATGATACAATTGAGGTTAGTTATACTGGTCAACAATTGGGATAGAATAGACTTACTATCAGAAGAAAATTAATCACATTTTCGAAATCATTTTCACTATAAAGAATCCATTTGGCACCCACAAGACAAATGACAGCACAAAGAACTTGTGAATTTGCTTAACTTACAGTTTTGAGAGCTTTGGAACCTGTGAAAACATATCTGTCAGCTGTCCATTTAAGCGATTTTTACCAAGATTTCTGCATTTCAATCAAATAGCAATTCCAGAGATTAATGAAAATAATAAAAATCAAGATCTTGTGAGGGAGAATATATTAAAACATGTCGAGTGAAATGCCTACAGCGTTTCCAGATCAACCATCTGTGAAATAGAATAAGGAACCCCACCAGTAAAGGAATTTCCGTAAAGATTTCTGCATCACCAAGATATCAGAAGGCCTATTTGGCGTAAACAAAGAATGCCTTGGAATAGTTTGATGACAAAAGTGGAAACTCACAATTGAACCACATTAGGTGGAAGCTGGTAAGGAATCTCACCGTTGAGATTATTCTTGCTCACATCACTGTACTACGTAAAATAAGAAAAATTCAACTAAGTTACATAACTATGATGATCAATGAAGGAAATCACAGGGGCAACTCACAATTTGGTTACTGATTTCAAGCTTGATAACTGATAGCCTAGCGAGCCGCTTAGTCCAAGCCCCGACAAATCACTGCTCTAAGAAAAATGATCAGAAACAAACTGAAGAAATTTATTTTGAACAATTTTTTTTTCTAGGCAAATACTGAAGGCAATTTCGTACATTTCTGTGACGGATGAGCCGCTGCATTCTATTCCCTTCCATGAGTCATCGTCACCGCACGGATCACCACCGCTTCCTTTCCAACCAGACAACTTAGATGGCTTGTTCATACTATTAAACATCACATTGAGTGCAGTTACTGAAACAGAGAGCAAGAAAATGCATAGTTTTCAGAATCTAGATGCATATATAGAGAGAAGAACTAGTTAGACGTCACCGTCAGCCTGGTCGGTCTTTGCCACCGTTGCTGCGGCCACGGAGAGGAGGACGGCCAGGCCGACGAGCGGCGGCGGTGGCAGTGCACGCCGTCGACGAGCCATTGCGCGCCTAAGGGAGCACCGGCGCGTCTCAGCTGAGAGCATGCAGGAGACCGCCCACGCGCGTCACCTGATCTCCTCCTCTCTCATGGGCTGGTGGTGGGAAGGAATGGCTTTCCAAAATTAGAAGACGGAGGACGAAGAGATGGGCAACAGAAATGGGAGGAAGGCAAGCGGGTATGGCTCGTTGGAGCAGCGACAGTGGCGGGACGCCATTGTCTGAAGAAGGCACGGGCCTCAGACTTTTAAATTATATATAGACTCAACTTCAAGATCCGTTGTAGTCTAGCTGGTTAGGATACTCGGCTCTCACCCGAGAGACCCGGGTTCGAGTCCCGGCAACGGAATTTTTTCCTTTCAGGTATCCTAACATATCTGCTCTTTTTCTGGTGACCGGTTAGTAGAACAAATATTTTCTGAATATACATGGCTACTTTTTTTTTCCTTTACAAAACGATGACTAAAACTCAAAGATAACAAAGAGCAGATTCAAATCATCAGCGTACATCTATCAAAAGCAATCAATGAGTTAACAATCACAAATACGCATTTTACTCCTTTCTTCTCTTTCTATCCCCTATCACGAGCTGGAGAAAAGAATGATTGACTTCTTGACCCCTGATTCTGTATTGTGTATCCGTTGCAAGTCACAAAATTCATCTGCTCTATGCGGCAATGTGGTCGCTCAATTTCCGTCCACTTGTCTCGAGGGGAAGTACGACACAGCAATGCCCGTGACCAGCATCACCGTGATGAAAATCAAGATGGCCGCTGTCTGGTGGCAGGCATGTACCAGGCCGACGGCCACAAGGGGGCACAAGATCCCACCAAAGCGAGCAATCGAGCTTGCAAACCCGACACCTGTGGCCCTGACTGCAGTTGGGTATATCTGCAGGGGACATCATATAAGAAGGCGGAGAACTTCAAAGTATGACAAGAGATATATGCATGCAAAGAAGTATAGACTTGAGCAAACCTCAGGGGCATAGATGTGCAGGACAGTGAAACTTGCAGAGATGCAAACTCGAGCACCAAACAAGAAGAAAGTTGTCAGTGCTTCTGTTTGTGGGAACATGAGGGGAGCTATGCACATGCAACTGATATAAAGCATGGATGACATTGAGAGCTTGCGCCCAATCTTATCCACGATAGCAGCAGATAGAAGAAGGCCAGGAATCTCTGCATCATTGTTAGCACAAATGTGAAGAATTTCCAAGACATGGTTTCCAAAAAAGTTTAGGTACCATAAGGAAAATAACACACATACCACCAAAACTGGTGATGAAGACATTTCTATAGAGATTTTCATCATTTACGTGGGTTGTCTGGCTTATTTCTGCTCCCTCTGGTCCACAAATCCTATTTCCATGGTTCAGTTCAGAGGTTAACAGAACAAGACCATAGTACAAGAAGGCATGACCAAGAAATACGGTCCAAAGCAGAAGACTTGATCTAAGCAAATTTGGGGATAGAAGCTTCAAAATGGCATTGAGGCCACCAATCTCTGATTTGCTATCGGGTTCAACACTGTTAATTTTCCTAGTTGACACCAACTGTTTGGTTTCAGAGGAATCTGCAAACTCATGAAGTTCATCCATTCGATGGCTTGAGACAAGTCTACCAGAAGGGAGAGAAACACGGTTCACTCGTGCCATTGTTTCTAAAACATGAACTGCATCAGCTGTTCTACCCTTCATGCATAGGTATCTTGGTGACTCCAGTGTTACAGGATAGAATAGTAGCAGAGCAAAAGATGGTAACGATGAGAGTGCTAGCAGCCATCTCCAGCCAAAAGTTGGCATGACAGCCTGCAAATTAAGCAAATGAGTAACCTCAAATGCACATGGCTATTTCAGAAATACTAATATACCATGCATTAACACGAGCATGCATGTCATTTGAAACTGGAAGTTCAAAAATGATATGAGAACCTGATTGATAATCTATATTGAAATGATATAGATCAATAGGAAAAAAACTATGCATTCAAATGATATAGATCAACTGAAAATTAAAAAATAACAGGTTGATCGCATCAGAACCTAATTAATTAATCTATATCTCCACAAATGATATGAGAAGATCCATGATCTGGCTAAACTTGCTAAAATTACAAAGGAAAAGGCAGTGGTGCTCCCACAAAGTAGTTTCTTTGATCGATAAGGAATGAAGACAGAACTGACTGTTGTTATATAGGATTCAGTGTATCCTTGTCATGATTCAACACTGTGCATAGTATGTTAGAAACTAAAATGTGATATCTACTGTAGAGTCTGTTATTGCTTTATGCTTAGCCAACTGAAAATATCTCTCAAACAAGTTCCTAAAGAAGAAAAAAAAAGGATTACCCACGCAAGTGAAGCTTCCATTATTGTGCCAATGGTCCAAAATGCAGAGAACATAACCATCCATGTTCCTCGGCTAGGAGCAGGGATGAACTCTAGAAACCAAGAACCCAGAACTGGCCCACCACCCAGTCCAACACCGACCATGAACCTCAATGCAATCAATGATAAGTAATTTGGGGCAAAAGCACTGAGAAGACCGGCCCCACCAGTTACAAGAGCTGTAAAGTTGAACCCAACCCTGGAAAAGTATGAAGGGGCATGAATTAGTGAAAGAGATATTAGATGACACAAAATGAGATTTTGGCACAAGATACAAACTGAATTGTCCTCTAAAATCATATTATATGGGAAAGCATCTACAATTAGACCAGATCCAGAGAAACAGAAAATAAATTCATGTTTACATATACTCCAGGCTCAGAACCATAGAAGAAAAGGCTGGTCGAAACACAATTTTCTGACTATTTTCCCAATTTCTAAAGTGCAAAACTAAACCCTGTGAGGTGAAGAGTTGCACTGTCATGTCCATACGTTAAGGTTACACCAAAATCATTTAAATAAAAAATATGCATAGTATCCACATTCACTTGGGAGAGTGGGCAATACTCCATTTTTGTTGAAAAGACCATATTTTGTTAAGGTGAGAACATTCGTAAGTAAAATGGCAGTAGCCTGCAGAAAGAACTGAGAACGAACTTGCCTTCTTCCGTGGTTATCAGAAACTATGCCCCAAGCATATGCTCCTACAAGCATCCCTACAAAGACAACACTTGTTATGAGACTCTCTGCCTGCGCAGAAAGCTCCCATTCAGCTTGAACTGATTGGCCAACAAACGATAAAAGCATCATCTCCATTGCCTCAGAGATTTTTGCCATTCCAGAATATGCAAGTACAAATGCCTGGAACTTTCCAAAGCCCATGGACACAAGCGCCTCATCGATAGTGTAGGTAGATACACCATCCTCCATCTGAAATAAGGAAATAAAAATGAAGAACAGATAAATTGACTGCATTTTACTGCCATATACCACAACATTATATGGCAGCAGCTAAGATACAATATTCGATACGTGTTGAATTTAATCACTCGTCTCTGCTGGTAAGAGAACGAATCTACGTCACGAATAGAGGGTAACAATGTGGATCAAAATTAACTTCTGAAGAACCTAAATTTCAGGTTTCCTACCAATATTCAAAATATTATACAGAGATCACTCATTGCGCTGGGTGAGGACAGACTACCGGTCAACTGAACAACGAGTCAACCTCAGGCCCTGCTTAGAGATTAACAGGCATCACCGGATTGGGGAATAAACGGCAGCACAGACCGCGGATTCCCATTCCTGAATCTAGAATCGAATCCCCCGAGACTGAGCATCGACTTAGCACTCAGCCTTAGCAAACCCGTACCGGAGAGCGAGAGATCCACTCGAGAATTGCAGCGAGCCGAGGAAGCCGATGGGATTAGAGAACTCGCAAAGGAACTGCGAGGGAGGAACGGTGGGACGGATGAGGGAGAGATGGTATCAGGTGAGGCTTGAGTTACCTCGTCGGGAGCGACAGATAGCACAGTAGGCAGAGCCGGCGGCGTGAGGAACACTTCGCCTCCAACTCTGCGGGAACGTAAAGACGACGACTACGACGACGACGACGACGACGGCGGCGGACTGACTGGGGTGGCCCCCTCTCTCTGACTTTCTTTTACATTGTCCGTTTTACGCTCAAGTGCCTCAGCTATCACAAATTTGTTTGCTTCTATCATGAAGCTGAGTCAACCGACCCCCTTTTCTTTCTTGGGATAATTGCATTGAGTATCTATTTTGGATCTTAATATCCAAAGTGGATCTATTTTTGCAATCTTTGCAAAAGTCCCTTTTTCCAGAAAAGAGGTCAATTCTTACAAGAATGTTACAAAAAAGGGTTCATTCTCAACAGTGGCGGAGCCAGACACAAAACACAGGGGGGCCGATGAGGCAAATTTGTCAACGCATGTCGAGAAGTACACATGTAAATTCCTAAAATCTTATATACAATTGGACCACAAAAGCACTACCATAATATAACTCATTAGACAAGATCACAATAACTTTAGAACTCCACTTTTCTAAATGACTTGATTTCTTGCTGTTGTTTAACCATTGTTACCTAGAGCTAGAGAAAAAAAGAAAGCTACTTGTGATAAATCAAGGCATCCTAAAGGCTAAAATCTCAGTACAAGAAATAAAAAAACAGGGAATAAAAGAAGGCAAGAAGCAGTGCATACACAGGGGCGAGGAGAGCTAAGAGCTCGGATGACAGGGGGCGAGGCGGAGGCGTGCGAAGCACTCAGATGCGAGCTGGGCCGCCGTAGCAGAGGAAACCATCAATCAGTTCTGCACTTCTGCGAACAATTGCCGGCGCCCGGCGGCAATGGCGTCAGGCCCTTCTATTCCCCATCGTGTGCGAGGCTTGCCTGAGAAGCGTTAATCGTCGATGTCTCCCGATGCCGCAGGTTACGGCAGATCTTTTTCTTTTGTTGTGGGCCAATTCAATCGGTAGTGGTTTTTTCTTTTATTGGGCCAACTTGAAAGCTTAATGTCCCGGGCCTTAGATTCTAAATAACCAGGTAATATGAGTGAGTCTTCGAAAATTTTGCTGGGCCAAGGGGGCCGCGGCCCAGGCTGGCCGATGAATAGCTCCGCCAGTGATTCTCAACATTAGTCGAAAATAAGTCCCTGATGTAATTGTCCCTTCTTTCTTTATAGTCAACAGCTCACCTGCCTTGATATTATGACACAAAAAGTTAAAAAGGTTGTGTAAACAAGTAAACACCGAAAGGAGTATTTATAAGTTGTAATGAGCTTCTTTTTCTTAAAGCCACCTAGCGCACTTTACTAATTACTAGAAAATATGATCTATTACAAAAACGGGTGAGTCATATGCCCAATGAAGATTTCCCCCCCCCATGGAACGCTCTCCTAGCCAATTCATAGGCCACCTGATTCGCCTCTCTACTACAGTGCACAATTTCAACGGAAGCAAATCCTCTCGGAAGGACACTGCATTCATGATATATTACCGCTACAATTGTAGTTGAGAAACCTCCATTCTGCATTGTTTGTACCACTTCACTGCAATTTTTGTTCAACAATCTTTCAATTTTATTTGCCACGCCATGCTGTTTCCGTATTTCAGCTGCCCTTGTACATGTAAAATTAGATGCTTTAAATCTTCACAGCACCGTTCTTGGTGTCATACAAATTAGTACTAGTGTTGTTTTAGTGGTGGCACGAAGGCAGTGACTCCTTTTCACGGGATTATTCTCTTCCAGCTCCATTCACGTCCATTCACAGTACTGTTACTAGAAATCTATTGTTCATCCATGGACATAGATTTTTTTTAGAGTGAAATGCACCGTGGGTCCTTCAACTTTTTATGGGTTCCCATCCAGGTCCATAAACTATAAAAGTGTCCATCCGGGTCCTGGATCTATTTAATGAGCTTAACCCAGGTCCAAACCCTCCAACGTAGCAACCAGGGTCGACGTGGCAGTGCCAGCGGGGACAAGATGCCTAACAGACTGTTTTTGGCGGGAAACTTAGTGCCGAGCAGGGTGGAATGTTTGCAAATCACCCCCTACAAGTGGTCAAAATTATGCTGGTGTGCCCTGTTATTTCCCATCGCTTTTTCTCTGTGCAAGTCACACTCAACAAATAGGTGCAAGATGAATGACATAGCACAGATTTCATCCATCCATATATAACGCTACATGAAATAGTTTTGATCTAGTGAGCTTGAGTTTAGCATCCATATAATGTTTAGGTGCTGCCGTAACATGTATCAGCATTACAAAAGCATGAAACTATATTTCATGAACAAAAGACAACTATCTTTCCCGCTGCATAACAGCCAAGTATGTCATGACCAAGAACCACCGTCATTTCAACATTTAGATGAAATCACTTTTTCTTCTTCTGCTTCTTTGCTACATCTCCTAAGTCTTGCACCACCTTGCGCTTGCTAACCCTTCCCGACTTGGTTGCGGTTGTACTAGGGCCAAGCCTTGCAGCTGGTCGGTTGTTTGTGATATACGAGCAATCGGGCAAAGGTTTAGCGACAAGCTCTTTCGTACAAGTCCGTGAAGCCTGTCATCGAGTGTATCATGCTTATTATTGACCAAAGAAAATGTGAAAGCAATGAAATTTTTCTATGTGACCTTGAACTTACCTCTTCGGTCATCATATCGACCATGGAGCTGCCCATTTGTGACAAAAGTTGCTGGCCGGGGAGAAAGTAGGTTGCATCATCTCCTGTAATTATTTTTAGCACACATAAGAGCTGTAATATAAAAACAATGGAATGGTGAGATATGTTGCTATGGTAACCTGAGTGAAGATCGGATGCACATCGACAATGTTAACATGAGCTGCTTCATGAGGAATTGGCACCGATTTTGGCATATGCTCCTTTGGTGGCAAGCCAGCCTTTCTTGTCTTCACAAGTTGCTGCATTGTGACCTGCCAATTTACGAGTGGCTGCATCGTATGATGACACCGTGCTTTGATAGCCTCGGTCCATTTTTTCCTTGAACCTCATGTGGTGCTTTCCTCCTAGACTTGGGTGGTCTGCCAATCCTCTTTTCATAAATTGGAGGTAGAACCTCCGGACCTTGCACACGAAACCAATGGCTCTTGTCATCTGCACGGCCATATGTTGCAGCTGTAAGCCCTTCCAAAGGCCTCAAGCTTGTAACATTCTCGCAACAACCGATTCTTGTGGAATCCTTTCATGCCTTAAGCATGAGATAACATGGCTACATGGTATGCCCGTGAGATCCCACCTTCTGCAGTCACAATGCTTTGTTTTCAGCTTAACAACATACTCCTTACCTCTATCTTGAACCTGAAATACTCCTTCTCCAGCAGGTAACACATAACATGTGTTGGCATTCTCTGCATTCTTTCCCATCTTCTTCCTTATCTTGGGGCAAAGGGGGCCAGTCCACTTTTCTCTCATCTCTATCTGTTTGTTGTAATGCCTTGTCATGAGTTGTCCCTTAATTCTTTCAATCATACTAAGCATCGGCAATTCTCTAGCATCTAGTATATACTTGTTGAAAACCTCACAACTATTATTCAATAGAATATCACACTTAGGGTACTCCTTGAAAAAGGCTCGTACCCATGTATTTGGTGGCATTTTCTCCAACCAGTCATATGCATCACTGTTCAAAGACCTCAATACCTCCATGTTGGAATTCCAGTCTGCGATAGAACTGGACCTGGCACAAGCCCACAATTGGTTCTTTAAATTCTCTCCTTTGAAGTGCACTTGAAAGTTGGAGTACAAGTGTCTAACACAGAACCTATGTTCTGTCTCAACAAACACTTGTTGGACAGTTGGTATTAGTCCCTTTTGTTTATCGATCATGATTGTCCATGGGTATGTATTATCAATCCCTAGATCATCTTTCAAAGTCTCAAGAAACCATTTCCATGAAATGAGTGACTCAACCTCTACAACAGCCATAGCAATTGGGAAGATGCAGTCATTAGGATCAACTCCAACAGCAGTAAGAAGTTGACCACCATACTTGGTTTTGATATGGCATCCATCCAAACAGATTATAGGCCTACATCCACTCAGGAAACCTCTCTTGCAGGCATCTAGTGAAATGTACAAGGTGCTGAAATGACCATCCAAGCAAGTGAGATAGAATGAGGTGCCAGGATTTGACCTTCTCAGCTCATACCCATAGTCCCAAAGGTCATTAAATTGTTGTATCTCATCACCATATATAGTCTTCAGTGCTATGCTCCTTGCTCTACCAAGCTTAGTCCTCGAAGGTGTCAAATTCCACTCCAGCTTGTACAATCTTGGCAAAACTTTTAAGGGTCATCTTCTCATCAGCCCTAAAAGCGTCCAGGTACTTCTCAGCAAGCCATTTAGCGAGTGCACCTTTTAAGAACCCACTTCTTCACACAATAATGGTCTCCCACATATCTCTTTATCAAAAAACAATTCACCCTGCTGTCATGTGAAGCATATAACGTCCATGGGCAGCCTTCGTCACAGATGAGCGGTAATTCTTGATCTATCATTCCTTGGCATTTTTATCTCAACTCTATTCTTCAGGCTGTACTCTGAAATAGCTGCTCTAAGCTCTTCCACTGTGCCAAACATCATACCAACTTTAAAAACTGGATTCCTCATATCTTCGAGCCTGAATGACTTTAAATTCTTTCTCACATCTCCTTTGTCATCCGAATCGGGTAACTCAAGCAATTCGTCATCACTGGACATGCCATCATCACCACTCACATTAGAGCTTGCCACTAGCTTCAGCCCCTTGCCAATTTTCTTCCCCTTAGCAACACCTTCATCAGCCACAAGGTCATCAATATTGTCGCAGAACAGGTCATCATCCCCATCTTCCACCTCATAGTCACTATCAACAAAAAAGTCAGAATCCTCTCCACTCGTCATCACTATATAATTCAGAATCTGAAGCATGAACTTCTGTTTCAGCTCTAGTCCTCTTGTTTCTTTTGAGAGAGTTATAGAACACAGATAATTTCTCACATTCCTTGCTAGGAACATGATGTACCTTCTTTAGACTCAGCACCTTGGGGAACTCGCTACTTGGATTGGCCATAACATCTTCCCAATCAGATCCAGCTACATAGTTGTGATGATCAAAGTACAAAACGAAGTTCTTGACCTTATGAACAAGTTGCTTCATGATTACGAGTGTCCTCATCGAACTAATTATTCGCAACCCATCGGATAACCCCTTCCCGGTAGCAACCAATACACCTTCAAATTTGGCCCTCCGAAACCGTAATCAAGCAGCACCATTATCTCCTCAATTGAAAAGTAACACAACAGCTCTGGATCCAAATGATCAAACCATGACACTTTCCCATCAACATACGAACGATTTGCACCAACTCCATTGAAAAATCCACCATGATGCACTTCTACCGTGAAATTAGATGAACCAGGTCCTAATCAACAAAATCAAACAAAAAATTCAACATCAGAAAAATTATTATTTCTATCCCTATAAATAATTTTGGATCAAGAATAGTACAACAGTTTCATTTGAATTCAAGCTGCAGGTTTAAATCCAATTCAAATTGATGTCGATTGAATCTTGAAGATTTTCCTTCCTAGCGCTAGCAGCTTGGGCCAATTGTTTTCTCTCTTGCGTGAGTAAGCCTAGCAAGCCGTGAACCAGCCCAGTGTAGCGCGTGAACCAGAAAAAAAACGTGAACCAGCCAAGTTCCTGTGTTGCTTTCTTCCTCCTCTCCGCTACCTAACGCCATGGACAGACGACCGAGCGTACGGCACCAGGAATATGGCCGCGTACTCACCAAGCCGTTTCCCCGACATCTCGCCCAAACCTCTTCCAGGCCGTAAGAAAACTAAAACCTAACCCTAGTCGAATAAACTCACCATACACCGGAGGTGGTTCGTCTTCTCCTCGCAGCCTCGGTGCCATGGTTCTCCTATGCACATCAATAGCCACCCCGAACGCCTTCTCCAACCGCTAATCGTCGCTGCTGTAGTCGCGCGCCTCTACGCCATGGACGCTACCGGAACTCTCCAAATCCTCATGTTTGTAGTGGAAATGACAAGCAACTCAAGGGGTGGCTCAGTAAATTATACTCGTGCCCGTGCCTCACCTGCATCGCACGTGATACTCTTGTCCTCGCTGGCACTCGCCACATCAACCCCGGTTGCTAGGTTGGAGGGGTTTGGACCCGGGTTAAGCTAATTAAATAGATCCAGGACCCGGATGGACACTTTAATAGTTCATGGACCTGGATGGGAACCCATAAAAAGTTTAAGGACCCACAGTGCATTTCACTCTTTTTTTAAGACAAGTCCGTTGATAGAAGGCACACGATGGGCGCACCGCATGACCATGGTTGTGGTGGTTGCGAGCCGAGCTTCACGAGCCATAATTTAGGAAGATGGATGGTCAAAGAACGATAGGTAGATGGGTTGAAAGCAGTAGCGGGTGGAGCAAGAGCAAGGGTGCTAGAGATGATTATTTAGTGCAAACTAGACAACAGCTTAGTTTGTGTCGGGTGATATGTACTCTCTCCGTTCTTAAGTTGTTATTTACACTCATTTAAAAATTTAAAAAATTATTTTATATCTTTTTATGATTTATTTAATTACTAAAAACTGTAATATAAGTTATAATTTTATATATTTAAAATAATATTTTAAGTAAGTTGGTTTATTAAGAGCGCAGAAAAATTAGAAGTAGATTTAGACCGCTGTTGAATCACTAATTTTAGAAAAACCTCTTTAGGCCCTGTTCGTTTCATGTCCTCTAAAATTTAGCACTGTCACATCAAAGAGAATCTTACTATTTATGAATATTTCGATCAATTTAATGACAAAACCCTATTGACAGATTGATGTTAATTTTTGAGATGAATCTAATGAGCTTAATTAATCTATATTTTGCTCAAGTGGTGCTACAATGAACCGTCTTCTAATCATGACTTAATTAACTTCATTAGATTCGTCTGGTAAATTAGTCTAGAGGCCTATAATTTATTGTATAATTAAACTTTATTTAGTAATTCTAAATAGTAAGATTCTTTTTGATGTGAGGCCAGTCTCGGTGCATAGTTTCATCTCATACTTACCAAGAGTGCCACATCGGATTTGGAGATATGATTTGATGGATGAAATGGTCACTCTCAATGCACGGTTTCATCTCACGATTTCATAGACAAGTTGCAGCATTAAATTAACATGTATTTGTTGAAATAGGATTGGTCAAAATATATTATGATGAAACTTTTTGTTCTCAATGGGAGTTTCATACCTATGAAACAGTGCCAAATGAGTTTCATCCCCATGAAACTCATTTCATCTCTTTCATATTAATTACCTTGCCATGTCATCACTTTAGCTGATGTGGCGTCTCATTTAATGCTTCGAAACTCCCATTAAGAATGGCACTGACAGCTATAAATTTTAGACCTCGGAAACGAACCTTAGTAAAGTGGACAAGCTATTTTGGGTAATCATTGACGATGCTTTTAAAGCAAACCACAATAAGATTGGAGTTACTCGATCGGGCAAGACAAGACAAAATCATTGGGGCTTCTTGCTGGCGCTTGCCCAAAAACTATACCGCTCACGCCGCTCTTTCGCGGGACGTTTATTATTACTATTTTCCTTTTTTGCGGTAGTAACGTTTATTATTATTATTTTTTCTTTATTGATGGTGCGGCCATCAATTTTGAAATAGATGGTGTGTCTAGATGCCAAAGTTCATGTACCGCAGATAATAAAAAGTCAACACTGCAAAGTACGTTTGTTTTGACTTGTCATATCCAGGATTTACAAATTCGCGAGTAAGAATTAATTCAAGGCCGGCGGTATAGCTGAAAATCGCGACCGTACGTGGATCTAGCTCTATTCGTGATTTTGAAAACGAAAAATCTTGAGGTGCACGAACTCGTCTTTGATTGGACCGACCGACCTAGGTAGCAAAGCTGGGAGCTCAAACCTGGTACGCATCGTTCGGTGGCACCTCGTTTTGGAGCAAGCAGAGGCGAATGGCGCAAGCTAGCGTGCAGCAAGCTACTATTCTATCAGGTAAGTGGTAACGGCTTCCGGGAACACACCGTTCGGCCATGCCATATTTCCGCACGCTTAGATGCACCACGCCATTTCCATGACACTGGCGGAGATCGAGCTAATAATAACCAACCGTTCGTTCCCGTCGGGGAGGGGAGATGTACGTACAAAGAAGACCTGCTGGTTGCTCTGTAGCTTTCCAGACCCCTTGTGTTGTGACCGGTACATGTAGCTAGAAACGCCGGTCCGCCGGCCGGTGAACGGATCGATCATGCGGTCGTCGGCGTCGCGGCTGCTGCTGGTGGCCGCAGCAACGTCCGCCGCGGCGGCGCTGGTGCTGGCGATCGGCCTGTGCACGCCCGGTGGCAGCGACGTCGTCGTCGCGCCATCACCGTCGCCGGTGCTGCCTCGGAGAGCGCGCGTGGTGCACGGCGACGTCGTGACGATGAGCCGCCGCCGTGACCTGCTAGCTGGCGCTGCTGCGGTGACGGCGGCGGCGGAGGAGGAACAAGACTACGGGTACGTGGATCCGCCTCCGGACACGCATCGCCGTGGCGGCAGCGCGCCGATACCGCACAAGTAACTACTCCGGGCGTACTAGTAACTGATTGTAATAATCCATTATACAGTATGCGATGTAGATTTGCAGTTGTATGTATAACTTTCTCGGATCGTACACATACGATTTTTTCCGTGTTATCTCGATGTGCTTTCTGTCTTGTTTCTTTCGCGCCTGAATACAGATCAAAATGATTAACACGACTCCAGCCCGGTGCCACTGCTCTCCATGCCAACGCTTCCACAGTGATAACGTCCGAAACGCCTTCTGTCTTGTTGATCACGGCGAAGCAGATTGTTGCAGTGCAGAACAGAGTGACCGATGAGGACCGATGAACACGGACGGCGAATGGCTTGGACTGTAACTCGTGCTACATGGCTGGGCTTCAATCAAGGGGACGAGGAGAAACGGCCCAGAAGAAATGTTTGCTGGCCCAGGAAAAGTGGACCTGAGCCCGTTCCTTTAGCGGGCTCCGCCTAACCGATCCCAACAAAAGGGAAAAAATCTCTAAAAAAGGAAAAATATTACTACCAAATAGAAATATGAAAAGTTACTAAAAAATACGTTTAACATTTGCAAAAATCATGCAAACTTGCATGTGTGTAGATGGTATGGGGACAATACAGAAACAAGCAGACAAAATTGCAACTCCAAAGACAGATTCGTTTAGGATGTTAAAGACCTTTATTTGCGAATGGTTGAATGCTGTTATGCCTCGATCATTTTACACGGGTGCTTCCAGCACATTCTCTGCTGCATCGCAAAAATGGGTGTTCAGTTACAGATGTGTATGCTGGAAACTCTCGGTATTCATGTGATGGAGATCTTTTGCCAGCATAATATAGCTAGACCTGGGGTCACTTATTTTTTTCCCGAAAGTTCCAGAACACTTTTGTGTCCGGCTATATTAACAAGAAGAAGGTGCCTCAGATTATGGGAAACGAGGCCAAACCGTACAACTCATGACAAAGCAAAGAAATAAAAAAACTCCCTAACACATGGCCGGTCAACTAAAAAAAGACACGGAGCATGTGAACATAAACAACACCACTCACAACACTCCTCTATCAATGGAACCCATCGAGGGTCCTCGTTGCCAAGCTTGCTAATAGCGACAAGCAGCTTCAGCTTTACGACAATGGATCTCAGCACATGCCTCCACGTCATTGCTCCCGAGGCACCTCCCACAACATCCCGCTATATGTCATCGTCGCCAAGCTCAATCATACGCCACGATGCAGCAGCTCCGACTTCATACTAGCAACAATGCTATGAAAAACATCTCGAGATGCATCTCCAAAGAGGCAATGCCTCATCGATACGATCCTTATGGATCACAACATAGGAAAAGTCAACCAAGCTAGGTGTCATCATTGCCGCTATGAATGACTGATGGACGACTAAGGAGACTCCAAGACAACGCCTCCAAGGAGGTGACGACGTCGCCGTTGCCCGCTCTATCAACCTAGAGCTTGAGTTTTCACCCGAAGAAACCTCAGTGATATGGCTGGTTAATGCAGGTACCTTGACAATGCCATGACACCCACAGGTGTTGTCATTGTCAATGTTAGTAGTACTATCCATGGCTTTCACCCGAGCTCTGCACTACCAAGCCATGTCTACCGGGGCGTGTTGTCGTCACCTATACCAAATTCGGAAGAGAGACCCTTAACAAGTCGAAAAGCTTGGCTTCAATTACAGAATATCGCGGAAGTTTTCTAGGAGGCGCTTGCTACGGGGTGAGATGCATTGTCCGCAACAGTCTAGGATGCAAATTCCACCGATAACCGACCCCAACAAAACCCAGAGATAACACAGATGTTAACATAAAAGTAACCATATATCATGACTCGCTGGATCTCGCTAATGTTGATACATCTACATCAATTTACAACAAAAACATGGGATAAGCTTGCCCAACAACAGACAACACAGATAAGGTTGATCAGCTGTTGATCATCTTTTCTTTGATGAATACATTCACGATATTTGTTCCTTGTTATAACAAATTGGCATTACTTGTTAGTTAATAGTTATTGCTGGTTCTGTTGTCTCTGCTGAGGGAAGTTGGGATTCTGTGTCTGATTCTGAAGCCCCACCATCCCCTGCTGCATATTCTGAGCACCTGCTTGCATGTTCCCGTATACCCCTTGCTGCTGCTGTTGCATTCCCATCATACTGGTAGTATTTGCTGCGCCCATAGCAAACACTGCAGGAGAAAGTGGTACACGATATAACAAATTCATGATTTGTGGAACTATATTTTTTATCCATTTAACAGTGAAGGTTGACAACTGTTGAGAGATAAAGGGAACGGTACATACTTTGGTCAGTCATCATTTGGGATGGATGACTCCTCTGTTGATGCCCACCACTTAAACCATACTGATTAATAAAAATTGAAAAAATACAATAAAAATAATGTCAAATTCATGTCTGAAGAACACAAGATATGCAAGCAAGGCAAGAAACAACAGAAAGCAAAACAGCAATCTATACTCTTCATGCTACACTGCCCCTTAGCTAATTAGCAAATTGTGTCCAGGACAGACAAGGCATGGTTACCATGAGCACACAAAACAGCAAGTGCATCACTTGCCGGACAAATAGCTGCGTAAAATGAGCACCTATTGCAAGACAACCAGTCTTTCTTGGGACAAAATAGATAATAGGAATCTTGCAACAACTATGCACATAACATATAAAAATCATCAGATTATCTGACAACAAATTGTCATGTCCAATCTAGTAACAAAGGTATCTCTAAATTTACAAATGTAACAGGACAGATAGAGCATTATATTTGTTCAAAGAAATGCAGATAAATCTAATCCACGAGAAATTGGAGATATAGTGAGGGAAAAAAAGTACACTAACCTGCATTTGTGGCAAAAGCGACTGTGATTGCATAGTTCCCGGCATATTTGCCATCTAAAATGCAAATAAAAATCAGGCAATATTAGCCAACCACAGGTCTGTTTGTTAATATTTCTTTTTGACCGTGGTCTGTTTGTTAATATTTCTTTTTGACGACGGTCTGTTTGTTATTATTTCTTTTTGACCATGGTGTGTTTGTTAATATTTTCTTTTTGACCATGGTCTGTTTGTTACCTAAACAACTGAACAAACTAAGACTCCTTCACAATTATTTGGTTTCATGAACTCACAAATGAAGCCTATAATGCTGAACCCAAGGAAATAATAAGGGGAATGTGATATCTAACCATCTGGGAGTTTGATGATGCCTGTGCAGCTGTGAACATTGCACTGTTAGCAGCTCCAGCAAACTGGCCCAAATGACTTCTGAGCTGATTTCCTTGGTTTAATTGACTCTGGGACATTCCAGGTTGCATACGACCAGGCTGCATCTGCCTATTCTGAAACTGTTGAGATAGGGCTTGGTTGTACTGCATCTGCTGCTGACCAGCTACCTAAAGGTTTTGTACAGAAAGAAATTAATATAAAAAATTATTTCAGACAATAAACGGAATTGGATGATAGAATTACCTGTAGCTTTTGTTGAGCCTGCCCCTGTAAATCTTGTAGCTGAGGCATTGTGTTCTACAATCAATAAGCACATAAAAAAAAATCACATACAGAATGATCGTAACAGTCAAGAAGCAAAGGAAAGTCAAATGTTTAGCTGTCTTACCTGTGCTAGCATCCCAGCAGCTGATGGCCTCAGTTGCTGTTGAGCATGTAGCTGTTGCTGTTGAGATGCTTGTATCAGCTTTTGCCTCTGTTGTTGTGCAGTCAGATGCTGCTGGGGTGATGGCGTGTTCATCATATTAGTGCCTGACCTAGGAGAGTTAGCATATGGCATCGGAGGAGTGGACACGTTCTCAAAATTTGGGGTCCCTGCAGCTCCAGGTGATGGTGCTGGTCTGCCAAGTAACTGTCCTCCAGATGCCTGCAAGTAGAACCAAGGCAACAGACTCGAATTAAGACAGAAAGATCAAACATATGTATGACTTCAAATAAATTATTTCTGTTTCATAATAAAACTATATTCAATATTCTGGAAGTTCAAAACCATATGCCAATACACATGACAGCTAAAAGGAAACACAACATATGGACAATCGGTAGAATAAGAAACAATACCATGGGTGAAGATTAGTGTCATGTAACACGGATTCAAAGGATAACCGTGCTTTTCAATTTGTCTTGAACTTCAGTTGTTTTCAACCCAACGAGCAATAATATGGGTCTTTTCTCAAATCATAATGATAAAGAAGTAATAATAATATTATACAAACCTGAATTGTATTTCCCTGCATATTGACGTTGTTAGGAGTAAATGTTGAAGCGTTTCTGGGATACACACCTGCAAAAACAAATAACAGTTATATGTCGATATTGAAGAATTTTCGTGAAATACATCTCCGAACTCTGATGCAAATGCACTATTTCAAGGGAATTCAGGAATGTAAAGGCATGCATCTCCAGCATGAACGGTAATAAGCGCATCTGTTGAATGATTGCATACGTATCTTATTCTCATATGTGAATGGCAACAATTTTAGCAATTAAGAATAACAGAAAATCCTAGCATAACTGGGATCACTTAAATAGCAAGAAAAAATGAAGCAAACCTCTAAAATGGAAAGGGAGGATCATTGAGAATATCTACACACACAACAAAATTATTGCATACCAGAATTATCACCAGAATTTTGCGCCCCATCTCCAAAAGGAAGTACTTCCACTAAATGGCTAGGAAGAGATGAATGTAGCTGCCTCTGGTCTCCCGGCAACCGTAATCCTGATAATCACATTATTCCAGCAGGGCTAAACATAAGTAAATAGATTACCTGGGAAGTCTAATTGAAATGTTCTCTACCAATATTGATAAAGCATCATGTCTTTCACCTTCACCATAATTTACTGCCGCTCTAAGTAGGTTTTCCTGCTCCTGTATCTTAGCAGCTTGTGCCTTGTCCAATGTAGGACCAAGATTTGCCCCTTGACGAGATCCGAGCCCAGAATTCTTACGTTGTTCAGCAATTACTTTCTCAGCAGTTTCACATGCACTGGCAATCATGTCTATTCTAGCCTGAAAGGAACAAGACAAATGCCATTTTATTAACAGACAGCTAATAAATCAATGAAGAGACGCTATAGGTTTGCATTCTTCATACTCAATTTATCACCTTTAACTTTTCCATTTGTGTAAGCACAGGTAGATTTGTTATCCCAGACAACAGAGTCTCCCTTTTAGTAGTTTCTTCAATTTCCATCTCAGGCAATAGCTTTGATGACAGCATTACAGGTAGTACTGCAATAGACATATAGGTCAAATAAAAATTATGTTGAAACAGTAGTAGTAAATAATTTAGCATCTCAAGCATTGGCAGTATGAAACACCGGAATAGTACCAGTTGCTATTCGGCTGTTACCCTCTAATCCTAGTATACTTAATTATTCCCAAGTAATTTATTGTGAAATTAAATTAAGGCCATAAAGCATCGGAAACCCAAAAGTCTGAAGTTTTGATCAAAGGAAGTACATCAGACAGAGAAAGTTCATGATCGACTCTTCATGTTCAATGCAACCTCGTGAGAAAATCAAGTAAAAATCATAGAGAAAAAATATCCTTATTAGCTTGAGTTTCCATACTTCTACTCCCCGTCTATCCTTGCTGCAAATAACGAAATTGTTGATTTTCCTTTTTTTTTGCCTCAAAGTATATGAAATCAGTGACCAGTTGTACTCTATTCAGGTGTTGAGCACTGTTGAATAGCCAATGAATGCTAGATATTCGTTTAACATAAGACAGTACTTGTTTGAATGAATCCTTTGGAATTGATTGTTGATGTCAATTGGTTTGTATTAGACATTTTCATGACAGAGTTTTTGCTTCACGTATGTTGTTTCTGAAAGCTTATTGCTTAGGTCAAATCAAACCAGTTAAAGTTTCACATACAAGGATCATGAACTCTTAAGATGTCTGTTGAAACCTGCATTATTGAATTGGAGACAGCTTCAATCTATAATTGAAACAATAAACCATGTGGTTCAACTAGGCCATAATAAACGACTAATGGAACACTCTAACGTGCTGAAGAAAACATATACTACTACTAAGTAGTACGATAGTCATCACAGAAAACATGCACTGTACACAAATAGAGAAATAAAGTGAAACTTCGGAACAGCATACTTGTAGCGTTCTCAGCATTGACATTCCTGGGGTACACAACAAAGACTTTGGATACGTTCTTGATGTCCTCCACAATGTTAAAGAGCTCCATGCTCACCATGGAGAACTGGCCGAGTACGTCCTGCCTGCCGTTTCAGCACAAGACAGCCATATCGGTAAGTAATAGCGCAGAAATACCTGGCGGGAGATCCCAATTAACCCTAGGGTCCTCCTGGGCCAAGCAATTGGGGAGCGGATGAGTGGTGGCGGCGGTTGTACCATTTGGGGGAGGCGGAGGGGTTGGTACGGGCGATGACGTCGAAGTCCTCGAGGATGCGGGAGATGGCCTTGTACAAGCCCACGGCGCGCGCCCGCATCCCCTCCAGGTTCAGCTGCTGCTGCACTCCCGCGTTGAGCCGCTCGACCCGGGGAGCCGCCGGCTGCTCCCCTGGGGCCCCGGTCTGGGGTGGCGCGCCGGCGGCCTGTGCCGCGCCTAGCGCAGCCGCGGCCGCGTCCATCGCCGGAGCAGTTGAGTTGGGCGGCGGCGGGGTGATGCGGCGGAGCGGAAGGGGGAGGAGTATTCGAATCGGAAGGTGTCAGGATCAAATTAGCACAGCATGGTTTCCTTCCTCGTCCAGTTTTTAGACTGGCGTGTGGGACCGCTGCAGTAAACACTCAATATGAAAGGTGAGCCCAAGCACTGGTCCAAACCAAACTTTGTAAAATGCGACTTTTGGGCGAATACAATATGTATTTTAGAAATTATAATTACATTTCGTTCTAGTATCGCACAGAACCTAATGATCTCTTCGATACATAAAACCTTATTTATTACATTAATATAAAAGAAATAATATAATGAAACTTTAGTGCATATTGAAGAAAAATAATTACATAAATCAATGTGATCCTTGAAATAGTAGTACCCCTTCTGTCTCAAATAACTTGTAAATGTGAGTTTTTACTATATTCATTAAACATTTTGTGAACCTGAAAAAGTTGTATGTAAAGATTCGGATAATGTTACGTAAATCTAAATACTAAAAATCACTCCTAAATCCTAAGTAAACTCGGATGGAGGGGGTAGCCTTTTAGGGTGTGTTCGTTTCCGGGGTCTAAAGTTTAGAGTTGTCACATCAAAAAGAATCTTACTATTTAAGAGTATTAAATAAAGTTTAATTATAAAATAAATTATAGGCCCCTAGATTAATTTACGAGACGAATCTAATGACGTTAATTAAATCATGATTAGAAGACGGTTACTTGTAGCATCACTTTTGCAAAACCTAAATTAATTAAGCTCATTAGATTCATCTCGAAAATTAGCACCAATCTGTCATTAGGGTTTTGTCATTAAATTGATCAAAATATTTATAAATAGTAAGATTCTCTTTGATGTGACAGTGTTAAATTTTAGAGCGGAGGAAACGAATAGGGACTTAGTTTTCGAAGTGTTCCATGCACCCAAGTCCCAACACGGGAGAAGAAAGAAGATGCTGGCATGTCATATTGCAGTTAAGTACTACTAGTTTCGATCTTTGCGAAAATTCAGTGTCTTTCTGATGAAATAAAGAGGGTCTCTTCCTGCAGTAGGGTTATGAGCCGAGTTACCCAGCAGCTAGTACGTTCCAAAGCTGTCTGATTCAGAAGGGTAATCGCAATTCAGAGAAAAGAAACTCGGCATCCGGACGTCATTACTCCTTTGCGATTCACTAATCAAGAGAGTGTCGGCAGATACAATGCAAAGACGTCACATGAGAGGACAAAGATTCGGGTGTACTCGTCACATAGTAATATCGCAGTACCGATGGAAGTAATTGGTGTTCGTATTGTGTTTCGTATATGGTACCCGGCAGTAGCCGGCGACCCGGTGCACATGCACCGCACATTACGCGTCAGCCGTGTGGAGCACGTACGCAAAGCTCGAAGTTCGAATTCGAAGTGGCCCGCCCCGCCCGTCGTGGATCGCAACAAACTAACCCCAACAGCTCCCACTCCACCACGAGCGCCTACAAAATCTAGCCGCAGAGGCAGAGCACGTAGGACTGCAGCTGCAGCCACCGAGAGGACGCGTCATCGATCGATGCCACGGAAGAAGAGCGCGACGGCGCCGGCGCCGGCCGTGGCCTCCACCGGCTGCTCCAGCCTCAGGTCGTGGTCCTGCCTCCCCGCCGCGCCCCGCCGCAGCCGGCGAACGGTGCGGTCGCGCCGGCCGCGGAGCAGTGCTTGAAGAGGGTGCGTTTCCTGGAGGAGGAGATCAGGCGGCTGAGGCTGAGCAAGTCGCTGCGCCCGGAGGAGGAGAGGCCTGCGCCGCCCGCCGAACCCGCCGGCGCGGGCATCAGGATGGTCAACTTGGCCAAGCCGGCCGGGCAGGAGCGCGCCCACGCCGAGCTCCCTGTCAGGAACAGTGGCAAGGCCAAGGAGGACAGGGCTTCATCCACCTGTGCCGAGAGGGGCGCCGGCGGTGGCGGCGTGCCGAGCGTCATGGCGAAGCTGGAGGACGGGAGCTACCTGCGCCAGGTCATCAGCCGGGCGGGCCGCCGGTGGGACCGGCTGGCCGTGCAGGTGTCGCGGCCCGTCGTCCCCGAGAACGCGGCCACCGCGTCGCAGGTGGGCTCCACTCACTCGATCACCGGTGAAATTGAACACGTCACCCTCTGTTTCATTTTTGGTCATGTGACGCGAATTGTTTCGTCGTCGTCTTCGCCAGGCCCTTGACCGGATGGCGGCGATGAGGCCCGCCGACCTGTGGAAGCTCCTGACGCAGATCATGCCGCTCAAGGACATCGCCGGCCGGGAGGCCCCGCCGGCGAGCCCGTGCGGCGGGCGGCGAGGCTGAGCACGGGGGACGACCTCCTCGAGGCGCTGGTCTTCAAGGCGATGGACAGGATGGAAGGGCTGGTCATGGAGGGCCTCAAGATCCAGACGGCCACAGCAGACTTCACGTTCACCGCCGCCGCCGCTGACGACGACGGCGACCGGCGGCGGCGTACCGGGCCTGTCATCGGTAGTAGTAAGAACTGCCTGGTCCATGTGGTTCTGATGCAGGTGAGGGATCCCAAGCAGAGGTATGGCGCCGTTGGCCACCCCATGATCGGGGTCATCGAGGCGTCCCTGGAGACCAAGGACGGCAGGGTGGAGCTGGAGCTCCAGGGGATGCAAGTTGCGGGGATCAGCCACGTCAACAGGAAGGCGAGTGATGATGGCCGGCGCATCATGTGGAGCGCTTCGCTGAGACAATGCAGGGGACTCCATCAGGACGGCGCCGGTGGCTGCCGTTGCAACTGTGTTCGGAACCCGAATCGTGTGTTTCGACACTAGAGATTATTGCGAGTTCGTTATTTAGCAGCAACTCGTCTTGCGCAATAACAATGCAGACGTTTTTCTTACTATTGTGTACTATTATTTACGCTTTTACCTAATCACGTTTCCTCCGGAACTACGTTAATGGAAATCGACGTGGCTTCCTTCCCAAAACGAATAAAAGGACGATTGATCATTCATTCATTCATGTCTGGCTTTAGGATGTGGAAATGTGGATTTGTATTATCTGTGCTAACCTACGTCCGATTAAGTGGTTTCATAACAAGACCAGTCTAAGTTTTCGTCCAGAGATTCACCACTAGTTGCAATGAGATGTCATGTTCTGACCATTCGTGTTAGTTGCAAATAATTACAACCTCGAACATATAGAATCAAATAATGTCTGATTCTGATCAATACTATTTAATGAAAAACCAAAGCATAACAAAATAAATAATATTTTTATAACCAGTATTTTGAACTATAAGAGATGCAGTGGTCTACACCCAACTACTGTTAGCACTCCGTCTAGTTCAACAAAATGCCTATAGTATTGAGCAATAGTGAGCTACTAATTATACCATGCTAGTAAAAGCAGACCAATAAGCACTCTTCTAAAAGATAGATTTAGAGGAACTATCTTGAAATTGGTAGCTATAGTGGAGTGTTTCTGCTAGCAATATGATACAACGAAGGACACTCATGTTTCAAAATAACGTTACCCAACCACCTGTCTTCCTAAAACCTTCTATGTTTACCATCATTTACATGAAAAGACCCAAGGTTTAAACAGGTATCCTTCACTTTCATTAAACCCATCCAAAATGAGAATCCATATGTTTCTTCTCCCACCTGACCGTGCTATTGTTTGATTCTTCATGTACTTGTTTGTAAATCTTGCCATATACACTCCTCATCCATAAGTTTACATAAATATTTACTTAGTATAAGCATTGGTTTTGAATGTCTATGTTTTGTATTCCTAACCCTTCAATTTCTTTATGGTGACACAAGGCATTCTATTTAGCTAAATAATACTCCCTTCTTTACTAAATTGTTGTCGTCATTGACTTTTTTGTGGCGTTTGACCATTTGTCTTTTTCAAAAAATTTCTTCAAATATAAAAGTAATATGCTACATTTCAAGTTTCTTTAGTGACAAAACATATTCCAACAAAATATATGATATTTGTTAAACTTTATTTGAATAAGACAAACGGTCAAACTTAACAAAAAAGTCAACGGCGACAACAATTTAGTAAAAGAGTAGTATTTCTTTTGATGTCCATCCGATTGCCAAAAGAGATCTATAGTAGCCAACCTTTTCCTGGACCCCTTTAGAAATCTAAAAAAAAGGATAGCATAAACATTACCAAACTTGTAAGCACTGAGTTGGTTAGGACTAGTCGACCTTCTACCGAGATATGCTAACCTTTTCAACTACTCAATTTTTTTCTCATTTTTTTTTGTTCTATCCCTTCTAGTCCGCATCGCTTAATTTCCTATATTGCATTGGATTGGAATATCAGAAATGTAGATTCTTAGTCGCATGAACAACTGTTCACCAGCCATTTTGGTGTTCATTGCAATCTAGTGTTCGCCGGGCTAGTTTTTCCCTCTCATTTAGACGATGCATGATTGAGATCCGCAATTAAACAATTCCTCTAATAGATGTTGATTGTTCAACGAGGTGTAGACCAGAAGCACGTAGAACACCGGTGTCCATAGTACAGAGCCCATCATACTTGGTGAACAGTTGTTACAACAATCCCTTCACACAAGCCATTGAAGTACTTACATCAACATAGGCGGCGTGACGAGGTCGGAACTGAGGTTGTGATCAGCGGAGCCGCCGCCGAGGACAGTGAGGAGGACATGAATACATTTGCGTGACATTGGCAAAGACAAATTGCTCAGTAATACACAATCTTTATTTCGAGTAACAATTTTATGGTACATACTGAAAGTCGCCTAGAGGGGGTGGGTGAATAGGTGATCCTAAAAATTTCTACGAAATAAGACTAAGACGAAAACGTCAAATACCGGAACTTCCGTAGGGTACGGAACTTCCAGGGGTATAAATTGCGGAATGAAACCCTACACAATTCTAATGATTGCAAGAAAGAAAGCACAACCCTATACAATTCTAGGAAATTAACAACACAAAGGAAACTAACAAGCAACCTAGTGAATTTAAACAACAACGCGCTTAAGTAAAAGAGGGAGCACACAAGACACGAGATTTTTCACCGAAGTTCAAGTCCACCAAGGACTCTACGTCTCCGTTGAGAAAGTCCACCAAGGACCGGGTTTCTTTCAACCCTATTTCTCCCTCAAGTCACCACCAAGGTTGAACTTGAGTTTTCCACTAACAAAGTTCCTTTCGGAACGGGTGAAACAAACTTCTCAGGCGTCACCACACAAGTTGGGAGCTCACGAGCACGCCTAGCCGTCTAGGAGCTCAAAGCTCCAAGAGTAACAAATCCAAATTGCAAGCTTGACGGGAGTGAAGATGCTCAAGAATGGAATCAAGTCTCTCAAACTCTTGCTTAAAGTCTCTCACTCGAATCCTAGCTCAAGGATGGAATTTTTGCTTTTGGAGAGGATTTGGAGTGAGTGGAGTGTGGCTCTAGTGTGTGTGTGTGTGTTCGGAATGTGCAAGAGTGAGTGAGTGGAGTGTTGGGTGTGGCTTATATACCACAGCTCCAAAAAGAGCCGTTGGCCTGTCCGAAACCCCGCACCGGAACTTCCGATAGCATATGGAAACTTCCGATATGTCCGATTTAAGGTTAGATCCGGATTTCGGGCACCGAACTTGGCGGAGCCGGAACTTCCGGTACGTAGGGTTAGGGTTTGAAAACAGGGCCGTATCGGAGCTTCCGGTATCCTCTCGGAACTTCCGATGTGGCTTTCCGGAGAGCTTCAAACTCTCGAAGCCTACGGAACTTCGACCGTGACCGGAACTTCCGGTGTGGCTTTCCGGAGAGCTCAAACTCTCTCGTTAGCCTACCGGAGCTTCGGTACCGGAGACCGGAACTTCCGGTATGGCTTTCCGGAGAACTCAAACTCTCTCGTTAGCCTATCGGAGCTTCCGGTACCGAGACGAGAACTTCCGGTATGGCTTTCCGGAGAGCTCAAACTCTCCGTTAGCCTACCGGAGCTTTCGGTACCGGGGACCGGAACTTCCAGGTACCAACCACCGGAACTTCCGATGGGTCCCGAAAGAATAGGCTTGGGATGGATTTTCTTGAGTTTTGTGAGCATCTTCATTCTTTGTCAAAGTTGTGATTTGCATCCCTCTTTATAGTACGACATCCCTATGACTCAAAGCAAAGAATAAAAGAGAGGCACGAGCTTTGAGATAGGTCTTTTCAAATTCTTCATTCATTTCATTTCTCATTTCTTTTCTTCTTTTTGATCATGCTTGCTACACTTTCATGTTCTTTGGATGTTCACTACACACAATCTCATGAAAACATTAGTCCAAATTTAATTGTATTGATATCAATCATCCAAAATAAAATGAGAGGCCTAGATGCACTTTCACATACTACCACTAGTACCGTACTCGGTGGTACTTGTTTAGTGTATTTTAACAATTGTACGAGTTTTTAATTGAAATTATGTTTTCTTGCCATTCGTGATTTGTAAAATTCAACTTTGAAATTCACGGATTGAATTTAAAATCATGAATTTGAAAATCAAGTAATTCAAATTCCATTTCGATGTTCAAGATTTTTTTACAAATTTGAGAAATTTCAATTCATGAAATTAAAATTTGAAATTCAACAAATTCAATTCGAATTTGTGAAATTATAAATATGTGAAAATTCAAATTCAAATTTGAAATCGTAAAATTCGAATTCTAATTTTGATTCAAACTTTAAATTCGGGTAATTCAATTTTGAAATTTGCAAAATTTGAAATTCGAAAAAATAAATTCAGGTAATTCAATTTTGAAATTTGCAAAATTTGAAATTCAAAAAAAAATAAGTTCACATTTGAAATTTGAGAAATTTCGAATTCATAAAAATTGAATTAAATTTTCCTCAAGTCAATCTTTTTTTTAGACAATTCAATCTCTTTTAAGTAATACAAAACTATTGTAATGCACAACTTTTTTATTTTTTCGAAAATACCTTCATACCACCGGTACTCACGGTAGTACCACCGAGTATAAGTACTAAGTTCCAAACACAATTGCATCGTCATCCATGAGCGATGGACCATCGCCACAGGGCGTTATGCGGTCCCTTGCATTGTCTCGGAGAAGGGCTTCACTTCACATCGTGCACCTATAACCATCACTTGACTTCCTGTTTAAGGAGCTGATCCCGGCAGCGTGCATCCGCTCAACCTCCCGCTCGACGTCGCCGTCCACACTGCCGGTCATGGTGTCGCCAATAGCGTCATACCTCTTCTTCGGATATCTCACGGTCTCACACTCACCTGCATCGAAACCATATGTACCACGCCCTTTTAATGACATGCTTGTTACGCCGCGGTCGTGAGCAACATCGATGAATGTGAAGTCCGTCGTGGCTCTCTAGATCTTCGAGCCTTCCCGGATCAACCCTTCCAGTCCACCGCACGGGTTCGCCGCACGGGTTCTACCGGTCATCGGCCTCATTGCCGTCATCTTTTCAAGCGCCTAATGAAGATTGACGGTGACGAGGCCGGACGACCTGTGCAAGTTCCTCGACGCAGAGATTATGTCGCTCGAAGACATTACCGGCTGACGGAACCCCACCGATGAACCTCGTTGAAGCGCTCATCGATCTTCAAGGCGATGGACACGATGGAAGGGTTGATCCTAGAAGGTCCGAAGATCCGGAGGGCCTACTAGCTGACTTCATCGTACCGTCGTCGCCGCCGATGACCTGCGGCGGCATGATCTGGTCCGGGTAGGTGAGGGGTACGAAGCAAGGTTACGATATATGCTATTGGTTGATCGGGATAATCGAGGCTATCTATGGAGACGAAGGATGGCAGCAAGGTGAAGCTGGAGATGGGAAGTCTAGTGAAGACAAATCCAAGCAGCATGTGGAGTGCTTCTCCGTGGCGATGCGAGCAGCTTCGTCGACCATGGCGGCAGCGGTAGCACGACGCACCTAGTTTCGGCGGAAGCGTGGATGTAGATCGAAAATGGCTGATACCATGTTACATGATGGATGGACATTGTACATATAGACTTGGCCTCGGTTTCAATCGTAACCGACTCATAGAGTAATGTTCGGCAGAGTAGTTTCACAAAGGAGGCCAAAGGTGAGAAAACTTTTGATTGAGCTATATAGAAGCTGTTGTGCTAAACAGTATTATATGACTACTCTGGATTTCGGTTTTCGACATCCTGTGATGTAAATGTCAAACCTAATAAGTGAAAACAATTTATTCTCATACGAGAGTATGTTTATGCGGCCTGTGTACAAGTTTATTGCATAATATAGTTGATTTCTTTTGCACCGGACTTAACCCCTGTCAAGTTATTTCCTTTATAAAAAACCTGGAAGAGGAAAACAGAACTGCAAGATATGCAAGCTGGTTGTGAAAGCATGTGTTACTGGGTTGGGAGTTTAATAATGTTGAGTTGTTAAAAAAAGGATGTGTTTTCGGTTGCCTTCCCACTCTCTAAGGAGGGTATCTTTTTTATTTTGAATGTATCAATCCTTACCCCCATTTCTGCGTGTTCTATTTGGTTGCTTCCTGTGCTATTCTGCATCAATCGTTAGCCCTACTGGTCCTGCGACCAGATCTGACCCTAATAAGCACCTGAAGCACAAACTTTTATTGTTTCATTTGTTATTGCTCTACATACCTTGCTTGATCCCAGTTATATTTCCTTGATGAACTTTTTCTCTACATATCTTGCTGGATATAAAAGGTTTCTCTACATATCCTGCTGATTCAGTATGGTGTAAGGTCGTATTTTTCTATTGACTATGTTTTAGCTTCCAGATCATTCCAGTGGATCAAGAAGCACGAGGAGGTCGTCATGTCCGTTGGATTTTGGAACATAGTGGTGCCATATGTCAAACTTGAGGTTTGTTGGACGATTTTGCACCTTAGGAGCTTCTGCAGTGAAGGTTGGTATGGAGATGGACTGACCTATGAAGCTAATGCAAGCCTATCAATGGAATTAGCTCGGTTGCATGCTGCCTCTATCGATTCGGACATAATTGTGCTTTTGACTGCTGTTACAATGTTTTTTTCATCTCTTGTGTCTTCTGCATTTGATTGTTCACAGAACTGTATTGTAGCTGTAAACTTGTAGACTACAAATATGATATTTAAGTCTTTAAGGGAGATGAAAATGGACTACAAATTCTGTAATCTTAAGCAGCATCACGGTGCTCTGAAATTTTGTTTGTTCAAAAATGCAATCAGTTTGAGGAGAACTTGCCACTACCAATTTTTCTAAATGAATATAGATACGAATCAGTCATTTTTTTTAAAAAAAATCTCTTCAGGTGTTTAGTTTAATGTTAGGATCCAATTGTTAAGTGTTGTTTAAGGAATATATTAAAACTTTGAAGTGGGAAGATAAACATATTATCTCTAATTCTATCTTTACTCTATGTTTGTTTTTCGGTCTAAGTAAGTTGAACATGCAAAAGATTTTGGATTGCCTAATTTGTATTAGTAAATGTTACCGTTGTGTTAGCACGGGCAATACACTAGTTTGTAAAGAAAGATAATTCTCTTTTGGTTATAGAACAGAAAGGTTAGCTGTATTGCTACATCCTAGTTGCCATACAAGTTCATTTTTTGGGAGTTGTCGTTTCACAATCTATCTCCCTTTGAGGAAACAAAAAATGTAGTAATCAAATATTTCCCCTCTCTACCCTACCTGGATGATATAAAAAGAGATTTACATTCAATGGGTTCTTAACTTATTGGTGTGAGTACAAATTAAGTTTCTTTCAGAAAAAAATAATGCTTAGAAACAATAAAAAAGAAGTTTCTACTACGGCTTCTAGCCACCACCTTCATCCCCATGCTTAAAAATAAATAAATTCTTCTGAAAAGCCACCACAATGCCAAACGGAGCCTTAGAGAAAAGTACAGAACAGAACAAGAAAGTGTAAGTGCAGCATAACCCACCTGGTGTATTGTGCGAAAACCAAGAATCCCAGTGAGGGAGAGGTGTAAACCACATGCTTCTTGAGCACTATCCAGATAGAATCTATCCAATAAGCAAACAAAGTCGTAAGAATATATCATGGTGATACTCGTTCAGTTTCCATTCCTACAAGCAATTAGAATACAAGTTGACAGTTGATATAAATCAAAGTCACTAAAAATATTAGAATGGTGAGAAATAGCTTTACAGCAACATGAATAAACCCTTTTCTTTCTTCAGTTTATTTTAAAATTTCAAACATGAACCTGAATCCTTCCAAAAGCAAGAAAGGAAATGTTGAAGTACCTAGAGAGAGAGAGACCTTGAAGTATCGACACAGCCATATTTATACTCTGCAATGCCGGCCTCCAAAAAAGCAGTTGAAACAAAATAAGAGCCTTCTCCATCATACACGAAAGGACCCCAATAAGTAGAAACATTGTCCAGTTCACCAAAGTGACCCAACATCTTATTCGTGTATACTTGCACTTGATCAAACAAGTCCGATGATAACTCATCTAAAATGTTCTGCTGGAGCATCGATACTCTAAACAACCACCATGATACACTCAAGCAATCAGATAGATCCGAGTCCGTACGCATGTAAATAAAAGCTCTGCAAAGACAATGAACTGTAGATGAATAAGATATGAACTACTATGGTTGATATATGAGAATGTAACAAATTAAACAGGGGAACAAACTACTATGATCAAACAAAGAGGATGATAATTTGTCACCTTAAAAGGTTGGTAAATTATTGGATTAACTCTATCAATCTAGAGTTAATTATAAGACTGGGCATACATCATGAACCCTGTTGTAATAGTCTGTTTAGAGCTTTTCCATAAAACAGCTCCTTCAGTCGGGGTGAACACGTATCCCGATGTCGACTTCGTGTTATCTTTTGCAAAGTCCGAATCTGAATACCCCGCCACTTGGAGTGAGTGTGATCTTACGTATACCAACATGAGGCCTTTTGCACCTTGCAAATACCATAAGACTTTCTTTATCAATTTTCGAGTGCTCGGGCCTGGATTACTCCGGAATCTACCAAGCAACCCGGTGACAAAAGCCATGTCTAGACGTGTACATACTTGCACATATTGTAAACTTCGCGCAGCCAAAGCATATGGTTTCATCGTCATCTCATTGAGCTCATACTTATTCTTGGGTTTTTCCCAATCCCCGAATCTTTCGCCCTTGGCTATAGGGACAGTGTGGCTCGCACTTGTGTATGTTGAATTTCTTCAACACAATTTTTATATACGTCTTTTGAGACAATCCCAATGCATATTTTCTTCTATCTCGGTGAATTTCTATGCCCAAAACATATTAAGCTACACGAAGATCTTTCATGTCAAAATGTCGGGACAAGAATTTCTTTATCTCTTGTAATAGGCTGATATCACTACTGGCTAGTAGAATATCATCTACATACGAGAACTTGGAAAACAAATTTTCCATTCTTAAACTTTGCATAAATACAGTTATTATCCTAAACATTTGCTTGAAAGCCATGTTTGATTATTGTTCCATCAAACTTCAAATATCATTGTCTTAAAGCTTGCTTTAACCCATAAATGGATCTCTTTAAATGACATCCCATTTGTTGTTTTTCTTCCACGACAAAACCTTTCGGTTGTGCCATGTAAACTCTTTCTTCTAAGTGTCATTTTAGGAAGGTCACTTTTACATCGATTTGATGTAACTCTAGATCGTAATGTGCCACTAGTGCCATTATAATTCTGAAAGAATCCTTACAAGAGACCGGAGAAAAGGTCTCATTATAATCAATTTCTTCTCTTTGCGTAAAGCCCTTTGCCACAAGGCGTGCCTTAAACTTCTCTATATTCCCTCTAGAGTCATATTTGATCTTGTAGACCTATTTACAACCTACTGTTTTGACTCCTTTAGGAATTTCTTCTTAGTCCCAAACTTCATTAAGACTCATTGATCTCATTTCATCTTTCATGGCCTCCGACCATTCGGATGAGTGGGCACTTTTCATGGCTTCTTCATACGAGGTGGGGTCATACTCCATATGATATTCTTTTGTATTATACAATACATAGTCATTTCTTATAGTCGAGTTTCTGATTCTTTTAGGCCTACTAAGCCTTCTTCATTTGGCACAATTTCCGGTTGAGGCTCTTGTGGAGCCTCCTCGTTTGACACATCATCATCTATTTGAGGCTGCTGCAGCTCCCACTCATCCGTGGCAATAATCTTTGTTGCATCTCGATGAATAGGTTCCACATTTATCACGTGCTGTTGGGAAATGCCGGGCCGCGCTGGATCCGCCTCAGCTTGCTCGCCCGTGCCGCTGGGAAAGGAGGGGGTAGTCGGGCCGCGCCGGATCCGGCCTCGCCATGCTGGGTCTCGCGGATCCGTTTCGTCGGTCCTCCATTGCCGCCGGGAAAGGAGGAAGCATCGGGGAGGGCAGGGGCGGACAGGCCGCGCCGCGCCGGGGAGGGAGGGGGCCACCGCCGCATGTGCGGAGGGAGGGGCCGGCCGCGTGTGTGGAGGGAGACAAGTGGCGACGCGTGAGGTGGGTTGGGGAGAGAAGGGGCGGTAGCTTGGGGAGGGAGAGGAGAGAGAGATGAGAGAGAGAGAGAGAGAGAGAGAGAGAGAGAGAGAGAGGAAAGATAGAGGTGGCTAAGAGATTTTTAGGGTTATGGATTTCTTTTATGTGTCCGTCACTCGTTTGGTAGCGGATTGGGCCACCATAGTTGCGAGCCTAGATGTCCGTCACTATTTTACGCTTAGTAGCGGACATGGGCCACCATAGTTGCGGGCTAGGGAAGTCCACCACTATTTGCGTGTACGCTGAAGCATTTTAGGGCAAACGTTTTCCCCAACCATTCCACCATCCGACAAACCAAACAAGTTCTGTAAAAGCGAGTAAAAGTAATTTCCCGTCACATTATCGGATGGATCCGAGCTCAACGTCCTCTTTTCGGTGGCAGAGACGACGATGGCACGTTCCTGCTTGCAGGAGTAGCATCAAGGCGCACACTCCTTTCCGGTGGCACCGGCGTCGCGCGGTCTCCTTGCTCGCTGCAACAACATGATGCAGCCTCCTTCCTAACAGCGACACCATAGTCCTTTCCTCGTTCCGACGGTCTCCTTCCCGAGTCTCACTATATATACAAATTATACTAATATCAATCATTATAATTAGTTCCGCAATGAGCAAAATGAGTCTTATACTCTTATTATGCTACTCAGTCTCTCGATTACATCTTATATATTAGCTGATATGCTTCATCTATGCATGAAAACTGTTCAAGTACTTAAAGATAGTGCCATCATGAATGCCATATTGCCATCTCCCGATGATGCAAGTGTACATTACGTGAAATCAAGCATTTCTTTCAATATTGTTACCCAATTTATCTATTGCTCAGTTTGATGTGTAGTTTGAACAAAATGGTGCTAAATGATGGCACCGAGTTGATCACCGTGGTTGTTCTGCCCCATGAAAATCAGCCCTAATACTGAAAAGGGTTTTGTCGTCGATCCGTGCAGTGATCGGGCCGGTTCCATGCTCGTATACCATACTCATGCTTTTGAGCTTTTGAACAAGATGCCTTCTTCCTCATTGTCCAGAATGATGCATGGTATCGATTCTGCAACACAAATATGGTCCACATGACAATATATCATGTTCTATAAAATGCAAGAAGGTTAAAAGTTTATCACTAAATGGACAGATCAGAATGTTTTGATGTCATTAACAGGATTCAGCACAACTCAAACACTATTTTTTTAAGCTTAAAGCTTTTATAAGTTAGCAATTAACCCATATTAATCCACAACACAACCAATGATCACATGAAAGGTTTGAAAATAAACATCATACTCCGACATATTTTAAATGTACTCTACTAAACTGCATATGAATCCACAAGGAAATCAATATTGTTGGACATTCCGTGGTCCATGCATCCACAATACGTAGGCTAAAAAACTTGAGCGATTTCAAAATTTTAATTGCTCCTCTGGACCCCCTTGACAAATAGATAAATTATTGAATGTGGAATCCATTGCTCCAAAAGTTTAGCAGGTTACCTGCATCATTGCTCTCATATTTGCGCTGAATGTGGTTTCGATCATATTCTCCATCTGCAAATCACATATCAATACAACTCATATATAGAACCACACTCTTTCATCAAATATAGAAAAAAACTAAACACATGAACCTCACCTCCATCACAAACCCATAATGGTAAGCAACCTTTTTTACATCTTCCAAACTCAGTTCAATAGACATATCCTAAATTCAAGGAGAGTATCAGGTAACTTGAAAGATACTATCATTTTCAATTAGTGTAGATAATGCAAGTCAATTAGTTACATCATTTGGCCCATATGAATAAGCGAAGTGATAAAGAAGCGGACCCAAGTTTATCCAGACCTGTTGATTGAAACTAGCATGTAAGAACTATTACAACAGTAAAGTATTGCTGAATATAATGGAGGATATGAGCACTTATTCATAGAATGGTAGAACACCTACCCCACCATCCTTGAGAACATTAGATATGATCTCTATATATTCAACAATATTGTGTGCTGTATCCAGGAAGAAACAAGTTACAATGGCATCCCATGCACCTGGAACAACAGATAATATGTAAGAAAAATGTTTCAATATGACCATTACTATCATATATATATATATCTGAAATTAGAAGTGAACAAATAAAGGACAAAACATCTGCTTCAGGGTCGAATCAAGGTTGTGCTTGTGCAACCCTTAGCAATTGGAACTAGATTAAACCTAGCACTAGAGACTTGCATGATGATTTGGGAACATAATTATTTTTTTCTTGAAAAAAGTAAAATGGAATAAATTTTTATTTCATGAATGCATAAGCTATCATTATCGTGGAAAGATATTGAGTGCTCCTATCCTTGAACAACATAACTCCCAAATGTTAAGAATGGATAACCGGGTTCGTGCTCTATCTAAATTCTATTTTCTAAAACTAGTTATCTTACATTCTTGACTCTCCTTGCTGTAGACATCTACAAAATCCCCACGACACATTGAAAATCCCTCTGTGATAGCACTGTTCATAGAAATGAAAACCAGGAGTTAAGTGAGCAAAACATGCCAAAATGAAACATACAAAAGTAAATATGAATACCTTGTATCAAGAAATATAAACATACAATCCAAACAAACATTAGTTTATTATTGTCAATATAAATCATGTCAAATGCTTGAAAATGGATGAAGCATTAAACTTATTATTCTTGAATATATGAACCTAGTCAGACAACCCAGATTCAAAAGCAAAAGTAACTATCTTCTCTGAAATCATAAAGTAATATAATCCTTGCACACAAACAGAATGAATTCACAAAATTATTTACTAATAAATCAACTTCGGTGTACTAATAATATCAATGAAAATGTTACAATCTTGAAAACAAATGCATCTGAGTGTATGCACAAGATCACCAATCATATACATTGAACTATAAATGTAAACTTGGAGAGACAGGTAGCAGTTTGTAGAGACACTGAAACATAAAAAAAACAAGGCACAATAAGTACCTTGAGGGGTGAATGTCAGGAAATTTAACGGGTCGAAGTTGATCATTATCTGAAAGAGAATTGCAGTTGCTATGCATCCAAGGATATATAGTCCACTCATTGGGTTGTTGGGTGCTGAATAAGAATGTTGAGGTCATTAGAATCATGGACAACAACTTAATGTATTATTGATTCCTTTAACATATATAGATTTTATGTTTATGTCTAAGAGATTGTCATACTGGTTGAGGATGAAACTTGAACAAATCAACATGTAATATGAGAACTCATTCCCCTGGCTGATGAAACCTGTTCAAGATAAAAAAAACAATTACAGGAAAGAAAGAGGGAATCACTACAACATAAATCCTCAAAGGTTTCTAGATAAACCAAATGAATAATAAAAATTGTGTATGAATAACTAAATATAGTCTGTTATGTTTTGCAATGGACACCATATTGTAAGGATGCGCACGGACTACAATGGAGATGGTTAAAGTGTAGTTCATTTCAAACACCAACCATCACCTTTTATGTCGTGGGAGAAAAGACTATAGTTAATTGTCCACTAGATCTCATTGGCTTTAAATAACAAAAGGAGTAGGTTCAAACTAAAGAAGTGGCACAATTTACAAGATAATAGCTATTCTACATTTTTGTTGATAAATGGATGTAATAATCTACAAAATCATATGATAACTTACGCAACCAATTAATGGAATATATTTAAAATTTAAAACAACATATTTTGTAAAATAGATGCCACTCAAGTTCCGAACCCTCGCGACGCCATTTTTTTAGTTTATAAAAGGACTCGATTGGTTCTAAGTTATGAATCTACATCTTCTGCAAAAAAAAAGTTGGTCTTGAGTTCCTGACCCATACCTTTTGTAAAGAAGATGGTCCCATGTCACTAACATATATAATATTAGCCATCTATTTTTAGTAAATTATTTTATACTTATGGTATTCTCAAGCAATAGTTATGTTGAACTAATATTTACATCAAAATTCAATTTATACTTTAAATAGACAGCTACACATAATAAGATAAATAGGATAATGAATTACTTTAATTTGTTAAAATAAAGCTATGAATTAGTCAGTCTACCAAACAATTTAGTTATATTATATGAAACATTGATGATAGAATAGATTAAAAAAACTAAATCAACGTATTTTTTAAAGACAGACCATCCTAAGTTAGGCATCTATACATTTAAGAAGAGGACTATACTATGAACCATACCTTTGTAGAATGTTTATGAATAAGACATAGTCACATTTAAATTATGATGATTCTTCCGAGCCAAGCGTACTCTCTCTCTCTCTCTCTCTCTCTCTCTCTCTCTCTCTCTCCCTCTCTCTCTCCACTTTACTTTGCAATCTTGGTTGATGCTACATTTAGTCCTCATCTCTATATGTTGCATTTGTTTCAGATTGTTCTGATTTTCAGAATGAGTGTCGTGGATTCATATATGAACTGCCATCACTATCCTATTTAGAATATAAGACGGTGATGGAGGGCAGCGAATGACACAACCAACAGATATCTACAAGCAGAACAACCATTCAGGGCCTCGTTTATAAGTGTTATCCATTGCATCACTTGCATGGACATCCTTATGATGTCCCACCTACCCCACCCCCCCTTCCCCACAGGCCACCTTAGCACTGGGTCTCAATGGCCATATTTGTTTGCAACACGATAATGGTTGAATAATCTAACTTCTTTGTATGTTGAAAGCTGGCTGCCTCGGGGCATTATATTATAGAAATGACAGCATAAAAATGTATACAATATCAACTCATTTTGTTCTAGAAAAAGTTATATTACAATACCATGAGAAGAAATCTCCAGAGCCAATCTCCCAAGCCCAAGCACCGGGGACTAGACATGAAGGAGGCCTACAAAATTAGACAAATACAATATTAGCAACACCAAATTAAGTAAAAATTAACATTAAAGTAACCTCTTATGTTTGTGATGTTATACTTGAAAAGGATCAAGGATCATTGAGACAATATAGCAAACTCTATCCACTCAATTTTTAACCTTATCACAAAGTAGTGGCAGGCACAACTTAATCAATTCTTTGTCTTCAATGTTGAAAGCACAATGAACAATTCTATATATCTCAGTATTGAAGTGACACAAGCAATGATCTTACCTTTGCTTGTTCCGGTTAGGGAAAAGACGATTAAGCTCATGAAGAATGGGCTTATAGCACTCATCTCGTTCCCTTTGACCCTGAAAAAAGTACACAATAAATACAACAATATTTTTAAAGTTTGATCTGTTCAAGAAAATTATACTTCACTGGCAAAAAAAAATTACCTCCTCAGCCCAATCCCTCACGATATTTCTCATTATGCGTCTTACCTGTGCAAAATAAGAACAAATGACTAATTATTGAAGAAGCAGAAAAGCATGGAAATGGGTATTACATGCACCCGAAACAGTTCTATGCATTGAAAAATGACAAAAAAATAACAAATGTGGGCCTTAGATCAGAAAGTATAACTTGGCCACAACATCAGATCAGGAAAGATGCAAGATTTAGCATCTGTTACTTTGGTACTCGACCAACTTCACTATATACCATCACTTAGAATACCACCATTTATTAATTGTAAAATGTACCAAATTGAAACAACCATTACCTCATCAACATCGATAGGAAGAACATTCAACTTGAACGGTGAAGTTATGAAATGTCGTGTCGTTACCTAAAATAAAAGAACATGGTTCATATTCCATAATTTGTTGAAGATTTATCTACGAGAGTAGAAGAGTCCAAAAGGATAGGTTAAAGAATACTAATAGGTGCTTGACATAGAAGCTCCATACTGGATAGGCCAATACTAGCATGCTAGCATGCAAATGATGCATGATATCCTGTGCCACACACTTTAATATGTAGTTTAATTTGCTATAGATTGACTGTTCATGTTCTTCTTTTTCTTTTGACTTTTGCAACTAACATTGTGTCACTTCTTAATCCTACCTTAGATCTAAACTTTGATGGGGATGGTAATGCCACCGGTGTGTGATAATTTCACATTGTACGTGTAATATGTTCTGGTTCTTTCAACAGTCTACCTTGTTAATCATATCTGCTGAAGATTCATGGGCCTTTGCCTCTTTTGGGGGCAATCATAGCATTCTTGAAGAGGGTAATTGCTTCTAGCGATAGGAATTCTTGAGCAATCATCCCTTTCACCTGAACGAGCACAATCAGTATGACTATGTTCATACATGTTTGTTGGATAATCATGGCCACCATCATCTACATATTGAGTCATGCCAAAAGGAGGTTTGAATGCCTGCAATGTTATATATGAACCTTATGTCATTAGAGACATCAACAAATAAATATTCGGAAGAGATCATACCTCAAGCATATTCGCAATAAAAGCTGCATTCATGGATATACACCTGTAAAATAATAAAGCAACACATTACACAACAATCAAATCTACCAATACTAGGTACTATCCATAAAGGCTAGTTTAGGGAACCTTAGCAAACAAAAGATTTAGAATTGTATTAAAATGATACCAGTTGATCAACAAACATGTGCAAAAGTCTTTCAGAATAGTATAAGTGGATTTTTTTATTGCACAGAAACACAAGAATGACCATGATTATCAGAAGTGCACAAGGTATAACAAGCATAAGGCACAAAATCTTACTTACCATCTCAATCTTTGGTACTTTAGGCCAAGGTGACAAAGAAGCTCCTACAAAGAAAAGGCGTAAGATGAGAGTGAGTAAACAACATAAATGAGCTTTATAAATCGAAATGAAATGTGAAATTTTACAATGATGGAGCACCTCTTTTAATAGAAAAAGTAAATGTGTGATACTATAAAATATAGACCTTGTGGGTAGGAGGAAGCATGTTGAATGATCGCTCGTATCTCTCGACATCCCTTTCTGCTGCATCTTGATAGCTGTTACCCGGGAAAGGAAATAATCAATTCACATTCGGACTACAAATGTACAATTGATTATGTTCTCTCTCTCTCTCTCTCTCTCTCTCTCTCTCTCACACACACACACACACACACACACACACACACACCGTGTAAAAGAACCACAAGCTTCAAGTACACTTGTCCTCAGCTTAATATTCTAAGGATGCATGGTAGATTGGTCAGCAATGGATATTATGGCAAAGAACTAGTGCAATTCTCTAAGTGTGCTATATATGTTAAACAAACACAACACTTGTTATAGGGGTGCAACTACGCGGAAGTGGTTTGGAATAAGCTACTGGAAGAGCTTCATCTCACTCATTTGGTGAACTATCAATTAACAAAACACAGTTGCATAGATGCAATAAGGACATTGTGGCATCCTCTGATATTTCTGGTGGGGCATCTTGAAGGAGAATAAAATAGGAGAATCTTTCAACATGATGAACAGTGCATGCAGTCACATAGGACATTAGGATGTATCATATTACGTTTTCATGATGAAAGTTGGACGCACAAGCATCATTAACATGTCGACTGCTGTACTGCCATGTACATCACTGCTAGCTAGTCACTTTTTCTTCTTAATTTTAGTACTTGTAACCAAAACTAAACTTGTAACTACTCATTGCGTTCCTTAATTATTAGGCAGCTTCTCTGCCAAGTTTCAACAGAAAAAAATGGCCAAATCGTGTCAGGTGCCGTAGACGACTCATCTTCACCATGCTAATCATGTGACTATGACAGCATTCAGAGGATGTAAATACCACATTGTCATAATACTACAAATAAGTATCAAGAACCAACGTAATGCTTGGTTTTTCCTTTTTAGAAAAAAGACATCAATTAAAAAAACCTACGAAAGAGGGGTAATCGGTCCGTTGATACAAAAAAATGATGAAAACAGGAAATATACACTGGGATTAATTAGTTATACATTTGAATGAAGTTTCTAAACTACCATTGTTTGTCTGGCTTCACTTTAATTTTTGTATGTGCTAGATAAAATTATTGTTGTACTTTTTTGAAATCTGCCGTGCAACTAAGATGAAATTTCCCGTGAAGAATACATGCTACGTCTTATTTTTCTAATAGTCCACCATGGAGAAGAAATCTATTCCCAGGGTGAATATCACGATGTCAATAACATTCTTCACTGAAAGGGCAGGAGAAGAGTAGGAAGGTTGTTTCCTCCCTATTGCTACTATTAGTCAGTGTTTAAAAAAGTGACCACCTAAACTGCTTAAGCGCTAGGCGGAGCTCAACTGCTTCGCTTGTAATAATTAATATGTTAAAAAAGGTGTTTCTCCTATTTGATCAACAATTGTGTGGTTTTATGCAATGTTTTCATCATTTTTGACATATTTTTATATTTATTTTCTGAAAACACAAATGCCTTAGAACCGCCTACGACCGCTTAAGCGCTAGGCGGTGCCTTACCGCTCACTTAATCTCTTTGCTTTTTAAAACATTGGTAACAATAAAAAATTATAATTATTTCCATCAATCTTGTGCACTTTGTGCTTGAGTGTATATGATTCTCGTATTAAGCAGGTACATAAGGATAAGCATTTTTTCTCAAACTTGACTTTATTTTGAATTCCACTTGAAACATTGTGTACCTAGAATTAATGCAACAAAATGAGATCTCACATGCATATTTTTTAAAAGTTTTAAAATTTTTCATTTCGAATTTTAAACTTTTCAATTGTTCTAACAATAAAATTATCAATTGTTCCACTAGTAAAAATTAATTGTCTCAGTTGTGAAAGTCAATTGTCGTGGTAGCAAATACTAGTAGTTCTAGTAATTTTTTTTATTTTTCGATTTATTAATTATCAATTATTCCAATGATGAAAATAAAAAATTCAGTATTTTTAAAACTTATTTCTATTAAATTTAAATTGTGTACTTGATCCAACAGTGAAAAATCAATTGTTCTAACTACTAACAACTAATATTCACTACCGGAAAGAACTGATATTCACTATTGTTACAATTTAAGAAATAAAAATTTAAATTCAAAAAAATAAAATGAAAATAACCATCTTTCGCACCGATGTCAGTCAATATCTTCATAGTCAATAATCTGTGAAAATCATATTGAAGTGCTATTGTAGCCAATATGTTGGGCCTTTCCAATTTGAATAAGCTCGATCTGAAGATGACTACAAGAAAAAATATCTTGGGCAGGTCGACGCATGATGTTCAACGCCCTGATGGCTTGGTGTGATGTAGAGTAGGCAAAAGGGCAAAACAATATCTACTTATATATAAAAGATGCAACCCACTACAGCTCATTAAATGCTAATTCTCTCAACTCTCGTGCTGCCACATCATCTCAATAATTTTCACCGTTTTTATAGCAATTCTCTCAACTCTCATACTGTCACATCATCTCAATAATTTCCACCATGATGCTTGAGTCTCAGTTGTCCATCTATCAATTAGCAATTTAGAATCCAACACCGAACATAGATGTTCCAATCTCTCTACTTATTTCTTAACAATAATACTTAGCATCACATATATTATTAAGGAATTCCGCAGCAAAGCGCAGGGCATCACCTAGTTTTAACGGTCATTAAGGCCATAACCAAATGCGAACTGGAGTAGCAGCTGCTAGAAATTAATATTGATTGTGTTGAGGAGCTTTATTTGAGATCCATTCGATAGGTTTTTTATGTTTATACATAAAATGGATTTGATTCTGTAATACTTTTTAAACCAATTTATTAGGTAAGCCGTTTGGAAAGCCGCACTGTAAAAAGCTACTCCTTCCATTTTTTTGTTACCTTTGACCGTTCGTATTATTCAAAATATTTTTTAAAATATGTAAAAGTATATACCGTGTTTCAACTTTCTTTAATAGTAAAACGAGTCATAATAAAATATTTGATAATTTCTAAACTTTTTAATAAGACGAACGGTCAGACACAATGAAAAAACGTACGTGACGTCAATAATTTAAGAACAGAAGGAATACTATTTTTTGTTAAACAATAATTTATACTAAGTGCTTATGAATACTTCTAGTAAAACTTATGTTATGAACCATTCAATAAACTGCTAAATATATATTTAATCGTTTTGTTGGGTAGCATAATTATATATTTTAAGACATGTTTTCTCGCCTATATAGCACTTGTTGAGGTATGGTCCTGTCTTAGTCCAGCCAACAGCGGCGCGATAAGACCACGGCGCAACGTGCAGTGCAGTAGCGGCGTGATAAGACGGCGGCAGCAACATGCGGATGGGACAGAGAAGGATTCCTTGAGGACACAGAGGAGAAGAGAGCGATGATGGGGATGGGATGGGAGCGCGTACTTGGCATAGGCAGCGATGATGCGACGAAGGGACTTGATCTCGAGGGTCTCCTCCTGCTCGCTCATCTCCTCCGTATTTGGTAATGCGGTGGCTCTCAATTACCTCCTCTAGTCACATATATATATCCAGCAAATATACATACGTTTGGACGAGAGGTTGAAGACGGATAGGAAAACTGGACCGGATATGAAGCACCTGGCTATTAGTATTTGTCTGGTCATCTGTCTTGGGAACAGTTAGCGAGCCACAAACAGGCTGCACGTGTCCGTGTTTTTTCTTTTTTGATTAAGACAGGCTTCACACGTTAGTTTTGGTATAGGATCGTTTGATTGATCCGTTCCTGTCACACATGAGCCTTTTATCCTTTTTCCATGCGCCAGCTCGCGGCGCAGTGGGCGCGCAGTTCGAACCTCGTGTGTTACAAACCCCACCACACAAAGAGATGCTTTTGTTCTTGCTCACCGGCGTATGGCATGTACTCAATGGAACTCCAATGCTTCTGTTCTCTTTTGTGGGTTATTGAACTCCATGTACATATTGAAATTAACTTATGGACCAAATTCGATCAGATTAGCTAGATTTAGTGGGTCAAGAATCTTTTTTATCAGTCATATAAGAGTACTTATCTTTATGAACACACAAATGCATATCTTACCCCTATGAGCACACCTCCATAAGACTCAATATAGTCATCTCACTATCTACGAAACATCGCATGTTATATTCTAGGACGGAAGGAGTATAACTTTTTAACATGTTGTTGAAGGTGTCTCTTCGACACAAAAAAAGGTCTGTCCACCCGTGAAAAGAAGAAAAAGAAGAAAGCTAGACCCAATTAGAGTCCGTTACAGTCAACTACGTTGAGGCTTCATCCGATCGACTTCTTCTTTTGCATGCATGCCGATGTCCAGGCCTCCGAGGTGAACCTCATCAAACCTCTCTCTCTCTCTCTCCTTCGACAATGTCGTGAGTCCCTCAAATGGTTGTGTCGCGTTCATCCGACCGCTTTAATATTATTATTAATTTTTTCTTTATCGAAAACATCAACATTCACCATCTCCGGCGAGCAGCTATGCACACGCCGCCGTGTCACAGTGGCAGTGGTTATCCACACGAAAAGGAAGACGATTGGTTGTTGTGCCTTGCACTCTAGGACCCCCTATATACAGGTAGCGCAGTCCATTAGACCCATGGACCAAACAATCACTTCTGGAACAACCGGTATTATTGTTGGAACAATTAACTTTAACTACTGGAACAATTAATTTTTAGTGTTGGAATAATTTTAAAAAATAAAAATAAAAAATTAAATTTTCAAAATACTTAAAAATACTAGAACAATTAACTTCTACTACTGGAACAATCAAGTTTAGCTACTGGAACAATCAGTTTTAACTATTGGAACACTGATACACAGAACAATTCAAATTCATAATTGAAAAATTGATTTCTAAAATTTTGAAAAAATATATATACATGTGAGATCTCATTTTGTTGAATTAATTATAACGAACACAACAGTGAAAACAGATTTGAAAACAAAGTTTTTATTTCAAAGAAAAATCATTTTACTATGAAATCGAAACAAATTGGTGTCAACCAATCACGTTCTGACATATGGCGCACGCTAAGTGTAAGCTACAGTAACGCGCGCTACATATAGGGATTCCGTTGCACTCTTGCTCTTTCGTGGACAGTGCCGGCTCTGAGGCGGGACGATCAGGGCGATGGCCTAGGGCCCATCAGAAATAGGGGTCCCGAACTTTGGACTGCATACATACGTATATTAGTCATTAGTCAATTGCCCAATACGACCACGTAACTTCTACTTCAGACAATGTAAGAGCATCTCTAAGAGAGGTTCAAAAACTCTTCCTAAATCAAATAATAGGGGATTTAGTCTAAAAACTCATCTCCAACAGTCTCCCAAAATCATTCCTACATTTTGTTCGTCCCTAAAATCTCCTTACTTGTAGCTAGAAATTACAGGGGAAATCGGGGCCTCCAATCCTTCTATTTACAAGAGAATTAATGTTGTTGTGGCCTCAAATGCTGATGTGGTCCAATCAAAAGTATTCTTGACCATTTTTTAGGGATGACTGTTGGAGGAGGGAAGAAAAATTACCCCTAACAATTTTTGGGTGGTAACAAAAACATGTTTTAGGGGTCAATTTTTCGAGGAGCTTTTGAAGATGCTCTAAAATGGTTAAGATAAGAATGCCCATAAGGCTGCTAGCCCATAATCTATACATTGCCTTTTCTTTTCCATTGTTACCTATCCCTATTTTATTTTATCTACACTACCTGGAGCCCTCGTCTTTCCGGTCAAAATGAAACGACGACTTCCTTGGTTGATGCTTTGAATCATCATGTTCGTAGCAGCCGCAAATTGACGATCTTCAAAGGCTTCGATGATCTTGCATCGTGGACTAAATTTAGGGATTAAAGCTTTAATTTTTTTCATCCAGTTCGAGATCACATTACCCGTGGCAGATCAGAGATTGGATTTGCACATAAAGTGAGTACAATTTTCTATCACTAGTCCCTCAAGTTATCAACGTTATTCCCTATAAAATTTGAGTTCGACAGATGACAGCATTGGGGCAGAATTGTCCCGTGATTTTTTATATTTTGTTTCTGAAGGTATATCCGCATATGCTATATTTCTTATTTTATTTTTTTAATTCTATCATTTCGGTTGACTGAAATGAGACTTTACTTTTTGACCATCAATGAGCACAACAAGTGGCAACAAAATCTTATTAATTGGTTTATAAGTTTTCTTCTTCTTTCTATGATATATATAATTCATGAGTGAATTATGTTCATAGGCTCGAGGGCCCAATCGTTGAGCTTGCCCTAGGCCTTCAAAAGTATAGAGCCGGCCCTGCTCGTAGGCCGAATTTTGCAAGGCTGTTTGACTCTTGTGTAGGTATATGGGGCCAAAAGGAACACTCAGCAGTTCAACAACACATTAATCTATTTCTTTTATTTTAATTATGATTTTCTTTGTATTTTTGTAAGAAATTCAATGCAAAAGAAGGAAAAAATGGACTTTGATGGTTGCATGACGGTTTCCTGTTGTACTAAAAATGAGAGCCCGTAATCATACAGTGTATTTGAAGCCGAGCCATAATTATCACTCTAACTGAGCTTAACCTATTGCTATATGAGTTTCGCACATCTAAGGGGAGACCATAGTGGGTTATGAGAAAGAATTATATGAGTCAAGCTTTGCGAGCAATGAATTGTAGATAGCCTACTTCAAACTTGCATTAATTGAAAATTTCATTATAGTTGACATTCATAATTCTCAATTGCAATCAATTCCATGTAACATCCCTGTCCTTAATTAGAGTTCCACGTAACATCCATATCCTTAAATCAGAGCTTGCTCAGCAATGCTCTATGCAAAGAGAGCATTGGAGGTGCAAGTTGGAGAAAAGGATACAGGAGATTTAAGCTATGTCGTCTTTAGTAAATTAAAAAAAAGTAGCTATTTATATTAAATAAATGTAAGTAAAGTACATAGTTATTTAGTCTTTGAAGAAACATGTGAATACCATTTTTCATACACATGCTTCAACTGATTGTATTAATTAGGTAAAACTTATTAATTTAGAAAATATTTTTATCTACAATTAGATAAATAAAGGGAAATACTTATGGACACTTTGCTAGCTTAAAGTATACATATATAGTGTTCAAATGGGTTGTGCAGGGATCAACCTAAAGCATGTAATTTTTAGCCCGGACCAGACAGATACAAATTAAGCCTACTATCTCTGCTTTCAATACTCCTTAATAAGTTTCTTGAGATTATCATTCCGCTGGTGTTTGGTGTCGCCTTCGTGATTTTGTGTTGGCTTCACGTCATATCGAATTTATGTTGCTTATGTGAGTCTAATGCGTGTAATTTATGATGAGAAATTCACCTAAGGTCATGTACAATCCTGGAGATAGGGTTCGTCACCAAGAAACTCAAATTTATCATCCAGACAGTTATAAAGACAGCTCATATACAACCTACAGACAAAGAGTCTATCTCTAAGTTGTTTAATGCTTTGCATGTAACTACAATCAACTAAAAATGTATTTCTATACACCATTGTGCGGTTCTTTGATGCACAACCCCTCACATTCACCAATCTTTTTGGATACTAGTGAAGCGTCAAAGCCTCACATTCAGCCACCAGGTTTCAAATATTAAATTTATCCAGATCAATTGCAGACTCCTTTGAGTTGCCATATTCATCACCAGATTTTTTGTTCTTGCGTTTTGTAGCGAGCGCAACCTTTTAGCTGCTGCCTTTTGACCAATTGGTTGTTGAGGCATTTCATCCCGCATTCCATCAGAAATTGCCTCATCTTCTTGTGAATCTCCTTCAAGGTGAAATGATTTCCTTTTACGTGCATTCTTTAGCTCTGTGTTGTATGTTTTCACTTTGGCTCATCTCGGCACTTTTCCGAACCTCCATCGGAACAAAGGGTCTTTGTTGTCATCCACATAGAACTTGTGTATTGCATCAATCCACATTTGATCTGAATGTACACATGTAAATACTCTACGAACCTTAACATAAACACACTCAAAGAGGTTTGTTCACCTGTTAATCTTGTGCCATCTATCCTTGCATTGCTTCTAATTTCTTCTTCGAAGTGGTGGGGTAGTCTTGTTGTATGATTCAACAACATCACTCCAATATTGGTTATCGACCCTATGTGCTCCACAGGAAGAGTTTGTTGAATGTTCTATCCAAGCGTTCATCACTCTAACATCCTCTTCTACAATCCACATGATTCTCTTATCAGTCCTAGTATTGTCATTGGTATTGCCATTGCCATTCAAGAATTCCGCTGAGGCTGGTGAACTAGCATCGTTGTTTTCACACACTGGACTAGACAAAGGGTTGTCGTGCATAGCTCAACAAACCAAATGAAAATTGTGTGCTTGACTTGTAAAATAACTCATGAAACCACTAGTTGGGCGTACATCTTTTGTCCCTAGAGACGGTAAGTGGGAGGAATGGAGCAACAGAAGTAGACCATTTCCCAATTCAAGCCATGACGTTGCAGTTTTAAAAAAATAAGTTGTTACCGTCGAGACGTATCTCGTGTTCTATCACTTCTCCTTTGGTTCTATCGGAATGTATATAACAAAAATTAGGCTATATGGAAAAGGGAATTACTTTAGTGAGCAGAGGGGCATATGAAATCATAGCAATCAGTTTACTTTCAGTCACCACAAGAACTGAATCAAGAAATATCAAAACTGAACATTCCACCTTTAACTTTCTAAGCTCAAAATAGTGCTAAAAATGATCATCCCAAACAGAACATTCCACCTTCTAAGCTGAAAACAGTGCCAAATTCTAAGTTGATCATAAAAATTCAGTGCAAAATTCTAAGCTGAAAATAGTCATAAAAATTCTAAATTGATCATTCAGTGCCATACAAACTGAACATTCAGTCATAAAAAAATCTAAATTGATCATTCAGTGCCATACAAACTGAACATTCAACCTTTATTTAGGACTAGGTGCTAAATACAGTTTCTTTAGTATGAAAACAAGAACATTTTCAGTAGGAGGTGTTCCGTGCAGGCTAAGCAAATCAAAGAGGCATAGACCGATAAAAGGTTAGTAGTGTCAATATATTCACTACAAGATATTTGGCTCGTAGAGGCATATTTTTAATATAGTAGAGACATTTTTATCATGTCTCTAGACAAGTGTAGAGACATTTTCGAAAATGCCTCATAAATGCCTTGTCATGCATTGACTCTATGAAAATAGAGGCACTGTGCAAATCGTCTCTATTAAATATAGTGACAGCTTTGATAGAGGCATTACAAAGTGCCTCAACAAATATAGAAGCATTAAGTAATGATAAATAATATGAAAAAAATACATGGTTGGAAAGGCTTGAACTCAAGACCTCATGGAGAAGCAATACAAAATTGAGCCTTGCTAGCCAACTCATCCACTAATAGCTTTGTGTGTATTTTTCACAGTTTATTGCTATAACAAGTTCATTGTACTAGAAAATAGTGCCTCCATAGTAAAAAAATGTCTCTACTAGTGTCGCTACATGGCTTAGGCATTTTAATATGTCGTTAAAGTGTCTCTATATTATTTATGTTTTAAAGTGACTTAAAGAATGCCTCTACAATCCATTTGGGGCATTGTTTTTCTAAAGTTTATTAAATTGCGTCTCTATGTTTGAGGCATATTCTCAAGTGCCACAAAAATTGCCTCTAGTGGAAAATATAGAGGCAAATTGAAAACTGCCTCTAGAAAAAGTGACACTACAAGAGCTTTTTGTTGTAGTGATTTCAGTCTAATTGCAGAATAGTGGAAATTATGCATGTGGCAATTCTATGCATCATTTTATAAGCTGAAATCTACGCAAAAAACAAGGCATCACACTGCATTATTCTTCTCTTTCATCCATCTCTTTCCTTGTTTGGCTGGTCAAGAAGTCAGCTTATGCTGGGTGCTTAAAGCACACACAAGCACTGTTGCTGCTTGGAATAAGCAGCCAGCATAAGCTGGCTTTTTATCAGCCGAACAGGGCCTATATGCTTAGATATTAAAGTGGTGGTTGTTTGTTCTAGACATTAAAGTGAAGAAATTGAATATGAAGGACTCTTCATCTGACAGTATAAATTGTTGCTACATGCTAGGTAGCTTTAGAGAACTATTGTGCAACATTTTCCGTGGCATTTTAGCTTGCTTGCCCAAAACTATTGCTAAAGTATGCATGATTATTTAATTAAATGCATTTTCAGAGGTCAAGCATATGATGTACAGTTGTAAAACCTTTTTATGTGATGAACTGATGTGTTGACAATTACATCAATCGGACATTGAGAGCTGTAGCAATCACCATCTAAGAATGAACAAAATTAATGAGGGATCAAGGATTAGTGATTACCAAGATCCAGGAGATGAGGGATCAATGTCGGCCGCATCAAACTAAGGTGAAGACAATGTAGAGGGAAACAGAAATCCTTCTGTAGCCTCTTGCGAGCTGGGGAAGCCACCACCGATAGATCTGAAGTTAGGTACCATCATCGTCGGGATGGTTGACGTCACCGCTACTGACCCGCCACCAAGTTAGTGAGAATGGGACGACGGTGCTAACTCGACACCACGATTGAGAGAACAGCTTGGCGCCATTGCGCCGCCACCACGACCACAGGAGGAACCCGCCATCGCTCCGACATCGTGACCTAGGGTACAACCTCGAGCGTCGCCGCCTCATCAAATTTACATGTACATGCTTGGATCCTTTATATTTTTATTATATATTTGTATATTGACCAAAGGAACATCCATATTATCAACCTAAAAACATCAAATTGACCGGGCGAAACGGTGCGGGATGGCCGCCAAGCTCTCGGTGCTCGCACGGAAGCACCGTGCCCGTGATGGCCGCACTAGGTGGCCCTTGGGTTTGCCAAGATCCACGGGCCAAGCGGCTCAAGCAGCGGCAGTGCGCTGATGGGAGGACGCGTGGGCAGGAGGACGGCGGCGATGAGGGAGGCTAAGAGGCCGGCGGAGGCAGCCGCCGGAGTTGCGCGTGAGAAAGAAGCAGGAGTTGGGTGGCGACCTCCTCCCCACGCTGGAGGCTAACATGCTTGGATCCTTTATATTTGTATATTGACCAAAGGAACATGCATGTTATCAACCTAAAAAACATCAAATTTATGGGCCATCTAATTATGCAATATCAAATAATTAAAAATATATTAATATGCTTCTTCTATGTTATAAAATGTCTACCATTATTGTTTGTATTTTTTAAAAGTGTGTAACAATGCACAGGCATTTTTCTAATAAAATACATTAAGTTTCTTTCTTTTAAAAAAATAGCGCTTGGTTGGGAGACTTGACTTGATCCGTACGGATGCTGTTACGTTCGATGCAGGGAACCGACTAGTACATAACTTAAACAGGAGACAAATCTGCGAATCGGATCGGGAGAGGAACCCTAATCTGACACGAAGTTGTGTTTGTGCGAATCAATAAATAGCGTTACCTCTCATCGGAAATCCGGTCGCCCCAGGGATTCTGCAGCGCACGCCGCCATGGGTTGGAGCGACAACGAGGATTACGACTACTCAGACGATGATGAGTACGACTGCTGTGAGTCTGAGTACGACGACGACGGCGCATACGTCTCAGAAGAAGACGATCCCGTGGACCGTGCGGGCGAGCCTAGTCCCTACGTGCTCGAGATGGAGGACGCCGTGCGGCAGCGCCAGGACGCCGCCGTGAAGGAGATCACGGACCTGCTGGCCGTCCCGCGCGGCTTCGCCGCCGCCCTCCTGCGCCGCTGCCAGTGGGACCCCGAGCAGCTCCGGAACGAGTGGTTCGCGGACAACAACGGCCAGCGCATGTGCGAAGCCGCGGGCCTTCCACTAGCGGACGGCGGCGGCTTCGTGGCCTCGGTGGTGAACGAGGCGGGCCTCACGTGCGCGATCTGCTTCGACGCGTTCGGGCCCGGCGAGATGCGGTCGGCCTGGTGCGCGGCCCACTTCTACTGCCAGGAGTGCTGGCGCGGGTACATCGGCGCGGCGGTGGGCGACGGCCCGCGCTGCCTCTCCCTGCGGTGCCCGCACCCCGGCTGCGCGGCCGCCGTGCTGCGCGAGCTCGTGGACGACGTGGCCGGGGAGGAGGACCGGGCGCGGTACGGCACGTTTCTCGTGCGGTCGTTCGTGGAGGAGGGCAAGAACAAGCACGTGCGGTGGTGCCCGGGCCCGGGCTGCACGCGGGCCGTGCGGTCCAACATCGGGCTGGGCCTGTACGAGGTGCTGTGCGCGTGCGCGCACGCGTCGTGCTTCCGGTGCGGCGAGGAGGCGCACCGGCCGGCGTCGTGCGAGACGGCGCGGGCGTGGACAGCCAAGAACAGCTCGGACGGGGAGACGATGAACTGGGTGCTGGCCAACACGAAGCACTGCCCCAGGTGCCGCCGCGCCATCGAGAAGAACCACGGCTGCATGCACATGACGTGCGGCGACCCGTGCCGCCACGAGTTCTGCTGGCTCTGCCTCGGGCCCTGGGCCCACCACAAGGGCAACGAGTACTACAAGTGCAACCGCTACGAGGCGGACAGGGCCGACGGCAAGTTCTCCGAGGACGAGCAGCGCCAGAGCCAGGCCAAGGCCTCGCTCGAGCGCTACCTCCACTTCTACGAGCGCTTCCAGGCCTACGGCGACTCGGGGAGGAAGGCCCGCGCGGACCTCGACGGGCTCAACGCCGGCGGGCTCGACGAGTTCGCGGAGGCCCTGGGCGTGCCCATGGACACGCAGGTGGACGTGCTCCCGGAGGCGTACGAGCAGGTCATCGAGTGCCGAAGGGTGCTGCAGTGGACCTACGCCTACGTCTACTACCTGGACGAGGAACGCGACGCTGTCAACAACAAGCTCCAGGTCATCGACCTCATCCAGTCCCGGGCCCAGGACGCGCTCGAGACGCTGCACCGCTGCGCCGAGAAGGAGAGGCAGGATCTGGCGTTCGAGGCCGCCGCGGCCGCGTATGCCCCGGACAAGCGACAGGAGATGTTCAGGGCCTACAGGGAGAAGCTCGTGCACCTCTGCACCGCCATGCGGTACCAGTTTAACAATCTCGTCAAAGGATTTGAAGATGGCTTTGCCGAGATAGGCTCCTAAGCATAAAATTTTCTTTTTTAATCAAAATTATTACTAGTATTCTCTTTCCATGCAATCCCGGCCGGCTCAAGAGATTGTTCCTTTCGTTCATATACCATGCATATAATTAAGCGAGCTCCATCGCCCATTGAATAGGACAAACAATCAAATGTAACAAAAAAGTTTAACAAAGGAGGAAGCATTTTGTAGCAAGGTTTCATCATGTAGGTTTATCATCTGTTGATGTATGAAGAAGCAATAATCTCGAGCCGAGACCCCTGACCTCCGCTCCCCTGGCCCGGCATGTAAGTGTTTCCGTTTAATATAACACTACATATATTTCCTTTTTTTTCATTTGTCTAGACTTCGACAAGTCTTCTCCATTTACTATCAATAAATAAATAAATTACTGTCCTTTTTATAGGTTATAGTCACCGAGACAACTCACCATGATATCTGTGGAAAAGATATCTTTGTTGAAGTTAGTCGCACAACAAAAAAAAAGGAAGATATTTGTGTTGAAAAGAAACCTGGGTCTGTCTAGACACACACACATACACACACCGAAAAAAGGAAGATATTGTATTGAAGAGGAACCTTGGATCTGTCTAGTTTTAAAAAATGAAAACAAGACCAAAGGAGTACGCAAACTCCTAAATCCAAGTGTAACTCAATACAAAACTCATTCATTTTTTTTTGTTTCAGATAATAACAAAAACTGGTTAAATGCCACAAGAACGAGTTTCAAGGCAATAAATAGTTGAAAAGGTGTTATGACCAATAAATAAATGACAGAATTGCAATTTGTAGTAAAAAGAAAATGAAAATACAATAAGATGTGGAAGGATTATGTACAAATATACAATGATTTTGACTAATACGCAAGGTGTCTATTGTTATTTTTGCAACAAAACAGTAGCGATAAAGTTAGGATTTACTAGGGAATGTAGAAACTCAAATGGAAGGGAGTAAACGAGAAAATAGTTATATCTAATGATGATGTATTGATGTATATTTTTCTCTTCCACTTTTCTTTGTAGATATACTATAAAATTTTAATTAATACAGGTAAATATGAACAAAAGAAGCACTAGACAAACAGTTTATGATGAATGAAAGCTACTTGATTATTCGGCGAATAACATCGAAGATAGGTGGACAAAGCATAGGCTTCTGTCATAGGTTCTAACGGCACTGCTACTTGTCGACATGCTTCGGGATGATGTCTATCGCCGGGATATTTGTGGATCCATGGATAGGTGCACAATGGCAACAACGTACAAAGTCCCCTTAAGTTGTCGCACGTGTATGGGGCACTTGTAAGCCCTTGCCCATGAGCATCTACCCACCTGCTTCAAGGTGCTTGCCTCGCATGGGTAGAATGACCAGTACAAATGTGCGGACGAGAGAGACGGAGGCTCAAAAGTGGCCTTTTTACTTATCAATGTTGGCCCTACAAATAAAAACTAAATAAAAAGTGGGTGGAAAATGGGATAAATCTAAAAGGTTCTTGTTTATGATTCTATTTGATCCTGAAATTATTGTTTGAAGCAAATCATTTTCTCTCTGTTCTTCTATTTGTAGTCTTAGCAAGTTAACAGCCAAACAAAGAGCCAACCGAGCACAAAGCCTAGTCAAGATGATACTCCTTAAAGGCAAAGCAACTTTAATTCTAATGTTGTTTACAAATTATTTTTCACAAAAACTGGCACATAGCACAACATGTGCAAACATGTTTATTCAGTGGCACTCTAGCTATGAGAATGCAGATTCATTCATTGGATCCAAGCTCTTTGCATATTTCACTCTTCCGGATTAGTGACATTTGTTTTTTAAATTAAATAATTTACAGAAGTCCAACGAAAGATTATTACTCCATCAGTTCTTAAATTGTTGATGATCAAACGATCAAACGTATCGAAAAAGTTTAAAACGGAGGAAGTACTTTTTAGCAAGGGTTTATCATATAGGTTTATCATCTGTTGATGATGTATGAAGAAGCAATAATCTCGAGCCGTCCGTCACAATTGCAGCTCGCATGGCCTAAAGCGTCGTGTAGTGGGAGATTTGTTCTCGGACGACTGCATTGTCCCAATGGAAACCAAAAAAAAAATCGAACAAAGATGAAGCGCTTGGCAAATAATATAAAAGCGCAGATGGGATTCTCTAAGCAAGAGACTTGATGAACTACGCATTTTACTTCGATAGGAACCCTACGCCAACCCGTAGATTACGCTGCCTCTATATATTGACGTGGATAGTTCCGTCGATCGCCTTCAGCCACGCCACCATGGCATCTAGCGACGATGAGGATTGCTGCCTACTGGACGCCGTGAGTGACGACGACCATGGCTGCATCGAAGAAACCACCTGCGAGGACGAAGATGCTGGCAAGAAGGAAGAGTACGTCATCGAGACGGAAGCCGAGCTTCGCAAGCGCCAGGACGACGCCGTGGCCCACATCTCGGAGCTCCTGTCCGTCCCGGCGGGCGCCGCGGCCGTCCTCCTGCGTCACTGCCAGTGGGACCCGGAGCAGGTCCAGGACAAGTGGTTCTCCGACTCGGGCCGCCTCTGCGACGCCGTCGGGCTCGGGGTCGGCGGCGCGGTGGTTAACAGGGTGAACGACCGGCGGCGCGTGTGCAGCATCTGCTTCGCGAGCCACCGACGCGGCCGGACGCTCCGCGGGTGCTCCCACTTCTACTGCCTGGCGTGCTGGCGCGGGTACGTGCACGCGGCGGTCGGCGAGGGCAGCGGGCCCCGGTGCCTGTCCCTGCGGTGCCCGGACCCACCCTGCCAGGCCGCGGTCGTGCGCGAGCTCATCGACGACGTGGCGGACGACGAGGACGCGGAGCGGTACGCGGAGTTGGTGTTGAGGTCGTTCGTGGAGGACGGGAAGCTCATCCGGTGGTGCCCGGGGCCCGGGTGCGCCGCGGCGGTGCGGTCCCTGGTGGGCCCGGGCCTCCTGGAGGCGTCGTGCGCGGCGTGCGGGCACGCGTCGTGCTTCCGGTGCGGCGAGGAGGCGCACCGGCCGGCGACGTGCGCGACGGCGAGCGCGTGGGCGGCCAAGAACAGCGCGGACGGCGCGAGCCTGACGTGGGTGCTGGTCCACACGAAGCACTGCCCGGGCTGCGGGAAGCCCATCGAGAAGAACCAGGGGTGCAACCACATGAGCTGCCGGTGCGGGCACGAGTTCTGCTGGACCTGCCTCGGGCCCTGGCGCGACCACCACGGCGACGCCTACCACTGCAACCGCTACGTGGAGGAGGCGGACGCGCTCGACCGCGGCCGGGCCGAGGCCTCGCTCCGCCGCTACGTGCACTACTACGACCGGTGGACGGCCAACGGCGCGTCGTGGAGGAAGGCGCGCGATGACCTGGACGGGCTCGTCGGCGCCGGCGGGATCCAGGCGTTCGCCGCGGTCATGGGCAAGGAGCCCGTCAGAGGAGGCGGTGGGGTTCCTCAGGAAGGCGTACGAGCAGGTGGTGGACGCCCGCCGGGTGCTCAGGTGGACCTACGCCTACGTGTACTACCTCGACTCGGAGCGAGACGACGCCGGCGCCAAGAAGCGCGAGTTCTGCGAGTTCTTGCAGGGCGAGGCGGAGATGTCGCTCGAGGCGCTGCACCACTGCGCCGAGCAGGAGAGGATCGACCTCTGCCAGAACACGGATACCGCCATGACGTTCGACCAGTACAGGACCAAGCTCGCGGGGCTCACTACTGTAACGCGCAACTATTTCAGGAAACTGATCGCTAGGTTTGAGGACGGCGTGTCCGAAGTACAAACCTAAGTACAACACACGACTATCTGTTTCTCTTCATCAGCCCCAACAATGGGATAATGCAGGTCGTGTAATTAGATTATTGTTGTTAGCGGATATATACTAGAGATATGCCGCTTGACCTAATAAATACTTCAAATGTGCACCTGAGTGATATGTTACGTGTTTTTGACATATACAAGTAGCCAGAAGTCTAGAACCAGCAGCATTCCTGAATGGATCACAGCCCGGCTGCCCAGGCATGCATGCCTCGTCAAAACTAAACCTTTGTCTTCATGAGTGACACCGAAACATAAATGCAGCTTCCTTTCTAATCAAAATTATTTTTCTATTCCAACTCCAATTCCCACCTCGAGATTGTTCGTTTTCGTTCATGTAAAACTGATGATAAACGAGTCCATTGTCCATGGATATTAGTTTACGAACATAAAAAGAGTAAGTGTATGGGCGGTTCATAAACTTGTCTTGTTGTGTCATCTAGGTCTATATACTATCAAACTGCATTTTTTTTACTCCTTAATAGAAACACCAATTATCAAAAAAAAAGAAAAAAATAAAGAAAACAAAGTCCAATGAAATACTTTTGTTCTTTAACATCATAATATTCTAGAAATTCATGCATTTGATCTGAAATTCATGTTTCATTTAGCTAAAGTTATATCTAAAAAATAAATTTAATCAACTTATTTACAATAATGATATATTTGAAAAGTATGGAACCTTGATTAGAAGCTAAATTTAGAGAGTTTGATTTTTATTTTGAGAGTATAGGGGCCAAAATGCCACCAGAAGCTAAATTAAGGAGCTAGAAGTACAATTTAGGAGTAGAGGGACCTAGATAATATAATAAGACAAGTTTAAGAACCAACCATGCATTTTACTCTATCAAAAACAACTTTCTGATGCACTGATGTTGCATTCAAAATTCCATAAGCAAAAAAGCAATAATATGTGGAAACGTAGAGTAGAACAACAACTTCCTTTTGGACAAGCTGACAGGCTGCATAATATGATTTTTACTTTTTAGTGTGATGTACCCAAAACCATCTTTTAGAGAGGAAATACTTCAGTGAACATACGGGCATATGTTCACCCTAGTTTTTTTTATTAATTACGCTCAAATATAAATATTGAATCTCTGATTATACTATTAAACATATCAAACTACTTGTATATGTGTTGTTAAATCATAAATTGAAGTACAGAAATATCAAATTCTAACAAATTCGTTAAATATAATGTAATTTGATGAATTCGTCAAATTTAATGTAAGAGTAAAGTTCATGGCGGTCCTCAAATTTAATGCAATTTGAGAGTATAGGGACCTAGATGACACAACGAGACAAGTTTAAGGACCGGTTATGAACTTTACTCGTAATGTAATTTGATGAATTTGTCAAAATTTGATATTTTATACTTTAATTTATGATTTGATAACATATCTATGACTAATAGACATGTTTATTAGTATAATCATAGATTTAATATTTATATTTAATCCTAATTAATAAAAAACTAGAGTCAACACATGTCCTATGCCCACAAAAGTCATTCTTGTGACACCCCGTGTCACAACTTCAGGTTGTTACTGTACTAAATGCAAATTTGCATGTGCAAATAAAAATCATTAGCCAAGTCACATGAAATAATGGGTTAGAGTTCTATTAGGGTTTTTAATATTCCAAAACCCTAGCTATTGAGATCTCAAACATTCTCCAAAGTGGCAACCCCAAATTTTTGCACAATCTGGTGGAGCACATCAAGACATGAATTTAGGATATTTTTCCTAAATTTTTGGAGCAGCACAATTTCCTAGAAAAATCCAAACTAGGTTTGAAACAGCACTTGTTCATGAATTTTTGTAAATTTTTGCAAGCAAAATTTAAACTTTTGCCAATAACAAAAGTTGTTCCTCACAATACCATGAACCTCCAGAAAATCTGGTTTGCAAAAATTCCAAACGGATCAAATTCTATGAGCAATTTACAGAAGAGAACATCAGTGGCAAAAGAGTAATTCGGGCGAATAATTTTGAACAGAGGGGGCACAGTGGCCGGGGCCACCGTCGGCGGCGTTCGCCGCCGGTGCCCATGCCGGTTAGGCGCCGCCCGTCCTCGCCAGCGCTGTGCAGCTCCACGCGTCACGCATCACCTCCCATGCTTCGCCCGGAAGCTTGCCCTCTCGGCCGTCGATGGCGGGGAAGAGGATCCGCCATGGCCGCCGCCGGACCTTCTTTCCCCGTGCGCCGCCTCTCCTCGCGCCGCAGCCCCTCATTTGCGTGAAATTGCTTCGCCCAGCTCCTGCGCAACTCCCACCCAGTCCCCAGCCTCCTCCTCCCCTCTGCGAGCCTCAAATTCCGAAAGAATCCGAGAAGCTCCCGTTTTCCCCCTCGACGTCGGCGAGCTCGATTGCGCCGCGCTCGGGTGAGCTCATGCTCCGCCTCCACCTCTAGAAGATGCTCAAGGGCCTAGCTGAACATCACGTTCCTCCCCAGGTCAAGCCGAGCCCGGACGGTGAAGGCATTCCCTTTCTTCTTCGCCGCCGGTCACCACGCACCGCCACCCCATCGACGCCGACCATCTCCGGCACTCCTCCGCCTGCACCAACCCTGCGTCGCGCTTCTCCGTGCGAAGGTGAAGCTCCCCGCCTTGACCGCCCCTCCTTTCGCGCGGTGGCGAGCACAAGCTCCCACGCCGGAGTTGGCCTCTTCCGCCATTGCCGTCGCGAGCTATGCTCCGTTCACCCTCCCGCCTCGCCACCCCCACCAAACGGTGCGCCGTCGGAAACCGTGCACAGGCGGCCAAGCCCGGCCCCTGCGGCGAGCCCTAGCGCGCCGCCGGTGAGCTCCGCCGCCGCTCCGGCGACCCCCCCCGCGCGCCACACTTAGAAAAATTTTCGAATCGTGCTGAAAATTCGTAAACGTCAAGGACTTTGGAAAAACCATAACTCGAGATTTACGCCACGGTTTTGAACGATTCAAAGTGCACTGAAGAGTTTATAACTTGTACTACATCATAATGTACATGAACACCTATGGTTATATAGTAAAAATTAATTTTTGAGCAAGATGAAAATGCTATCACGACCACGCTGCTTAACCAGATTGCATTTTGAAAATGATGTAACTTCTAGACCCCGGATCCAAACTTCATGAGCAAGGGCTCTTTGGAAAGTAGATAACTTGTACTTTAACGTAGTAACATAATCCCAGTACTTCATATGTAGAAAAATAAAGATATAAGCACTCTAAGATGCTAATCTGTTATGGTCTCGTGACAACTTGACGTTTTTATAATTCAATAACTTTTTGAATACAGATCCAAATAAAACAACTATATGTTTGTTGTAAACCTTGAACTGCGTACTTTACATGACCCAACATGATTCACCTAAGTTCTATAGCAAAATATTAAGATTTGGACACCTTAAGAAGGCTTCACAGTCAGCCTGGCAGCCCAGACTTAGCTAAACAAATAGCTGAGAATTTGCTAAGATCAAACCTGCCTTTTCCTTTTCTGTTAAGGTTAAACATTTTTCACATTTGCATGGTACATTTAAGCATGTCATAATAATGTTTATATTTTGGGCAAGAACGGTCATATATGGTGTAGGTTAAATCATAGCAAAACCACATGAAATGATGAGTGCTTATGGTGCACGAGGTATAACGAAGTGATAAAACTTCATCCTAAGAAATGAGCATCAACCTCTTGCATACTAATTAATAAGGAAAAGATTGGTACTGATGTATACCAAGAAATGTACGTAAATAAATTAGTCCAAGATTGTGTCATATAAATATTAATGCATAACTACAATTGCTATACATCATCACATGGCAGCACTTAGTCATATAGTTATTTTCGTCGCACTCATATCAATAATGAATTATACCCTATCTTCTTGATCTCAAAATCAGCATGTACATTTATACTAAATGATGGAAAGTTTACCTAATTAGAAGGTTGTCCCCATGAAACAAACCACACTTACCACCATCATGACCATATCATCACGATTCGAGAACATGTTTAATTTATGCAAACGTTTCGTTACATTATATTATTGAGAAAGTTCCATGAACTATATAAATACGAATTCATCCATTGCTCATACACTTCATATGCATTCATATAGGAACCCCGACCGGAGCTGAAGATCAAGGAGGGCACCAACTTGAAGTGAGCGAGTTCGAGTGTGTTAACTACGAACCGAATCAAGGCAAGCCCCGGAGCATGACCTATGTTTTAAAGTTCTCTTTATTTTCACATACGTCTATGATGTATTGTGCATTTACGTTTAGGAGTTGCTCGGAAACCTAGTTGCACTAGATTCCCGTATCCTGTGGTCTTGGTTAAGTATAATCCTAATCGCTAGTGCTATGCTTAATAATTTATCGGTAGCAACACCGAGTGATTTGGAGATCACCCGGTCTAGGGATTAAATTTTGGTTACCCTCACATGATTAAATTGGAGACCGTACGGGGAAGTGCATGTGTAGGAATGCGGTGACAAGGTTGGCCCTTGTGCGCCATAGCCCCGTGCGTGTCGGTCAAGGACCGTTCGTTGTGACTCCGTGAGCAAGTATTGAGTTGTGTACCAAATGCATACCTTCGTATGGGAGTTGGTAAACTGATGTAACTTGAGAGTCGTAGTGTTGGACGGTAACTCCACCCTTTGTGCAAAGTGTTGGTCACGGTGGATGCACGGGTTTGTGAGTAGACGGAGGGTGTGTTATTACCCTTGGACCCGACGCTACTGTGGTTGCATGTGGAATGCACACTCGGAGGGTGGACCCGACTCATATCTATGGTGATCTTGTGAAAGGTGGCCATACGTGTTCTTAAATGATGCGTATGTCGTGCATTTGGGTTTCTCCTGCAGGGTGTAAATCGATATATATCGCCGTCCCTCGCGGTGATGAGTACCACTTGTCTCGAGCAGATTGCATCGTAGTAATAAGAGAATATGATGATTAAAGCTTGCTGTTTTTGAATAATTAAAGTCATGTATTGCAACCATGCTTGTTAGTCTTGCTCACAAAAATTTATGATTTTGTTTCCACCCTCTTAACTTGGCTAAAATATGAGTTAGACAAATTCCTTAAGTGCTGTTTTTTTGCAAGTTCCCGCAAGCCAGGTCAAGCCCCCTGCATGTTAGGGTCGGTTCTTAGAACCAATTTTTGACGGGTAAGCCTTGCTGAGTATATTAGATACTCAGGGTTTGTGTTGAAACTATTTTCAGGATTCCCGCAGCCCGATTATTGTGATTGCTGCGAGAAGTATGTGTGTCAAGGCGAGGAACCTCGGGAGTGGACCGTGGAGTGGGTTCCCGCTTCACCGACTCAAGAGTGAGACCATGCCGTATGGGCTGGTGTGGTTCTCCTAGTTAAGCTATATATATATGTACCGTCGAGATGTTTACGCTTCCGCACAGACTTTATCAAGTATTGTAAAACAACACTACGCCTATGTATTGTAATCTGAAATTTGAACAATGGCTTGTAATAATTAAGAGGTTATGTATGAAACTTATTACTCAAGTAGTTACCCTATGTAATAAAATGACGAATGTATCCCCGATGTATGTGCAATGTACGTTCGCTTCGTCGAATGTCTCCCGATACGATCCTGTACGACTATCCCTCTCGCTTCGCGAGGCGGGGATGTCACAATTCTCCTTTTGGAGTTGCCACAACAATGTTCCCCTTTTTCTGGAGATCTGTTGTGGTGGCAACCCTACCTGACTAGTTTCACAAAATGGTAGGACCTGATTTTTGGAAAATTGTCAAACGCTCACTTTGACACCATCATTGCGTAGAACTCCCCAAGATATTCAGAATGCATATATATCCATTGCTAAATTTCGATTATCTATAGAAAAGTTATAATAGTTTTCTGGGGTCTAAACTTTATAGCTGTTATATCAAAAAGAATTTTACTATTTAGGATTATTAAATAAATTTTAATTAAAAAATAAATTACAGGCTCCTAGACTGATCTACAAGATGAATCTAATGAGATTATTTGAGTCACGATTAGAAGACGGTTACTCGTAGCATCACTTTAGCAAGACATAGATTAATTAAGCTTATTAGATTCATCTAAAAAATTAGCCCTAATCCGTCAAAAGTGTTTTTTCATTAAATTGTTTAAAATATTTATAAATAAGTAAGATTCTTTTTAATGTGATAATGCTAATTGCTAAATTTTAGAGGGTAGAAAAAGAACAAGCCTTAGAATATTTCAAAAATCTGAAAACCATACCATTTCTGACAGAGAGCAAGTTGTATTTTAGTTTCCATCCTGGATTTCAGGTACGTGCAAGAGGTAGCTGACATGTGGGCCCGGTGCATAGAGCTATGCAGTCGCTTGTCTTGTAGTGGTACGCTCGGCTTGACTGTGACTTCTGGGGGAAATATGTAAGTGGAAACCACTACCTAAGTGGAAATATATAAACTCAATTTAAAAATTGATTTTGGAGTTTCAAAAAATCTGAAAACTTGCATGTGTATAGATAACATAAAGATAAGGGTGTGTCTTTTCCTGGGGTCTAAATTTTATAGTTGTCACATCAAAAAGAATCTTACTATTTAGAGGTACTTAAATAAAATTTTAATTATAAAATAAATTACAGGCCCCTAGACTAATTTACGAGATGAATCTAATGAGGTTAATTAAGTCATGATTAGAAGATGGTTACTGTAGCATCACTTTAGCAAAACATAGATAAATTAAGCTCATTAGATTCATCTCGAAAATTAACACTAATCCGTCAAAAGGATTTTATCATTAAATTGCTTAAAATATTCATAAATAATAAGATTCTCTTTGATGTGACAACGCTAAATTTTAGAGGGCGGGAAACGAACAGGACCTAGATATGCATACCAAATTGCAAGTCCAAATACCTCTTGGTTTATTAGATACAAAAATGTCAAAACATGTGCAACATGACAAACTACAATACTATTCACTATTTTGTCATTTTCCTCTCATGTACCACGATTTTGTTATTTTTGTTTCTATTAAATCATGTTGCATTTAGACTTGCAATTTGGCATGCATATTTATCCTCATCTCATCTATGCACAAGAAAGTTTTCAGATTTTTTTCATACTCCAAAATCAATTTTTGAATTGAGTTTGCATGTTTCCACCTAGACTATAACAAAAATTAACTATAGTCACAGGAGTAAAAAAACAATAGAGACGGTCAAAAGACGAACCGTTGCTATAGATAGAGGCCCATCCGTACCCACGGTTCGGTGAACCGTGGCTACGGATGAGCCTCGATCTCGTAGCCACGGTTCGTATACCTTGAACTAAGGGTCTCTTTGGTAGAGCTTCAACTCATAGAAAAAACAGCTTCAACTCTCGGATTATGGATCAAAACAGCTTATCCGGCTTATTTCAGTTTATGCAGCTTATGCAATCAAATTGTTTGGTAAAATAGTTTATCTTGTCTGTTCAGAAACAAAGTTGTGAGTGTGAGCTATGAAAAGCTGCTATTTTCAGCTTCAACATCCTAATACAAAAACAAAAACAGCTCATGACAGACTTCTACCCAAACCAGCTCTTTAATACAGCTTAGACCATAATCCGAAGATAAAGCTGTTACATAAGCTATACCAAAAGGAACCCTAACTGATTTACACTACATATTTCCTCTTTCTCCGGAGCCCCTTTGCGCCATGGAGAGTCAACGAGTGTGCGGACCTTCTCGCCGTGCTCGGCTTCCGTTTGACGACAAACTTGGCTTGCTGCCAAGCGTAGCGTAGATAGTATATCTAGTGCTCAGCATCCCATCGCTCCCTCTCTGAGATCATAGGCCTGAATATATATGCGTAGGGCTATGATGACCCCATGCAAGACTGATCCGCTATGCTGACCAGATTTGACCATAGTCAATTCTTGTTGCAGCTTAATATCAGTCAAATGCAAACAATTAAACCTATGTGACAAGTGTGGCCTATAGAGTAGAGACTGAAACGGCAGGCAATAGTTATGAACTTTAAAATTCTAACTGAGATACGCACAAGTCCTCGCTGCTGGACCGCTTGCCCGGGGCGCCGTGCTCCGCCAATGACCACCATGTCTCTCTCCATCATTGATCCGCCAATCAATAGGGCTAAGGACTATGGTCAATTTGAGGGTCTGGTTCCTCACCTTGTTGATGGGGGTTTATCTATACTACAATACGCAGATGACACTGTACTTTTCTTGGATCATGATTTAGTAAAAGCATCTAATTTAAAACTTATATTGTGTGCGTTTGAACAAATTTCTGGCCTAAAAATTAACTTCCACAAGAGTGAAGTTTTTTGCTTTGGGGCCGCAAAAGAATACGAGAAACAATATGCACAACTTTTCGGATGTCAATTAGGGTCCTACCCTTTCCGGTACTTGGGAATCCCGATGCATTTTCGTAAGCTAAGTAATAGTCATTAGCACAAGATTGAGGAGAAATTTGAAAAGAAGTTAAGTAGTTGGAAAGGAAAACACATGTCAGTGGGGGTCGATTGGTCCTCATAAATTCAGTACTTACTGGTTTAGTTATGTTCATGCTATCCTTTTTCGAGGTACCTAAAGGAATTCTCGAGAGAATAGATTATTTCCGATCACGTTTCTTTTGGCAAGGAGAAGGACACAAAAAGAAATACCGCCTTGCCAAATGGGACATCCTATGCCAGCCTAAGGATATGGGAGGGTTAGGAATTAAAAATATTGAAGTACAAAACCAATGTTTGTTGAGTAAATGGTTATTCAGACTTATAAATGAGGATGGTATATGGCAGAATATGCTTAGAAAGAAATATTTGAGGAATCGGACAATTACACAAGTACAAAGGAAACCAGGGGACTCACAATTTTGGTCCGGCATAATGAAAGTTAAAGAAACCTTCTTATCTTTAGGTACCTTTCAACTAAATAACGGTAAACAGTTGAGGTTTTGGGAAGACAAATGGTTAGGTAACTTTACTTTAAAAGATCAATACCCAAGCCTATATAACATTGTTCGAGAAAAAGAATACTACTGTAGCTTATGTCTTTAATAGGGTACCACTTAATGTCTCTTTTCGAAGGATGCTAGTTGGTCCTAATTTAATTTGTTGGCATAATTTAGTGGCTACAGTAGTACATATTAGACTAAATGACAGTAAAGACTTGTTTAGATGGGATATTACTAATTCCGGATTTTTTTCTGTCCAATCTATGTACAACACTATGTTGAACAATGGTAATGTGGTGCAAAATAAAACTCTATGGAAGTTGAAGATGCCCCTTAAAATTAAGATATTTATGTAGTACTTGATAAAGGGGTCGTGTTGACCAAAGATAACCTAGCACGACGTAATTGGCACGGTAATAAGTCATGTTGTTTTTGTCATAAAGATGAGACAATACATCACTTGTTTTTCGATTGTCATTATACTAAGTTTATTTGGAGGCTGGTGTTTATTTGCTTTGGCATGCATGTACCTCATGATATGCATTTTATGTTTCATAATTGGCTTAATGGAATCAGTTCTAAATTAAAATATAAACTGTTAGTGGGTGCTTCAGTTGTATGTTGGGCTATCTCGGTTAACTAGGAATGATCTTGTTTTTGACAAGACACCTCTTAAAACATATTTGCAGGTACTTTACAGGGCAACATATTGGCTCCGCTTCTGGACGCATTTGCAGAAAAGTGAAGAAGACAAAGATATGATGAAGGCTGCTTGTCAACGGCTTGAAGTGATGGCAATGCAGATTTTCGCGTACCATGGATGGAGATTTAGTAATAGGATTTCCTATCAATAATGCTCCTTTTCAAACTATGTGGTGTTTAGCTTTAGACGTATGACAATTGGTGTGGCAGCCGAGTGAGCTGCCTTTTGTAATAAGTAGGCCGTAACCTCCTAGTGAGGCCAAAGCCGGGTACTATTTCCCATTATCTAAAAATCATTGATCCGCATTCAAGGTAGACATATGGCGCGAGCCTTTTCAATAGGAAGTTTTACTTTATTTCTAAATTGTTGTTGCCGTTGATTTTTTCATTATATTTGATCACTCATTTTATGAAAAATATTTAAAAATATTATATATTTTGTTATAATGTGTTTTATCGCTACCGAAATTTGAACATGGTAACTTATAATTTTCAATGACAATAATAATTTAGGAAAGGAGTGAGAAATCTTGAGACGTACATCACAATTGCTGGTCGCATTGCTTCGTGATTTGTTCTCCGGTGACTAGATGCAACTCTTGGGGTCATCTTGGGAGAGACTTATCGATTGGGCACTATACGTATATCATTATTACACGAGTTATATCTTATCGGTTGGAAATTGGAATGCTAGGAACCCTAGCCAAGCCAATCCGTAGACTGCGGTGCCTCTATATATTCCTAGCCATCTCGTCGGGAAATAATATATATCCCGTCGCCTGGGATTCTCCTGTTGCGCGCCGCCGCCATGGCATCTAGCGACGACGAGGATTGCTACTTACTAGACGACGTGAGCGATGACGATCACGTCATCGAAGAAAACACTTGCGACGACGTAGATCCTATACTGAAGAAGGAAGACTACGTCGTCGAGACGGAACACGATCTGCGCATGCGCCAGGACGTCGCCATAGCGGAGATCTGCGGCCTCCTGTCCGTCCCGGCGGGCGCCGCGGCCGTCCTCCTGCGCCACTGCCAGTGGGACCCCGAGAAGCTGCAGTGCAAGTGGTTCTCCGGCGCCGCCGACCGCCGCCGCATCTGCGACGCGGTCGGGCTCGCGCCGAGCGGCGGGCCGGTGGTCAGCAAGGTGAACGACCAGCGCGGCGAGTGCGGCATCTGCTTCGCGAGCCAGGGCAGCGGCGCGATGCGGTCGGCGGGATGCTCCCACTTGTACTGCCTCGACTGCTGACGCGGGTACGTGCACGCGGCGGTCGACGAGCCCCGGTGCCTCTCGCTGCGGTGCCCGGACCCACCCTGCCAGGCCGCCGTCGTGCGCGAGCTCATCGACGAGGTGGCGGACGACGAGGACAGGGAGCGGTACGCGGCGTTCGTGACCCGGTCGTTTGTGGAGGAGAGCCGGTTCATCCGGTGGTGCCCGGGTCGCGGGTGCGCGGCGGCCGTGCGGTCCCTGGTGGGCCCGGGCCTCCTGGAGGCTTCGTGCGCGGCGTGCGGGCACGCGTCGTGCTTCCGGTGCGGCGAGGAGGCGCACCGGCCGGCCACGTGCGCGACGGCGAGCGCGTGGGCGGCCAAGAACAGCGCGGACGGCGCGAGCCTGACGTGGGTGCTGATCCACGCGAAGCACTGCCCGGGCTGCGGGAAGCCCATCGAGAAGAACCAGGGGTGCAACCACATGAGCTGCCGGTGCGGCCACGAGTTCTGCTGGGCGTGCCTGGCGCCGTACCGGGGCCACGTCACGTGCAACCGCTACGTGGAGGACTCGGCGCTCGACCGGAGCCGGGCCGAGGCCTCGCTGCGCCGCTACGTGCACTACTACGACCGGTGGAACGCGCACGGCGCGTCGCGGAACAAGGCGCGCGAGGACCTGCACGGGCTCGTCGGCGCCGGCGGGCTCGAGGCGTTCGCGGCGGTCGTGGGCAAGGAGGCCAGCCACCAGGCCGTGGGCTTCCTCGTGGACGCGTACGAGCAGATCGTGGAGGCCCGCCAGGTGCTCAGGTGGACCTACGCCTACGTCTACTACCTGGGCCTGGACAAGGACAAGCAGCGCGACTTCTGCGAGTTCTTGCAGGGCGAGGCGGAGATGTCGCTCGAGGCGCTGCACCACTGCGCCGAGCAGGAGAGGATCGACCTCTGCCAGAACACCGATGCCGCCATGACGTTCGACCAGTACAAGTCCAAGCTCGCGGGGCTCACCGCTGTAACGCGGAACTATTTCAGGAAACTCATAGCTAGGTTCGAGGACGGCATGACCGAGGTCCAATCCTAAATCACGCACCTCGGAGCCCGATACTCTGTTTTACATCTTCCATCCTCCCAGTCCAAGTCCAAGTAATGGGACTGATTTACTCGCCTGTTTTAGTCAAACGACAGATAAATTTATTTTCTTATTAGGAATTCTGGACATGAACTGCCTGGACTGCCCTGAGGCGGAAGAACTGTGCGGATGATATATTATGCTTCTAGTGAATGAAACCACAAAACCGAAACGAGGCATGCATCGAAAGTCAAATCCCGTAAACCTTTTCTTTCATGGCACGTTCGAAACAGACACGCGCAGCTGTAGCTATAGCAGATAGCGTTGCGGATCTGCTCTCGTCTTCCACCGATGCGCACCAGTATTTGCGACAAAGAGGAGTGGCGAGTTTAGTTAGACGCTGATCGATCCCTTCCTTTTCTTTCTAACGAATCCCGGCGATGGTTCAGGGAAGAGCCTACACGCTTCCGGAGACACCAGCCAATCAGCCATTCCACATGAAGAACGGTAGGTGGTCAAGCAAAGTTTTGATCGAGAGCGAGGGGGCGAAAGGGACCCGGAACAAGTGGCGGGTCCAGCTGGGAAACCAAAATGCGACGGTCACGCTGAACCCGGCACGACGTGTCGCCGCCGGCCACCGCGGCCCGACTCGGCCACAGAGACCGCTGGCCTCACGACAGCCACAAGGGCCAAGGGCGGAGAGGCAGTCGCACGCACGCCGCGGAAACACCAACCAACACCGCGGTCGCTACCGGCCAACTACCACCACCCCGCCGCGCCGCACCGCACCGCAGCCGCGCGGCGCACGCCCGCGCCACATAAAAATTTCCCCGTGCCGCGCATGCAGGTCCGGAAGCAACATCAAATCTCTGTACGGTAACCTACACGACGCAAGCAGAGGCAGGCACACACATTGCTGCGTAGGAGTACCCCCTTCCCGCCGCCGCCGCCGCCTCGATCCCATCGAAGCGAACACCCCCACCCGGTCGCTCAGCTCCGCGCAGCCCGGATGGACTCGGCGTCGGCGGGGCTCAAGCCCTCGGCGCTGGACCTCCTGGCGGCGCTGCTCACGGGGCGGGACCCCGAGGGCGCGCGCTGGTCCGCGCTCACGGAGAACCGCCACATCCTCGTCCTCCTCACCACCTCCCTCGCCGTGCTCGTCGGCTGCGGCGTCGCCCTGCTCGTCCGCCGCTCCTCCGCTGCGCCACGCACGGCACCGACCCAGGCGCCGCCGCGGCCGCTCGCCGAGAAGAAGGAGCGGGACGAGCCGGACCCCGACGACGGCAGGCCCAGGGTCACCGTCTTCTTCGGCACGCAGACCGGCACCGCCGAGGATTCGCCAAGGTTTGCGCGCCGCCAGAGACCAATGCTTAGTTCCTGTAACAGTGCTGGATTCTGATTCGATGGCAATTGATTTCGTAGGCGCTCACGGAAGAGGCCAAGGCGAGGTACGACAAGGCCGTCTTCAAGGTGGTCGATCTGGTACGTTGCCGAGGCTTCATCCTCATGCTGCTGCTTATCATACTTCATGCTTCCAGCAACCCCTCTTTTATACTTAGTTGATTTGTGCTTCACTGGGGTTCAGGATGAGTACGCTGCTGAGGACGAGGAGTACGAGGAGAAGTTCAAGAAGGAGAACATCGCCCTCTTCTTCCTGGCAACGTAAGGATCACCTCTTCTGCTTTACTACTTGATAAAATATAGCTTTACCAATTCGATACGAAGTATGGGATATGGTTTCAGACAGTGGCTAACTTGCCTTGTCCCATCTTCCAGTTATGGTGATGGGGAGCCCACTGACAATGCGGCCAGGTTCTATAAGTGGTTCTCAGAGGTTAGGATACTAATGTACAAATTTGTAGTTCCACTTGCGTATGGTAGGGTCTCCAGTGCTCTCTGATACAACTGCTTCTTGTTTTGGGCACAGGGGAATGAGAAAGGTGAATGGCTGAGCAATCTCCGCTTTGCGGTCTTTGGCCTTGGAAACAGACAGTATGAGCATTTTAACAAGGTTTGTTGGTGCTTCAACATTAAAGTTGATTGCGTTTTAACAACCCTGCTTTCAGTTTTTGTAACTCGGTTTGTTTTGTTCGATTTGTTCTCGACTGAAGGTTGGGAAGGTGGTTGATCAGCTCCTGGCGGAACAAGGTAAGCAAATCAGATTGTCCATGTCGTTGATCCTATATCAATTAAAACTAAATCAAAGCTTTGAGTTATTGCATACAACACTTGTGTTTGTGCTGCTGAAAGAGTTCTGCATTTTATCCCTCTGGTACATAAAGGGGGAATGGGAAACATGCATTAAGGGTTACAGCTTATCCGTATTCCATAGCTTTTAAGGCATTGTCTAGGCGATAGGGTGCCCCCTTCACTGCCACACTTCGCCTTATGGCTGTAGTGTCAACTTACCCGCCTTGGTGTTGCCTAGACAGTAGCGCACATTCACCGCACAAATCACCACACCATTTTAAAAACTATGAGCTTGTCTTTTTGTTTATATATTGCCGTCATGTGCCTTATAAACACATGCCAATCTTGTATGCTTGTTACTCTTTGCTCAAATAAGAAGATATGGATTTTATGTTGTTTCTTTTGCTGTTGGTTTTTATTTTAAATTTTATAAATGAATCAGATCAAGTTTCATACTGGAAGGATTGAATAATTATTTTGCAGTGTTATAATTTTCAATGAGATAGTAGGGATCTCTGCATCATATACTGCAGGCTACATGTTTTTCTTGTTATCATGTGTACTTGGAACTCTTGAGTGTGATTAACAGTTAACACTTGTCCGTTCATATCTCTTCCAGGTGGAAAGCGGCTTGTTCCTCTCGGTCTTGGTGATGATGATCAGTGCATTGAGGATGACTTTAACGCATGGTACGAGTTGCAATGAGCATAACGTTTTGTCTCAACCGTTCTATTGGGGCTCGAATGTTCATGTGGTGATTCATCTGGGGATGCACACATTTCAACTTTACTCTGAACACATTTCGACACTAATACATTGAAGCTAATGCCTTTTTTGTTCTCCTTCAACTAAAGGAAGGAACTTCTATGGCCAGAATTGGATAAACTCCTCCGTGAGCAAGATGATTCTTCAGCAGCACCAACTTCGTACACAGCTGCTATTCCAGAGTATAGAGTTGTGTTCATCAAACCCGAGGATGCAGCAAACATCAACAAGTCTTTCAGTATTAGCAATGGTCATGCTATCCATGACATTCAGCATCCTTGCAAGTATGGACTTTCTTTTTTCACATGGTTAGAAGTTTTTACCATGGTATAAATGGCTGTTGATCATATTTTTCTGTCAGGGCAAATGTGGCTGTGAGGCGGGAGCTTCATACACCAGCATCTGATCGGTCCTGCATTCATTTAGAGTTTGACATTGCAGGAACTGGCCTCACGTATGTGATAAGTTCATATGTAATTTCCAAACTTAATAGTAGACAAACATTAATAATAATAGTCTTGAGAATGCTGATGATTCCTCTTTTACCTTGCTAGATATGAGACTGGAGATCATGTTGGTGTATATGCTGAAAACTGCATTGAAATTGTTGAACAGGCAGAAAAGCTGCTAGGTTATTCACCAGATACTTTATTCTCAATTTATGCTGACCAAGAGGATGGTTCTCCGCTTTGTGGGGGTTCTTTGCCACCTCCTTTCCCATCTCCCTGCACAGTGAGGACTGCACTTACCAGATATGCAGATCTATTGAATTCGCCTAAGAAGGTGAACTTATTATTTTCATTTTACTTACATTTCAGTGTTTACAGTCACACTGATGTTATTTCCTAAATGGTTGTTGCAGAGCGCTCTACTTGCTTTGGCTGCTCATGCATCTGATTCCAAAGAGGCCGAACGTCTGAGACATCTTGCATCTCCTGCAGGAAAGGTTGGTTTATCATACAGATTTGTACTTTCTGATGTTGATGCTGTGTTTCTGACCATTTATATTTTGTCAGAAGGAGTATTCACAATGGATAGTCACAAGCCAAAGAAGTCTTTTGGAAGTTATGTCAGAATTCCCATCAGCAAAGCCTCCTCTTGGTGTGTTTTTTGCAGCTATTTCTCCTCGCCTGCAACCAAGATATTACTCAATATCTTCCTCACCAAGGTACCTATGATTTACAATAATACCTCATTTAACCTCGGCAAGTTGGTCAGTCAGTAAGACTGATGAAATATACTGCTACAGAATGGTGCCAACAAGAATTCATGTGACATGTGCACTAGTATATGGGCCAACCCCTACTGGGCGAATCCATAAAGGAGTTTGTTCTACTTGGATGAAGGTATGGTGTTGCCTATTTTTCTGTGTTTAGAAAGGACATATTTCCCTTTGATTTCCTTTCAAATGATTAAAAAAAGTCATGGTGATTTAAATATAAGTTACACATTTTCGAGTATGAAATCATCAAATTCCCAGTAAACAATTTTGTCTTCTAATTCTTCTTACAGCATGCGACCCCCTTGGAAGAGAGCCAAGAATGTAGCTGGGCTCCAATTTTTGTTAGGCAGTCCAATTTCAAATTGCCTGCTGATCCTAAAGTACCCATTATAATGATTGGACCTGGAACTGGTCTGGCACCTTTCAGGGGATTCTTACAGGTTTGTTATTCTTTTTGTTATGTTGACCTTGTTCAAACTTCACCTCTTTTAATAAGATTTTAGATTTTACTTTGTTTCACATGCATCTCTGTTGCATTTGCTAATGGCAGGAAAGATTAGCTTTAAAGGAGTCAGGGGTGGAACTAGGCCATGCTATCCTCTTCTTTGGTTGCAGAAATCGAAAGATGGTATGACTGTGCTTCAACTTTATTAATATTCGTCTTTTGTTCTGCAGAAGGGCATATTGCCGAAATCATTCAGCCTGTCACCCCTACTTATCTACCATTTGGTTCATTCCCTTATTAAGATCCGTAACTGAAAGAAAACTTTTTGAGGCATTGCTGTTTATACACACTGATGCCGTAAATGATCTTAACAGGTTGTTTGTTCGATATACTTCCTGTCCACTTTAAAACTTTCCTAATTAAAGCTTGGTTTTTCAGGACTTCATATATGAGGATGAGCTAATTAACTTCATTGAAACTGGTGCCCTTTCTGAATTGATTGTGGCATTTTCTCGTGAGGGCCCCACAAAAGAGTATGTTCAGCATAAAATGGCAGAGAAGGTATTCGATGCTTAATCATATGGTGTTCATAATTTTGACCAATATTTTCCACTTCTTCACCGTTCCTGTGTGTGATCATCTCAGGCTCCCGAGCTTTGGAGCATCATTTCTCAGGGTGGTTATATTTATGTATGTGGTGATGCGAAGGGCATGGCTAGAGATGTGCACCGCACGCTACATACTATCGTCCAGGAGCAGGTATGCTTAGCTCACACTAGTGGGCCATTGTATCAATGTTTCGTGTTACTTTGTAGATTTTGTCAATTAGTCGAACTAGATTTGTTGTCCTAACAACATCAATTTAAGAACGGAGGGAGTACTTCACAAAGGCCTAACAAGTGGTTCTAGCTTGGTGGTAGGGTAGAATGAGTAGGAAGTGGTAGGTATGTTAGAGATCTGAGGAGTATTCCTTTTTCTTGTCATTTTTTGTTTTGAAAACGCAGGAGAGCTGCGTATCTTTGTATTTAAAGAGAGGAGAGAACGGTCTCGTACAATAGTGCCACCTCACTCCGGACCGAGCTATGAGGGGAGGTTTATCCTTATAAGACACACTGGGCAAGGCCTGAACAACTCCTAAACAACCGACTAACCCAGCTCTAAAACACTACTGCCTCTGTCCCAAATTACTTGTCATTCTGGCTTGGTAGCAGATTCATTGAACATTCTCAGAATCTGGACAAACCGCCTGTCGAGGTTCATTGAACATTCTCTGAATCTGGACATTCCAAAACACTCCCAGGATGACAAGTCAATTGGGACAGAGGGAGTACCTAACTCAAGTGTCCGTAGACCCGGAGCTCCAGCGAGGCACCGCAGGTGATGTCTGTCCTCGAAAGCCCGTAGAATGTTGTTCATGCTTGGACTAGCTCCCTCACAAACGCACAAGTTGTGATGCTTCCAAAGCAACCATGCACCCAAGATGATGGGAGTTCAATCGTTTTTTCTGCTCCTGAACTCTCTTGACAGCCCTCCTCCACCAAGATGCAAAGGAGAATTCGTTCTGATCCGGAACACGTCGTTGCAGCTCCAATTGTTGGAAAATTTTGAACCAGAGACCAAAGACACAAGATATTAGCAAATGTTGGACGTCTTCATCGCACTGATCGCACAACGGACATTAATTCGGATGTGGCAGGCCGCGCCTGGCGAGCCTGTTGGCTGTCCAACATTGGTTCCGGATTGCTAGCTAGAGAAAGACTTTGCATTTGGCCGGGGCCCAGGATTTCCATAGCCTTCTCCATGGCTCAAACACCACCTTTCCGTTCAAGAAGGCATTGTCGTCAGATTTGGTCGAATATTTGCCTGAGGCGTAAAAACCCAAAACATGGTTGTCATCATGCGCATGGAGCCACCTCATGAATTACATCTCATAGCTGGAAGTATTCAAACAGCCCGATCATCAACAAGCCTCTCTCTGTATCTTGCGGTCAGCTATGATAAAGAAAAGCCTCGGCTACGGTGCGTGTACTCCTGGGTTTTGCGGGTACAGAGGCCATGACCACTGGTGCAAGCTCTAAAATGGTACAGCCAAAACGCCACTTATCATTCCAAAATCAAGTGTTGGTACCGCTGCCCACCTGACTTTCAATGGCAATTGAGAAGAGAGCTTTCGCATTATTATGTGTAGGAATATCCCTCTCCCTCTCCCGTGTTGTCATCCGCACTGGACGAACTTACTCAGACAGGCTGGAATGCTTACTTTGTTACTTAAAGCTTTTGAAACCACCACGAAAGTTGTGCTGTTTTAGTTCTTGCAAAAGAAAGGATTACTGTGCCTATTAATGTTGTAAAGTTGTGTTGTAAGTCCTTGATTGCATTTAGACAAAAATATTTTATCTTTTGACCTCCAGATAGCTTGTGTCTACTTATTCTAGTGTGTATTATGATGGATATGTTTGATAACTCTCCAGATTAACTTTTATTGTTTTTGAAACTAACATCAAAACAAGGGTAATCACATGTCCTAGAGAACTGTAATTTGCGACTGGTTGAATCTGTAGATAAGTAGATTCATTGTCTTTGACTGATGCCAAACTAGTTTCTGACTTGTGATCACGCAAGCAGTGCTCAACCTAGCAGTCTCACTTAGGAATTCCAGTAGATCAAATATGATGAAGTGACGGGTTACAATATTGAACAATTTGTTGCTTCACTAACAGCTTGCCAAATATGTACATTGCTTCACAAGTACTATGACTCAGTTCCATTAACTGCATACTAAGCTTGCACTTGTGCAGGGATCTTTGGATAACTCAAAGACTGAAAGCTACGTGAAGAATCTGCAGATGGAAGGGAGGTACTTGAGAGATGTCTGGTGATACATCCCACCCTCATCTCATCTTTTTAGCTGCTGAGTACTTGCTCCCTACAAATGGAGAAGAAAAACAATTTGTTTATGTAGGAAGTTAGTGCCCCAATTGGGATATATTTGGTGGCGGGATACACGAGTAGTAGGATTTTCGTTCAGATTGAAACGGAGTAGGAGGATTGTTTATATACACATAGGAGTGCAGCAGAAGTGTTATTTGTACATGGAAATCATTGTTCTGACCAAGCCTAATTAAATGAAACGGACGTTTGCTTATCTGGTTGAAGTTGGAACTTTCTAAAATTTGGAATGCAATATATGTTGCCCATTTTGTTCAATGTATCACGTTCGAAACCTAATTAAATGAAACTGACGTTTGCTTACTCTGTTCTAGTGCTGCGTGCATGTAAACCATAGAAGGCTGCCTGATAATTCGTACGCACGCCACCATGTCTCTTCGATCCGGAGGCCTTGCTTACCTGTGCCATTTATTCTCTTGATTTTCCTTGTCAAATTGTTTTAAACTACGATGGGTAAAGAAAAACGGGAAGAAAAACCTCATCAAACTTTTTCCCTAGTCTTCCTCACGTTACGTTAGTATCTCCTGTCCGCCATGGATTTGGATAGGTCACTCAAAGCTTCGATTCAGCACCTCTAATGTGCCTCCAAGTTCATAAACAAGTAAAACGGAACTCGACTACCCAATCATTTAACTAAGTACTGGTAAATATTCTGGTTAAACTCTGTTACGACTAGAATAAAAGAAGCTGTAGCACCGTGGAGATGCTAAACATTAATCGGAAATTTAAAGGGGAAGTCCTATGCTCAGATTGATCGACGGGAGTCGACAGATAGATCGGTCCACGTGGCCCATGAAGCATCCAATCACTTTAACTAGTGGTTCTCAATTGTAGATCGGTTCCCACTGTCGTGACACCTATCAACATTTTAGAGAATCCGTGTCAACGTTTTTACGAATACAGATCAAAGTTTCAGAAAGATGAAATCAACATTTTCAGAAAAATGTTGATGTAGAATATGAACAATGTTGGCACGGTATAAACAAAATGTTGATACAATGCATTGAAGATATTGACTGAAAATTCAATTTTTTTAAAAAAAATATTAAAAATGTTCATGTCAGATCTCGTTTCGTAGAATTAATTCTAAATAACACGGTGGTGCAAACGGAGTTACGGTTTGGAAGAAAAACGTGTTTTAAGTTTCGAAATTGATTTCTCTCTCCCTCCCACCCACTCCAATCCTATGGCGACACATGGCCGCACTAGCCACCCTTCTCTTCTCCACCCGCCTCGAATCTGTAGCGTTCATCTAATCCGCACGAATATCAAACATCGATCCTAAACCCTAAACCCTTCGAACGATCTACGTATAGGAAGTCCCACTCGGCTCCAATCAGAAGTTGACACGTGGACTGATCTATCTAATGACTCCTATAGATCGATCTACATATAGGAAATTCCAATTTAAAGAGGGTTGCAAAATTTTAAGATCCTGAACCCAATTAATAAAAAGTTCCATAGCGAGGCCCAATTAATAAAAGGTCTGGACAAAGAAGGCCAACAATACCAATCTCAAAACTAAAACATATCATTGACACGACAGTCAGAGAAATCAACTCAACAAAATTCTCATTCAACCGAGAATAGGTAAATCCGATATAATAAAATTCCATTCTAAATTTACTCAGCCAATGCAGTACGTATTATGAAGCCTACTAAGTGCTATTCCAAGTACACACTCGAGTCTCAGTGCTATTCGTCAACTTGTAAACCAACATAAAATTTAAATCAGTCCTGCAATCAGTACACACATTCTACAATCAGCAGCATGCCACAGCTCAGTTTTTCGAGAGGCCAAGAGTGCATGATGGAACAGGCGGTGTTCCGATCATCATCTCTGACACAACATTCTTGTTGAAACTTCCTAGAACAACCTGGACCTCTGAAGCAGCAATCAAATTTTCAGCAAGATTTCCGCCAAATAAGCGACCGTAGCCCATAGAGAGCAAAATGTTGAGTCTACTGTCTTTGGTTATATGGCCATCTGAGGGGACAATGGATCCATGTATTGACACTATCTCAAATGGTGAGCCCTGCATGATTTAAATGCTTGTTAGTAATAAAGAGACTGCTACCAACCAAAATAATTCACCCTAACCCTATAAGGTAGTACCTCATATGTTACCATTGGTCCATTAGCAGATTTCTGAATTGGCACCCTTGAAGCAGTCCCATTGGCTGAAAGAATGCGAAGTGCAATGTTTGATGCGAATGAAAGAACCGTTCCTGCTACATCCTGTGAAAATGAAAGGTGCATTGCATTATCAAATATAAAAAATGTGTACTAGACCTATCTTTTAGTGTAGACCAAGTAAGTCTATAAAAGTAAACCTGAGCGCAAAGGTGAAAGCAATGCATACAAAAAATTAAAACTGTAATTCATAAATCAGGGCAGTAACATTAACAATCTCATAGATCCAGATTTGAAGTTTCATACTACCTACGTCAATTAGTTCAGCATGATGTGACTAGAAGTTGAGCATTTAGCATTTTAACTTGGCTTGTGTCCGATTAGTTCAGCATGATGTGTACAGCAAGTCCGCTCTGGCCCTGGCTAAAAATCATGTCTTCCATGACACAGTCAATACATCAATACAGTAATGGAGGATGGAAGCATCAGGGCCAGCTACATCAACACAGTGGATCAGTTTGCAGATATCCTGACCAAAGGCACTTGGGCGAGTTAAGTTCCGTGAGCCTCGTCCTAGGATAGGCCTAGTTCAGATCGCCTAGACACACAAGGATTAGGAAGAGAAATGTTGAATAAATCATGTCTATAATGCCATATTGGGATATGATTGGCTCAGACTTCTATGATTTGTCATTGGGACATGAAAACCATGGAATTTTAACTCTGAAATAACTGTTTCAGAGTTGCCAGCTGAGCAGTTCTTTAAAGCTATTGCAAGGGAATGACAATGGGCATTAGCACTTAACAGTATTGAAGCCTGTTGATGAAACAAAGTAACAAGGAGACCCTTGCTGTGGTTACTGATATGCTAGAAGAATTCAAAGATGTATTTGAAACATCTACTCAGCTACCACCTCACGTGTTTATGATCACACTATCCCGCTGTTACCTGCAGCAGCACCAGTAAATTCCAGGCCTTACAGGTATCCCCCTTTGCACAAAGATGAAATAGAAAGGCAAGTCAAAGAGCTGTTATCTTCTGGTTTCATAACTGTTAGCACTAGTGCTTTTGCATCACCAGGCCTTTAACTAATCTGCTTAAGAAGAAGCAATTTGTGTGGGATGCTGCGGCCCAGCAAGCATTTGAAGACCTCAAACAAGCTATGTCTTCCACACCAGTGTTGGCACTACCTGACTTTACAAAGCCCTTTATTGTGGAAACAGATGCTTGTGACACTGGTATGGGAGCCGTGTTGATGCAGGAATCCTGGATGACAGACCTCTAGCATATCTAAGCAAACCATTGAGCAAGACACATCAGTACTTATCCATATACGAGAAAGAGTTTCTGGCTTTGATTATGGCAGTTGAGAAGTGGAGGCCATATCTTCAACGCCAAGAATTTGTGATCAGAACAGATCACAAGTCATTGGCATACCTAAATGAACAGACACTTCAGTCTGAATTGTAGAGGAAAGCAATGACAAGACTCATGGGCCTACGTTCAAAATTATTTACAAAAAAGGCAAAGACAACATAGCAGCCGATGCACTTTCTAGAATACCTCAACTGCTAGCAGTTCAATCAGTTTCAGTGGCAAAGCCTACCCACTACAAGAAAAATAGCCTCTAGACATGTTTATGTTGTTACGTTTTTGTAAGCGTGTCTACATCAGTAGCTAGAGACACTTTTTGACACGATTTTGAGAATGTGTCAACATGACATGATCTTAGAGACGCTTTAATGTTAATAATATGATAAACACGTTTTTTTACATGCTTTCTAAAATATCACAAAGTGTTACGACTTTAGACATGCTTTGAACGATTGATATCCAACATAAAGACGCTTGTTGACATGTTTTTTATGGCATCTCAAAATGATAGGATATTTAGAGATGTTTTAACCGTATCCAACGACATAATACATGTTTTTTGACACGTTATTGAAACCGTATAGAAAGTGAGATGCTATTAGACACGTTTTAATCGTATCTACTCTCATTTAGAGACAGTTTTGACACGCTATTGAAAATCCTAGAGACGTTAAAGCACTAAGAGAACATGAGTATAAAAAAATATGTGGTCAAAGAAAAACAACTTTGTTTCCTAGGTGAGATGGTTAGATGAGCTTGTAGAAAACAAAGAGGTCGTAGGTTCAATTCTTACTAATTGCATGAATAACTCAATCGCTTAGAAGAAATTTTACAATAATATTTTTGAAACATTATATACAACGTGCCTATATTGGTAGAAACGCAGTCCAAACGTATCAATAAAATCGTGTCTACTCCAATACATACAACACATTCATGAAAGCGTATCTATAAACATATTTATGCTTTATAGCATCTCTACTGAACGTCTTTTACTTCAATAGACATGTTTTCAAAAATCGTATTTACCAAGCTTTGACACGGCACGTTCGGAGACGCCTCGGACACGATTTATGAAAACGTCTCTATATTTTGATTGAGACAAAATAAACGTATCTAGACCTTAAATAAAGCGTATCTATAGGGGGTGTTTTCTAGTAGTGACCCGGATTCAAGAGGTTATTAATTCTTATGCTACAGATAAGCATGCACAAGAACTATTACTTCAGCTGGCAGTAAAGAGCCCAAATGAACAAGAATTTTCATCACACCAGGGTATTATCAGATCTGGAGATCAGGTATGGGTTGGTGAGAATTCTACCCTTTGCACAAAGCTTTTTACTGCATTCCATTATTGTGCTTTAGGAGGGCATTCTGGAGTCCATGCAACTTACATGAGAATTAAGAAAGTGTTTTACTGGAAAGGGCTCAAAGCTGATGTAGAGGACTTTGTGAAGCAATGAACCATCTGCCAACAAGCTAAACATGAAAGGGTTCACCCAGCTGGGTTACTGAAACCATTGCCAATTCCTCAGGGTGCTTGGCAAGACATTTCACTTGATTTCATAGAAGGTTTGCCAAAATTAGAAGGCTACAATGCTATATTGGTAGTGGTGGACAGATTTTCTAAATATGCCCACTTTATTCCTTTGAAGCACCCATTCACTGCTAAACAAGTAGCACTGATTATGCTGGATGTTATTATCAGACATTCAGACTACATGGTTGGCATCTATCTATAGTGTCTCACAGGGACAATATGTTCACAAGCAATCTTTGGCAAGAATCATTCCAGTTATCCCAAGTCAAGCTGAATATGGCTATGCCTATCACCCACAGACAGATGGCCAAACCCGAAAGAGTCAATCAATGTTTGGAAATGTATTTGAGATGCAGTGTACAGAAAACACCTACTAAGTGGAAAGCATGGTTAGCACTGGCTGAATTCTGGTATAATACTTCTCATCATGCTACGCTTGGGAGCTCTCCCTTTAAAGCATTGTATGGTTATGACCCCAATGCTGGAGCAATTCCTACGGTGTCATCCACGGAACATCAATCTAGAAATTCTGGCAACTAGAATTGCTCACTCTGCTTAGCTGAAACAGAATCTGGCTGCTGCACAGAACATGTTCAAACACCAGGCAGATAAAAACAGAACTGACAGAGAGTTTCAGGTGGGGGGATCAAGTCCTTAAGCTGCAACCTTATGCTCAATCCTCCGTAGTCAACCTTCCTTTTCCCAAGCTTTCTTATAAGTATTTGGGCCATACACTGGGGTGGAAGGTATTGGTTAGGCAAAACTACGGCGACAAGTACGGTTGATCTGCGCAACTGCACAAGGCGACACCGGGGGCTACCAGGCGGGATGACTGATGGACCGTTGTGTTCCTGTTGGACGAATCATCATCGTCATGGAGTAGGAGATGGAGTTTCAAATCACGGAGTCGCCTGGCAATAGACCGTCGTGTTCCTGTTGGACGAATCATCAACGCCTTGTGCAGTAAACTGAGGCGGGAACATGGATGTGCGAGGAACAGCAGATGGAAGCTCTGCAACAGCGCATGGTGCGAGCGATACGAACCACTGGAGCAACAACACGCAACGGTGATGGCACAGAGGCTGTTCTTCTCCTTAGCGGCAGCTACGGGAACTCCTCGGCGGTCTGCTGCTGGCCTGCTAGGTGCACGACGGCAAAATACTTCCACGATGGCGCGGACGAAAGGCGTGCGCACCCGAATTTGTTCTGCGAATCACGGGATCCCTCGGGTTGGGAGTACCCATCGGGTTGTCAAATGTAGCAACCGAGAGCTCACATTTAGAAAGTGCCTAAATGTAGGATGTTGCTTTACATAACGGTTGGAAGGTGTTTTTTTTGTCTTGTGACACTCTAAATTACGATTTAGGAACTACTTTTACATAATTGTTGGAGATGCTCTAAGAGATCAGATTTATTTGGCTATGCTAACTTGTTGACAATAATTGTTTATAATATCCTGGGACTATATTTTGGCTAAAGTAGCATCTTGTTATTTCCCTTATTTGAATCATGATTATAAATGGACTCGTTTATCATGTTTGCAGGGTTGATTAAATGAATATTGTCAAAAGTCTATTTAAATATGGGTTTGCACTCTCTAGATTGTCATGTAATTCTTTGCTACTTTTGTGATTACTTAATTTTTGAAAATTAAAATTTTGATCAGATCGATTAAATTATCATTCTTCACATTGTTAAAGTCTACTTATTCTTTTTTTGTCTTCAATTTGTATGATAAAAATTATATGTACACTATATTCTTTAAATATGATTTCTTATTATCCTTAATTTTAAAAATATGGTTAAACATACATCACTTGATAATTTCTCGACGTGCGTGTCGCACGAGCATAAAACTAGTATATTTAAAAGACACAACCCACTAGGGTGATAACTCTTATTTCTCTGCAACCACATCGAGTCATGTCATCAGAAAAATTAAGTCCATTAGATCATTTTGTTCACTGTTTATTTTTTCACGTATCCAGTTCATTTTCATCTAGCATTTATCAACGGTTTGCACCGAAGGCCACAGCCCGCTGTAATTCCTGTCGTGCATTTTCCTTACCCCAATTAACCACGCTCTTAATACATCACCATCCATTTGCTGTTTGCCGTTTCCTTTTCCCCATTAAACACGTGCTTAATACAACACCATAAATCTAGCATTATCACGCATTACCATTAGGGCATATACAACGCTAATAAATGAGCGGGCTCTTGAGCTGATATGGCGATGTATTCTTGCAAATAGCCCCTTCAACCCTTGAAGAGACGACTGAGTGGTCTCTTGACGAAGAGACGGTCTCTATCACGTGTTCCAATGTAAGAGACAATTCTGAGCATCGTTGTACATGTGAAGAGACGACTTATGTCATGCAATCATTAATAATATGCATTTATTAAAAGACATCATGTAGAGTCTCTCCTTTGTATGACTATAGTTGTTTCATGTCTCTTTGTTTGGATACGTGTGCCCAAAAGACTACAGTGGGCTCTCCTTTGTACATGCCTTTAGGAGGCAGGGCCTTGGCAACCAGTGACTACAAAAGCAGCTTATACAACATGGTAATATTCTATTTCACTACATCAGGACAAGCTTCGAGTAACACACTTATATGTTATTAGAGCTATAAAAAAATATCACTAAGACCTATAGTAACATATTTAATAAGTGATATAGGTCCTAGTGTTACTAGAGCAAGTTTTGTTGTAGCACATATGTGTGTTACTACTTGTAACTTAAAAATGACACAAGTAAAATTTATTGTAACACATACATGTGTTACGTCTTGTAAAAAGAAATGATGAAAAAAAACCTATTGTAACACATATACGTGCTACTCCATCCATCCGTTCATATTTACATGTCATTCTAGCATTCCTTACTTTTCTCTAATTACATGTCATTCTCGCTTCCCAACACACATTTTCTTCTTCCCAATACAATATTCTCTCTTTCCACTACACCTCTATCTCTATCTCTGTCCTCCTCGTTTTCAGTGCACCCACTTTTTTTACTTCTCCTTAATTCTCGTGTCCAACTATAAAACGACATGTAATAATGAACGGAGGGAGTACTGTTTAAGAAAAGTGTTACACCTGTAGCTAAAAAAATAATACTAAATATGAAAAATGTTTTTTTTTACCTCGGATCGAACTCTAGTGGTATATTTCTAGCTTAGTGTCTGAACTCTAGTAGTATATTTCTAGCTTAGTGTGTATACCACCCGGACTAAAATATAGTTGTGACTTTTATTACTATTCATTCAATTTATAACATGACAAAGTATAAGTAAACTCTGTTGTAACACATATACAGTATGTGTTTTTTTGCGAGCGAGTGCTATAGTTATGACATACTCCCTCCATCCACTTATATAAGGCGTATTTGCTAAAACGTTTCTTCCACAAATAGGGTGCATATTTCTGTTGACTCCTCGCCTAGTGTGCACGGTCGTTAGTGTACACATAAGTTATTGGTGCATGCCTCTTGGTATTACCTCTGTAATTAACACAAAAGGTCACTCATTATTGGATGTTTTAGTTTTTCATTTGTTGTGCCTCCTGAGTTATTGACAGCAATAATTACAACTTGGTCTTTGTGCCACTTTCAAATGCACCTTGTATTGTGGATGGAGAGAGTAAAAGATAACTCTAAATAAGCTCATGTGTCCTACTTAACATTTGATTGCATCGCCACATAAAGGATGATGAAGTTGTGTGCCTTCTATTAGCAAGCATACAACTTGTAATATGTGGCAGTAGTTTAGACCAATAATTGTATGTTTACTGTGATTCGAGAAATATTCTAGAGATCAAACATCTAGAGTTTAGGATCTTAATGAATTAGCACATAAGGTTTGAACCCTTATTGTAACGTTATTTTGTGTTACAACGAGTTTTTTTCCTTTAACACTCACACTTGATATATATTGAACAATCACAATCTTTATAACACTATTTATGTAACATTAATTTTGTGTTACTAGAATCACTTCTTGTAACACATAAATTAAAGAATAGAAATTGTATGTTACAAATATACTTGTAACATGTAATTTTGTGTTCCTATAAAATTCTTTCTAACACAACAATCTATGTGTTACAAGAATAATGTTACAATATCTTTGTTTTATAGTAGTGTTTGTTTCCACCTAGTCTCTATTCTTACCAGCGTCATTTTCGTACATGATAATCCAACAGCCATATGGGAATAGTACGGACTCCACACTACAGGGCTGATTACTATTGGCTCCTTCCTCTAATCCAGCAGCACAACATAACCTTGGGATAGTGGCACTGATCTCATCTCCTCAAGTCAGAACTAGCTAGGACAAATAGGTGTAGTAGTTGGGCGACGTAAACAAGAGGTAGATTGTGGGTGTTCGCAGGCGCTGCACGCCTCACAAACCTAGGGGGTAAAAAATAATAATTAAACAAGCACAGTTTAGGTGGTTTAGCAACCAAGAGTAGTCTTTTTGCATTGAGGTCATGAGTTCGATACCCAACAATAGCTTTTTTAAAGTATCTTTTTTTCAACATACTGTTTAGTGAAACTCTAGATCCACCACTGCTCGCAAGACTGTGGCCCTTGGATACACACCAGGGGTCGTAGAAAATCACGTTGCAGATCAGGTTGTACTGGAGTATGTGTCCTGATCGTCACCGTCTGTTACATGTGGCTAGCTCGATGCAAGCTGTTGTAACCCTGAACTTCGGTGCATTTTTTTACACCGTTTCTTCCTTCTATACACTCTGACACGCCAAGCCTTTGCAAAGCTATTGTGTGTCCGAGCCAAAAAAAAAGAACGGGCCAACGCGTTTCTCAAATCCCATGCTTTCGCAAGCTGCAACATATTCTTCTGCTCGATATTCTATTTTTCTCTACTACAATTGATAGGAGTGGACCCACCTTCCCATTAAATTTGTTTTGATTGTATGTATTTTCCATTTCTTTTGGCTATATACGCAGGTTAGTGAAATTCGTTAAAATAAATGTGTGTTTTATATGCAGTAATTCTTATATCTCTGAGACAATGGCAATTTTGAACTGGTGCATTTAATCTTATTTCATACATAATTTTATGGTTTTTTATTGTTTATGCCAATGAGACTCGAAATTTATTTCCCACTACATTGCAAGTAATATGGTACGTGATCTTGAATTAAATTTCAAGATATCATGCTTTATGGTAACTTAAATTTCAACATATTTCACTTTCAATAGTGTGCAATTTGTCTATCAATGTGTTTCATATCTAAACAATACATTTTTCATATGGTAATTTTGTTATCAATTTTCATGCACTTTATTACTCATGCTATGGGGATGGCACTGAATAATATATTTTTTTATAAATTGTTGGAGATGCTCTAAGTCGCATAATCATCTCATATATTTATTAATTAATCAAGATGTAAAATAACCCACAGTCAACTAATACATCTCATAGAGGATACAAGCATTTATTTATCCTTTCGGGAAGTCATGTATCCATAAAGTTTCATGCATCTGCAAGAGGTAGCGTCGGCCTCCGTGGTAATTGAAGACCTAAGGCCGGTCTCGATGGAGAGTGTTATCACACGGTTATCAAAAAGAATTTTTTAAGAACCGTACCAGTGGAGGATCATGGTGATGACACTCATCTCTCATCCCATGATATTTCCCCTCTTCTCTCTCATGTCATGTCAGCAAATTTAATGCTCATGACACTCCCATCGAGACTGGTCTAAGAAGTAAACTTTGTATCATAAGGCCAGTCTCAATGTAAAGTTTCATCTCACTGTTTTCAAGAGTGCCACATCAGATTTGAAGATTTAGTTTGATGTATGAAACGGTCTCTCTCAATGCATAGTTTCATCTTACGGTTTCATAGGCAACTTATAACATTAATTGAATATCTATTTGTTGCATTGAGATTGGTCAAAACATGTTGGGATGAAACTTTATGCTCTCAATAGGAGTTTCAATGCAGTTTCATACATATGAAACAGTGCCAAATGAGTTTCATCCCTATGAAACCCATCTGCCCAGTTTCATATTAATTGCTATATATGCCACGTCACCTCTTTTGCTTATGTGACACCTTATTTATGCTAATAAAACTCCCACTGAGACTGACCTAAATTATACTATCCATTCAAAGAAAAGTACAACACTTCTTTGATAAAGGTATACCCATTATACTTTTATAAGCAGATAGTAAAGTTACTTACTTCCACATTTGGTTCCCCTGGCACTCGCTTGTGGCACTGAATCGCGAGCTGAAGAAACTTAGCAACACTTATCTCCAATTCATCTTGAGGTGTAAGTATACCGCAAATACAAGTCATATCAGATCGATGCACCGCATGGAGGCATGAGTCACTTGGATCGACGTAGTGGCCCGAGAGCTTGATTGTGTCAATGCATTGAGTCTTAACCAGTATCTTTTCTTTATGGCAATCTTGCTCACCCCAAGTTTGATGCGTAAACGCTAAAACAAAGACAACGAGATGACAGATTACTTTTGCAGCCATCACGTGCGAGTATGATGCTATGCCACAAAAGGACGAATAGTTTCTTCTGTACCATTTGTTTTGGTCCCCGTTTTTCACTTATAGAGCATATGTGGAATAGAATTTTAGCCATATTCAACGGAAGAGAATCCTCAAACTGATATTGCTGCACTAATCGAGGTATTAATTCAGAAAATAAATGTTTAGGCATCCTCGAATGAACATATAGTACATCATGAGATTGAGTTAAAATAGAGTAAATGCTAAAGCCGGTCTCAGTGGGAGTTTCATTAGCATTAAATAAGGCGTCACATAAGCAAAAGAGCGGACGTGGCATAGCAATTAATGTGAAACTGTGTGCAAATGGGTTTCATAGGGATCAAACTCATTTGGCACTGTTTCATAGGTATGAAACTGCATCGAAACTCCCATTGAGAAGCATAGAGTTTCATCCCAACACGTTTTGACCAATCTCAATGCAACAAATAGATATTCAATTAATGTTATAAGTTGCCTATGAAACCGTGAGATGAAACTATGCATTGAGAGAGACCGTTTCATACATTAAACTAAATCTTCAAATCTGATGTGGCACTCTTAGAAACAGTGAGATAAAACTTTACATTGAGACTGGCCTAATACTTGGTGCAATCACCGGTGGCGTGCCTGTTTGCCAAGTGCCCCTATCGGACACTCCGCAAACCACCCCACTTTGCGGAGTGCCACCTGTTAACACTCCAAAAAAATCACTTTCTACCTACTCCCTCCATCCAAATATCTAAAGCATATTATAGAAAACTAGTTTTCCAGGAATCTCCATCGTATAACAAGTAATCAATCATTCAATGAGCGTATGTCTCTGATTTCCATGTGTTAATTGAATAGGTTAAATGCAGTGACGTGCTTAATTTGTTGCATGCGGCATAAATGAGAGAGACCATTGGGTGGATGCATGGCCTATGGGTCCACTGATTGACTCTCACATAAATCGAATGCCAGCATGTAGAATCGTGGGCGGAGTAATAGCAGACTTATCTCTCAACTTGTTTCCATGATCACGGTGCCTATCTCAAATACGTTTAAGATTCTTGGATAGAGGAATTATCATTTTTTTCGAGCCCACGTGCAATTCATGGTACTTAATATTAAAATTTGGTATATTTCTTGATTTGTTTGGTACATTTCTCTATTCGTTTGGTATATTTAATTCATTAATTTTATTAATTATATTTTCTCATAAAAATTCAAATTTGAACTACAAGTGATTTGAATAATAGAATAAAGTGAATCAAAATTTGATATCCATGTTAGTGACTCCAATTTGAGATTGTATGCAGCAAACAAAAGTAAATTTCGCCATGAGCGTGTGGTCAAATTTTATAAATAGCAAATGAAGTCTGAAAATTATGAGAATTGTCATGAGATCAAGATATCATACGTAGAAGTTGTTGTAAAAAGTATAGAAGGTCTCGCAAAAGTTGTGAGGTACCTTGTGCACAAACGAAGAATCTTCTTAGAAGAAACTTAGAGTTGAGAAAGAGTCAATAAGATTTTGAATAAATTTGAAAATCAATTTTCAGTTTGACTTTAAATGTTTTTCTATAAACCACATATTATATAAATCTTGTCATGTTAAAATGTTGTTACTTTTTGAGTTTGTTTGATAATTTTTAAAATATTTTTTTCAAATATCAGAAAAAAATATTTACCGAGTACCTGGTGCGAGCACTCGGCAAATCTCCTGCTAGGTGCCTTGTGTTGATGAAAAAAATGTGACGTTTCCACGCCAAGAACGTACATGGCTTGAGAGATCTTCTTAACTCCAAGTAGGATCAAAGTCTCTAGAATACGGTGAAGAATTCTTGGAGCGTGCCGATTGGTTTTCCTACAAACCAACAAAGACAAATAAAGCGTGTAAAATTTGTGGGTTATGGGCCCAGATAAGCCGATAGGTAACCGCAACTAATTATCAAAAATAAAACGGAAAGTAAAGCAAATCGGCTATCGGTTACTTAAATGAATCAGCATGTATTTGAATAATACGAGACAAGTATAAAGCATTCAGATTCGACTTGGTAGAATGGTACTGATACGAAAAGTTGCCGATATAACTTGAGTTGGACTAATCATGCAAATCGACAAGCAAATGTGCAAGAATCGATAAGTTAAGATATTCAATAAATTTGTCAATTCAAGTATAATTCAGTCTAATCCATGAAGCATGTAATTTAAAATTTATGAAGCAAACAAAATTATGGAATTAGCAAGATATATAACATGGTGTAGATCTAATCTAATCCAATAGATTAAGCATGTGATAGAATATGTAAGATAAATAATAAGCAATCGACTAAATACCCCGATTAAATAATTAAACTACTGAAACAAATTATCTATATTCAGCCTATTAACTCTCACATAGGACAACTCAACTAAGCATGAGTAAAGTACACATGACAAGTCAACCGTATCACACTAATCGGCACGTACAGAATATAATCGGCTAAAGCGATTCCAAATGCTTAATTAATCCAATCTAGATCCTACCAGCCGCTCTATCGAAGGAAAGTCAACTTCAACAAAGCCATACGAGACACGTTAACTGTACTATTACGATCTTTAGGGAACAGATTAAATTGTTGAAGTACCTTAACCATGACTCGAGTAGCCCGATCGACCAACGCTTACCGCACTAGCATCAACAACGGGAACGAAACAAGACAAGTCTATTGAATAGAACGAGTAGGACAGATCACCTACCCCAAGTCGTCAATATTCGCAACAGTAACTTTTGATCGATCTAAGCTATCGGATAACTAGCAATTACATCGAATCTACTATGGACAAGTCGACATGACGGAAACAATGCACTTATCCGACAAAATCCAAGCCGATGCCGAGCCCCAAGAGCTCCGCCGATTGATGAGAATTCCATCGAGAAGTTTTTAGCGATGCGCGAAGAGTTGTATTGATTGATTACAATAGCCCTAAAGTACTATTTATATCCGATCAAGCTTGGACCGATGTCCCTAACTATTTTTACATGACTTTCTAATAACATAATCGACTCAAGATAAACTAAGATTTGAGTGTATTCCGCCTAACTCCTTGCTGTACGTGTTTCCATCGTGGCAATTTGATAAGGGAAAACCCGGGGGTTGGCCCGATCTTCACGGCAGTAGGTAGATTGAAAGATAACTAGCTGAAATTTAGCCAGGGTAAATAGCTTTATACCCGACAAAGGTTGGAGATGTTTAAAGCAACGTGAGAGAGGCACCAAATCCTTGAACTCGACTCGATCTCACGAACTTAGAACACACTCCGGGTAGCTTTAAACCTGGCCAAGGTTGGATGCGACCAAGCACGAGGAGAGAGACACCAAAACCTTGTGGACTTCGACTTGATCTCCGAACCACCGCAGAACCACAACCAGGACTAATCCACATAAAACGGTGCATCCAAACTGGAAACCGTAGAGCACAAATTAGAGGGTCACGGAGGAACCTTCACATATACCGATGAATCGGTCTCTCACAAGTCGAGGTAGAACTCGCAAGGAATTTGGGTAAGGAAGTTAGCAACTTTCTTGCAACACCATATGGTGAATTTCTTGATTCATAATAGACTGAGTTTGGCTTAGATACAATTGGTATTTATACTAGGAACACCCCTCCTAGCTAGGTGTGCACGAGATGAAACTTATACATGAATTAAATAAGTTAAAAGGTGTGAAAACTGTTATTCTCGAGAGATCTCGGATGTCATTCGGCCTTCCCGACATGTCTTCAATAAAATTGCCATTACTTCTTAATGGAAAGTCCAAATGACAAGCCGTTTTTCAGAGGTGAAAGTAGAATTCATTATATTTCCAGCAATGTGTATTATGGAATGTGAAACCCAAAGTTCTTATGCGCGTTACATCAATTGTTTGACCCTTCTGTCAGCATGTTGGGTGCTGGTTCAGCTTCCATGTAACACATCTCCTCCTTGGTGGAACTCATGTCCTCTTATCCAGCAACATCTATTTCATGTTTGTACCTTAGCAAGGCATATGTACAACATTTAGGTAGTATAAAATTCACATTTATATTGGGCAAAAATTCAATAAGGAGAGAGTTCACCTCTTGTTGTACTTTCTTGTTGCAACTTGTGGCATAGCTCATTTGAGTGTTTACACAAAATCTTTCATGGTTTACACCTATTGATTCTTGTCCATACTCACGGTTTATGTAACTTAACTCCTTGTTTGCATATGAGCCTAGTGTGTCCTCATCACAATTTGGGACCCCACTTCTTCGTTCCTTCTTCCACTAGGGTGCCTCCTCGGTTTCCTTGTCACGCCTCTTCACTACTCACCAAGCCTCCGACCGGTGGACCCGGGTCAACATCCGGTGTCAACACCTTGATCACGGCACTCGGGCAAAAAGGTCAACAAGTTTGTCGAGTACCAAATGGTGGCACTCAGAAAATTAATCCGACACTCAACAAAGTACAATTTGGTACCTTGACATTGCACGCCCTCATAGCCCCACTCTCTCTCATTCGTTCCGCTCCGCACCCCCACCCGACTCCGCACGTTTGCTGCCCACTACATCCGTCGTTACTTAGTCACCCACAGGGTCACCATTTACCGCGTCTCCACTCCACCCCACCCACCCCGCTCCGCTGCTCCACCCCTATTCCGTCGCGCCCCGACCGCCGGCCCGTGTCCCGGTGCCCGTGCTTGGGTTTGGGCTCCAACTCTCGACCCACGCCCGGACTCTCGTCGATAGCCCTTGCCTCGGCCGCCCGCCACCGGCCTATGCCCTGGCTGCCTACCAACCTCGTCCAGCCAACTCAATTGCCCCCGACTGCCCATCGGCCGCACCGACTAGCCCGAGTTGCCCACCGGTCGTGCTCGCTCGCTCCTCCGTGTCGCCGTCGTGCTCCGTCTCCTTCTAGGTGCAATGTAGTTGGTCAACTAGATTATAGATAATAAGTAGTTTCAATTGGATGTTGTCCATCATGCCATTGATTTATTGCAAGTGTTGGAAACCTAATGGGGAGGGGAGGTGTTGTCGAAATTTACAATTGACACTATCATTGTTCCTTTTTTTGCGAGGAGAGGCTGTTGTACCGCCCTTGACTCGCCACTTTGCACCGTCCTCGACTCGTCACTTTGCAGGAAAGCAAGGTGAGACATAAAAGACATCTTTTTATGTCATGTTTGTAGGTCACGTAATCTAGTTAGATGTGTCCTGCTCGAAAGAGACACGGTTGGAAATATGCTGATCATTGCATATCTATAATTGTATTTGTTTTGAATTGTCCATGTTTTTTTTATAGTGTGAGGGTGTGTAGACGAGGTTAGTTTTCATATTGTACTCCTGTTCGAGATAGAACTTCGTCATCATATCTTTATTGCTCTTCGGATACACAATCACAATCTCCTTGTCGGGATGTGTATTTGAGAACAGCGGGGACGTTCTACCAAAATTCTATCTCGAATAGGAGTAGAGCATGAAACCTAACCTCATCTACACATCCTTAGTGGGATTAGGACCTATCTTTACCTATTAGACTCTATAGATACTTGGTTGATGCAATTGATGTTTATATTACTCGAGTAATATGTTAAAGGATGGATGACCGTGACAGGATGTACACAGGTCGCCCAAGTTAGGTTTTGCTGAATGCTTGAATGAATTAAAAAGACTAAAACTTTCTTGAAGTAAGCATTTGCTAACGTTAAAGGGGTGTCTCGGACTTTCTGTCCATGTAAAACTTGTGAAAATTGTAAATGACAGAACGAGGAGGTCATGGGTAAACATCTTGTCATGAATGGATTTATGAAGAACTATACCCGATGGACCTACCATGGTAAGGCTGATCGAGACTTGTGATGTTGATGGCAGAGTAGGAGATATGTTAAATGACTATTATGAAGCACACTTTGATGAAGGACGTAGAGAGGAGGAGTTAGAGCCAACTACAAAGGCGTATTACCAAATATTATCAGCAGCACAGAACCTCTTCACGGGCTTACCACGGTTTCTCAACTGGATGGCATTGCACGCTTAATGGACATAAAGTCCCGGTTTAGCTTGAGTCAATACACATTCTATGTTATGTTGACGAGTCATTGGCCGAAATTTCACATTCTGCCAAAGAGCATGTACAAGGCACATAAAAAAACTTGGAGCACTTAAGATGCCATATAATCAGATACATGGTTCTTTGAAAGGACGAATCTTATTTAGGAAACAATATTCACAAGAAAATTACTATCCAAAGTGTAACTCATTTAGGTACCTAGAGGTAGACTTTGGTGGTGGTAACAAGAGGTAGCTCACGGTTCCCATGAAAATATTTTGGTACCTTCTATTCATATTGAGGATCCAATATCTTTACATGATCGAAGAGTCTACAAAGCGAGATGACATAGCACAAACTAGGAAAAAGATACCATTCTCATAACCTTGTCTATCAAGTTGATGCTGAATCTTGGACACATTTTGATGGGATTCATCGTAATAAAGCCGAAGAGGCCCGTAATGTTTGCGTGGCACGGCAACCGATGGGTTCAATCCTTATGAAACCGGGGCTGCCCTATACACTTGGTGGCCTATGTTTGTTATACGCCTCAATCTGCACCCCCCCTATTGGCGTCCTTTTTCAGCGACAGAGCAAAGCTTATCGTTGATAATTCCTGGACATCCGGAAAACAAGATGGACGTGTATATGGAGCCACCGATTGATGATTTGGAGCATGCTTGGAATGAAGGGTCCTTGACAAACGATCGAGCTACAAGGACAAAGTTCAACATGTATGTTTAGTACCAATACTCTCTACATGACCTCTTGACGTATGGGATATTTAGCGAGATGGTGTGTTCACGGGAAGTTTCCATGCCCAATATGCAAGGCAACTCTAAAGTTTGAGTGGTTGAGGAAGGGTGACAAGTATTCTGCGTTCGACAAACACCGATTCTTCCCTCCGAATCATGAATTTAGAAGAGACAAACATAATTTTACGAATGGTGTTGCACTTAACGACCCTTCACCACGGTTAATGGCGGATACAACGATTCACGCTATGTTAGATGCTCTCGAGGTGAATGAAGATGGTGTTTTTGTGGGATATGGTGAGTTACATGTCTAGAGTCATCACCATAATTGCACGCCTCGGCTCCATGGGCCATGCGTGGCAAAGGGATTAGGCTACTCCCGATGGGGGTTTCATTTTCAATAAATGAGTTGTCATGTAAGCAATCTTGTCGATGTGGCAGGAAATTAATAAGGAGAGAGAAGAAAGGGGTTTCATCTAGATGAAATCATCTCTACACTGTTTCCAAGACATTTCTCTCTTGCATGTGTTACCTAGAAAACAACAAAATGAAACTATACATTGTATGAGGTATTTCATTCACCCTTATTGCTTATGTGACATATTGAAAACAATGAAATGAAACTCCCCATTAAAAATAGCCTTAGGAGGGGCACGGGGTAAGCAAGGGCGTGCAAATAAAGTTACAAGTCCAAGCCACATGGGCCATGGCATGCTACCTCTTCGATCGAGCGATAGCACTCTGCCGCACCAAAATGGTCACGTTGCTACTGCATCAAGAAACCGCACGCTTCGTTGAAGGCAGGCTATCTGGGCCCTGTCCGGCATCACCAGAATTGCACGCCCCAGTTCCATGGGCCATGGCATAAATGTGCCGTGCAGTCTGAGTAGGTTGTGTCCACACGAATTCGCATCGTGTTGACTGGAGGCCATCGGCTAACACAAACTACTCTTTCCATCAGTCTCCCGTCCCACTGACATCAAGCTAGAGACAGCCACAGGTTGGCAGTCCCACATTTATCAATCGACTCTGCTGTGCGGACACCTACTGTTGCTGAGCTTGTTTGCTACAGCTTCACCTCTAGTACTTGCAAAAACGAGCCAGTTGCACGGGACCCTAATTCAGAAAATAAATGTTTAGGCATCCTCTATAAATTATAGTATATCATGAGATTGAGTTAAAACAGAGTAAATGCTAATAGTTGGTGAACTGATGGTTTTCTCATGATGAGATACACATAATAGTCCTCCACATGACATCAAGAACAAATGCTACCTGATGAATTACTTGTGATTACGAAGCATAGAGAGGAAGAGGACTATAGAAAAACACTAAGAGAGGGGCTAGGAGACACACAGGGTAAGCAAAGGCGTGCAAGTAAAGTCAGAGGTCCAAGCTACATCAAGATTAGGAGGGGGCGAAACTGAAATTGGATAGGAAATGACAAATCAATTTCTCTGAAATCATAAGTTCATTTTGTAATCTATTTGAATCATCACCAAGATTAACAAAACCGGATTGACCGGTCCGGTTTTGAACCGAGAAAACCGGTCGGTTAACCGGGAAAACCGACGGTTATCCGAATAGCTACAGATAAATAGCTACGGTTTTCTCCGGATAACCGGTCAAACCGGCCGGCCGGCCGGGACCGGTTTCCTGGTTAACCGGGATAACCGGCCGGTTTTCACCAGTTTTTGAACCATGATCATCACTGGTCTCGGCAAACTCCAACGAGCTCACCTCCATCGGTCTCACATATGGAAGCTAGAAAAACGAGGAGGAGATAGAGATAGAGATAGAGGTGTAGTGGAAAGATGTAATATTACATTGGAAAGAGGGAAATGTATGTTAAAAAGCGAGAATGACATGTAATTGAAGAAAAGTAAAAAATACTAGAATGACATGTAAATGTGAACAGAGAGAGTAGAGTCCTAGAGTCATGGAGGCAGGCCCACATTCATCTGGATCGATGCCGCTGTGTGTACTCCTACTGCACTCGTGCATCACGCACATGCGCATGCTCAACTGTTGCCGAGCTTGTTCGCAACAGAGCAATTGCAATAAAAGAGCTAGTTGCAGAGGACCCTACAAGTCTGCGTAAAATCCATCTGAATTCATGTTTGACCACATGCCTTATTCAAAAGAATTATTAAAATTTTATTTATTTTGTTAGAATTTATTTTATTACTAGATATATTTGAAGTAGTCTACTTTATTTTTGTATTTACATAAATATTTTGAATAAAATGAATAATTAAATAAAAAATCAGAAAGTTAATAAATCCTTACATTTTTAAAGGGAGGAAGTACGTAGTTACAGTATGGGAGTGCCGCAAGGTCAAAATGCAGCATGCTTCATACTACCGGCAGGAGAGTCCGAAAAAAAAACGGAAGGAAAAGTGAACATGGCGAAAAGGAGGCTGCTGCTGTCGAGATGCAGTGTACGGAGTACTACAGTAAATGATTTCTGACTGCGTTTGTCCTGCAAAGCTTCTGTACTCTGTGTCACTGACGACCGAAGACTGACCAAGTCTCCAGTCTGGCGCTTGTTCCTTTCCCGTGAAGCTAGCTGCCTACCAAGGCCGGGATGATCGACAGGCAACCCCTTGACTGTCCATGGTCTCTTCATCTGCAAGTACCTCATCAGTTGACTCCTGTCTCCTTTTCTCTCTTCTCTGCACTCCAATGCATCCACTCCCAGCGAATGCATCTGGAACAAGACATTAGGCAAGGAGATGTAGAACAAATCCATGTTCCAAACATGGCTTCTCAACTTTCTTTTTTCTTTACTTGATGGCTTCTCTACGTAGGAGTATGTAGGGGGATAGATCCCTTTTGAATGGGCTGCACTTTTTCCGACAAAAAATCTAGTTGAAATTAACAACAGGGGATACTATTCGTGCACCGACCGGGTTTGTGTACAAATCACAACCACGGCTCCGAGTATCCGACCCGGCACTTTTTTCGTCTTTATATACCCGTCTCGAACCACATCACTTCACTTGTCCCTGCTCCTGCTCTGGTTATTCCCAGAGCACGCGCTCTCCGTCCTCTGCTCGATCACTCCCTCGGTTCCGCGCACCACCACCAAATCCCTGCCTGCCTGCTCGCCCGCCTTCCCCCGATCGATGGAGAACGAGCTGGCCGCGCACGCCCCGGGCGGCGTCAGCCTCGACCTGCGCCTGGACCTCTCTCCCCGCCGCCGCCCCGCCGCCGCTGCCGCTGCTGCCTCCGCCGCCGACAGCCGCGCGGACGCCTTCGCCTGCAACTACTGCCACCGCAAGTTCTACAGCTCGCAGGCGCTGGGCGGCCACCAGAACGCGCACAAGCTTGAGCGCACGCTCGCCAAGCGCAGCAGGGACGTCGCCGTCGCCGCCGCCCCGCAGCCGCCGCCCTCCTCCCGGCCGGCGCCGCTCGTCCGCGCGGCCGTGCCGGACGCCGCCGGCGGGGAGTTCTGGCCGTTCGCGATGACGTCGTTCCGCGCCGCCGCGGGCGCGCCGGCGGAGGAGGACGTGGCGCCGACGACGCCGCCGCTGCCGGGCATCGACGGCGTGGGCGGGTGGGCGGCAGCGGCTTCTGACGGCGGATGCGGCGGACGGCTCGGCTACACCCGGAACGGGGAGGAGATCGACCTCTCGCTCAAGCTCTGAGAAGCTGGATGGACGCTGGCAAGAACAAATTCTTCAAACTGCCCAGTGTTCAGCTAGTTAATTACTCTCTATCCTGTGCAACGACTGTTGTTAGCCGATCGCCAGGCTCTTGGAAGCGACGCTTTTGGCTTGCTAGTCATTCAATTAGTAGCTGATATATATATATATATAGCTCTCATGCAACAACTAATCCTAGTTCTGCACCATATATTTGGGCCTTCTCCGTCATGCACACTATATTTGCGTGCACTCTTTTATCTATATATATCAACACGATATATATATCTAGAATGCTAAAGCTTCTGTGTATATGCTTGTGTTGAGCTATCATATGCTCCCCTTTCAACGAGAGAAGAATTTTTTCTGCGGTATTTAGTAATCGGTATCAAGTGAAACATTATTTATTCATCGCATTTTCTTGTTCTGAATTTTGTTTCCTTGCTCTAAATTAAGCTGCTTTTCGTAATCAAGAGAATTGGTGTCAGTGTTCACTAGATCGAGCTTGTGCATACCACAGACACATCACACATGTTCATCGATCTCAAACCAAGTAAATAAACCTGAGCGGCTGTCTTTGCTAGCTGTTGCTGTCGAGTAGTGTTGTTCTTCCTTTTGCTTGGTCCTTTGGTAAAGTCACTGCTACCTCTAGCTAGGTTTCGTTTGGGAAATCGCTTTGCTCTACTCCACGGAGAGCCTTTGCTCCCCAACTAGATTTTAATGGCAAAAGCACTGGAGTTCTTGCGTTGCAAGCAGGGTTCCACAAAGCAATGTATCCAGAGTTCAAAGCATCTGTGTGTGCTGCAGACTACAGAGATGTTTGCACGCAAGTTCTCATCCTGCACGCATCCAGGGTGACCACCCATATCTGGGCGAACACCTGCCACTCTGGGCCGGGGACATTTCACAGTGGAAATTTGACAACATGTGGGCTGTCCCAGAGCTACCTTGCTGTGAGAAGGTGTAGACTTCTTTTCTGAAAGTTGACTTGTCATGGCAAAGTGATGACGATAACAGCTGGTTAATCATGCATGTATCTAGATGAGTGATCTCTGACACTGGAGAAGAAAATGAGCGAGGAAGTAATGAGTGACAGGATGAATCAGTTGTGCCCAATTAGGCAGTTAGACGTCTACACTTGCACTACCACTTTTTTCTATATTGTTTGTAGCTCTGCACTACTGGCACATTCTGGGTTCAGTTATACTACATATATATATGAATTAATGCAAGGATAAATTAATCGTGTTCAACAATATAATCATGCAAAAGAAGCATCGCTTAGAAGATGTCATCCAAACCGGTCTAGCTAGAACGATCTGAACTGCTTATCATGCATGCACCAACTGGGCGTCCAAAACAAAATTCTCCATTTATCCAACACATTAAACCAGCAGTGTACCTGGCCATCATGCATGCCAGCAGCAACTGGCAACTACTCCTGATTTATGATTAGCACTTTGTATAGATAATGTAATGATTAGCACTTGCGCTGAGAAAAAAGGAGCTTAGTTAACTAATCAATGCCTACAGAGCTAGCCGCCTGCACTTAGTAGGACGGCGATTGGTGGACAAGGGTGTGTTAGTGGGCCAGCAGCTGCTTGTTTCCTCCTGCTGAACAATCGCAGTCCTGACTAATCGACGATCGTCCTGCTAACATGCATGTGAGTAACACACATCTGTCAGTGCGGCTACTCAAGTCGTCGTCGCTTCCGAGAGATCTATAAGAGCGTCCAAATCCCTAGTTCGCATACACACAGCAGCCGCCGCTCAATAGCCACTTACTTGTTGCTCGATCTGGTTAGCTACCTCTACCTATCACTAGCTCTGCTTGCAGGTGATGGGTTAGCACGAACCAAAGCAAGCATCCTGTTTGAACCTTGCCCCCTTGATTTCTTGAGGAGAAATCTCACGAGGCGCATCGTGTTGGAGCTCGATGAGGCAAACGGACAAAGCAACAGTACAGTACAGTGGGGTACGCACTCGCTCAACTCATGACCACTGCCAACTGCTTGCGTTGCGTGCCTTGCCTTGCTCGGTTCAGCTCAGCTCATGGCTTAGGCTTACCGTAGCTTAGCTCACGTCATAGACTCGTTTATCCCGCAATGCCTTTGCGTGCCGGATTTTTTTTTTTGCGATGGTTGCGTGTGCGGATTCATTTGGAGGTGAAACTTGGGAGTTGGCTTTTGTTAGGCATTTAGGCCTGTGGTCACTTTACAATATCTAACTCGGACCTGTCTGTGACTAGACATACGCATTCCGCGTTATGACGTTGATCATGCCTAAGATGCCTTGTCTTGTCCCCTTGCGTCTAGTCGTATTATCATGCATATATGGCCACGGAGAAGCAAGTAAATATTTTCTGCCGCACTCAAAGGTGATTGAACAAGTGATTCCGGTGAGAGAAAGTCATGTCTCAACATGTATTATCCACGTCCTGAATATATTGTTCAGAGATTAGTACCGAATACACTACATGTAGAGATTAGATTTCACCAATCTCATGCATCATCGCACAAGATATAAATAGTAAATATTAAGCATTCATATGTGAAAAATTCAGTTTGTTATCCCAGAGAAAACCTGCCTGGCCGACGAATCAAGGCAGGCCTCCCCAACCGCTTTTGCCAGGTTCACATCTTGCTGCAAAAAGCACTTTGGGCTCTCACCCTATATTTTGCTCGGCTACGGTAAACTTGGCGCCCGTCTTTTCCTGTTTCTTCTTGTAACAGGCACTTTGTTCTATCGCGAGAGGTTGTGATATTCCATCCGTTAACGGCGAAAGCACGGTGGCTTTTGCGTTGTGGGATCGGTAGTTACACGTACCATCCCTAGCTAGTGTTCACGAAACAACACGCATCCATGTTCTCAGACTCCGAGTTAGTTTACCATTTATGTACACGTTCTCATTCTGCACGCATCCAGTATGATGGGCCACATTGGACGATCAGATGTCATTATTGGGTCAGGAGCATGCATTGTTAGTGTTAGCGCACGCAGCGACGTTTGCAACAAATTAAAGATAAGATTAACGAAACGACAGATGTGTAGTAGTGGCCTGTCCTGGAGCTAGTTAGCTAGCAAGCGAGACTTTAGAATTCCTCTTTCATGGAAACTGATCCGCGACGTTAATTGAGAGTAGCTAATTAATTACGGCCACGACAAGCGATCGATCGATTGAGAGTTGGTGTGTGCTAGCAGCAGCTGCTCCAGCAACCATCTGTCTTTAGTAGTAGCAAGCCATGCGAGAAAGCATGCTCACATGCATGAAGGCCCTGCCTGCGCCCAATTAGGAAACTAGATGTTTACAGCACAACAAAAGTAAAGCGTTAATTAGTGGCACGCCAGGTACTCATGCAGCTTCAATGTACTGATGAATGAATCTAGCTATACCTAAGTGCCAACGTCGCTGTTATCATCAAGTAAAACAGTTTCTCGATTCAATACTGAACATGTAAATATCAATTAATTGGACCAGTACAGCTTTTCGGTCAACAATACTCGCCAGTAGTTTTTCAAAAGTATTGGCCAATAATTTAATTTAACAGTACAAGTCTGACATCGAAAATACACAATTACTGGCCAATATTTTACCATATTGAGGATAGTATTGTCAACATGATAGATTTATCATGATTGATTTTTATTTTCATGATAATATACATAAAAATTAGTAATCTAATTAATCTTTGATGTCAATAATGTGTTCCTTATTATTCTTACAACAAAATTTTAGTTTATATATTAAAATTATATTTTATGAAAAAATATATATGTATTAATTATTGATGAAATTATAAAAATACTTTAAACTGTTGGTCAATAGTTTTCAAAACTACTGACCAGTATTGTGGATTGAAAAACTCCTAAACCAGCAAACCAATGCATATATTGGAGTACAAGCAACAACTGACAACTGCCTTTAGCATTATATATATATATAAAAAATTAAATAAGCGTAACCATCAGTGTGAAATGTTGCTATCAGCTACTAGGACAACAGATTTGTTGCAGGTATATATATGACAGATCGAAGCGCAGGCAAACGTCTTGTCGTGCCGAACGGCACCCGGGTCTCTCGGGGGGGGTGGGGGGGGAACTTATCTACACGCGTGCGCGCTGGAGGCTTTCAAGCAAACTCACTCCCACCTTATCTTTTCCTCTCTTTCATCTCTCTCCAAAGTTTCAACAGAACTTTTGATTTAAAACTTTGATCTGAAACTTTTTATTAAAGTTTTGTCAAACTTTTGATCCAAAGTTTTGATTGAAATTTCAGATTAAACTTTGATTCAAAGTTTTTACAGAACTTTTAATAGAATTTTCTGTTAAACTTTGTGATCAAAATTTAGATCAAACTTTTGTGTTTCAAAGTTTTGATGAAACTTTTCAAAAAACATTTTTCTGAAAAGTTAAAGAACTTTTGATTTTAAATTTCGATCTCCAACTTTTTGCTTGCAGTTTGATTAAAATTTTAGAATGAATTTTGATTGAAAGTTTATACGAAACTTTTCTGTTAAACTTTGTGATCAAAGTTTGAATGAAACTTTTGTGTTTCAAAGTTTGATGAAACTTTTTTTGGAAAATTTTTCCTTAAATAGAAAGTTATGGGATGAGAAACCATGTCCGAAAGTTTGCGTGGAGGCGTGCTCGCGCGCGCCCGTGAATTAGGCAACCCCTCTCTCGGTGCGGCGGCAAGAGAAATTTCAGGGAGCTCATCATGTTGGACCCCGATTGGGAAAGCGGACACTACTGCTGCCCTCTCGTGCCTTGCTTCGGTGCTTCTCCTCACGGAAGTTTGATTGCTCCTGGTTCAGTCGTTGAATGATGCAATGTACACTCGCGACTACTCATCCCTTAGGAGAAGATACACCCAATTCAAATCTTTCCCTAAGCATCTCAGGTAAAAATCTGCGCCGTTTCCCTTTTGGAATAATAACTCGAGAAATAGTCTTGTCGTGTGTTTGGAAAGGCCTGCTTGGTGGCTACCATCTGTTCAACTCAACGGGATGCATATCAAACGTTCCCCACATGAACGAGAGCAGCACAAAGGTTTACGGAGAAGAGTTGCGAAGTGGCCGGCCGGAACCGTTGGCGTTGCTGTGCTGGTCCAATTCGTTCGGCTTGAGGCCCTGTCGGACGCTGTCTAACATAATTAATTAAATTAAAATAATCAATTTTTCTATTTTCGGATAAAAAAATATTAGGGACTTCCTTTCAAAAAATATATATTATTAGGGACGTGTGGTCTAAAGACAAGTTTTGCACAGTTGCTGTGCTGGTCCAATTCGTTTCGGCTTGAGGCCCTGTCGGACGCTGTCTAACATAATTAATTAAATTAAAATAATCAATTTTTCTATTCTCGGATAAAAAATTATTAGGGACTTCCTTTCAAAAAAATATATATTATTAGGGACGTGTGGTCTAAAGACAAGTTTTGCACAGGAAAGAAAAACAGAGGAATTAAAATATTCACGCCCAGTGGGACTCGAACCCACAATCGCCTGATTAGAAGTCAGACGCCTTATCCATTAGGCCATGGGCGCTGTTGCTGTTTGAGGTCATCGAAGTCGCTACTTTTACAAACAAATTCTTGTTTGACCAACCTAACCACTGCAAAGAAATACTTCTAGTTATCAGGGGGCTCGCAGAGAAGAAGATAAACATGGCACTGTTAGTTATTAACATTTAGAAGAGGTGTGAGATGATCTTATCCCTTAAACCAGGCAATGTGTGATGCTCTTTACACCCCTGACTGTGCACAGTACTCTTGTCTACAGGCCTGCCACTCTTGCGCACAGCATTTGATTTCACGGTGATGCAAGATATGCAGTATATGACACTGTCACTTCTAGCAATACCAGACACAATCCAGTCTGGCAAGCGGCACGAAGAGCAAAGCCTGTTCAATAGTCAATACCCCTTCTGCCCGAAATAAACCCAGCAAATGAAGAATCGATAAACATACGATCCGCCCAGCCACAACTTTAGCTCCAGTTTTGCAGCATTAGTGAAGAAATTGAAGAAGCCCAGTTTTGCAGCATTAGTGAAGAATAGTTTTGCCATGTTGAGCAGCTAGCAATCAATGTAAAGATAATATCATTCCACTTCTTGATAATATAGAATGCAACACCTAAATTTGTGCATCCATAGGAAAGCTAATAATTGGCATTATTCATACGGTACTATCAATGTTATATCGACAACATATTACGCCCGCAGTTTTTTTCTCATCGTACATGTACGCCAGTGCATTCCATCAACAATGTTCAGCGTAAGTTCTAGTTTTCCTCTAGCAAAACTGACAGCAACACTGGTTAATGGGACTACATGGTGATTGTTGTCAGAGAAGAAACATGCTAAATCCTATGGCAAGTCTTGAGACTCCACTGCAGCTTGAACTGCACACCTTGCTGGTAACAAAACTTTACATGGCAAATAGACAGACAAAACATACCTTTCATACAGTATTTGATGAAGTCAAGAATCAAGATACCCGGTCAATATGGCTCAAAAAAGCTAGTCTTCGTTTTGCAACCTTTGATCTATAACACCAGGCTTCAAAAGCCTCCGTTAAGTCCGGATACTTAACATGCTTTGACTGAAGCCACTCTGATAAAATCTCAGCTTGACTATTTGATGGCAGTGTAAGCACAACGGAAACAAATGCCGATTCCAGAACCTGCCAAACCTCGTTGTCCAAGCTCACCTTCTCTTTCTCGATGGTGTCATCATCGGCATGATCAGCCTGATCAACCGAAGATTTTGTTCTGCCTGCAAAGCCAATCCAAACATTCACTGCATGACAACGTTTTTCAGTTGCAAGAACTATGTTGCCAAATGCAACCGCCTCCAGGACCTTTGCAGACACCTCAACCACCTTCAACCTGGTTTTCAGACAGTCGAACCCGGTGCACACTGCCTCTACAGCTTTAACAACATCAGATGACACTCCAACCCAGTAAATAACAAGGAACTTCATCATCTCGAGCTTGCTTAAGACCTGACAGACCCAGGAGATGTCACAAACTAAAGAATGCAACTCCTGCTGAAGTTCGCCGTCACTGCCACCAAAGGGAGCCTCTTTTCTATTCGACATGATAGAAGTTATGAAATCACTGAACCTGCTGAGTAAACCTGAAACACATTCCTTCACTTGAGATTTCACCGCGTCGTTGTCCAGCGCCAACAATGGTGCGTCGTCGTCTTCAGTGAGCATGTACTCCAGCTGCTCCTGAGCGGCAGATTTGAGCTCCCGCGCTGGCCCAGCTGGCGGCGAGAGCGTCGCGAGCCGGAACGCTGAGAGAAAGATGCTAGTCACCGGCGCCGGATCGATTGGGCGGAGACGTGCAAGAACGCATTCATACTTCGGGCCGAGGATTGGGACGATCCTCAGAATCTCCTCCTCGTCGGCCTCATCCCAGGGCGCGGACTCCAGGTAGCCGACGCAGGCGGCAGCAATCTGGCTGCACCCGAGGTGCACGGCAGCCTGGAGGACGCCGAGCGCGCCGCGGACGCCGAAGCGTGAGCAGGGCTCGGCGGCGTAGAGGAGGCGGAGCGCGTTGACGTGGGAGCTGAGGTCCAGCTCCTGGCAGTAGACCTCGACGCTGTAGCGCGAGCCCAGGATCTGGCAGGTAGGCCAGTCGTCGGAGAGGCGCTCGGCGAAGTAGGTGCTGCCGGCGGCTAGGACGGCGGAGTGGCAGTAAAGCCACTCGTCGCGGCCCTCCGGCGTCCGCAGACGCACCACCACGTCACTCGTTGCCCTGTCGCCGATCTTGGGGCGCCCCGCCCTCATGCCACAGCTGGATTGAGAAGTGAAATGGCAATCACGATTCATGAATCGCATGCTCAGCAATCTGAGAATAACTTTGCTAAGAAAAAACGAAACAGAAATTGGAACCGCGAAGAAGAGGACTAGGAAGTTATTAAGCTGCAGCTAAGCTCGTTTCGTTCTTACCTACAGCGGTGATAGCCAGCGAGGTCGATGCCGACGAGCTCGGTAGATTGGGCTTTTTTTCTTTTTTTTTTTTTTTATTCTCGGTAGATTGGGCTTGGAAGAGGAGTAGATTACCTGTGTGCCATTAAGAAAAATCACCTTTACCTCTACGTCATTAAAAACTTCCCAGCTATCTGTGTGCCATCATCCTAATTTTTGTTTACCCCTATCATTATGGATGGATGGAGAGTTAACTGAGGTGTTAGATGTTGTAAAATGACTGTTTTGCCCTTCTTTACAATAATATGTTACAAAATTCCGAAAAATAGAAAATAACAATAAAAATTTTCAGAAAACCGTAATAATTTCAGAAAAATGTTTAAAATTCAGAAAAATCGTAATAATTCCATAAAATCATAATAATTTCAGAAAATCATAATAATTTCAGAAAATCATAATAATTTCAGAAAATCGTAATATTTTCAGAAAAAATGTTTAAAATTTTGGAAAAAATTGGACATGATTTTTTAGGGAGGAAAAAATAGCTACATATCACATGCATACCAAGGAATGCCATTCACAATTGCATACCAAGAAATACATACATCTCACATGTGAGAAAAATATCAATTGCATAGCAAGTTAAGACCACCAACAATTAAGCAAATAAGTTCACTAGTTTTCATCGTACGGAGTTCACACATAAGTCCACACACACATAGTAGTAGTTCTCCATACATGTCTTAAATTACATCAAAAGTAGTAGTTCATCAACATAATTTATTCAAGTTGGAGTTTCTTCTTGCTTCTAGTATTAGAAGCCGGGCTAGATGGATCGGGTTGCATCATTCTTGGTGTGTGCACCGTCTCGTGGAGAGACTTCACCGTGTTCATGAACAACTGGATGATGCTCAATTTAGAGAGGAAAGGGGTCATTGGATCCCGTTTCGGACCTCCTATGAAAACAAGGAAATTAGATTAGTGAGGTTGTAAATGACAAGATGTATAAAAGTGAAAGATCATACCTGCTTGTACTTGTTGGTGGTGGCCCCTTATTTTTTGCATCTTTTTTCACTCTCTTTGGCTTCTGTGTAGCATTGTCCACCGCCTCATTGTGTGGGAATATCATGTGTGATCCAGGAGTGGCCACAACTATGCTAGTCATTGTGTTACTGGAAGATGTTTTCTTCATCCTTTTCTTTGGTGGACCCCTGAAATAAAGTATGAGAACTGGTTATTTTGAATAGATAAACATGAAGTGTTATAATTTGGTAGCTATGTCTATAAAGTCTACCTCTCAGCCTCAAATGCAGCTATGTCATCCGGATTGCCATTCTTACATGTGTACCAATGGTGACCTAACTGGTGGCATATTGGGCACTCATGCTTCCCTTTACTAGGACCTCCCTCGGTGTTTGATTTCTTCCTACTAGTACCTCCCTCCAATGCTGATTTTATCCTCGTTCTTCCTCCTCCCTTCGGCAGTTGACTTAAGCAATGGAGGATGCATGAAGAAGCCATAGGTTGGTTTAGGCCACATGGACTTGTCGGGAATAGAAGGCACAGTAACCTTCATACGCTCTTATGAATTTCTCAACCGAATAGCACTTATCCACGTAATCTTCAAGTTTGGCCTCGGGTATTGATGTTATATAGGCAATGGCATGTTGGCATGGTATGCCCGACCCTTGCCAAGCTTTACAGGAACATGTCCTCTCAACTATGTTCACTACAAACCCGAAGCTACTAGCTGAACCTCCCTTAGCACAGCACCTCCGCAATGCCATCGGGTGAGCTTGTGATTATATCAATGTCACTTTCTGCAGATTTAGTGACGTAAGATTCTCCTATGCATACTTCTACCTGAATGCCCAACACCAATTTCCCACGGTGAAATGTCAAGCGGCTCGCTACCCAAACCGGCATCCATCCTACATATGAACAACACGTCGCTCGAGCACATATGCATACACCACATATATGCGAGCAACGAGAGAAACAATAATTACCTCAAGAAAACGAAGGGCGGGCGGGCTCGGGCGGTCCTCCGCGGGCGGGCGCGGCTCGGGCCGAGCGCCGGCGGTGCGCCGGCGGGTGCGGGCTCGGGCGCGGGCGCGGCTCGGCGCCGGCCGCCGCTCGGGCGCCGGGCGCGCGCGGCTCGGCCTAGCGCGCCAAGGCGCGGGCGAGCGCGGCCAAGGCGCGAGCGGCCGCGGCCCGGGAGCCCGCCCGGGCGCGCGTGCGGCGGGCGCTCGACCCGACCGGCCCGGATCCGGCGGCGCCGGCTGGGCTCCGACGACGGCGTGGCGGCGTGGCGGCCGAAGAGCTCCGGCGTGGCGGCTAGGGTTGGGCAGGGCAGGGCGGCTCCAATGGAGAAGACATGAACCGAGGAACGAGTAAAGACGATCGAGGGCAAAACTGTCTTTTCCAACCGTGGGTCTCACATGTCGGCGTTAAATTGTAACGTAACATGGACGGAATGGCATGGAGGTAATCATAATTTTGAGTCATGGCATACACGTGCGCGAGAAACATTTAGTGGCACACAGGTAACCACCATTTTTCTTGGAAGAGCGGCGGATAGGGGAGGGAGGTGAGCAACACGGAGGCAGAGACCAGAACAGAGCAAATAGCGAGGGAGCTTCCGGTCACGAATCTTGACGTAGATCGGTCGGTGCCGAAGCTGACCAGTGATGACCAAAACTGGAAAGCTGCCCGAGTCTCACACTCTCACTGACATCTTTGGAGCATAGAAACACGTGGTGATTCAATAGGCTGAGTTTCATGTTCAATTCAATGCCAAAAAAAAAGTAAAGTCTACTATACATTAGCAGAATACATTCTGGACTTCAGGTTCACATGATACATCCATCTTTTCTATCACAATTCACAACTCCTATAATTCTTGTGCTCTAGAATTACAATAGGATAAGGTGGCCGTAATTGTACAACATGTGTTTCCAGGAGCAAAGCCTCAACTTCAGTCAAAATGGTCTTCTGAGAAGTCAGGCTCATCAGGCTTCTGCAGCCTCCGAATGGCAGTGTCATTTGCACGGAACCTTCTGGAAGCAGATGCAAGTTTATGCATATGAGCAATGGCACCCTGAGCTACTACCCTTGTGTTGCTGCTTGAGGACTCCTGTTTAGGTTTATCCGCAGCTGGATGATCATCTGCCCACCATGAGTATGACTCCAACCGGCTAAGACTCTCAGCCAGCTTCCTTCTCTGATGTTGCCGCCATGCAGCCTGGATGAAGCAGGCAGCCCAGGTCCTCCAGTGGTGAGAGTAGAACCGGAAAGTGTGCTGGAGTTTCTTACTGTGAAGCCGTCGGAACTGGTTTGCGACGAACTTCAGGTCCTCCGCTCGCAAAGCGAAGGCTTCCACCTCTGTGAGGCTCCGTACAGTTCTTGTAGAAAGAGGGAAGTGCACGTTGGTCTTTGGAAGCAGAGCCCATGTTAGCAGCTCCTCACCTGCAAAATCACCCGGGCGAAGGATGATAGAGTTGAAGAAGTTGCTACGACCACCATTGGTTGTTGAACTCTCCAATTTTCCACGGATTATGAAAAGCATCTCGTTCACAGGATCACCCTCACGAGAAATGTATGTGTTCTCCGGGCACAGGAAAGACACCAACCGCTCACAAATGGCGTCAAGAAGTTGGTCATCCATCTCAGAGAAAAAAGGGACCTGCATCATAGAAAGTAACTAAGAACATTCCATTGAAGGTATATGAAGTTTCAATTAACATTGATTCGTGATGGGGCACAATTTGGCCATCTAAATTGAAAATCATATGGGCAACCTTTCAAAAACAGAAGTGCTACTTATTCAGCTTCAGGTAATCACAACTTACTCGTCGAACAAGGTCCAAACAAAGATGGCGCTGAACATCCCGACGAATGTCAGCAGGCAAGGCTTGCAAGATGGATTCTTCTTCTACTCCTCGTGTTGCAAGCCATTTAACCTGAACAAACCGCCGGACGCGTTCTTGGAGGTGAGTTGGAAGCTGATGATGTCTCATCCATTCATCCATGTCCCTTTGCCTCAACCTCCACTCCTCAAGCCTTTTACTGATAGACTGCAGGTATGTCTACAAGATGAAAAAAGAAAAGGAGGTCAGTGATCTCTAAATGGGACATTAACTGGGCTATCAACGTAGAAAAGGCTTATGTGAAGGCAGATATGGCAATATCTTTTTTGTTCTTATGATCAAAATTATGAAACCACAAAATGATAGTATATATTTGATGCATCAAATTGAGCAAAAAACAACAATACATCCTTGATAGTGTAACAATTATTTTGCACAAGAGTACACAATTTCACTGAACTAGTTGGGTACTAAAAATTGATTAAAACTTTGCCACAATAGATCCTTCTTGAAGTAGTTAGGTAAAACGACCAGAAGGATAAATTATCAGATCCAAATATTCTTACTGTAGTGATAGTCCAAAAGAAGTTTTATCACTGTACCTGCATATTTCCAATCAGCTGAGCAAAGAGGATGAGACTGAGAGCACCGATTGCTATGGCAAATGCATTTTCTACAATGAATGCACTTGTCTCGAGAGGATTTCCACTAGAACTGAAAATGACAGAGGCACAAGCTGATCCATACATGGAAGGTGATCGAGAAACACTGAAGCAAATGGAAAAATATCATGATGTGGATTACTACCTAAGCTGCAGCAAGCCCCACCACAGACAAAAGAAGAACTTCTCGATGAATGAAGTTGAGACAGCACCTTTGCTCAGAGCACTTGAAAACATTCCATATTTAAAATTTGGGGGATCAGCATTGGCATCACAATATGTAAATATCCCTGTTTTATTTTGCCATGCATTATAAGCACCGGAATCGGTATTCTCGCAATTAATAAACCCAAGATTGCAAGATGTATTGCTGGCCTCAGCAAGGCACTGTTGATCCCAACATGTAATTTGCCGCTCAACAGAGAGAAGATAGTATATTGCCCCAGTAATCTGTTTAAGGTGCAAAATGTCAAAATTAACAATGCTAAAGTGTCAAAAATACAAAAGTGAGGCAAAGGGATTCAAGATGAAAGTATAAGATGGGTAGTCTTCAGCCATGAATTTGCATGCATGTACACTAGAGACAACATTGTTTCTTTCTGCCAATCACAATGATTGATAGATAGACTTATTTTATTTTTCTTTTACATCCCTGTTGTAGATGAGGGATTAGAAACCTAATATAACTAAAAACTTGATTTTAGGCTTCATATGAAGCGAAAACTCTTCTTCCCTAGTAAATGAAATCATGCATATCTCTTAGGACAATTACAATCATAAGGCAGGAACTTTTCTAAAACTTTGTTCAAATTAGGATGAATATGTACTTGAAGTTGAACATGGCAAGTGAGGCGGACATACATGGCTTGCAAGCATGTAGAGCAGAAGATTGTATGCTGCCCCTCCCCAGGCTGACTTTGCAACTACTCCAGCTGCTTTGATGATCTGATTGCTCAAGGGGACAATAAGATACATTCTTATAACATACTGAATCACAATAATGAGAGCAAATGTAGTATTCCGGATGTTATAGTCTGAGCTTCTTATCGCAGGCATAATTAACCACACGGTAACCTGTATGAAAAAGGGCATCATGAAAGATTCAAGTCACCATCTTTTTTTCATAATGGCCCAAGAGAAGAAACTACTCCCTTTGTCTCAAATTACTTGTCATCCTGGCTTTTTACCAGGTTCATTGAACTTTCCTGAACCTGGACAACCTGTATGTCCAGGTTCACTGAACATTCCATGAACCGGGACACAAAAATGTACTCCCAGGATGACAAGTAAATTGGGACGGAGAGAGTAACAGATTGTGTCTATAGATGCTATGAATGAATTTAGTGCAAAAGGATATTGGGGATATAGAATAGAAAATTGCGGTACTTCTAGAAATGGCACATGAGAGAAATGCAATGTAAGCAATTGAACTATTGCAGCAAGAGTTACAACAACTTAATGAGATCTTTACCTGTGGAAGCGGCACAGCTGAAAGCAGGTCTATAAAGAAATCTGTTCTGATATATCTTTGTTGAATTTTGTTTATGTCCATGATGAGTTCTCCCTTTCCCAGTACTCTGGACTTTGGGTCCACATACGCCGTATGAAACTTGATTGCGATATTCAGCATGTAAAACAAGTCAGCAAGTGAACGTAATACAGTGATCCAGATGCTCAATCGCCGGTCCTTGGCAACACATGCAGTGTTATTATCTTCGTCTTGTCTAACCAATGGAAGGTAGTAGAAGAAAGGATCGATAAAAAGGGCAAACAAACATGACACTAGGAACACCCTGTTCCATGTTAACACAATACTGCTTCCAGGATCTAGAATGCGCCGGTGCCATGGTTTGTTGCCTTCACTAAGCACCTTATGCTTCTCGGGGTTCTTGGCATCTATCCTATTTGCGCCAAATCTGTCAGCCCGTACTTGATATAGTGGCTTCGATTGATTTTGCCTCTCGTCGGGAAAGATCCTATAGGCAGTACATGGAGGTAAGAAGAGTAGTTCACAAAAGTGTCAAATACTACACAAAGTAAAAAAAAAAAAATCCACAAAGGCGTCCAGATGATTTATTACATGTCAAGAACATTCCAGGAAAATCGGGTGCTTCATATATAGAGAGTAATGTCAGAAACAGCACCTGCATCTATGTATTACACTCTAACTGCTACGCTCATCATGCTACATCAGTACAGCAATTAGCCCCAAACAACTGGTCTAAGTAGATGTACATCCTTCCCTTTAAGGATTAGAAATTCCCGTGTCTGTTGTGTGTTGTGTGTGTGTGTGTGTGTGTGTGTGTGTGGGGGGGGGGGTCTGAAACTCTCCTAGCTAATGGAGAGAAAAAATGAAAGGATATATACAACCTTTTTGTCAATCATATATAAGATTATACTTTCTACAACTGTATAATAATGTATGGCAAATGTCATCCAACCACGTATGCTCAAACTGTATTTCAAATTTACCCTTGCAATTGCAAAGGAAGTCGGGCTAATTAAAAGAAATATGCACACTGGAAGTTCAAAACAACAAAGCACCCATATTCTTCAACCAATTTCAGAAACTTCATCAGATTCTGGCATGTCCACCCACAAATGCAAACCCGATTCCAACATGGAAATTGACAACTGTAACCAAAGTATTATTCTGGTTTTCACGAGCTAATATTCAACATAGATCTCTATGGACTCTATTCATCCCATTTTCTCCTAGGCAGCAAACAGGAACCCGAGCTCAAACCAGATCAAAGCTTCGTGCTTCTGCAATCAGAACGTCCGAAGTCCCATCTAATCACAACAATCCTCCAGCATTCACCCTCTCTCTACCGAAATAGCAGTTCAAATTCGATCCAATTCAAGCGAAATTATAAAGTTCTAATAGCAGCTACTCCTCCATTCCAACGGGTGGTCCGAAAAATCAGAACTCAATGGACATCACAGAGGAAGGTGGAGCCATAAGGAATCAAGAAAGCACCTGTTGTTGGTCCTCCTCTGCATCTCCACCTCATCCTGGACCCTGGAGCCAAACATGACGGCCGCTGCTCTCCCTTCCCTACGACTCTCCCAGTCCAAATCTCGCGCCGAATGGGCCTGAGGCCGATCAGAGGAGGGAGAGACAGCGCAGCTCTTCCTGTACCGGATCACAACCATGACGAACTGGGAGTTGCTCGGTTTGACGGTTCCGAAGAACTGCAGTAGAAGAGATATACAGAAAAGAAAAAAAAAAGGAAGCGATCTTTTTGCTGTTTTTCTCCAGGGAGAAAGAGGGATGGACCAAGTGGACCGCGACTGCGTCTGCCTGTTCGTTCGTGACGGATGCTCTTTTTTGCTTGAGCCACATAGGAAGTCCACACAGGCTGTGTAATTACACACTGACATGTGGGGTGTGGGGCAGGTATCTCGGTGACACTTGTTCTAGGATTAACATCTCTCTATACACATGGGCATCTCACTGGCAAGAGTTCGAGAATTCGTTTGATGTTGCATTTTGAGCTATGCGTTAGGAAAACTGAAAAACTAGAATTCTCTCACAACCACACAGGTAATTTTGTCTTTAATATTAGAGGCAAAATTCTGTAGGTTTAAGTTGAGTATTGTCAGACAAAATAAAGTTCGGACAAGTTGACAAGTCGCTTTTGTTATACTTAGCTATATGCGTGGGGAAAATTTTTCTATGGCACCGGTGCCATAGAATTTAGGTGGCAGCGCCCCTTAGATTAGGCCACGTAGCATGCGATTTTCCAGCTAATCATTCCGTAAACTCTGTTTCAATTTTTTTGTTTTCTTTTCCACGTTACCCCTCTCTACACATCGATCAACCTAGTAATATTCGCTGATGTAATCCATCTTCCTCGCTACGACCTGCATACAATCACAGATATATGTGACCTAAATTAGAATATTTATTCTCTCAATCGAAATTCCATTTTTCTTCGAAAAGGAAGAACACATATTTGTTCTAATATCCAACCACTAGGTGCACATGTACAAGATTTTTTTTTGTGATGTTGATGACAAATCACTAGAGCCAAAAGAACACCACATAGTTGTTCTCAGTGATTTGCATGCAGGTCACAACACAAGAAAGATGGATCGATCAGCCAAAGGGGCGGGAAAAAAGTCTGAACGTGATACGGGACGCTGCCACGGAAGTTTCTATGGCACCGGTGTCATAGAAAATTTTTCCATATGCGTGGCTCTGTTTGGATTCCTACAATTTAGGAAACCATTTTTTAGAAATTAGGCAATCTATAGTTTATTACCTTGTTTCTAAAAATGAAACTAGGAACCGGATCAACCAAGCTAATGCCATTTTTTACTGAAAAAATAGGCAGGCTAGTCATTAACTACCAAAAATGCTGGTTTATAGTTTTGAGAAGGATCCAAACAATCTCAGCAGTTTTTATGAAAACCAGTTTCTAAAAAAGGAAAATAACTGTATGCCACTGGTTTAAACTAAAGTTCTTTGTATACCATTCTAATCCAGATGTTATTAACACAGCCGCATATAAGGTACTAAATGTTTTGGTAGGTGGTATATAATGGAATTTCATCTTTATTTTTTAACCAGTGACTTACTGGTCCTGAAGAAATTTAGTGACAACCATTAGTTGCATCAGCATGAAGTATTGAGATGCAGTAGTAACCACACACCCGTCTAAAACTGGATCATGTTGATATTTATCTTTTACAAGATTATGTAACATATATTTTCTTCGATCACGGATGTCGATTGTTTGCACGATTCGTTAGAGAGGCGAGGTAAGTAATGACTAAATACCTGTCAAAGTATAAATCCACGTTTTTCGGCCAAAATAGAGCCTTAGGCAGTTTGGTATGAGTTTGGGTTTCTAGAACTTTTCCCAAAATAAAGATAAATAGTCATAAACTTGACTCCTTCCAGGCTATTAATATTACTAGAGAATGATAGAAGTTGAAAACTCACCTGAATATAAAAGAAATAAATAATAACCCTATAAATTTCCAGAATACAATTGTTCTGCCAACATGCTATCTGAAACAATGTCCACAGTAACTGAATGATAGGAGCATTAATCGTATTGTACTGTAAGGAGGATGTACAAAACTTCAGAACAGTACTTGGATAAAGATCGTTAGCAATCAAGTGTTCTAAAATCAAGCACTGCTCATGAAAACAGATCGAATACAGATCGTTAGCTTGTTTCCTAAGAATTATGGACTTATGGCGACATCCGAGAAGTGAAGTAATTTCAGGTGTGATGCGTTTGCAACATACAAGATCATTGTTTTAGCCAGATTTGTGTCTTCTTTGTTGCTGTGAAAGAGGTACAATTGTAACCCATTCAATGCATAGGAATATCTTGTATTCTGAAACCATCTTGCAATAATCATCGACATTCTTCACATTAACTCAATTTGCAAAACATCCCTTCCATTTGAATTGTCAAACACCATTTGATCGCTCGAAAATATATCTAAATCTGCAATTTTCTCTGATGTACTATGACAACATCTGAATTCTGAAGGCCTGAGATCTTAACATAACATTTCCAACTGTCACAGTAGACATCTGAACACATTCCGTTGTGACAGTATGAATCTTTAAGTGGGGGGTATGATGATCCACATACGAATTACTAGACAGTTAGAAGCTAAAGATAACGAAAAGGAGACAGCAATAGTGAAATGGTATATTACAATCCTACAAGTCTACCACTAGCGAACTTTCAAGGCGCTCAGCCTGTCACAGCGAAATGAAAATGTTACAATCCTCTTCGGACAGGGTGAATAGACAGACAGAAACACATAGTTAGCAGATGGCCTTCTCTGACAGAGAGACGAAAGCTAGTATATATTTATCCATATCTCATATGACAGGAATTTTCTTACAGAATTACAACAATTTTGTTGGGAAGAAGTGTTGACACTAACCATTCTCACCCTTCTTGGCAAGTGTGTCCACTTCAGCTGTTACGGAGGAGCTACCACCAGTCCTGGCACCATCCTCCTTCAATCTCTTTGCAAAAAGCTTGGCGATCTGCAGGTGCGTTTTGGCCATGATTTCTGTTCTCTTGAGCTCCATCTCCCCCTTCTTGATCTCAGCCTCGATCCTCATCCTCTCCGTCTCCCTGTACATCTCCATTCTGGCGTGCTCAACTTTCAAAAATGAGCTAGCCAGCAGCTCGATGCTCTTGGCTATAGCGAACTCTGCTGTGCTCTTCCTCTTCCTGGGCAGATCGCAGAGCCTGTCCACATCCTCCGCGTCCTCGCTGGCCACCTTACCCGGCGGAGAGGTCACGTTGGCGTTGGCGTCGCCGTCGGCAGCCCTGCTCTCCTTGTGCACACTGTTGTAGTCAACCCTGTCCGGTTTCTCCGGGACAGAGCCGCCATTGGCATCTATGTTCATCATCAGATCAGTGAATGTACCTACGGCGCCTGTGTCCGGCAACTGCGCGGCGAAATCTGCCTCCACATCGGGCACCTCCGCTTTCGCCGGAGCTCGGAGGTCTATAGCTGGTGCTACCCAGCTCGGCCGGCTGCTGCGCCTGGCCGGAGGAGCACCCGGCGGGGCCTTTGAGCAGGCCGTCCATGCGGGCGAAGAAGCGCCAGGACGGGCCGGCCGCGGCGGGGCCCGCGCGCGCGGCGGCGGCGGACTCGGCCCGGTACCGCTTCTTCATGGACTCGATCTTGTTCTTGCACTGGTTGGGCGTCTTGGCGCTGGCGGCGGCGGGCTTCCCGCGGCGGCGGCGGCGTCGTCGGCGCAATGCGCGGAGACCTCGCGCGCGATGTCGACCCAGTCGCTCCACTTGAGCTTGGCGCGGTTGCGCAGCAGCCACTTGGCCTCGTAGGACTCGAGCAGGCGCACGATGCCGCTCTCGCTCCACTCGTCGCGCTTCTGCGGCGGCGCGGCGGCGGGGAGGCCAGCGGCGCCGCGGCGTCGGCGTCGGGGAGGCCGCCGTCCATCGGAGCCGGCTCTCAAAATTTCGGGGTGCAGAGCAAGGGGAAGGCGATTTCTCCAAGAAAGCTTGTGGAGCTACGGCACGAGCCTGACGAGCTACGGAATTCCTCTGCCCTGCCGATGCCTAGATTTGAGGGATCGGACAGAAAGATCGTAGTAGTAGAGTGATGCTGAAAGGGCAGTAAAGCTCGGAAAGACCGCTTTGCGACCGAGGACCAAAAGAAGGAATTCGGGTGATGAAGTCTTGTTGCACCGAAACGGCCAGGTCTGCTGCTTACGCGGTAACAGATGCCGTGTGTGCGCAGAAATAGAGGTGGCTGACCGCGGCGCAGATTCACAGCAGAGAGAGCACGGCGAGAAAGACGAAGGGCGTGAAGAACAGTCGGAGGAGCGAGATCTGCCCAATGAAATGCGCGGCGGAAGGAAGGAAGGGTGAGTGGGAATCCGGCTCCCGGGGAGAAAGGGAGGAGAAGGTGGTGGGGACTGATGGGGTGCCCGCCGCGGCGGAAAGTGGGGAAGGAGGAGGCGACTCTGCTCCGCTCCGCCCGTCCCCGTCCCCCCCTTCCACCGCCCGCGTGCGCCCGCCTCGCCAACTGCCCAGCCCGTGGGGCCACGCCTGGTGGGGTCCGCGTGCCAGAGACACGGGATGCGAGCGCTGGGGACAGGGAGGGCGGCGCGAGTGGAGGCGCGCGTCGGGCCGCATTAGGTTTTAGGCGCGGCACACCGGGCGGAGTGGACCGTGACGCCACCGCTGATCGGATCCGCTTCACACCGGGGGCGCTCCCTGCCATGCGGGGCCCAGCGACCTGGCGGCAGTTGGACCGCGGAGGAATTCGTGTTGCGGCGAATCAGCGGCGGGCGGGGCGGCTTCGGTCTTTCTTGGCGCGGCCGGCAGCGCGGTGGACGCTACCGCGGGGAACGGGGGCGGAGTCAGTGGGGTGGAGGCGTGGAACCCACGCACCCGCGCTGGCCTCGTTTTCCACGGCGGCCAAGCCAAAGCAGCCGCGCGCGGCAGGTTGGTGGCGACCTCGCCTCCTTCTCGGCCTCAACCGCCCGCGGCCCCACCCGCGCTTTCGGCTTCCACTTGCCCGCGGTTGGTGCCACCGCATCTGTGCGGGCGGCTCTTTGCGCCTTCCTTCCTTCGCATCGAAATTACGCTGCCCGCGGAACATGCGATCGCTGCTGCCGCGGCAGTTGACCTTGACCGTTCCGGACAGCAACCGCGTGCGATTGGCCGCCGCGCTCCTGCTTCCGCCACCATTTGCGGCGGTACCCGGAGAAACCTGTCCGCTTCCACCAGCACCGTGGTCAGTTCAAGATTGTTTATCTGCCTTGGCGACCTGAGGTGACGCCTCCATGTTCCAATAGGTAATCAACACCTCGCATCCGTGACCGTGAATGCCTGTGGAGGGAGTAAGCTGCTCTTCCAACAATGATAGCAGCGGCTTAACAAATTTGTGGCTACCATCGATGGCCGCATGGTTAGAAAAAAAACGGTGAGCTGGTGGGTGACATCCTACTCCCGGGCATTGCCCTGGCCGAAAGGGCCGACACTTGCCTCTGCAATATGCCATCCAAGTCAGTGCTGAGCAGACGAGGGCAGTGACACCCACACTCCCGTGTGGGCGGCCTGACGTCTCGGACCAAGTCCACCATGTCAAGCTCTCATGAGCTGCGCGGCACAAGCCTCAGCTGCCAACCTGCCGGCCACTCTGCTCCAGTGCAAGTGCACAACAACATGCCCGTCCTCAGCCTCCCTCGCAAAGAATGCCAGCCGTCGATAACTATCGTACCCGTCCGTTGAACAGTTGCAAAAATCACGGGCAGATTTGCATCTCAAGCGTCACCCCGCAGCTGTCTGGTCATCGACGATCTGCGCCTGCGCGTGACCGGTATTTCACATCACAGCCCACAACATCCCGGTGAAAGAATACAAATTACTGCTACTGACCCGACGGAAACAGAACAAACCAGTCACAAAATTTCAAGCCCAAATGATACCAAAATTTATTAACCGCTAGTGCGTCAGTACGCCTGAATGCGTCAGCTCATCCAACTCGTCAGAAAACAAAAGTCAGGTGCTTTTGCCTCGGCTATACCAACACTAATCCATGAATTACGCGGTACCTAGTTCAGAGCAGGTAATCCGTGGACAAAGTCCGCGATATATTAGTGTGACGCGGGCGCTTGTTGTCTGAAGGCTCCTCGTCCAGTCGAATGAAAATACAGTAAGAAATTCTCTGTCCTCATTCCCTGACACAAGAATCGGGCAGGTATCAGAACTAAACTGGCCGACCTTGAGGCGCCATCCATAGTCGCCGGCGGACGGCCGACTAAAAAAATTCTGAAATTTCGAGGATCCCTGATGATCTTGACGCACCGAACCGAATGCGCAGCATATCTCTTCGTCATCAGTGAACTCATCAGACCTGCCAACGCACGGCCAAAGGCTAGCCTCAAAACGGACGGAGCTGTATGATTATCCGAGGGTCTCCACGAGAAATACCGCAGATTTGGGCCGCTGCAGCTCGATCTGATGGGCGAGCAGGAGGACGGGGATTTTGATCGCGGTCCATTTTCTGGGTGGGCCTGACAGTGACACCGACCCTGGGCCTTGCGCAATCAGTACGTGGATGGATCCATGGAATCTGGCCTTCGAATAGCAGTGAAGCCCGTTAAGCTTGCACACTTTGCGCGCTAAGCATATCTTCCGAATGATTTCCCATCAACTTGGAGGTCACCGATGACGTCTAGTCCGACAAAAGCGACAAATCGTGCCCGGGGAAGGGGTACCTGCAGCGGTTAATGTATGCAGAAAAAGAATCTGATGAAAACTGTTCAGAAGACAAACAAACATTGCCTGGATCAACGAGCACATCGCTCTGCCAGATGTTCAGATACCAGCACGGTCGAACAAGTCAAGTGGGCAGGTACAGATAACAAATCCTTTGGCACAGCAACGCAGACACGATCCTTGCAATCCGAAGCACGATTAAACAAGCCCTCTTGAGTCTCCAGCCGTGCTGCGCACAATCTACGCAGGTGCTCGTGATCTAGAACAATCGCAGGACACCACATGGGTCACGAACATTTAGCACCGTGAGAGCAACTCCAGCCGAAGCCTTCAAATCAGCCCTCCAAAACGACTTTTCAGTTCGGCCTGTAAAAAAAGAGCCTGCAAAAAACGCCTCAACTCCAGCAGTAGAGGTAGCCCGGCCTATATATTTCAGTGGGGCCCATATGTCAGGGTCGGAAGCCAATCTATCGTAGCCGCAACCGAGCCCGCCCGCGCCCGCATCGCCTCCCCCGATCCGCGCTGCCCATGGCGGGATCCAGGCTAGGGCAGGCTCGGCCGACGCGGCCGGTCAGCTTGGAGGAGGCGGCGGCGCTGCGCGGCTGCGAAGGCCGGCGAGCGGGGGAGAGGCGACGAGCGCAGGTGGCCGGCCGGCGGAGGAAGGCGGCGGTGGCGGCGGCGGAGGGAGGCGGTCAGGCGGCGGCGGCGGCGGCGGAGGGAGGCGGCCAGGCGGCGGCGGTGGCGGAGGGAGGCAGCCAGGCGGCGGCGGCGGCGGCGGAGGGAGGCGGCTAGGCGGACCCGGCGGCGGCAGGCGGCCAGGCGCCGCGCGAGATGACGCGGGAGGAGAGAGCGAGGAGAAAAGAAAAAGGAAAGGAAGGGAAAAAAAGAAAAGAAATAAAAAAATGGTAGGTCCCACGATTTGGAGGGGGAATAGAGGCTTGGAGGTGGGATTTGAAGGGGTATGAAAAATAGAGGGTCTGCTGGAGTGGAATTTTTTGTTAAGGCGTCTAAATTTTAGAGTAGAGGGGCATTTGAAGGGTGCTGTTGGAGTTGCTGTGAGCCAAGCGTGTCTCTCTAGTGGCTATATTATACACAGGCTCCTCACTGAATCGGCTTGAAGATGTCGTTCAGATAGCACGGATCAAAGTACACGGCTGTGTGGCAGAATCAAATGGTTGCTGATGTCGGCAGAAAGATAAGATGCATCAAAACGAGGAATAATCCTGTACTTTATATACGAGTGGTACGTGTATAGTCCGAGCATCATCAGGGGGGGAAAAGAAAAAGAATGTTTGCACATGTGATCGGTATATCTTATTTATTCTGAACAAGTTCAAAGAACATGTGCTGCTTTTGCACTGTATAGTTACAAGTTCAAACATGGATCTGCACAGCAAGTTTTTGCCCATTGCCCCATTGCCGTCTCAAATTGTTTTCACACTACATGTTACGGTGCTGGTAATGGGCCTTTTTTATTTCAAGTTAAAATCATATGTTGGCCGTTGAACAACCTCAAAAAATAGTGTCACAGTTTTTGCTACGCCTTATCTTTGCATCCCAGCAGACAAGAATGTGAGATTTCCTCTCCATGCTGGAGTTAGGCATGAACTGATGATTTATTAGGCAAGATAAACATCAACTAGAACCAGGAACAGGAAAAAAGTGATTAAGTGGAGGATAATTACAGTTCTAGAATTTCATGGGAACATAATAGAAACTATTTCCGTGAAAAGGCAGCAGATAAGTGCATTTGCGTGGTTGCACAGGAACAGCAACATCATTTTTTTATATATAATCAGAGCAACACAACTTATTCTCTTGTATCACAATTACAGGATGCACCACAATTACAAGTATGAAACAGAATGGAAGGACTTAAATGGATCACAAGATAGGTGGTAAAATCTTAGTACCAGACAAGTTTCCTCAGGTCCAAAGTATTCACATGAAAATACTGAGACTACAATGTTCAGGATAGATTGCAGGACACGACAGAAGCAAACATGCTAAGCAAGGTCATAGTAATCCCTATCACGGCGGTTTGATTCGAGAGCAACAAGGACATAGATTGCGTAGATGATTCCAGGGACATAGCCAAGAATTGTGAGCAGCAGGCAGATGCAGAACTCCATCTGTTTAAAGGTATGGAAAGAAAGTGTCAGCATGTTACAGGAATAAGTAGTACAAGTTTCGGAGATAAAACAGACATTTGGACCTAAGAATCAGTCTGAGTTTTTCAGATTAATCAAACTCCCCAATTAAAATTTTACATAATAATATGCAGGAGATCAATGTTTTTAAAATCTAAAGGAGATATTTGGTTGACGAACTAACACAACATGATACGTAGAAAAAAACGGCTGCTGTGTAGCTTTACAGAAATGAATTGGAAAGACAGTGCAAGTAAAGCAACAGGGTATATAACTAATATTCCAAGTATTAGTCATTGGGTCTACTCCCTTATCGATTTAGGAGAATCCTGGCAGTGAAAAGCTTTGTGATAGATGGTAGACCTTAAACAATGCTTGTGATTGATCGCAGATAAAAGTGCTTGTGTCAGATCGCAGACAATAACAATGCAAGTACTAAATTAGTTGAATAGAATGGTGAAGAAAATTGGGGAAAATGACCCCCATGCTTTGGAACTGAATAATAAAGAAGAAAACGGAGCTGAATCCATTCCCAATACAACGAAATTCGCCACGACATTGATGAGGTAGGAACGCGTTTTCGACGCTCCTGAACTCAGGACTCCAACCAAGTATCATCACCAAAATTTGAAATCATAAGATTTATTATCCTTGTATGAACTAGTATGATACTAGTTTACAGCTATCTAGACACGCTGACAGAGGATTCGCTAATTACCTAGTAGTGCAAGTGCATAGCTACAAATCGAACCGCGGATCCAGCCTACGAGGCACGCAGCGTTCGTGGGCCACTACTTCTTACACTGCAGTACTATTTCATAGTAGTTCATACTAGTCGAGGTCAGCAGCTATTGGATCTATGCATCGAACGCATCCGCGAGCCGCGTAACTAGAGATCGCGGCGCAACTATCAGATCATGAGGAAACGGGGAGGGGAATGGGGAGAGCGTACGCTGCAGCATCCGAAGTGGAGGAAGACGCCGAGCGGGGGAGGATGATGGCGAGGAGGATCTCCAGGAAGGCGCAGCACCCGCGGGACGCCATGGTCGGGATCTCGGGTCGGGATCGGGAGAAATCCCTCTGCTTTTCTCTTCTCTTCTCTGTCGTGCACCCCTGCTCTCCCGCGGCTTGTTCCCGTTTGACGTTTCCGTTTCCTTGGTCGATGGGGCAACCGGGCAAGGTGAGGGGACGGCGAGGCCGTGGACGGTGGTCGTGATGCAGCCGCACGTTCCGTCGCTGCCGGTGGTCCGGCCGCGTGGCGATAGGCGCACGTGGGCTCTGTCTGGGCCGTAACGGGCTTCGATCGGAGATCCGACGCAATTCCGGACCATTTCTTCTCTCCCACTTTTTTTTCTTGTCTTCCCTGCTCAATTTTCGCGCAAAGCAACGGCCGGGGCCAGGGGAGTAATATGACTGGCTCATCTTCCAGACTATTCGGGGGTGCGACAGACATTATTCAAGTACAGGTGGAAAATATAAAAATACACCTCTCTTGAAAAGCGCTGTATACGAGTGTACTGTGCCTAGTGTATCGTGTCCTCAATGGCGTACGGATACACTCTATCCTTTTTCCACCTTTCCTAGCGTCAACTTGGGGTGTGTTTGGTTGGAGGGACGAAGAGGGATGGGACGGTGTCATCCAGGGATATCCTCTTTTGCTTGGTGTTTGGTTCAGCGTCGAGGAGGGACAGTGTCATCTCTCACAGGAATATTCCCTCAATATGCTTGGATGAAACCATCCCTCAAATTTGGTGGGACGAAGCCATCCACCTTTGCTTGATGACGCTTATTAGTAAAAGATTAGTGAGATTTAACGTGTTAAATGAGTAGTTAGTATATATTACTAAAGAATTAGCATTTATAAGTGCAAAATTGTTAGTTGGTGAGTAGTTTATTAACTAATCTAAGTATATTTAGTGTTAATTAGAAATTATTATAATTGATTAGCGATGATAATTATTAGATAATATTAATTTGTGATATTAAAAATTATTTTATATATTATTACAAATAAATTAAGAATATAATTAGATAATGATTGTTGTCCTCCTCGTCCTCGTCCCTTCAACCAAACAAAAACAAGGATGACTCATTCATCGAAGCAAACACCATGATGGATGAGCTCATCCAAGATATCATGGATGAATCTGTCACATCTCTTATTGACGCTCAACCAAACACACCCTTGGAGACTTCACATGACATGAGGCATGCACGTTCAACATTATTTTTTTTTAAAAAAAAGCTCCGCTCTTCCGGACGATTCTGTGGAAATCCGTCGTACAACAAGCCCACATTCCGCATCATCAGCGAGACCTGGGACCAGCCTAACCCAGCTGCTCGCCCCGATTAATTAACTACTAATCCACCTATTAAATAATCCGCACGCTAACAGCGCAAGTTACCAGATTTGGTAGCGGAAATCCAGCGGAATCCGGGACCTACCGAGGCCACACGCTTCCGCTCAAGAAAAAAAAATAGTGACGATATCTATCGCAGGATCTTGACAGGTCGCATGGCATGGATCCCTCCCTTATTTTATTTATGAGCATACTACGAGCCCAGCAATTTTGAGCTGCTTGGTTTGGTTCTGCGTTGGTAATGGCGGTGCGCCACCGCTCCCAAGTGAGTGGCGCACACATGGCAACGAGTTCCTCGAGGATCCCCGGTCTCGGCAGATCGCCAACGCATGCCGCAGAGAGATTTTGCATGAAGCGACGGGTGTTGCGAAAAGATTCCTGCACTGACTCGTATGGGATCGATGTGGCAGAGGCGCAGAGGCGCAGAGGGAGAGGGCAGGGCACAGCCCGCCGCCAAGCCGTCTTCTCAAAAGAGGCCCTACGACGGGATTTTTGGCCTCGTGGCCACCATATCCGCAATTGTTTTTGTGTGTGGGTTTGCTGGTGTCCGCTCTAGTTTGCTCTGCCTGCTGCGGCCAGAAGAACCAGAGGAGCTTATATTTGCCAAAGCGTAGTTTATTGTTGGAGATTAGGTGACGTCTCTCCTTTTAATTATGCAAGTTAAGTACGCCGGATGTTTGCATTTCTGCCGTCATTAGAGCGGCAGCCGCGTGCCAGGTGTTGCCCGCGCAATCACGCTGCTCTCACCAACTGCCTACTTCTAAACCCGTCTTCTCCTTTGGAAAAGGCCACCACAGTTACAGATCCAATGATGCGTCAACACTTGTTGTCTCGGAGAAGTTGCCACGAAAAGGACGCGTGTTGTTCGGAGACGTTGATTTCTGCCGCACCGTGCAGCTTTCTGGTCATCATCGAGGGTGAGAGGCGAAAAAATCTCTGGCATGTGGATGTGGTGTTCGGAACTCCGGCCACCTGGGCGTGAAAGATCGATCGACGGCGATGGCGCATGACCATGCGTTAATCGACCGCGGCTTGTTGATTTTATTGTGTGTCTTGAGCCTCGGCGGCAATCCAGATCCAGATATGCGTTGATCAACCGCTGCTCCCGCAGCGCAATCTTCACCGAACGGCTCAAGAATCAATCCAAAAACAGAAGATCCTCTCCTTGATTTTTTTGGATGAAGATCCATCTCCATGTGGTTACTACGGACAGTCACGAAATCAGGATGTGCAATTGTATTTTTCCTATGTTATTATATGTGGCATTTACAAAAGTCAACAAATAGACCTGCATTTGTTTTCTCCTAAACAGATATGAATTTGACACAAGTTTGCAAGTAGGAAAAGGAACAAAACTGAGGCCCTGTTCGTTTCCTGCCCTCTTTTAACACTGTCACATCAAAGAGATTCTTATTATTTATGAATATTTCGATTAATTTAATGACAAAACCCTTTTACAGATTGATGTTATTTTTCGAGATGAATCTAATGAGCTTAATTAATCCATGTTTTGCTAAAGTGATGCTACAGATAACTGTCTTGTAATCATGACTTAATTAACCTCATTAGATTCGTCTCGTAAATTAGTCTAGGGTCCTGTAATTTATTTTATAATTAAACTTTATTTACTATAAAATTCTTTTTGATGTGATGATTCTAAAGTTTAGGCACTTGAAACGAACGAGACTCTGAGACTTGAAGGGCATGTAGGAATAATAAAACTAATAAAAAGGACTTTGAGGTCAGTGTGTAGGAATAGAAAAAATGTAGAATCAGCTCGCATTGTCACTTGAAACCTTTTAGGAATTCACACATTTGTATGAAGAAATTGCTTAGATACGATGTAGGAGAAACTTAAAAACAGCTTCTCAGAAATAGTTTATTATTACAAAAGGGGGAAAAGGGAGAGAAATATGTACATTGGCTACCTATTAGATCCAAACATTGAAATCGCAACAAAATAAATAAATAAATTCCAAACAAGACTGAATCAACATTGTCTACGTCTTATAGAACTATAGGAATTCAGGACATGTTTCCAAACAAGATTGCCTACATCTCATTTGAACTATAGGATGTTTCCCTACTTGTAATCTCATATTTCCAACTAAGCGAAATGAAATTCCATATTGTGAAACGAAGTAGGGATGGCCATGGCGCAGGGTACAGGGGAGGAAGGCGGCAGGGAGCAGGAAGATAAGTGGGGGAGCTGGCGGTGAATAGAAAAAGGAGATACGCAATCTTCCCCGAATCCCCCCACCCCACACCGTCTCTGCTCTCCGTCACGGACTCTTCTTCTTCTTCTCTCTTGCCCTGCCCCGCGGCCGCCCAGCCCCCACCGCCCCATCATCTCCTCGCAACCGACTACAAATACAACCCCACGCCCCAACGCGACCGCCTCTTTCTCGCCTCCGCCTCGCCGCGCTCCATCTTCCCCGTCGCCGCGCAACCGCCGCCGCATCCTCGTAAGTTCTCTCCCGGCTCCTCCCCAATCGATCGCACTCCCTCCCCTCTCATCCCGTCCCGTCCGAATTGTGGCCGCGTCGCCTCGTGGCCTCGCAATCCGGGTGTACGGGTCGGGGCTCCAGGGTTCTCGGATCAATTTCTTCGCGAGCGCGGTGGAATGCGTGTTGGGTTCTGACGATGTTCGTTGCTTCCGCGCTGCAGGGGTGCCCCGGGGATTCCTGGTCGAAGCAGAGATGGGGGTGTACCTCAGCACGCCCAAGACCGATAAGGTCTCCGCCGACGGCGAGAACGACCGCCTCCGCTTCGGCGTCTCCTCCATGCAGGGCTGGCGGACCACCATGGAGGACGCGGTGAGTTCCAACCTTCTCCTGCTCCCCCTACGCTTTCCATTTCGATTCCCTTCGTGTGCTGGATGGATGCGGAATCACCTCTGTACTGAGGAGTGATTTGGGGCAACGCGCCCCTGAACATGTGGAAAATTGATGCCGTTTAAGTTGCGAATTAAGTGCAAGTTGTGACCCTGCGTACAGGTTCGCAAGGTGGCGAATCAAGTGCCAATTTGTTGTTTCCTATCGTCTGGGAACCGACAACCTAAAATAAATTCTGTCGTGGTTCATTCAACCAATGGCCTCTTCCCTTTAGCGAAAAGCTCAGAGATTGAGTTTGTCGGCTTGTCGCACTCGCATCATTCGCTGCTACGACTGATTAATTGATCCTTACATTAGTCTGCTCGAGATAATTACTTGTTTACACCAACTTGGAAGTAATCGTCTGGTATATTCAAATGCTGATCCATCGTGTCGTTGTGTTGCAGCATGCTGCCTACCCAAACTTGGATGAATGCACATCCTTCTTTGGCGCTCTACGACGGCCACGGAGGTAACTTCTGATTGATTTTCTTGTTTTGTTTGGGGTATTCTCTCTTGGCTTACTGACTATCGACTATCGAGTGAATGTGGATTGATTTGAACTTCAGGGAGGATATATTCGTTGCGATTAGATTAATCAAACCTCTTTGTATTCTTAATTAAATACAATTTTCCTTATCAAAAAACTGTATAGCCATGCTTAAAAAAGTGCAGTATTCGACAAAACTGCATTAATAGTGGGCCATGGGGATTTGTTGAACTTCTGTTACTACTGTTTATTATCATTCCCTAAAAACACTGTTTATTATCATCATTGTGACTGTTCTTAGTGTTCATCAAGTATTGGATGTGTATGGGCATGCAGACATGTCTCAGAAGTATCATGGGCTGGAAACGACCATTAGTGCATTATTGTTTATTTCATTTTTGGAAACTGCTAAAGGATTGCATCATGTTGGTCTGTTCGAACACCTAACAACAAATGATTTTAAGGTGGTAGAATTGTTTGAACTAGTCTGACAGAAGAAACATTCTTGCATGCCAAATACCTAGCTATGAAGTTTATCAAGGAATGAGCATATGTCTGTTGAGTTACAAAGAGGCTAATAAGCAGTATTGGCTAGTGCCATGATTGCATGAAAAGTGATTGATAGCTTAGCACTGATTTCGTGATAATGCTGAGCTTCTAACTAGAATCATCCAACGTCGAGGCTAATAAACTTTGATTGTCTAGAATGCTGAGCTTCTAACTAGATGTGTCTGTAACAAGTCAAATTATCCAACTATAGGAGAACCTGTGTGGATGTAAACTGCATGTGGCCTTGTTGGGTCTTTATGTACATTATCATTTAGTTATCAATCATCATATCAAAATATTTTTCTATGGTAGCGTGATGTACTTCCTCTTGTTATTTCAGGAAAAGCAGTCTCTAAATTTTGTGCTAAACATTTACACAAACAAGTTATCATAAATGAGGCTAAATCATCTGATGATTTATCCACTTCTATCCATAAAGCTTTCCTGAGGTAAATTTTCTTGTTGTAGAGTAAGTGTGATTAAAGTTAACATATTCTTGGTTGTTGAATGACCTTTCATGATATTCTACTCTTGCAGAATGGATGAGATGATGAAAGGGCAAAGGGGGTGGAGAGAACTCAATGAGATGGGTGAAAAGGGAAATGGAAATAAGGTAAATAAGATAACAGATATGTTAGAGGGCATAATATGGTCCCCCAAAGGCGGAGATTCTGATAAGCTAGATGACCGCTGGGAATCTGAGGAGGTAAAGGTGCTCATTTTGTTTTTTTAGGAACACATGAAATATTTCTGGTGTGTATAGTTGCAATCTTTACCTTTTCTGGCGTGTAGCTTAATACTACATGCTGTGGGATAAAAGAGTCTTCTCTGATTTAAAGGAATGTGGGGAATAGTAATCTCCCTTTGTCCCACTTTAACTGGTTGTTGACCCTTGGATCCTTATGCTGTAAACTGATGGTATATCTTACCTTGATATATTTATCGTAACATATGAGAACAAAGGAACTTGGCTCTTGATTAGATGTCACTATATTCATCTTGTTTCTCAGCTGGCTAAGTTGTGAAACACATATGTGTTGAGGCCATTTGGTGAAAGACTGGCAGTTCAACTGTAGAACGGGTTTAGCCATTATCCCAAAGTTGCACGTATGTTACTATTTGTAGTTCTTTATTATAAATGCATGGAAAGATTTATTTTTGCTAGTATTGTTGATGTTTCTTGCAATATACCGTATTGGGACTTCTATGTATTCTATCTTATTTAAGTTCTAGTAAATAACATAGAGCTTATCTGAATCTTTTTAACTAGCAGGGTCCAAATTCACACTTTCCCGGGCCAACTTCTGGAAGCACAGCTTGTGTGGCTGTCATAAGAAATGATGAACTCATTGTTGCAAATGCAGGGGATTCCCGGTGTGTGATCTCAAGAAAGGGCCAAGTACGTTAGGTTTCTGTAACTTGAGTTATAATTGCTAAGTATAAATATGGAGACTATATGTTTTGCTGTCTATTCTGCTGTGCAGGCTTACAATTTGTCAACAGACCACAAGCCAGAGCTAGAGGGTGAGAGAGAGAGGATATTGAATGCTGGTGGATTCATTGTTGCCGGACGTGTGAATGGAAGTCTGAACTTGGCCAGGGCTATAGGTAAAGCTGCTTTCCCCCAGCAGAAAGTATTTTCTTTGTCATAGACAACAGTTTGATTTTTATTTTATTTTCTTGTAATTTCATCTAGGTGACATGGAATTGAAGCAGAATGAGCTTTTGCCAGCTGAGAGACAGATTGTGTCAGCTGAACCTGAATTGAAAACTGTGAGTTTTGCTGGCACTTGGTATCACTGTTTCCATTTATTTGAACAAAATGAAACTCAGTATTCCTTTTGTCTATTAACAGGTTAAGCTGTCTGAGGATGATGAATTCATCGTTCTTGCGTGCGATGGAATATGGTACGTTTTTGCTACAACAAAAATTTCTCTATGATCAAGACTTATTTCTTTCTTTAACAGAAACCAAAATACTTCCGTTATGCCATCTTTATGTTCATTGTATTATAGTATAATATAGACCCATCTTCGTGAGAACCGAGAAACTAGAAATTTGCTTGCATTCAGTCTTATATGATAACCACTGGGAGGAAGATAGTAAAATCATTCTTTTCATCTTTTGCCATTTCTTGTTTGTGTTACAATAGGTGTTTTAATACCTGAACTGCTATGATCAACATACATCATTGGTAGCTATCATTTGGTAACTAATATGGAACCTGCTAGCATCAATAGCAGCTTATTTGCTTGCAAATGGTGCTTCACTTCATTATTGTGCAAGTATGTTTATTTGCTCTGGACCGATGTTTTGAAAATGTTATTGCTTCAACCGACTATGCTTGAGTGTGTACATAAAGACTTGTGTAGCGCAATCAGCTATGAAATGAGTAGCGTTTGTATCAATCTGCTTTTGCGAAGCTTATCACCCATCAGCTATCAATCTACTTTTGTAGAGCATATCTTCCATTTAATTTATACTCAAGAAGCTGTCATTTGCACACTGTAATCTTGGGATATGCTCAATTTTATAGCACTCATTTTATAGAGTAGCAGTTTGATTTTATTGATGGGCTGAGCACACTGGCATATTTTATCTACTCTGTTCTAAATCATTATTTGCAACGGATGTAAAGTTGTTGAGAACCAGTTTTTCTTATGTCAGGGACTGCATGACAAGTCAGCAAGTAGTGGACTTCATCCACAAGCGCTTGAAAACTGTAAGTTTGTACTAGAACTTTGGTCTCATGCAAAGTGTGAGGCTTGATTCTGCTAATGTTTCACCCCGTCGCTATTCAATAATGTTGCAGGAGGAGAGCCTGTCCGCTGTGTGTGAAAAGCTTATTGACCACTGTTTAGCACCCGTGAGTGGTGGTGATGGATGTGATAACATGACGGTGATTGTAGTTCAGTTGAAGAAGCCAGTTTCATTAGTTGCTACTTCAAGCGCTGAGCAACCTGCGGCTACTTCAGAAGAGATGCGGCCAAAGTAAGCTTTCCCTTTGACTGACGCCACTACACTACACCTGACATAAAACATCTCAGCATTGTAAAAACCCAAGCTCCTCTTTCAGAATTTGAGCCCTTCCCTTTGTGAACAGCGAGCATGATGGCCTGGATGATCCTTCAGAGTAGGCACACCATGCCTTGGAGATATAACAGGTGGGAGATAGAGAAATGGATAGCGAGCGGTGTACATAAGAAGCAGATTCTATTCGATATCTGGTATAGGGTTGTTTTACTTCTAGTCTACCGTCGTCACAACCTGTAATATTCTTGGTGGCACTGTGGTTGGTTGACCGGGTTTTGTGAAATGCATGAGATTTTAGGAGCTACTAGTTATTTTCTTGAAATCGTGCCTTGGTTGCAATGGCACACTTCGTCTCCGAACATCTCTAGCAATTGCTCTCATAGTTGTTCTCCAGTTCGTCAGTACAGGATAAACGAAGGCAGCTTTGCTTCAGGGAAACCGAGAACTTAGGCTGTGTTTGGAACACGGGAACGGCAAAGGAAATTTTACAGGAAGAGTTTCCTATGGAAAGGAACAGGTCAGTTCGTTTGGAACGAAGGAACGCTACCTTCCGTTCCTGAGGAAAGGAACTGCTGCTCGTGCGTTTCTCAGGAACCAAAAAATCCACTCCGATCCAATGGAATCGTCGCTCGCGCTCTCTCTCGCTCTCCCGCCTCTGCTCTTGCTCTCTCCCGCCCTCCTACTCCTGCTCTTCCTCTCTCCCGCCAAAGGTTGGAACCCTAGAAAAAAGTGGGGCGACTCTCCTTGGAGATGAAGCAGAGTCGACGAAATCCGGATCCGGCAATCGGTCCTCCTGTAGCATTTTTGGATATCTTGCAGTGTTCGATTGCTTGCATTTTTGGATACTGCATAAAGAAATATACCCAGTTGCTCTTCCACAGAGACATACCTTGAATCAACAAGAAGGTTACTTTCTCTCAATCTTCGAACGAGGGCTTGAAAAATCTCTCTCTCCATATGAAACCTTGTCTTGCATACAACCTCATGGCCTGTTAAGGTTTCATGGATAAATGTGGCACCGTTTCTAATAGATGTGTGTATTGGTTGCCTTTGGGATTGTTGGATTTGTCGGGACTGAGAGGAACTACCTTCTTGTAATGTTGGTAGTATGAAAAAAACAAACTCATCATCATTTCTTGATCTCCGGTGGTAGTTTGGATCCATTGATGCAAGGAAGAATATTGTCTCTATACTACAGGTTGATTGAAAAAAATGGTAGAATATATTGTTCTGGTGTGTGCTGGACTAAGGGTGATTTTTTCCTCCTGTCACCTGATTGACTTCTATATAGGAGTGATACTGTGCAACGGCTATCTGACTTTTACAACTGTGCAACGGCTAAATGTGTGCAACGGCTAAATATGTGTATGTGTATGTATGGCTACGTGTGTGCATGTACAACAGCTAACTGAAATGTGCAACGGCCACTTTTTTCTTCCAATTCAAATTCAAAAGGTTTCCTGCATTCCAAACATCAAGAGTTCACCATTCCTTTGTTTTTCATTCCTGTGGTTTTCTCATGCTTTCTCATTCCTGTGTTTTTCTCGTTCCTGTGTTTTTTCCGTTCCTCTATTTTTTATTCCTTTGTTCCAAACACACCCTTAGTATGTTGGATCAGAGCTTTTCCAGGAAACAGGGCAGCAAAACACATAAATGTAAAGACAGGCAGACATTAGAGGGCAATAGCTGCAGTCACGGCCACAGCGAGGGCCATCATCCACGCGGCACTTAACGTGATGTGCGCCGCAGCGGCAGTAGAGTCTTCTTCCTGCGCGCCGGGGCTGCCGCGGCGCTTCCCTTCGGCGGAGGCGTTGTGCGGGAGCGGGTGGACCGTGATGGCAACCTTCATGCCTTGCAGGCAGAATCCGTTGCCGCAGATGAAGTAGTAGCGGCGGGCCTCGGGGAGCGGGATGAAGTCCTTGCCGGAGGTCCAGTTGCCGGCGACGCCGTCCATGGTGCAGTTGTCGTACCCAGTCTGGTTCACCTCGAACACGTTGTGCGTCCCCTTCTGGTACCGGAACGCTGCGCCCCCGCCAGACCGCAGAGTTACCATTCAAGCCTCGAAAGGAACCAGAAAAAGCGAGAGGCAGCTGAGGAAATGCTTACAGATGAGGTCGCCGACGTAGAAGGTCTGGTTGCCGGACCAGAGGGAGTAGTTGATGTTGGGGTTCCACCCGTGGTTCGCGCCCACGATGTGGTCAGTCGCGGCGCAGCGGTCAGCCGCGAAGCCTGCGAGCAAGGCGACGACCAGGAGCAACGCCATTGTCAGCAGCGTGAGAGTGAGCGAGGAGGACGAAAGAGGCGAGAGCGGGAACCGCGCGGGGATGAAGGATTGAAGCCTTGAAGGAGAGACAGCAGCGGTAGTGCAGCACCAATAATGGTGTTGGAGTCAGGCTCGAGTTCCGTGATTTCGCAGTGGATTGTGGCCCACTATGGGCCGGGACACGATGGGATTTCTGCAGATTTGGCGGGAACTGAATTGTTTACGCGCCAATGGCAATGGCCGAACCCCAGCAGCGGAGTCCCTCGATTTGGCCTTCCATTTTCCGGCGGCGCCGTTCACTTCAGCTCGTCCGTGGTGGACACCATGCGAGATTCCGGCGACCGCTGACCAGGGCTTATTTGTATTCTTCTCTAGAGCAATGGAGAAATCAAATCACGCTGTCCAGGGCTGACGCCTGTTAGAAGGTAGTATTGTGTTGTGACATTGTCGCACTTATACATTTTTGCTTTCAAGTTACTACCCACAACGGAGCCAGTACAAGCTTATACAGTCACAATGAATTCCAAAATTGTCAAAAAGAAAAAAAATCCATCACAATGTGTTATCCTTATATTTTCTGAGTTTCATTTCACTAAGGTGTATCATCTGATCACAACAAACATATATCATTCATATCTTCCTACAAAAAAGGAACCCTTTCCTGAAACAACTTTAGAACAAAATGGGGGAATGATTCCCACTTCACATTAATCATACAGTTCTCATGACTTCTGAAACACTGCTATTCCTTGTCGTGTTGGAGGCATCTAATCAATCTTCACTGAAGAGTAAATCAACCTTGTGAACCAGAAGCAGGCACAGAAACCAATGGTGCCAGTCAGCACAAAGAAGGCGTATGATGCGAGGAGCATGTATCCAAAGTACAGGATGCCAGACACCAGCTTAGTAATCTGCAGCTTCGTGGAGAAGTAGAAAGCAGCATACAAGAACAGATATACCGCGGAGGATCCTGAGGTGAGGTAAGACCTCCACCACCACTGGTAGTCCTCACTGCACAGTTGGAAGTAGCAGAGCACAATAGTGATTTCGGCACAGGTGATGATGAGGATAACAAACACCAGGAAGAGAAAGCCGAAGATGTAGTAGAACTGGTGCAGCCAGATGGAGGTGAGGATGAAGAAGAGCTCAATGAAAACTGCTCCGAATGGGAGAATGCCACCAATCAGAATGGTGAAGATTGGATTCATGTACCAGGCTTGCTCAGGGATCTGACGGGGTATCTTGTTTGTCTTAACTGGAGGTTCCATGGCAGGTTTCTTGAATCCAAGATAGCTCCCAACAAAAACAAGAGGCACTGAGATACCAAACCAGAGGAGGACCAAGGCAAACATAGTGGTGAAAGGAACAGCACCGGATGACTTCTCCCCCATATAAGAGCATTTAGGATGAAGAAAATAACAAATGCAACCCCTGGAAACAGGAACGCAGTTTGAAGGGTAATTTTCTTCCACTCTGAACCCTTGAACATCTTGTAGAGACGTGAGGACACATAGCCAGCAAACAATCCCATCAAGACCCAGACGAGAACCATTGCAGTCATCAATCCTCCACGGTTTGACGGAGAAAGGAAACCCAAGACAGCAAAAATCATTGTGACTAGCAGCATGCCAAAGAATTGGACACCAGTGCCAACATAAACGCAGAGCAAGTCAGACTTGGTTGGAGGACGGAATACATCTCCGTGAACAAGCTTCCAGCCTGTTTCCTCTTGTGCTTCTTCTTGAGTTTCAAGTTGGTTGTATCTGGAGATATCTCTGTAGAGTGTGCGAAGCATTATCATGGCCACCATACCAGAGAGGAAAAGCACGATCATAAGAGAGTTCACAATAGAAAACCAATGAATCTGATCATCAGTCATCAGCAGGTAAGTGTCCCAGCGAGAGGCCCACTTGATATCACTATCCTGGGAAGAAAAAAGACAATGAAAGGGGTTCAGAGTGGATCCAAGTATGGTTTGTAAGAAACCTCTTATGCAAAAGTTGCTACACCAAAACTACATTAAGCAACTCCCAACTCCCACATTAGTACCTCAAAGCGAACATCATAGGTGAATATGATTTCTTTGCCAGCTTCAACCTCCTGGGGAGAGTCGGTACGCGTTATGAACTTGTTCGCATGAGGATCACATGTAGTCAAACGAGTGTTTACATCATTCCATTTATCGTCAACCTGATGCTTGACACTGGAAAAGTAGATACCAAAATGCATCAGATAGTTTCATAGAACGCAAGATGATAAGATGGTACCAAACAAAGTTAAAAGGAAACCTGTATGGTGTGACTTCAAATCCCACTATTCTGGAAAGCTCTGAATCATCATCCTTGTGATATTTCACCAAAAATGATAAATGGTTGTGGATGAAATACTTTTCCTCCTTGCTCTGAGAAAACGTTTTTAAATGAGGAATTTTAGTCCACATAAATCGATAAGATGACCTTTAAATGGAAAAAGAAAATCATGCATCACACATAGTTATGCACCAACTGAGCAAAAGACTTACTCCGGAGTACTGGCCTTTCACACCAACATGATATCCACCTTGGTAAGCAATAGTGTTCTTATCTTGCCTTGTAACAGGGACAACTAGTGGAAGGTTGTCCAGAATCCTGTAATGCAACTTTATGTCATATGGAGAACAATTGACCAAAGGAACAGAAGGATAAGATTACATGTTTAGTGTTTATCCTTACATGTTCACACGGTATTCATCCTCTATCTTCTCCCTGAGCTCCTTGGCTTCTTTCTCACCGATGGTTGCTTTGCAGACAATCTGACACATCTTTGGCTCTCTCATTTGAAACTACAGCCAGAAACAAAATGAAGAATGGCAAATTTGCATCAGGCACATTAACAAAGGATATAATAGTGTCGACCATTGCTTTGTTCTGAGGTACTAACCACATATGGAGAGTTCTCAATTCGATCACCACGAAGAACCTCACCAAGATTCTCAGCACTGTCAACAATGGTAGCTGGCTTACAGAATGGAAGGGAGTAATATGTGTACGGAAGCTGAGTCTTGACCGATGTCAACTTATTCACTTTCACTTGCAATGCATCCCCCTGTGTTCAAATATCAAAAGCAGTTGAGAAAAATATTATCAGAATGAAATTCTATGATGTCACGAGCTAATAGTTTGTTACAGGACAAATAAAGGCAAGCCGTTTAGGAAATTTCTAAAGAATATAAAGTGCCATGATGTCACTTTTATAACATGAATAATGCTTTACAACAGATCTCACTATCTACCACCTCATTTTGGAGAGCCGATACTCAACTCAAACAGGAGCAGAACCATATCAGAGTCTAGCCTTTGCGTAACCTTTGGATCAAGGACCATCAGTAAGAAGGACATTAAGTTATTAAGAGCAGAGGCACATAATGAAACGTGTTGAATTTTCTAAGTGGATCACAGCTCCCGATCACATCAGAGTCTAGCAACATACAGTACTTCAGATCATGGCAGACATCACAAGAGTAAACCAAAATTGAATGGTTGAAAAAGGGCGCGAATTAAGGTGCAACCATTTAAATATCAATCCCAAACCAGACCAGCGAGCATCATGGAAGCTACGCATGAAGCACGGACAATCGAGCTGGATCTGCCGATCCCAGCCCCGTTGACTAGATCCAGTTCGGAACACGAACAGAGCCATTCCTAGTGGGTGGACCAAGGGAGAAGCGATAGGGATCCAACCAACCTTGGCGAAGTCATTCGGGGCGACGCCGGGGAGATAGAACCCCGCGGCCGGCGCGACGGCAACGAGCAGGAGAACCGCGAGGGCCGCCGCGGCCGCGGCGCACCGGAGCATCGCCGGCGCCCGCATCGGTTAGACGGCGCCTGGAGGATCAGGCGCCCGGATCTACGGGGCGAGGCGAGGCGGTGGGTGGGGGCTTGCTCCGGCGTTGCGCGCGAGGTCGGGGTGGGGTGGAGACGACGACGCGCGGCGCGCTGCGACAGGAAGCTTCGGGCGGCAGGCGGATCTCGTCGGGGTTTTATCTGTAAATAGTTATTTTGCGTTTAAGACCCTGGTGCAGCGCTTAATTACTCGGATGGTTGTTGGTTGTTTAAAGAGTTTGGCTGGAGTTTGACCTCGTTGGTCGTGGCCAGCCGGCGGCACGTGCGACGGGCGGGGCAGTGAATGCTTTGTTTGACCCGACTTGAAGTTTGGCAGTACTAGTACAACAGTACAAAACGGTGGAATGCCTTGGCCGCTTGGTTTTAACTGGATTGAAGTGTGTAATGACGAAAGAAAAAATGTACCAATGGTATTTCATCCGTCTTCTTTTGATCTGAATATGAATATTACACTACCAAACAATTTTTTTCATAATTGATCTAAATACGAAATATAAGGATTTGTTGTACTGCTCACATTATGTTTGACTATTTGTGTAATTCAAAAATTTATAAAAATATTATTTATTATATAATATGTTTTATTATTAGATATAATTTGAATATAATTTATTTGTTTATATATTTTCATAATTTTTTGAAAATACGACAAATGATATTCTGAAAAATTAACAAATGCTTACTGTATATTGTTGGATCGGAGGGAGTACAATACGTTGGTGACCAATCTACTGTACATGTAATTAATACTCCCGTACATGTATTGTACTATGTAGGTTGGCCAGCGTGAGCTACAATTTATATTCTACATCTCAAAACTCAAAAGGGAACGAAAGCATGCGTAATTAGTTGAAAATTTACTAAAAGGTTTAATGTATAGCTTTATACCATGGCAATGTTTATAGGTTTTCATTCTTACAAAACATTGCTAGCGTTCTACGTGTTGAGCAGTGGTGTAGGTGATATTTTTTCTTGCATCTCCCGTTAAGCATGCACTAAAAAATGACTAGGCGTATCCTCATTATATTTTGGGTAACAACCAGGCCAATCAAAATAGTTGGCCAGATCTTTTGTTCAGCTTGGCAAATGGGCTGCTATAGTGCTATGCAGGGCCGTACAGTCCCATGTTCAACATGAGCGACGGTACAGGGCCTCTAAATTTTTGGGGCCCCAAAAATTGTACACCTTAGAATATAAAGCTCATGTAAATAAACTTTGAAAACCAGCTCACACGGCCACGGCGTGATGCTGCTTGCTGCCGATCTCGTGTCCAGGTTGCTACGATGATTAATCGTGAATCGTCCATCACGGCGCCATCACTAATCGCTTCGTCTCCTAAGCAGTTGCGGCGCCGTCTCGCCTGGACGCCTGCAGCCGTATTCTGATCTCTGATCTCAATTGACGAGTAGAGAGCACCCAAGTAAGATTAATCCTAAATCAATTCTCCCTTTTCAGTTGTAGACTTGTAGTTGATCATCCGTCTCTTGTTCTAGTTATAGGATAAATAATTGAAGAAAGCATCGTGGGGCTCCCTGTGTTTATGTATTACAGCTTACAAACTCCCACTCCATAACAAAAAAAAGTAAGATTAGAAAATGACTTTTCTCCTTTCTTGCACAATTTCTTTACGTGAATAACATCTCTCACCTGTGTTTTGTGTTTGTTTTTTTGTGGTTGTAAATCAGAAGGCATTTTTCATTTATCATGTCTTCTAGAGTTAGAAAATATGAGTCTGGCTGTGAGAAACGTAAGAAGAAACAAAGGCTTGAAGCATTAGCTCAGAAACAAAAGGGTGCCCTTGACAAGTTTGTTATTAAAGAAGGTCAAAGTACAGCAGGAAATCAATTTGTTGAGACGGATGCTGATGGAACCAACACAAGTACACAACCCATGCCGAGGCTCATACTTCAGAAATTGATTCAACACCTATTATTCCTAACAATGTTGAGGCTAACACTTCAGAAGTTGAGAATGCCGATGGTGTTGAAGCTCCTCTAGACAGTTCAACTAATGCAGAAAATAGTGCTGACCATAGTGTTCCTTTTCAGTCGGATATTTATGATCCAAGATATTGGGATTCACTTGATAAGAAACAAGTTGATATTCTGCTCCAAAAGGGTCCTAAGAGAGACTTGTCTATTCAGAAAGGTCCTAAAAATAATTTATCTAGAAGGTTTTCTGCTGCACATTACACTAGAGTTCTGCCAAATAAAGAGAAGTGTGATAGAGACTGGCTGCTACTTCCTCCTTAAATTATTGTCGTTATTGACTTTTTCAGTAACATTTGACCATTCGTCTTATTTAAAAAATTTCTACAAATACAAAAAGTTATGTGCTATATTTTAAGTTTCTTTAGTGATAAAACATATTCCAACAAAATATATGATATTTCTTAAAATTTTCTTGAATAAGACAAATGGTCAAACATAATAAAAAAGTCAACGACGACAACAATTTAGTAAGGGAGTAGTATATTGCAAAGAGCTTGATAGAGTATTTTGTTTTTGCTGCAAGTTAATAAGGAAAGGGCAATCAAAAGGTGTTTTACAAAATGAAGGTTTCAGTGACTGGTCACATATTAGCACCAGACTTAAAGAGCATGAAACTAGTGCAGAGCATATTACCAATATGGCCACTTGGTATGACATGCGTCTCAGGTTTGGTACAAATCAAACCATTGATAAAGTTGAACAACAGGAAATTGAGAAAGAAAAGGATCATTGGAGGAAAGTTTTGCTGAGAATTATTTTGATTGTTAAATTTCTTACAAAGCACAATTTAGCTTTTCGTGGTAGTAATAGCAAATTGTACCAAGAAAACAATGGGAATTTCATGGGCATGGTTGAAATGATTGCTGAATTTGACCCAATTATCCAGGAGCATGTTCGAAATATATTGATAGAAATTGGGAATAGACTTCAGGAAATCAAAACTACTCGATTTATATTACTAGAAGAGTAGCTAGAAATAATTAGATCATCATGTTATTCATCCATCGCAACAGATATTGACACAAGCTATCCATGTGCTACTTCAGTTTTGAGGTGACCATTATATATACAGTAACATATACCATCATGAAAACTGGTGCACGTGTGCGACTCTTAGTACCACACCATATACGGGAGTCAAAGCATGTTGAGGTCCATAACAGAGAGGTACAATATTCTGTGGATAATCCCTGACGCTGTGGATGGCAACAAAAACACCTTTTTTGATGATCCTGCTTCACCCTTGCGCTAGCAAGTGAAGCTTCCCTCGAGTTCCCAATTTGTCGATGCATGGTTCCCAGTCCCGTGCCACCTTCGATGGTGCCAGGGGTGCTGCTGTTGTTGCTATTCATCTTTTTCATCAGACCAGTGTCACGTATGATGCTGAGACAACAAATACTACAACTCCCGTTGTAGGGATGGTAATGGGTATTATTTACTGGAGAGGGGTGGGACACACCTATACTCATGTAGAATAAAACACCCCATCACACCCATCACCCATAGACATTTTGGACTAAATATTGACCATCCATGTGACATGTAGTACTCACGATTAAAATTCTTCCAATAAATACATTGAACAATAGTTCCTAGCTTGAACAAAGAACTCAATGATACATTAATGCACTAATAGTTCACTAGAATCCATATATTCAAATTAATTCATGGGACCCTGTAACTAGGTAACTAGGTATGACTTACAAAGGAACGGACCCATACGCGTTGTACCCAATGGGTGGCAAAACACTCATTAACGAACCGTGAGGAGAGAAAATGTCTTAAATCCATACCCTAATAGAGTAAAAACCCATCGGGTGTCGAATAATAGGGTACCCATTATCATCCCTATCCCTATCTCTGAAGGTTATTCAAGTCCTAGTGACTCTACCTCAAGTTATAGCTCTAGGACCTCGGTTGAAAGTGAACCATGTGACATGGGTAATGGGACTTCTGAAGTTGCTAATGTTATTGTGGAGATAATGGCAATTAGGGGGTTTATGCTATGTCACATTTTAAGGTAAGAACTTGTGCAAACACGTCGGTTAACTGCTACACGTACTAGGCCTTGAAATTGAAAAGCTAATCGTCCAAAACGAGACATATGGCGAAGGGACAATTCGAGTTTTACCCTCATACCAAATGGGACTTATAAAATTGCCTTTATACCAAAATTTCTTGATTTTTTGCCCAAGGTTTCTGAAAAACTTTATGATTTGCCCTAGAGCTTGTCACATCAGTTTTTTCTCCAAATGACATGGCAAGGACATGCGAAACGACGATTTTACCCCTAATCGAACTAGTCTATTGTCAAGATAAATTCAAATTCAAATTTCACATTTCAGATTGGAAATTCAAATTCGAATTTCGAGTTCAGATTTTTAGATTTGAAATTCGAATTCAAATGTTGAATTTAGATTAAAAATTTCGAAATCAATTTTTTTAAATTTGAATTTCGAATATGAAATTCGAAATTAAATGTGAATTTGAATTTTGAATCTGATATTTGAATTCGAATTTTGAATTCACAGTTTAAATTCGAATATGAAATACGAATTTGAATTTTGGATCGAAATTTCGAAATCGAAATTTGAATTTGGATTTTGAATCTGAAATTCGAAATTCGAATTTGAAATTGAAATTCCAAAGTTTGAAATTGAATTTCGAATGTAACAATTTAAAATTCGAATATGAATTTAAAAAATAAATCTTACCTGAATCTAAATTTATACCTAAGTGTTGGAGAAGGGTAAGGGCAATTTAGTCTTTTTGTGCATATCTACCATGTCACAAAGGTACACGTGGCAAAAAATATGTTAGACAAGATGATGTGGCTTGCCCCTTCTATTTTGAAGGGGTATTTTAGCCTCGGAAGGACAAATCATAAAGTATTTGTGAGAAACTTGGACAAAAAATCAAGAAATTTTACTATATGGGTAAATTTATAAGTCCCATTTTGTATATGGACAAATCATGAATTGCCCCTATGGCGAAGGAACAAAGGGAGAGTCGAGGGATGAACTGGAAATGCATGGAACAACGTTCGTCGTCCGCGAACATAGCAAACTCGTCGGCTCCCTACCTATCGCTGATCCGCTCCGCAGCCGCGCGCGCGCATGACGCATGGACGCGACCGCCCCGGCGCCGGCGCGATCCTCCGCTTGTTCCCGAGGTGCTTGCTTGTCCGGGTGCGTCGGCTAGTGTGGGCATCGTCGTTGGTTGGTTCGTTCCCGGCTGGTGGTATCACGGTCCAAAAGAGCGGTGGCCATCGTTCCTTGTGGCTTGACGGTCCAAAAGAGCGGTGACCATTGTCGGTTCGTGTGCCTTGTGGCATCACACTAACTAGACAAATTTCGGCCGACCCCGAACACTCTCTTGTTCTTCCGAAATTATTACGAGATAAGATATACGGTTCAACTGTGGAGGATTTGCGGTTGGCGTTCATTGGTGCCACAACATAATGGACGGCTTCGGCATATGTCAATTCATCCAAGCCATGGGTGACCTCGCTCGTGGGGAGCCACGACCGGCTGCGGCTCCGTGCGGTGAAGGATCGTGAGATCCTCACATCCCACATGCCGCCGGCACGCATCACTCCGCAGCTGGGCTACGAGCCACCGATCAGCACCGGTGATGATGATGTCAACGACGACATCATGCCGACGACCCCACCCGTCGACATGGTCGGCCGGCACTTCCTCTTCGGGCCGGCGGAGATCGCCGCCATCCGCAGCTGCGTGCCCAGCCCGCTCGCCTCGTATTGCACCGCCTTCGACCTGCTCGCGACGGTGCTGTGGCGGCGTCGAACCGTCGCGCTAGGGTACGCTCCCGGGCAGCGCATGCGGCTCATGTTCATGAGCAACGCTCGCCGCGGGTGGAAGCGCGACCCGCCCATCCCGTGGGGGTACTACGGCTGCACCCTCGTCTCCACCGTCGTGGAAGCCACCGCCGGCGAGCCGTGCGGGGACGAGGGCCTCGCCGGCGCCGTCCGGGCGGTGCGCGAGGCCAAGCTCCGGGTGGACGACGCGTACGTCGGGAACAACGTGGAGCTCATGGCCAGCCGCAAGTGGCCGTGCCTCGTCGAGGACTGGACCTACCAAGTGTCGGACATAACCACCGTCGGTGTAGGGGGATCGGGGTCCCCTAACCGGGCATGGGCTGTTTCCGGCCCACGGACGAAGACGGCGGCCGCGGATGAGGAAGTCCTCAAGACTCACGAAGCCCACGAGGCCCATGAAGGCCGGGGAGCGGGAGCGTCGGGGAGACGAAGCTTCTCGGTAGCTTCCTCCGGCGCCCCAACCACCCGGAGTTAATGCGGCACTCAAGTGCTCGCGGCGACGCCGCAGCCCGACGAGACGTGCGCGCGTCTTCCCGTGTGCCGCGTCTCGGGAAGCCGCGTCGCTACGAGCGCCGGTAGGGCTCTTGACCAATAGGATGGAAGAGACTTGGAGCCCGAACCGAGGAGAAGAGATCGCAACGGATTTTGTCGGGATCGTGTCGGGATATCCCAGGAAGGGCCGGACCCCCACCGGCGTCCGGGTACCCTCCGGGTACTTGTACGGTGCTTCTCTCCTTACCCTATAAAAGGAGGGGAGACTCTCATGTAAAGAGGACAACACTCGAATACACACACACAAGCGGGACGTAGGGTATTACGCATCCATTGCGGCCCGAACCTCGGATAATTCCTCCGTGTTCTTGCTCGCTTGAATCGTCTGCGCTAAGCACGAGCAAATCCGTCCTTCCCCGAGCCTATCCGAAGGGAGTCTTGACGAGCCCCCATTTGGAGGTGTGCTCACACACCGACATTTGGCGTGCCGGGAAGGGGAAGGTCGTAGATTTCGCCGTGCACCGAAGACCTCTCGCACGGTCATGGACGGATCCTCGGAGACGCCGCGAACGGCGGACGGCGTCTCCGATCGAGGCGTCCACGAGGCGCCGACACCGCAACCGTCGCCGCGCGGGCGTTCCGGCCTCGGCGACCGCGCCGGCGCTGCGGCAGCTGGACATGCGACGGGACACCAACCTGCCGCCGACCGTGGCGCCCAAGCCACCACGCCGCCGGCGTCCGAGCGCGCCACCGCTCGTCGCCTCTTCCGAGGAGGAAGAAGGGGACGACACCTTAACCGCCGTGAAGACCATGCTCAACAACCCACCGGAGGAGCGGCGGGAGGAGAACAAGCGAAGGAGTGGCTTACTAGTGTAGGCCGGCTCCTCGACACGGCGCCGACCGGGCACGGGATACACGCCCACCGGCGGCTTCGCTCACCGTCCACTCACCGCAAGGACGGGGACACCGCGACTCGCGCGACAACCTCAACAAACGTCGCCGCGAGGGGAAGACGCTCGGGTCGGCATCGAGCGCTCGCGCGAGCGTGAGCGTGAGCGCGAGCGGTCCTCCGCTCATGACAACGACGTCTCGGAGGCGGAGCCGCCTCCCGAACGTCGCCCCAGCGCAAGACCCGGAGCTCGACCCTTCTTTCCTTGGGGGCGTGCCGCCCTCTCGAAACGCTTGCGCGGGGTCACGTGGCCCAACAAGTTCCGTCCGGACCTTCCCGAGAGGTACGATGGCACCGCCCCTCCCGATGAGTTCCTGCAGATATACTCCACCGCCGTCAAGGCGACCGGCGGCACCGAAGACATCATGGCCAACTACTTCCATCCGGCCCTCAAGGACTCGGCCCGGTCATGGTTCATGAACCCGGCGCCGGAATCCATTAGCTCGTGGCGCGGCTCGTGCCGGAGTTCATGGCCAACTTCCGAGGGAACATCGAAGCGCCCGGGAGCCGGATCGACCTGGACCGCGTCGTCCGTGAAGCCGGACGAGACACTCGCGGGCTTTCATGCGGCGCTTCGATCGAGTCCGCAACACCATCCCACGCGTCGACCCCGCCCGCGTGGTCTCCGCCTCTCGCCGCGGCGTGCTCACCCGCGGGGACATCACCATTCACCACGGCCGGGAGTGGGAACCCGGGCACCGAGCACTAGGGCGTTCGCCGGCACCTCCTCTAGGGCCGCGGCTATGGTTTGCCGCCCTTCCTCCTCCAGGACCTCCGTCACCCGGGTGTTCGAGCTGCTCGGAGAGTCAACCACCCCCGCATGGCGAACGCATACCCGGCCGCGCCGCGGTCGAGGGGCTCAAGAAGATGGGGCAGGCCCACCTCGAACGGCGCCGACGAGACCGCCGGTGCACCTCGGCGGCGATCTCGGCCTGCGACCGCGCCGCCGAAGCCGGCTCCGTCACCCGCTCGCTCGGCTCAACGCGCCGAAGCTCGGAATCCTCGAGCCGGGACCGCGCCTCCGCAAGCTGCCGCCGGAGGTCGTTGCCATCGGGCTGCAGCAGAAGGGCCGCGACCCGACTTCTTCACCCGGGCCTCCAGCCGCTCGACGCGTCGGCGGTATTCGTCCCGGCTCTTCTCCACCGCCTTGAGCTCGGCAGCGAAGTCCTTCCGGGCCTCCGCGAGAGTCTCCTCATGCACGCGATGCGCCAACCCGCCGGCGATGCCGCGAACCCGCTCCTCGGCCCGAGCAAGACGGGCCGCCTCCGTCTCCAAGGCCTCCCTTCGAACGGCGGCCTCGTTTTCACGAAGCCGGACCTGCTCCTCCCGGATAGCGAGGGCGTCCTCGCGCTGCCTCAACCCCACCTCTTGGGAGGCCACGGAGTCGCCGAAGCGCCGGAGCTTTGCCTCGGCCGCGCCGACGACCCGCTCCCGTTCGCCCGGCCGCAGCCTCCCGGAGTGCAAGCGCACCGGCGCGCTCCTTCGGCCTCCTCCTCACGAGCCGTCGCGGTCGCCTCGCGGCGTGTCACGGCCGCCTCGCGAGCGCCATGTCGGCCTCCGCCTCCTCCAGCTGCGCCCGCGAAGCCGCACGAGCACGCTCCCGCTCCAGGACGCCACGAAGGCGGTTGATGCTATCATCTTCGCGGGCGATGGCGGCACGGATCTTCGCCTCCGCGTCCCGCGGCTTCTCGGCGGCTCGATCACCGATGCCGGCAGCTTGGTCCAGCTCATGCCGGACTTCCTCCATGCGGCGCCGATGCTCGCTGCCGGGCCGGCTTCACCGCCATCTCCGGGGCCCTCCGGGCCTCCGCCACCTCCGCCTCGCGTTCGGCCACCGTGGCCTCGCGATCATCCAGGGACGCATCCGTCTCCTCCACGGCCGCCTTCATGGCAAGGAGCGACCGGGTGACCTCCCCAAGCACATCGCCAATCTTGTGGCGTCCCATGCCGCCCGAGCGACTCGGAGGCGACGCGCTCCGGCCGCGTCCGGCGCGCCACGGCCCCTACCGGCGGCGGCGATCGACGAGGTGTCTCCGCCGACCACCGCTCCCGGCTCCGACCGGACGCGCGAAGGGGGATCGTTCCCCTCCGAGCACTATAGGATCGGCGACGCCGGCACCCGGCCGAGGAGTGGAAGACCGTGGCGGACGCCGGCGGCGCCGGTTGAGAAAGCACCCGACACGTTCCCGCCCGAGGAGGCGACACCCGGCCAAGGTCAACTCCGGCGGAGGCACCCGCGGCCTCCTCTTCGGTGACACCCGCGGCCACCCCTCGGGAGTGTCCGCGACTCCCTCTTCGATGGCACCCGCGGCCACCTCCGCGGGAGTGTCCGCGACTTCCTCTTCAAGGGCACCCGCAGCCGTCTCTTCGGGGCACCCGTCGCTTCTCTCGCGCCGGCCTCCGCTCCGGCCGCCGGAGCCGCAACGGCAACGGGATCGACTTCCGGGTTCGGCGCGGGGGCACCGGAGACCTTGGGGTTCGGAGGGACCGGGTCCGGGTCCGGCTCGATCCGGACACTCCTACGAACAAAGCAAATCGAACACGTTTTGCGGCCGTCGAGCATACGGTGAGAACAAAACACGGCGTACCAAGCACGCGACTTAAGCAAAACGAGAGAGAAGCTTCCTACCGTCGCGCGTCCACCCGGCCGCTTGCGCCGTGCACGGCTGCAGGGGGCTTCTCCCGTGGAGCGGCTCCCGTCACCGGTGCCGGCGAGGCCTGCCGGGCCCGCTTCCGTGGAAAGCGAGGCGGGCCCGGAGGAATCGAGAGGAGGGGGCGACGGAGACCTTTTTCCCTTGCCCTTGTCCCGCGCACTCGGAGCCGGCCTCGCGGCGCCGGGGCTACCACCGGAGCTCCGGAGGCACCCGCGAGGGTGGCCGTCGCGCCCGGATCGGAGGAAGGTGTGACTCCGGGTACCCGGAGACCGGGAGTAGGAGCCGGGACCGCGTCAAGGAACCCGAGCGGTCCCGGTCGGGGCATGCTCGTCGAGGATGGCGCGCTTGTTCGCCGGCCGATGAAGAGGCTCGGCACCCTCCGGATACACGAAGGAGGCGGGCCACTTCTTCCCGGTCGGCGTGGACTAGGCGAACCGCTCGAGGCTTCGGGCGGATCCGAGCCCGCCCCCGTACGAGTGCGGCCGGCGAGTTGAAGTCCCGGTACAGCCATGACGGGACCGATCTCCGGCGAAGGGGCGCGATGTTGCGCTCGAGGAAGTCATGCACCACCCCGCGCGAAGTCGAGCCGGCCGCGGCGAGCGCCGCGATCCGGTCGACCACCGGCATCATGCCATCGGGAAGGCGGGGCACGGAATCTCGGACGGCCAAGTGTTGGGCCGGGACCGGCGGGACACGGAGGCGGCGGAAGTCCTTCTCGTACGGCACTACGAACCGGGCCTTCTTCCACCCCTCCACCTTGCTGCTAGGCGAGTACTCTATGTACCCGCTGTCGGCCGGACGGTCGGCCGAACGCATCCGATCACCTCCGCGGCGTTGGTGAGCGTCATCTTGAAGTAGCATTAGAAGATGGGGAAGCACGATCGCACCCCCACGAATCCTTCGCACGGATGAGCGAACACGGCCGGCGCCGCGACCGCATTCGGCGTAAGGTGCGCCATGCGGATCCCGTATGCCCGAAGCACCTCCAGGAAGAAGTCGGAGAAGGCGGGGGAACGGCGCCGGCGACGACGAAAGACAGGAAGTGAAGGATTTCCACTCCGCCGGTCGGCGGCGGCAAGGGCCCCCAACGCGAACGGCCTTATCACCATCCACCGGAAGGAATGGCGAAAGCCGCGTCATCTCGACCCGAGCGTCGGCAACCGCACCGTTGGCGGCGCATCCGCCGACGGCGAGCGCGCGCGCGAACCACCGCGGCGGGGGACTTTCCGCGGGCCATCCTAGCAACAGGGACGACGGCGGCGAAGCAGCGGCGCGGATCGGCGGAGAAGAAAGCGAAGGGGAGCGCAGCAGCGAGAGAGAAGTTGAGGAGACGGGAGGCGAAAGGCGAAGTGGGAGACGTGCTCGGGCAACCGGCCGTCCCCGTACTTAAGCACGAGCGCCGAGCGGGCCTACCGCACGCGAACCAAAGCGACGCGACGTCTCGGGGTAGTCATGCCTCGGCAGCCCAAGCGGCACCACCCCTTGAGAGCCGTGCCTCGGAGTAACCCGGACGGCGCCGGGCACCGACGGGTGGCCCCAATCCCTGCTCCGACCCCGCGGGTCGGCGGCCGGGCCGGAGGCTCCTGTCGGTGTAGGGGATCGGGGTGCCCCTAACCGGGCATGGGCTGTTTCCGGCCCACGGACGAAGACGGCGGCTGCGGATGAGGAAGTCCTCAAGACTCACGAAGCCCACGAGGCCCATGAAGGCCGGGGAGCGGGAGCGTCGGGGAGACGAAGCTTCCCGTAGCTTCCTCGGCGTCCCAACCACCCGGAGTTAATGCGGCACTCAAGTGCTCGCGGCGACGCCGCAGCCCGACGAGACGTGCGCACGTCTTCCCCGTGTGCCGCGTCTCGGGAAGCCGCGCCGCTAAAGCGCCGTAGGGCTCTCGACCAATAGGATGGAAGAGACTTGGAGCCCGAACCGAGGAGAAGAGATCGCAACGGATTTTGTCGGGATCGTGTCGGGATATCCCGGGAAGGGCCGGACCCCCACTCGGACGTCCGGGTACCCCCGGGTACTTGTACGGTGCTTCGTCCTTACCCTATAAAAGGAGGGGAGACTCCCATGTAAAGAGGACAACACTCGAATACACACACAAGCAGGACGTAGGGTATTACGCATCCATTGCGGCCCGAACCTGGATAATTCCTCCGTGTTCTTGCTCGCTTGAATCGTCCGCGCTAAGCACGAGCAAATCCGTCCTTCCCCGAACCTATCCGAAGGGAGTCTTGACAGGCCCCTATTTGGAGGTGTGCTCACACACCGACAACCACCATCGGGGAAGACGCCATCGACTTCGGATGGGGCACGCGCGTCGGAGGTGGCGTGCCCATGGTCGAGGATATCATGAGCATAGTGTTGAGCTACTTCATGAAGTGCAAAGATGCCAGGGCGAGGACTGCATCGTGGTGTCCATGTACTTGCCAAGGGTGGCCATGCACAGGTTTGCTGAGGAGATTTCGGTTTGGTCCAAGAACCCGGAAGATTATTTATTATACCAGGCTCTCGTTTTTTTAAAAAATAAATAAGTAGCAGTCCGCGTGTTTTTTTGCAATAAACAAAAAGTAATACGAGCCATTGTTTTCCCTTAAAATATCTGTTATGTTTGTGTTGTGGTCTACTGAGCTTGTGGTCTATAGTCTGTGTAAGGTCATTCTCAATGTTCATTTGCTATTAATTTGATCCACGTTACAAAAAGCAAGATCACAAAGTTGATGTGTCACTCTTGAAAAACTGTGAAATGAAAGTTACATTACGAATGGCTTAAAAATAATGTACCTTTTCTGTAATAATAGAGAAAAGTAGTTTTGAAGGTAGTATGTTTTATATGGGTAAAAAAATCACGGAAACCCTTTAAAATCTCCCATTTTTCTTGTTTTCTGTACTCAGACCAAATAAATAAGTAGCTAGTCCGTGTGCTTTTGCAAAAAATAACAAGTAATACGAGTCATTGTTTTTTTCCCTTAAAATATCAGTTATGCTTGTTTTCTATTGTTCTTCTCTGGCTATATGATTTTGTAAGGTCATTCTCAGAGAAAAAGACAACAAAGGTGATGCCTCATTTTTTAAAACTATGAAATGAAAGAACCCATTGAGATTGGCCTAAATAAAATTGGATTGAGAGCTTGTCGTTTCATCCCAACATCCTATATGAACAAATAAAGCTATATCTAGCAACAAGTTAATATTCTACCAAACATATGAAATTGTGTTATGAGAGCCAGATATCGAGAGATGCAATTTTATTTCACAAAACAAGATCATAAAGTCGATGTGTCACTCTTAAAAACTGTGAAATCAAAATTTTCATTGCAAATGACTTAAAAATAATGTACTTTTTCTGTAATAATAAAGAAAAGTAGTTTTGGGCTTGTTCGGCTGGTACTAACAGATCAGCTTGTTTGGCTGGTTCTTTCTCAAAATGAATCAGCTTATAGTGCTATATGACTTAAAGCCAGCCAAAAATTCAAGCAGCCGAACAAGCCCTTTGTTGGTAATTTTTGTGGCGAACAAAGCCATGGAGATATGTTATATATATGGGTAAAAAAATCATGTAAACCTTTTCAAATTTTCCATTTTTCTTGTTTTCTGTACTCAAACCAAATATGCATATTAAAAGGGGACAGGACGAGTATTTATTTTGTAAGACATGTGCTCCGTTGAAAATTTACAAACACTTTGTGTATGTTTTGCCTTATAACTGTGATGTTGATTTTCATTTTTATAACCATCTTTTTTATAACTGCTATATTTGTACAATAAAAATAGATCTAGTTTTTTTTATCATAGGGAATGTAACAGTGTACATTTGTGTCAAATTTCAAATTCTAATGTATTTATATATTAAGATTAAAAAACAAGTTACTAAACAAACATAGTATGTCAGGGACGAGAAACCCTCAAATGATAGTATGTTCCAGCTAAATATGATTTTGCTGATGCGTTTAAAGTGAAGTTACATTTTGTTGGTGTGTTACGGATAATTTCCCATTGAATGCCCATTTGTTGCCTTTTGCGTTAGCTTTTGGTAGAATTATTTTATTAACTCTTGAGAAACCCAAGCTGAAAGTTTCTGGTATAGTTTTATTTTTAAGAAGACTTTCATATGCTTAAGAGAGAGAAAGAAAAGTTAAGAAATCTCACAATTATGCGGAGGAGTAATGAACAAGACCTTTTTTTTATACCATAATGAACAAGACCTGAAGGAGCATTGGCCATATACCTGTGGTCGGAAGGGTAAGCTACCCCAAATTAGTCATAGCACACGGGTACACATTTGTGTACTGCACCATTGTTCCTCCTTTGTCCTATGTCCTCGCGGACTATTGCTGGCCCAGACGTCTGGCCAATCACATCTTCCATTTTTTTTCTTGTTTTTTTTGTACCTAGACCAAATACGTATGCATATCAAAGGGGATAAAGGAATAATTAATTTTTAAAATATGCATTCTCATTATATTTAGATAACAACCACTTATATACATAATCAGGTCAATTAAAATAGCTAGCTTGATCTTTTAGCCAACTTGACAAATGGGCCATTATGGGCATTTTTCCCTTCTCCATTTCTACCTCGATCCGTAAATATAAGCATTTGTTGACTTTCCGAGATCATATTTGATCATTCGTCTTATTTAAAAATTTTGTAAAAATATTATATATTTTATTATAATTTGTTTTATTATTGAAAATAATTTCAATATTAATCATTATTTTTTGTATTTCTGAAAATATTTTAAATAAAATAAATGATCAAACATTATAGCAGAAAGTCAATAAATTCTTATATTTTTGAACGGAGAGAGTATAAGAGAAAGAGCAAACTTCGGCTCTTATCAGTTATCATAGAGAGAACTAATTCTCAAAGCCAGTCAAAATCTTACACCAGAAGTATGAGAAAACAATCAAGTATCACAACCCTCTAGAAGGTTGTATTACAATTTCCTTCCCTCCGGGTCAAGTAAAGAATGGCATATCAAGCAAAGCAATAGTTAAGTACTTGCTTTATTCCATTACAAAAGGCTTCATGTGGTCCAAGTAAAATCAATTTCCATTAGACCCTTGGGCCTTGGATCAATTTTTGTTTAGTAATCACATGGATTTTATTTTTCAGAACAGCCAATCAAAGATTATGATAAATCATCTCCGAAAAGGTGAGAGATGATTTATTTTAAGGCTATTCCTTTGACTTGAACGAATGAGCAAAATAAACAAGATTCGTGCCACGAATTTTCTCGCTAAGCTCGGTCGGAGAGCGCGGTTGCTTTGTGCTTGCCTGCCGGCATCGCATCGCGGCGCGTTCGCACCCGCACCAGTGGCCACCACCGACCCTGCCTGACCGGGGTGGATCTCAGCCCACCTCCAACGACCGGACCACCCTGCTGCGGCCGCGAATATCCGCCCGCCGTCCGGCACACGGCCGCTTCCTCCCCTCCGCCCAGCCCAACCTCTCCGCTTCCAGATCCCTCCATCACCTTGCTTCACCCCGCCCCAGATCCCGATCCGCCCGCCCGCCCGCCGCCGTCGCCGCCCCAGCCGCGGCCATGGCGGCCGATCCCTCCTCCTCGCGGGCGCGCTGCTCGTCGCTGCGCTCGCCGCCCCGCCCGCCGCCGGCGCCGCGGCGTGCCCGCACACCAACCTCACCGCCAACTTCTCCGCCGACCTCACCATGCTGCAGCACCAGCTCCGGGGCACGGTGCGCCTGGCGTCCAACGGCTCCTGCGTGCTGGCGCTCTCCCGCTTCGACCTCCTCGCCGCCTCCCCTTCCGCGCGCTTCTGGGCCGCAGACGGCGCCTCGCTGACCGAGCTCTCCGCCGGCCGGCCCTTCTCGCCGCTCTCGCTCAATCGCACCTTCCGCAACGCCACGCTCGAGCTCCCCTTCTCCAGCCCGCTCCCGCGCCTCCTCGCGCTCTACGATCCCGATACCTCCTCCGACCTCGGCCACGTCTTCCTCCCCAACAACGGCACCCGCTCCGAGCTTGAAGCCGCGGTGCCGGCGCCAGTGCCCACCATGTTCGATAACTGCATCCCTCTCTCGGAGAAGGAGACCTACCGCCTCCGGTGGACGCTCAATGCCACGGCTGGCACAATCGAGATCGGCCTCGAGGCTGCGGTGGGCTCGGAATACTACATGGCATTCGGGTGGTCGGATCCCAAGGCCAACTCCCCCACCATGATCCACTCCGATGTTGTTGTCGCCGGCTTCACCGAGGAAGGTATGCCATTTGCTGAGGACTACTACATAAGCGACTACGCTGAGTGCACACTTGGGAAGGATGACTCGCAGGTGTCCGGAGTATGCCCAGATAAGGTCTATGATGAGGGCAGCAACCATTCGATGCTCGTGTACGGGCACAGGCGGGATGGGGTGTCCTTCGTGAGGTATGCAAGGAAGCTTGATACTGAGGATACCAAGTATGATGTGCCAGTGGATGCTAGCAGTGAAATGGCAGTTGTTTGGGCTATTGGGAAGCTGCGGCCACCAGACACACTGCGGCCGTACTACCTTCCGCAGAACCATGGAGGGCTGAGGGACATGACCTTTGGATCTGCCCGGCTGAATTTGTCAGAGAGAGTGGACAACTGCCTTGGGCCATTAGATGCAGACAACAAGGAGGATCAGGAGAGGATCATCGCAGATGGGAAGACACCATTAGTGGTGACAGCTGCTCCGGCAGTGCACTACCCAAACCCACCAAGCTCCGAGAAGGTTATTTACATCAATAAGAAAGAGGCGCCACTGTTGAAGGTTGAGAGGGGTGTGCCAGTCACGTTCTCAATGCAAGCTGGACATGATGTGGCATTATACATCACATCGGATCCAGTTGGAGGGAATGCTACTCTGCGGAATAAAACTGAGGTCATATATGCTGGTGGGCCTGATGCTCATGGTGTGCCAGCAACTCCTATGGATCTTGTTTGGTTGCCCGATCGGAATACTCCTGATCTTGTCTATTATCAGTCACTGTATGAGCCGAAGATGGGATGGAAGGTTCAAGTTGTTGATGGAGGCCTAAGCGACATGTATAATAACAGTGTTCTTTTGGATGATCAGCAGGTTACATTGTTTTGGACTTTGTCCCCTGATTCTAAGTCTATATCTATAGCAGCTCGAGGAGAGAAGAAAAGTGGATACCTTGCTATTGGGCTTGGAAGTGGGATGGTGCATAGCTACACCTATGTAGGATGGGTGGGCGATGATGGGGTTGGACGAGTAAAATCTTATTGGATTGATGGAAAGAGTGCGACAGGTATCCATCCAACAAAAGAGAATATGACCTATGTCCGGTGTAAGTCAGAAAATGGTATTATTACATTTGAGTTTACTCGTCCTCTTAAGCCTTCTTGTACCGGGAAGGTAGAATGCAGGAACATAATTGATCCAACGACACCCCTTAAGGTGGTTTGGGCCATGGGTGCTAGCTGGTCAGATGATCTGACAGATAGTAACATGCATTCGGTCACAAGCAGTCGTCCCATACGTGTTTTATTGCTGAGAGGTTCAGCTGAGGCAGAGCAAGATTTGCGCCCTGTTTTGGCTGTTCATGGGTTTATGATGTTTGTCGCCTGGGGCATCTTGCTTCCTGGTGGGATAATGGCTGCCCGGTATTTGAAGAGCCTGAAAGGTGATGGATGGTTCCAAATCCATGTCTATCTGCAGTATTCTGGAATTGCTATAATGTTTCTTGGTGTCCTTTTCGCTGCAGCAGAGCTCCGTGGGTTTTCAGTCAGCTCCGTGCATGTTAAATTTGGTGTACTAGCTCTATTACTGGCAGTTTCTCAGCCATTAAATGCTAAATTTCGACCTAGTAAACCAGCTAATGGGGAGGTTCCATCCCGGAATCGTATATTATGGGAGTACCTGCATGTTATCACAGGCAGATTAGGTATTGTGATTGGAATTGTGGCACTTTTCACCGGAATGAAGCATTTAGGCCATAGGTATGACAGTGAGAATGTTGAGGAGCTCACTTGGGCCTTAATGCTCTGGGTTCTTTCAGTTATAGTAATAGTGCTGAGCTTGGAGTATAAGGAGGTCAAGCGAAGGATCAGTGAAAGAAACGTCAGAGGGAGCTGGGTATTAGGTAACAGTGAAGACGATGATGATGCAGTTGATCTTTTGCATCCTGATGGTACAGCCAGGAATTCAGAATCTAGCACATCTGGCATAATGGAGGTGCAGCTTGAACCTCTCAATAGATGATGGTGAATAATCTGTGTATTCCCAGTGTCTACAAATTACTCTCGTATCTGTAAAATCTCTTATACGGATGTGATCCACTAAGCAGTTATTTTTCTGCTACCGAGGAGTGTGGACATTTCAAGGTGGTTATACCATGACAGAATGTTTCGTGGCTAGACAAGACAAGATGTTGAAATTCTGTCTTAATTTCATTCTTTACACTGTATAGTGTACATTTTTGACAATAGACAGGCACAAGGTGTCACACTTGCCTAGTGATTCTTTTTTTCTATCAGATATATAGAGGAAAAGTATTAATTGAGGAGCTGATTTGACTCAACAGTGTACATGTGCTGAATGTTAAAATTGAAGAGGACCTGCCATGAATTTTGTATCATATCCAATGTGAAGTCATAAGTTATTCTATTTGAGATGATGCATAACATGTTGTGATTTCTGTGAATGTTCTCAGCGTCTGATAGAGCCAGTAGCAGATAATTTGTAGTTTAGAACATCATATTATATATGCTAATGGCTGAGTAAATAGAACATCATAGCACATTAGGGTAATTCCTCAAAGGTTACAGCAATTTTATCATTCGGCTTGGTCCCGGAGATGACACCCGCTGAGAAGCTTACATTAGTTCTCTGGTTATTGCCATATGAGTATATGACCGTGCTACAAAAGACGTGTGTGGCAGCACAACAAAATATGTTTTGGTGATGGACTGATGGTTTGGCCGTGGGTGGGTGGGAGCAGTTTCCTGTGTGGCGTGAGCCACGCCGTGGATGCCGCGGCAACGTTTCCCGCGTGCAAGCGTCCTGCTCTCTGTCGGTCTGAGCAAACGAACAACACCTCCCTAGCCGGCCTCGATTTGTTTATCGTAAAACGTGTCGGAGCAAGAGCAATCAACGAACACGTCGTTGTGAGTTGTGACACAGAGCACACAACGAACTCGCCCAGGAGTCCGTTCCGTGAGAAGAAGGTAAAAATCCAGATTGGGTCCGTGTGCCTAGGGTACGCCCACCTACTAGCATTATCTCCGTCGACTGGGGTGAGGCATAGATCTTCTCTGGCAGCGAGAGTGCTCTTGACTGGCTACAGCCACCACCAGGCACCAGCTATCTGGCTCTTCCAGGCGGCAGGCAGAGCATGGAGGAGAAAGACGGCGGCGGCGGCGGCGGCGGCCACCGGCACCACACCATCCGAGTCCCAGGTCCGATTCTCCTCTTTCCTCCTCTCTCTCACTGATTTACTCAAACTCTGCCATCGCGTCTCTTTCCGATCGCGCATGGCTCTGTTTGTAGTTCCATCCGATAAAAAAATCTTGTGTTACTGTTCCCGGGTTGCATCTGAGTGCTTACCTCAGCGGTAGTGCTTCCCGTCGAGGAGCCGCCGGTCCCGGGTTCGAGCGCCGCTCGGCGCGGGATTTGCACCAAAAAATCCCCTCGCCTCTCCCATGTTCCAAAGCACGAGGTGTCTCGGCCCAGCTGGTTTGGCGCGAGTGCTGCGCTGTTTGCGCCGTGGGCTGCATCAGCGCGCCTTGCGACGGCCTAGTCTCACCTGGAGATCGAGCCCGTGTAAGGGTGGGAGAGGGGTCGAGGTTTCTCGACGCTGCGTGAGGCGCTTCTTCTAAGTAAAATGCCGTCAGCGGCTTCCCTGCAGGTCGAGTTTTTTTTGTTCCCGGGTTTGTCGGCAATTGTCAACCAATTCTGGATCATCTTGTTTGTTAATTCTAGAAGCGAGCATAACAATTGTGCCTCAAGCGCACACCTAACCTAGTATCCACCTAACCTTGCATCAATCAGTATATGATGATCGGATAAATTCTTATGTATTTTGGTTCATGTGAAACCCAGTGCGTATTCCTGTAGACCTGGAGCATCTGCAGGAGTCAAACCAAAAACTAATAGGAAAATAATTAACAAGAAAAAGGAAAATACTACAATCCTGGACGTACGATTTTGCTTGATTTGTTAATCTGCTACGCGACGCAATTGCATTCTGGACCGTCCATACGGCATACGCACACCTTTATGAGCTGTAACCTGTCGCTATTGTATGATTCTTTGGAAAAGACCATGCCAAACAATACTACTAGTGTACTGCAGTGTTTTCAGAAACCAAATTATGATTCCATTTTTCGTGAAATTCAGGCCTCCCTTGTGCACGGTTGACACCTCGCATACATTAACTATGCTGCACGCTTTGCAAATTTGGGAGGCAAAAGATCATTTGCTTCAGTTTTCCTTTCTCTGAATGTGCCAAACTATTCTGGCAAATTCTACTCTGTATATACTGTAAGTTCAATCATTGTGTAACGAAACATATCAGTTCAGACATCAGTGGTGTTAGCAGGCAATCCTACTAATCATCTAGTAGTACTGATCAAGTCATAAATTGTTACCGAATGTCTTCTTTGCTTCCCTTGCTTTCATTTTGCACGTCATAATGCACACCGCACTCAATTTCGCTACTCTTGCATTTCAGAGGTTACAATGGAGGACGATGCGTCGTCGGAGCCAACAAATCCCTCGCCGTCGCTGAAGCAGAAAGCAGCCGAGCTGATCGCCGGCACCAAGGAGACGTACCGGAGCAAGCCGTTCTCGTTCTGGCTCCTCCTGTTCCTGAGCAGCGGCGCCATGCTCACCGCGTTCCCGGCGTCGAGCCTCCTCTCCCGTCTCTACTACACCAACGGCGGGCAGAGCAAGTGGATCCTCTCGTGGGCCGCCGTGGCCGGCTGGCCCCTCCCGGCCCTGCTCCTCCTCCCGCTCTACCTCCTCGGCAAGGCCTCGCCCACGCCGCTGTCCCTGACGCTGTGCTTCTGGTACGCGCTGCTCGGCCTCCTCAGCGCCGCCGACAACCTCATGTACGCGTGGGCCTACGCCTACCTGCCCGCGTCCACGGCCTCGCTCGTGGCCGCGTCCTCGCTGGCGTTCTCCGCGCTCTTCGGCCGGGTCATCGTCAAGAACAGGCTGAACCTGTCCTCGCTGAACGCGATCGTGGTGATCACCGCGGGCGTGGTGATCGTGGCGCTGGACTCGGGCTCGGACCGCCCGCCCGGCGTCACGGCGCGGCAGTACGCGCTCGGGTTCGTGCTCGACGTGCTCGGCTCGGCGCTGCACGGGCTCATCTTCGCGCTCTCGGAGCTCGTCTTCGTGAAGGTCCTGGGAAGGAGGTCGTTCCACGTGGTGCTGGAGCAGCAGACGGCCGTGTCGCTCTGCGCGTTCGTGTTCACGTCCGTCGGGCTCGCCGCGACGGACGGGTTCGCCGGGATGCGGCGCGAGGCGGCAAGGTTCGCGCACGGCGGCGAGGCCGCGTACGTGAACGTGATGGTGTGGTCGGCAGTCACGTTCCAGCTGGGCGTGCTCGGCGGCACGGGGGCCCTGTTCCTGGCGTCCACCGTGCTTGCAGGCGTGCTCAACGCCGTCAGGGTGCCACTGACCAGCATCGCAGCAGTCATCTGGTTCCACGACCCCATGAGCGGGTTCAAGATCTTGGCGCTGCTCATCACAGTGTGGGGGTTCGCGTCGTACATGGTTGGACACTCGGCATCTGTCAAGAAAACATCACCAAACTGATATGTTTTTTTTTGTGTCTGAACGCAAAACCATTCTTTTAATTTCACCGCCACTTCTATGCATGATTGATGAGCGTTGATGTTGTTTATTGAGAGGAAGTGGCGTCAAATCCTCTCTTGAAACTTTACTGAAACGACTTCAAGATCCACCGTTGTAGTACACTCTCTCAAGATGGATATAGTTCCAAAAAAGAAATGAAAAAAAATCTATTCAACTTCTTTGAATAATCCACTTTGTCCATTTCTCTCGGTGAGCAAAACTATGACATTAATTTACTTGAACAATTTAAGTTGTTGCAATATACCTATTAATAGACTTCTTTTTTCATTTCTTCACGCACAAAGTCAAATTTTATTATCAATTTCACACGATAGTAGTTGACATATTACCCTATGTCAAAAAAAGAAGGATAAAGTTCAGCTTTACTCCCTCCAAGTATGACCAAAGTCCAGATAATCCCTTGAACTATCATTTGGTTTGTTTTACCCCTCCAATTCGATAAAACAGTCCATTTTACACCTTTTATCAGTATTATAATCCCAAGCTACTCATGTGGATTGAAATTAGGCTGAGTTTTCTCCCATAATCTCGCACCTAGATTGTACAATGTGATAAAATAGTGAATGGGTCATATAACACATGCTTGTATAGAGGTTTTTTTTTGTGCAACTCACTTTCTCCACTCACTCACACAACAACATGATGAGAGATACAACTAGGATCTAGTTATAGGATGTTAATGGTGCGCGAGGTCGATGACATCGCAATGATCAAGATTCAATGAGAGTAGTGTGGATGCATCGGTGAGCGCAAGCCCCTAGTGGCGAAGTGTCTTGAAATCACCTATGGACAAGAATAAGGTGAGATGGCACACCCTATAATTGAGTTATAGATGATGTTATATGTCACATTTGTTACCTAGTCATATCAAACAATACATGTGTCAGTTGACACAAAAATTCAGATAAATCCCGGTCTACAAAAGTAAGTTGGGATTAGAATACCAATAAAAGGTGTAAAATGAACTCTTTTATCAAATTATGTGGGTAAAATAAACCAAACAATAGTTTAGGGGTTATCTGGACTTTGGTAAAGTAGACTTTATCCAAAAAAGAATGTAAATTCCTGAAAATTGCTGGCTCATTTGGATACCTTTTGGAAACTTGTATTAACAGATAGAAGAGATGATATCAGAATGCTTGAGTTTTTGCTACTATGTTCTACAAGTGCATTATGTACTACTAGACCTAGATTTGAAAAACGATGTGGACTAGACCCGTGATTTGCGGTAGAGTACAAGATTTCATGAACAGATATTGAGGATCCCTAGCTATCTTTAAAGGGGGCTAATGCCCCCGTGCTCCATGCACTCCGTGCGACCAACGTGCAATGGAAGTAGCGACATCAACCAATCTTCCTACAGTGGAAGTAGTGACGCACATTTCTAATTTACTAAATGATATTAAAAATATTTGAACTCACCAACACAATATAAACGATTGAAATGACATTGACTGCTATATGACATTGCGATAATTGCTTGCTAGTTTCCTTTGTGCCTTAAATCTCTAGAACTGCATAGTGTTGGTGTTGTTGTTGTTTTTCTTTAAGCAAAGTGACTATAATTGTGTTGGGTTTTATTCCGTATTTTTACCCCTACACCGGAAGCTCCGGTATTTGACATATTTGTCTAGTTATTTTCGTAGAATTTTTTAGATTTGCCTATAGAAAAAAGTGACCGTCACTAGAATATAGAACAATGTTACGGCGTGAACCATTCTTTTTGAGATGCCTATCATACTTTGAATGGACAAAAGGATCCATTCAATGTAATTGTCTCAAAATTGAAGTCGTACAAGATGAATATTTTGCCAGTAATACATAAATTAGAATGACAACAAATGAAAATCATTTGCCTTGATGCAAATCATCCATGCGGCCCTCAGCACCGTGTTGGCGGCGGTGATCCTACACGTCCAGGTGGTGCGGCCACGCGATGTACGTACAGGATCCCACGTCGAGCATGGTGGCGAGGTCAGATGGACGTTCCAGCTCGGCGGCACGTGGAGCAGCAGGCGACCTACTTCCTCCGTACAAGAATATAAGAATTTATTGATTTTTTCACTTCTCGTTTGACCATTCTGCCTTACTCAAAATAGTTATGCAAAGATAAAAATAAAGAAGACATACTTAAAATATATATATAAATAAAATAAATTCTAATAAAATAAATAATTTTTTAACAAATTTTTTGAATAAAACGAGTGGTCAAATAAAGAGTGAAAAAGTCAATAAATATTTATATTCTTGGACGGAGGAAGTAGCTAGTTGTAGCAGCTGCTGGTGCTGAGCGTCAGCGACGGATATTCTCATCGCGTTCCTCTCGCAGCTCTACTGCGCACCAACGGCGATCGGAGCAAGTGGGCATCGACGACGTCACGGCGAGGCAGCTCGTGTTCGGCTCGGGTCGGCGCGCTGCACCTGCACGGCCTCATCTTTGCGCTCTCGGAGCTGGTCCTTTCTGAAGGAGGTCGTTCCACGTGGTGCTGGAGCAGCAGGTCGCCGTGTCGCTCTGCTCGTTCGCCGGGCTCGCCGCGACGACGACGAGTTCGTGGGGGCGATGTGGCGTGATCAGGCGGCAAGGTTCGCGTCGTCGTACATGATCGGGCACTCATGCATGGTAGTATGGTACCCCGTGCACGGACGGCCACTCGATTTGTGAGAACGGAATCTCACGTTCGTTCTTCCGATCGACTCGCCCTTTACCTTCATCTTCACTCCTTAAATTCATGACTGATATTGTTACATATCTAATGATCTATATTGCTACATCACAATCGACGGCTACAAGCGATCTCATTTCTTAACTAATCATAAATACCTTTCGATTTCTCTCCATCTCTACCCCTTAAATTCATGAGTGACATTATTACACATCTAATGATCTATATTGACTGCATCACAATCGACGGCTACAAGCGATCCCACTTCCTAACTAACCATAGACACCTTTCAATTTCGATTCGATCGAAAAAAGAAATCCAACTGCCGTCCGCCCGTCGAAACACCGCCACAGACGTCTCCTGTCTCCGTGCGCCGCCATCGCACATCCGTCCATCGTTGGTCGCCCCGCATCGTAGGTCCTCTTTCCCGTGCATAGACGACGATCTGCACTCAATTGAGGCCAATCTTTGCCTTAGCCTGCGTGATTCGGGCGTCGCTCATCGCCGCCGCTGCAGGTGGCCATGGCTTCCATGGCTTAGCAATCGGACCTGAAGCGCGCCCCTTCGAGTCAAACCGCACCCGAGGTCGCCCCTATAAATTTATGAACTTCCTACCCTCTCCATTCTCCTCCCCATCAATCATTTTGCTCGGAGAAAACAAAACGGTCAATTTTGTTCTCGGTAATCGCCGTCGCCCGCTGTCGATGTGTGAGCACACCTCCAAATGGGGGCTGTCAAGGCTCCCTTCGGATAGGATCGGGGAAGGTCGGATTTACTTTAGCTAGCGCGGAAGATTGAACAAACGAAGAACACGGATGATTTATCCAGGTTCGGGCCGCAAGAGATGTGTAATACCCTACGTCCTGCTTGTGTGTATTAGCTGTTGTCCATCTCTTACAAGAGAGCACCCCCTCCTTTTATAGAGCAAGGAGGAGTGCATCTGTACAAATACCGGGGGTACTCGGACACCCTGTGGGGCCCGGTCCCCTTTGAGAAAACCCGACCGGATCCCGACGGAATCTGCTGTAATCTTCTTCACCGGATTTGGACTCCGGGCATCTTCTCTCCTATTGGTTCCGGGTGCTCCTAGCCCCGTAGCAGCGTGGCTTCCCGAGACGCGGCTCATGGGGAAGGCGTGCGCACGTCCTGTCGGGCTGCAACCGTCGCCGCAGGCACTCGAGTGCCGCATTAACTCCGGGTGGTTGGGGCGCCGGAGGAAGCTACCGGGAAGCTTCCTCCCCCGACGCTCCCACTCCTCCGATTTTCGCGGGCTTCGTGGACTTCGTGGGCTTCCTCGCTCCGCGGTCGCCGCCTTCATTCGTGGGCCGAAAGCGGCCCACGCGCGGTTAGGGGACCCCCAATCCCCCTACACCGACACCCGCCTATCTCTTCATCCAAGCCAAGAGTGCACTCTTTGACGCCTAAAACGGAGCCGTAGGGCCACTAGGAGTACGTAGAGCCCATTCCTGCCGCCCCTCCGCGCGGAAAATCGCCTCTCCGACGAATATCGGTGAGTCCGTCGTCGCCTCGACGTTATGTGCTTCGAGCCGTCGTTAATCGCGTTGACCGTTGCATCGGAACCGAGGAAGACATCGACGCAATGCGACCCATTCCGGACGACGCAGAACCGACTCCTACGAACACCGGTGACCCCAACTGCACCTCATCGTCACGAGAATAACCAGAGTCGTCGCGACCTATTTCAACCTTCAGGCGAGTGCACCGATCCCCTCTGTCTGTTTTACACCAGTTCGTGTAGAATTCAGAGAAATGTAGCGCGCTCGTGGTGTCTCCGACGAGCTCTGGAGCCTAGCCATGACGTCCGCTACCGTGTTTGAGTCCCTGGCAGCAACGTGAGTTGTTTTGTTTAGTTGTCTTGCCGTCAACCATTTAATTTCCAAGCAGTGACTTAGATTAGATTGAAACATACTCCTTTACTGTCCAATTAGATGCTGCTACGTGTCGCAACATAATCCCAGTCAGTTTTTTCTTTTTAAAAAATTAATTTATGTTTATTGCGTCATGATGACGACGCTTTTGCACAACAGTTCATTTTAGTTTCATTTTATTATTGCACGTAGTTTTGCAGAAAACCTGCTTAGTTTGTTTATCTCATTACTTTTTCATAACTCAGAATTAGGTTGAGCCTGAGCTCCACGAGATCGTAGAGCGTCAGCGAGCTGCCCATGTTGTGCCCGACGAGCGTGACGCTCACGTCATTGGTGCCCAAAATAAGAATTCGATAATTCATTGTCTTTAAGTAATTGAATTAGTTTGTTCAGTTTCATTGTCTTTGAGAAATTAATTGTCAGTTTCCTGCTGCAATTTGATATTAAACATGTTTTTGTTTATATAATTTCTTATATTAGAGTAGTAATATACCGTAGCGTTAGCACGGACAATATACTAGTTATATATATATGATGCTTTTGTTGCAATTTTCAGGATACTCGCGTTTCAAAGAAACTGTCGTCGATTTTGTGTGAGCTTAGTTGTATTAGGTCGAACTGGAAAATAGTCCAGACGGATCTTTTTGGAATCATTCATTTATTACAAATAACTCTAGTCATATATATACAATGCAGTGTTTTCCACTGGGTATTCAGATCTGGACGAACATTGCCCTTTACTTTCCTATACTAAATATATGCATTAAACATTATAGGGTGAACAGGGCTTCCTGACTTCTTGTGAAAGAGTATCGCTATAAGTCCAACCCAATTTTATCCTACTTATACACAACTCAAGCTATTATAGAAACTATATATCATCATTTAGAAATTTAGAACGCTTGATTACCATATATTCATCCAATCAGAACAGAGTTAGACATTCGAGTTAGCTCTGGCAAAATGCTTACTGAACTGCGGAAGTCCATAAAGCTCCAACATCAAGAGTCCATAAAGTAAGCAGCTACATTCAGTCACAGTTCCCCGAAATAAGCAGCAACCGAGAATAATGCACAAGAAAGTAACGTAAGCCACCCAGTGGTCGTGCCGGAGTGGTTATCGGGCATGACTAGAAATCATGTGGGCTTTGCCCGCGCAGGTTCGAATCCTGCCGACCACGATTTTTCCGATTTTTAGCACTCGTGCCCAGTGCAAAATATCATTTTTATATTTAATGCTACAATGCATATAGAAGGACAGACGCAGGTTCAAAATATTTGATGTTTCATTTCCTTTACCTGAGGGCTAGAAAAAACCTGTGAATATATTTAATGCTACAATGCATATAGAAGGACAGACACAGGTTCAAAATATTTGATGTTTCATTTCCTTTACCTGAGAGCTAGAGAAAAAAACTCAGTGCATAAAATTTTTTAATCATCCATAAACACGAAAATTTAGAAACTTTTTAATTGCAGGTTCGAATCCTGCCGACCATGATTTTTTCCGTTTTTTAGCACTCGGGCCCAGTGCAAAGTATCATTTTTATATTTAATGCTACAATGCATATAGAAGGACAGACGCAGGTTCAAAATATTTGATGTTTCATTTCCTTTACCTGAGGGCTAGAAAAAACCTCAGTGAATATATTTAATGCTACAATGCATATAGAAGGACAGACACTGGTTCAAAATATTTGATGTTTCATTTCCTTTACCTGAGAGCTAGAAAAAAAACTCAGAGCATAAAATATTTTAATCATCCATAAACACGAAAATTTAGAAACTTTTTAATTACTCACAAATTGTTTTTGCAAATAATTAGGGTCCGTAAAAATAAAAGTTGCATATACAGACAAAACAGTTTGAATGAACACAAGCTAGTAAATGATGAAACTTTGTGCATTATTTCTATTATTTCGAACCCCAGAAATAAAGGTTGTTTTTTGAATATTTGTCAAAATTGTTTCCTAGGCTTTAGAGATGTTACTCTAATATACTCCCTCCGTCCCAATATATTTGACACTCTAGCTCTGGGCACGGAGATTAAGAAGAGAAGGAATAAAGTAGGTGTACAAAAAATAAGGAGGAGATAGATGGAGTTAGAGGTGTATTGGGAACAGAGAAAGATGTCTCGAAAAGTGATAATGTCAAACATTTTGAAAAAATTGAATGAGGCTAGAATGCCAAACATTCTAGGACGGAGGGAGTAATATATGTTTTTTTTTCTTCTGAAATACACGTCAGAGAGACAAAATGTTCAGTCACACAATACCATCTATTACATTGGTCCGACAAAGATACAGGAAGCACCATCTGTATGTATCAACGACGGGGTTCCTCGACAACACCCGATCAAATACACTACAGGCGTCTTTCCAAGTCGGATTTGGCACCAGGACACTTCCCTCGATATATACTCGAAGCTCTCCCCTATCGTGACGTAAGGCCTGTTCGGCTGGCAAAGAAGCCAGCTAGATTGGCTGATTTGTGGTTGGGCTGAAGGCAACACCAGTACCAGCAGAAGCCAATAGACCTGCCAGCCGAACAGGCCTGTAGCTGCAAACATGGAAACGCTTGGTCCCACCCGCACAGTCAGGCAGATCCAGCGAGGAGGGGCCAAACGCCGGATCCAAGGCCACTGCTGTTTTCTTTTTTTGTTTTTTTAAGTGAAAAATAGTGACGGATTTTTTGCTGTCACTGTAGAGCTTTTTTAGTAGTGTTTTTTAATCCTCATAGCAACACACAAACATTTATCAAATCTATGATTGTACTATTAAATATGTTAAATTAGTTATAGACATATCTCTTTAATGTGTCAAATCATAATTTAAAATATGAAAAATATCAAATACATGCACTATGTGTCAGCTCACATCTTATTAGGTCATAGTCATCATATCAAAGAGTCAAGTCACCATATGGGCATATGACCACATGTGCTCAATGAAGTATTTAACAACCAATAAAGTGAGTATTGAAGAAATAAAGAAAATGATACAGGATTCGTACTACAGAGAAAACATTAGCAAAAATCATGGCACAAGGTATTATAAATTCTTCTAATGATGTTTTATGTGGCCAAGGTCCATTCGACATGAAAATATTTTGCTTGGTGACTTTTTTTACGCCTTATAATATAGGACTTTGGTGCAACCAATGTCCATGTAACATATAAAGTTTACACTTGCAAGTCAGGGACTCAAGCCAGGTCCATTTTGAGGTACATTTATTTCATGTTGTTGCCAGAAAATGTTTGTTACCAAGCATGGAATGCAATGCAGCAAGTGGGTAAAATACATATTTGACATCATGCATGCATTAATTAGTATGGTTCACGTCATCCTATAATTATTTTCACATCAGAGTTGTATCTTTCCAATAGTCGTCTCCTTGTCTCATTCTTGTCACGTTCAGTGGATGGATACATCCATCTATCCGAATGTTGGACCTGTACGTCGGCCAAGGACTTTGCGTACAGCCACATTTGATGCACGGTTCTTGTTCAAGCAAGCGAATTCTCTTCAAGCACACAGCACGCTTCATGACATCTCTTATGTACTATTTTTCAAGCTTGTACTCTGCCGCATAACCAACAATCTCTAGTAACTGCAAGTTGTGGTGCATGAAATCTGATGTTCTCCACAACACATTGTCCTCCAAAACATTGGCGCCAAATTTATTCCGACAACATGCATGCCGAGTTAGCTTCGGAAAACAGTACACTATTAGAACTACTCAAACTAAAAACATAGGCATAAAAAGTTTGAAATAAGGTTAATATATGGCAACAAAGATAAACTATTATGCGTGTGGCCATTGTTGTATAACCGTAATGATCAAATAGTTGTCAACGGTGGTTGTTACACACATGTTGTTTTTAGAAATAAATCAGTACTATATAATAAAAAATATTAATTAATTTGATTAAACTAATTAATGTGGGTCCAAAAGACAAAGGACTTAATGAATTACCATAATATAAGTTCTTCAAGGAATGCGGCTTCAAGGACAAAGAGAGTCCAGTTTAGATCACACTGTGCAAAGATATTGTATAGATACACATCTCTCAGATTGCTGAAGGTGGACGAGAGTTGTGCTGGACCTTCTGGTTGAATCCAAATCTGCGGGAGAGGGAAAATAACAACCGAATTATGATGATGAAACGACAACCAAATGCTAGTATATTCTCTTTTTTTTTCTGAAACTAAGGAAAAGTTGATTCTTACCATTCCATCACGGAAATCCGGATCTAGTGTGGAAATGTTTCCAGCTTTGTTAGACATACATTTGCTTAGAACAAATGGAGTGAAGGAAGGATGGGCGTTACAAGCAAGGGTGACGTTGTGAAGGTGAGGTACGTGCCCAAAACGCACCGGAGGGTTATCACCGTTATACCAAGTGTCGCAATTAAGCCGCCTGAGTTTTGGGGCACGGATCAAGTCTACCCTCCGGAAGCTGCAGGAGCGGATCTCCAGTGCCGTAAGATGCGAGTGCGGCGTGTCTATCTCTACAACGGAGTTGCCAGCAGCGAGGTTGCAGTGGCTCAAGGAGAGGACTTGAATCCTAACGCAGTTGTCGAGGACACGAGGAATGTCGTCAGAGCCTCTGGCGAAGTAAACATTTTGCAAATTAAGCAAGCCTGGTTACCCATCGGAACGCAGCTCGGTAAGCATCGAAGAGTGATATATAGGAAACGGTTTCCATACACGGCCTCGTGCTTAGAGCTCGCAGTGGCTCCACTGGCGGCCTCTGGAGTCGTCCATATATCCAACTCCAGGCTGTCGATGTTGCCTTGTCGGACGACGACGTCTCTGACCGCGCCGCCGATGGTGTGCAAGAGGTACGGTTCGGCCAAGAAGAAGCGGAGGCGCAAGCTGGTGATGGTCCTGTCGGCACTGGGAGCCAGCAGCTGCCTTACCGCTCCGGTGTATATCTGCATCGTCGAGTGGTCCTCATCGTACTTACACGGCACAAAATCTGCGACGTCCATTTGAAGGTCAGATAGCAAACGAGGGATGTGGCTCCAGCGTCGGGACAGGACACTGGCTCGTGTGGGGGTCTGATCTCTGTACTTTCAAGGTTTAGCCAACTTGACTCACCATAAGCTGTAAAACTCTCTTCCACTTAATACAAAACATGCCCAGGCATGTCCTCGAAAAAAAACTGGCTCGAATGACGGCGCGCAAGCCGAGAGATTCTACTATATGGGAGCAAGACGTGACCGGGGAGAGCACTAGAGAAGTTTTTCGGTCCATAAAACTTCCCAATATTTTTAGGAAAATACTGCCAAGTATTTTGATCTAACGATCCAGATTTAATGTAAAAAATCATAGACTACTGGCCAGTATTAGGGGTAAAATCGTCCTAGATAACACATAATAATTAGTTTTAATCGAATTAATCATGTTCATTAGTAGTAAATGGGTTAATTAGAATTAGGGTTAATCTGAGCATCATTTGAGGGCTCGGTCCTGTCTGCGCCACCAGTTCGTGACGAATCCCCCTCCCTCGAGCCGACCCCGACGCCGGTGGCGGCGCCCGACCCCGACTGCGGCAGCGGCGTGGGACCCGTGAGGCCGTGAGTCCAGGAGAAGGCGACGGCGGAGCAATCTCGGTCGGCGGCGCGGGATCTGCGAGTCGAGGAGCAAGCGGCGGACGGAGCTCGGCGGTGCAGAGCATGTGGCGGCGCGCGGGATCCACAAGTGGTGGCGCAGGCGGCGCGGCGCTTGGGCGAGTTCCTCTCGTCTCCGTTGCGGCCTCCCAGCGGTGGCGGCGCAAGACCCGTGGGTGGAGGAGCAGTGCCGACCGCGTGGGGCAGGCGGCGGCGGCGCGAAACCCGCAAGTCCGGGAGCAGGCGGCAGCGGGGGACCTCGTTCGGCGACGCAGGATCTGCGAGCCGAGGTGCAGGCGACGGCGACGTCGGAGAAGGAGCAGGCCACTGCGGCTCGGTTCCGAGAGGGAGAAATGAAAATCTTTGATTTTCGCCTTCGCTGAGCAGCGGCAGGCGAGGCCTAGACAGAGCGGCAGGCGAGGCCTAGACAGGTGGAGGTGCAGGCGGCAACGGCGCTGGATCCCCGAGTTGAGGAGCTAGCAGCGGGGGTCGGCAGCTGCAGTTCAACATGTCGTACCTGGCCCGCTCGGCCGACTACTTCCATGTCGCCATCAACCCCGCCGGTCATGTCATGGGATACAGTATGTCTCTCGTGCCTTTTCTTGGTAGATCAAGTGTTTGGTGGTTTGTCCTGCCCACCTTTACTTTTAGTTGTGTTCCTAGTGTCATCGTTGCTTGTTAGTTTACTTAAGATTGATTTAAGGTATAAACCCTGGGCGTTTGTTCTACAGTTGAGATGATAAGCTGGATATGTGCTGCAGTCATGGGTAAAGCTGAAGGAAAAAGGTGAATATTGGCATGGACATGTTACAGCTGTATCTGTTGCATCAGAATTCGGGAGGCAGAAGTTAGCCAAGAAACTTATGAACCTGATTAAGTAGATCAGTGACAAGATGTAAGTAGCCTAGTACATTTATCCTTGTAATTCAGTCTTTATGACCTTTTGTGACCTTAAATGATCAATGTACACATATTTCTTAGCAAATTGCTCGCTTTTCAGATTGTCCTTTTCCCATGTCTCAAAAAAGAACCAGAGAGATTACTTATTTAATTTTGGCATGTTTAGAAGTGTGGAGAACGAAACTTTAATAGGTCATTCCATTTTGCAACGTAGAGAATAAAGCATGATGCGAAACTGAGGCTGCATTGTTACTTTAGTGTTTAGGAATGAGTAAGCCTTAGTACCCTTCCTATGAGTCTAGCTGGAAGAATATGTGACTTAGCAAAAACTACCTTGACTGATGTCATGTTCATTGGGATTACGGCGTCTTCGCTTTGCTACATGTTCACCAGGCTTAGTGTCAAATTTATACCAAGGACTATCTTTCTCACAAACGGCCTCGGGTGATGCACCTGCTATGGTTCTAGTGTATGTCAATGCTGTTGACTCCTGTCTTGGCCTTTTATTTGCCTTACTAACCTGATTTACAGGCCACAATGTTCCGTTACATGATAAAAAATGAACGACAGGACATTAATTAAATAATTGATAGGAACCAATGCATACCTCATAGAAATTCTTGCTAGATATTATTTTTTCAATACTGATAAGTCTGTTGTTAGTTTCTTCCAGTTGTGCAAGAACTTTATCATGTCCCTTTTTCATCTTCAAATAGTGCCTTTGTTCATCATACCTGAGTAAGTTGATTTCTGTCCTTAATCCGAAGTATGATGAGGAGACCTACAGATAGCAGCAATAAATAATGCACAATCAGTTAACATCACTTTTATTGAGTAGTACAAAATATACATATACCTTGACTTTTTCATATTTGAGCTTGTTTTCTGACACCGAATCCTTTCGAACGTGCATACGAATTGTAGAAAGCAAAAAACTGCTTATCACTCTTGAATGTCTGATTGACAATTTCATTGTATTCCTGCAAGCTAACATATCCCTTTTCACTGTCCATACTGCCGAACTGCAATTGGAAACAAAAAGAAAAGTCAGGACCAGTGCATATTGTTATATCTGAACAAAAAACTCATTATGAAACACAAGTCAACATGTTTATGCCACTGTACTTATCAACAGATCGGGGTAGTAATAAAAGAGAACAGTTTAACCAGCTATTGAACAATAATTCAATCTGCTTTATTTATGAAGCACACAAGTTTTTTCATATACAGAGAGTGTCACATGAAATATACAAATCATGGCACAGAGAAAAACTATGCAGTTGTTGACTGCATGACTTGACCAAAAGAAACTCAATCCTAGCAATTTAACAATATATGGACGCATGGGTGTACCAAAATAAGGCTGCTAAGAATGGAATAATCTAAAAAATAGCCTACAACAAATACAGATAGTAAATCAAAGCATCTTAAATGACGACACATGACCAAACAGATTAATTATAGGATAAAAGATCATTTTTAGAAAATACTTAACAAGCAAGGACAAAACTGAAACTCATTTCAAATATTCCAGATGAAGCAGGAAATGTTATGGTAATGCATATTTCATAGTCAAGATAAATTCTGTAGGCATTTTGCTAAGATAAACGTATGACAATTCATGAAACATTACAACTTGTCAGGCTGGATAGTTGCAAATCGAACCAATTAAAACAGATAACTAAATTTTATCAGAAGAAATATAGCATCTTGGCTAAGCAATACTTCGCACACTGATTCAGCATTTGTACAAAGCAATATACTGTCTTTCTACCATCAGTCAAAACTAACACAAAGCACCTGATAATATAAATTTCACAGTAGAAGGTCTAGTCCTGGTGAGGCACGACGCCTCCCTCCAGATCGAGCACACACACAGGCAACTCGGTGAGATACCAAGATACGACAACTACCGAGGAATGAAAGAACTGCTCACCACCACCTGCAACGGGCGGAAGAGCGTTCTCGCCGCGCACAACCACCAGCACGGGCAGCACACCGCGGCCAATGCCAGCTCGATGGCGATGGCCGGCCACCGGCAGTTCTTCTGCGGGTTCGGGGAGGCCGGCGCGGCAGTGTACGGGGTTCAAGATGAGGATGACGACCACCGGCGGCGGCGTGGATAATGGAAAGGATGGCCGGCCACCGGCAGTTCTTCTGCTGGTTCGGAGAGGCCGGTGCGGCAGTGTACGGGGTTCAAGATGAGGATGACGACCACCAGCGGCGACCACTACCGGCGGCGGCGGCGGCGTGGATAATGGAAAGGAAATGACGACAGCCAGAATCGATGCTAGCCTGCTAGGTAAGATGAAATGAGACTCACGATCCGGGCCTTTTTGCCGTGGGCCTTTTTGCCGTTGGACCGTAAATGGTGCGCTGGCCCAATTATAGTATTTTCTGAAAATAAAACGTAAATTACGTAATAATAGTCAATTACAATCCTACCCTACAACTACTGGCCAGTAGTTCTCTAAAAATACTGCCCAGTTTTATGGACCGAAAAACTCCTCAAGCACTAAGCCGATCTGCTGGGTACTCGTAATTCCTCCCGTTCTGCCGTCGGGACTCTGCTATGGGATCCATATATCGCCGTCGTCGTCTCGGGGCAGTAACGCGACTCCACTGCCGGTCGGGACGCCAGCAGGCAAACCTAACCTAGGTCACCGTTGAGTTCTCCTGCGCCCCCAACGAACGATCTTTTCGATTCGGCAACCGGCCGATTTTGGGTTGAGATTTGTGGAGTCTAAACAAATGCGAATCTTTATCTTCTCTATACATCTCCATGGGTTAATTGTAAAAACCACCCCATATCTTACATTGAGTTTGAGATTCCCACCCATAAATCTTTTTGTTGCAAATTCACACCCACCAACCAAATTTTGTTGAAAAACCACCCCAATATGCACATGCTCAATGAATTTCATGTGTTTTGACCATATAAATTCAAAATAAATATATAAGTTAACTAAGTTTAACACTTTTTAAGTTTTTGAATGATTGTTTTTATAAAATTATTTTTAAATGCTTTATAATCATCTTATTTTTTGTTAATAAATGTTTCTAGATCTAAGACTCTAGGAACACTCTAATTTATTTCTTTTTTTCAAATCACATCAAAGTATGAAAATATTTTATTTTCAAAATATCATAAGGATGACACATACACCATCAACCATTCTAAATGAGCGAAAATGAGTTGTATAAATTAAAAATGTGTGAATTGGGGTGGTTTTTGTAACAAAATCTAGTGGGTGGGTAGGTATTTGCAACAAAATAGCTTATGGGTGGGAATCTCAAACTCAAAATAACTTGTGGGGTGGCTTTTGCAATTATCCCCCATCTCCATTATAGATCGTGTTCCGGAAAAAGTGGGAAAACCGTTTCTGAACATCTCGATCGTGTCCGCGGGAGCTGCCTCCGCCAATCCGGCCCTGCCGATGGCCGTGGACGTTCTCTGTCACACAATAGCATCTCTTACAAGGGACCGACACAGATACGGAAGCACCACCCTTATGTATCTACGGGGTTCTCTGTTCCCGAGTCGGATCGAACACACACCAGGCGTCTTTCCGAGTCGGGTCCCTACTCGATTGGCCACTTCCCTCGATATATACTCCAAGCTCTCCCCTGCCGTGACGTAGCTGCAAACATGGAAGCGCTTGTTGCCACCCGTGTGGCCACCATCTGCGACAAGATCAATGAGCATCGCGACGCCGGGAAACCAATGAGCGTCCGGAAAGTTGCCGCCATCGCCGCCATGATCGACGACATCGCCGATCGGCAGAGGGCCAGTACGCAGAAGAAGGCGCGTAAGGGCAGCGCCCGCTGGTCCGAGGACGTGTCGAGGCTCAACGAGAGCAAGCCCGGCTTCGTCGTCAAGTCCGGCACCGACGTCCGCGGCATCCTGCGGGAGGCCTGCTTCACGGCGGCCTGCCGGGGCCACCCCTCCATCGTCGGCTACGGCGGCGTCACTCTAACCCCAGGCAGCACGGGTGCGTACTCTCTGGTTGTCGACCAGCAGCTTGGACCGAGCCTCGCCGACGTGATGCGTGGCCGGGGCCGGCCGTTCCCGGAGGCCGACGCGCGCCGCGTCATGCATCAGCTGCTGCGCGCCGCGAAAGCGATGGCGGAGCGTGGCATCGTGCACCGAGACATCAACCCGGCGAACATCCTCTTCGACGCCGCCACCGGCGCCGCAAAAATCTCCAACTTCAGCGCGGCCAAGTCCACGGCCGAGAAGACGACGGAACCACCGCCGCCGCCTCCAGCCTTGCTGTTCGCCGGAACGAACGGGTACACTGCGCCGGAGGTGCTGCTGCGGAACCCGGACCACGACGCGGCGGCGGACGCGTGGTCGCTCGGCTGCGTGATGATGGACCTCCTCGTCGGCGGGAAGGTGCTGTTCAAGGGGAAGGACGAGTCGGACCAGCTCTACCGGATCTTCGACGTGCTCGGCGTGCCCGGCAAGAAGGCCATGGTGCAGGCCTTGAAGCCCCGGGCCATCGACGAGAAAGAGGTGGAGCGGCGCCGGGCGCGGCAGCGGCGCGTGGGGCACCGCAACCAGCTGCGCGAGCTGTTCCCGGAGCTCGTGCTCTCGCAGGAGGGGTTCCACGTCCTCAACGGGCTCCTCACCTGTGACCCGACCAAGCGGCTCACGCCGGCCGCCGCGCTCCGGTGTCTCTGGTTCCAAGATGACGACGTCGACGACGACGACGACGACGAGGCCTCGGTTAATCTTTCGGCTGTTGTTTCTTGGAGCGCCAGCGCGGTAACCAAGTCGTGTGCGCTGGTTTTGAAGATGGCCGTCTCAGCCGCTAGGCGTGCGCTAGGATCCTTGCTTAGTCCCGAGGTCCCTTCACGATTGCCATATGTGATTAACAAACATATTCATGTGTGATATTTAGAACCGATCATGTAATAAGAATTTATGACACAATCAGCAGTTCATTTCCCCGCAATGCCTAAACGAGATATGTCCTCTCACAACAGTTATGGACCATATTTCAAACAATTTTTTTTCATAAGATCTGGAAGATTTTTCTTTTTTGTCAGAGTTCATGATTGATCTCAAAATTGAGCGTACATGTAATTCCATAACATTCTTTTCTTCATATTAAATAATAACTTTATTTTCTTGAATAACTGTACAAAAGAAACAACTAATGTCGTGCAGTCTCATCAATGATAATGGATTCATTTGTATATTGATTTACTAAATTTTTCTTGCAAAATTTGTGACATAATTTGGGTCAAGTAGTTTGTAAGGCCAGTTCATCTCCATATGTTCTGCTTTTTTAGCATGTTGATCTTTATGTAGGAACGTTGGCCATGTCCTTGACAATTTTCCACTGCTCCTCTGTTACCTTGGGCATCTGTGCAGTGATCATGTACTAACTGCCAAGCTTGAAAAATGTAATTCAAGTTTCCAGTTGCAGTCCTTTGTTGTGATCTAAGGAAAAAAACGCAGGAGCTGATTTCTGGATCAAATAACTGAAACTGTTCACTCAAATTAAGATCAGAGCAAAACAACCAACTTTTCTGATGTTTATTGTAGCAACGATAAAGTGTATGAAAACGTTATTTCTGCCTTTTCTCGAATAACAAATTCTGTAATAAGAACCCTGCATGGAAGAGACATGATCAGACAGAATCGATGGAAGCGACGTCAAGACCACAACAAAATTATTAAAGAGTATATAAAGATATGATAATCGGGCCGTGCCAAAAAAATTGTGCTTCGGGCCGGCCTGTTTAGTCACCTCTATTGCCACTATCCATCACAGTCAATTTATGTGATGGGCTAGTCCCTAATGACATGAGCGACGATGGGCTGGCCCAACAACGAAATATCCCAAATGAAGTCGGATCAATGTACAGTGTGCAGTGTCCACTCTCCAGAGGCAAAGCGTCGAACACATGGCGCGTGCGCTCCTCCGCCGCGCGCTCTCCATCTCTGCCGCCGCCGCGAGGCCCCGATTCCCCGCCGCCTTTACCTCCACTTCTTCTGCGGCCTTTGCGCCGCTTCGCTCACCCCTGGACGAGCACCTCCTCCGCCTCCTGCGCTCCGAGATCTCCTACATCGCCGACCGCCGCCCTCCCTACCCGGTAACACCCTACGGCTCTCTCCCGCTTTCCCGTGCCCGATTTTCGCCTCAATCGCAACCGGACCCTCACAGCCCCTCTCCATTTCTCCTCCCTGCAGCCGCCTAGCAGCTTCAAGTCGTTCGCCGTGGAGAACCGCCCGGGGGAGCAGTGGGTGTGCCTCAGCGCCACGCGCGCCGGCGCCGTCACCGAGGAGGTCAAGGTCGAGGCCACCATGTTCGATGGCACCGCGGACCCACCGCCCGAGGACGCGCCCCTCTTCCAGCGCGTCGAGTCGCTCGAGCGCGGTCCGCGCCACCACCTCAGCGTCATCGTCGAGGTCATCCGGGGCGACCGCGTCCTCGACTTCATGTGCTCCGCCTGGCCCGATGAACTCGCCATCCGCCATGTGATCACGCTCAGGAAGGACGGCGGCAGCGGCATCGGTTTAGGTCCACGCGACTTCATGTACACAGCTACTGTGCAGTGTGTTTGTTTTCGGTTCGGTTGTTGTTGTTCGGTTATGTGGTTTGCGAAGTTTGTTTAGCTTTTTTATGCGCAGGGGCTCAAGGCTGAGGAGAGGGAAACTGTGCTCAAGTTCTTGAAGGACAGGGAGGTGGATGAACAGTTGGCTGGGTTCCTGCACGAGTACATGGCGAACAAGGAGAAGATGGAGCTACTCCGGTGGTTGAAGAAAATCGAATCATTCATCGACAAGTAGGAAAAAAGGTGAGATCATAGCAAGTATCTACATTTCAATCTTTACGGACCTAGAACTTGGCTTCAAATAAGATCGAAGGCAACACTGTCAGAAAGGTCATGAAGTAAAAACTTCGATGGTAGATGGCAACAAGCACAAGACATTTAGTGAGAAAAAGTGTAATAATCTAGCTAAGGATTCTTCAAATTTTTTTTTTACTGTGGGTATGAATGATAGTGCCCCGATTAGCCTAGGTGGGGAGATGTTACTGATCAAAGTTTTCTATCACTCTGTACTTCCTGCTGTTTGGCAGCACCTGAAATGTTAATATCATTATTTCATCCTGTTATCCCACCCCGCTTGTAATAGAATGTACAAGGGAAATGAAATAACTTTGTTCATACAGTTGTCTTTACAGTTACAGTCCGATATGGAACTAGAGTGTACTCTCTGAAAGAAATGGATTCTTACTTGTAACTCAAGTGTATCTTTTTGTTCCCCTCTTTTGCAGTGTATCAAGTATAAAACGGTGTGCTTAACAGAACTGTCAAATAATATACACTCTCTACTGATGCTGTATCTACGTTATGATTTTAGAGTTGGTTACCATGCTTAACTTTTTCTGCGAACATGTTGACCCACAATCAGAAGTCCAGAACATATTGGCATATTGCCGCTTTCTTCAAAAACTTATGAGACTTTTGAATTTGGAATTTGTTACAACAAAATGATCAACTGTTTTTGACTTGGAATCATTCTCGGGTCTTTGATTTGCGCCTCAAAATTTTCTGAGCCTCTCTTTCCATTTGCAGGCGACCCTGATAATATAAGCAAGATTTACATCGCTTCTGAAACTGAGGATGAATAGGTTCATGCAAAATGGTGTTAAGAGATGGTCTCCTCCATTCCTTGTAAATTATTCACCTCCCACTACGGTGTTATATGACTGTAGCCATTCTTATTGCTGGAACAGTTTTAATGTCGGTGTGCACAGTACCTGAGTTTAATTCTTGTTCCGTCTCAGAAATGACTGAAATCCTAGTATTTGATGATCTGAATATCCTACTGAATTATCATTTCTTTCTGCAATAGTTATTTTACCTATTCTTTGTGCACTTTCAATTGAGAAAATTCCTTACTTGACCTAAAGAAAGATGACACTTCCTTTTGAAATAAAACTTCCATCAATTTTGATACCTAACGGTGTGTAAATGGATGGTACAAAGACTATTATACCCCTGACCTGAAATAAACTTTATTTTTTAACAAAATAATTGGATGTGATTATTATATTACTGATTGGTTTTGATTTGAAAGTTATGTATCTTGGTTTGTTTTAGATTTTGAGCATTATTTTTCCACTAAGAAATTTAGTTTAAAATAATAAATTTATTTCATATCTGGTGTAAAATAGTTTTTTTTAGCCTCCACTGAACACCGTTAAGTGCAAAAATTGACGAAGGGGCATGGAAAAAACGAAAAATGGTTTTGATCCTAATAGGGAAATTCAATTTGGAAAGATGAATCAATGAAGGAGTCACCATCTTTTTGAAGGTCAAGAAAGGAAATTTCTTCTACTATACGAGTGCTCTACTGGTAGGCGTCAGGAATGATCTGCAAACCGTTTGATGAAGTATTTACTGATCGGACCATGCTACGTCAAATGAACGGGAGGAGCCTGCCAGGTTGGTGGGGCAGGCATGCCTCGCTGCCAATGAGATGAGATGACCCACCTGCACACTCAACCCCTCCCAACGGCTAGTTCCCCACCCCAACGGTTAGGCCAGAACCAAACAAATCCTTGCAACATTGATACTTACTGTTGTGTAGGGATAGATAGAACCATAACGTACTAACTCTAATTGTTTTTCTTCTTATTGATATTTTCAGGATGACGTACTTATGTAAACAACTCGCACTATTTTCCTATGTACACTGATGATGCCAAGTTGGAAGGGATTTCTGTTGCAAATTGATCTTACATGTTAAAGAAGCTTTACATGGTTCAAATTACTGCATTCTTGTGTACTCATGAGACTCCGTAGTGGTGGCTTAATTGGGCGTAAGGAGTTGAAGCAATGCTTCATTTTCGGTTTGCAAAACTAGTTTAATATTTCATCTGATGGTTGTCCAGAGGTTTGAAATATTTTTTCTGGTCATGAATGGCTTGTTATGAACCCCTTTTTACTCCCATTTTGAACTGGTTATGTAGTCTTAACCTGACAACATGTGCTGCAGTTACTGGTTGTGTATGATCATTCTACAGTCTACTTGCACTTGGGCTCGTAAATTATATATTGTTCAGGGATGCTTTTTCTAGTGTTATTCTAAAATTTGTAAATATGCCACTAAACTTGAGTTTCTATAAAGATTATTAAATTTGAGTTTTGGATGGTTTTGTTATTCCGTTGTGATAACAACTAGTATGAAAGCTGTTGATTATTTGATGTCATTTGAAACTTGACCGAAACAAATGAGATGATGCGAAACGGACTGTTGGTTGGCCGGAATAAAACACCTCGAATTAAAAGAATCCCCGGATTCACTAGATCAAGGTCCAAAATCATTCCTAACAAAAATGAACTAGCTTGAACTGAACAAGGCAAGACCTCACTGACCAAGTTCCCATCTCATCATGATGACATTACAGCGACGGCGCCTCTCCCGCATGTCGTGCCACCGGTAGGATTTATAATCCGCAGGAGGTTTTAGGCTGCGGAGAGGGAACAGTTGCGAAGTTTCTTGAAGGACAGGGAGCTGGACGAACACCAGCTCTACCCGGCAGGCGCGACGTATTCGTCGACAAGAGAGCGTACGCAAGCGACGACGTATTCCGACCCGCAGCGCCAGGCGCACCGCGCAAGTATCCCGCCCGTAAGCACCGGCCGATCTGCGAATTTTTTTTTATTTTAGCCCTTTTCTCTCTAAATTTTCACAAATGGCCCCTCCGGATCTAAATTTCCATCGTATGGCCCTTTTGGTCACGCCATTTTCAGCGGCGCGTCAGGAAAGCCTAACTAATCCGGGAATATGGGCAAAACCTGCAGCCCTGCACTTAGAGACAGAGGGAGATATTTCTGCAAATGAGGTTGCTTCTCTCCATGATCCAGCAACATATGTGTACTCCGTGAGAGGAGTTAGTCGAACCAATGCAGGCGGTGAAGTATCCGGCGGCCGCATATACAGAGTGGAGATAGGTGACAACGTAACTTGTACTTGCAAAACACCGGAATTACTACACATCCCATGTTCTCATGTCATGACTGCTTGTAGAACCCGTGGGGTCTCTAGCACGTCCACGAACTACATGACTACATTCTACACTAAGGAAGCCGGTCTACAAACCTCGGGAGGGCCGTTTCGAACCGCTACTAGATGAGTCACAATGGCCGCCTTACCATGGTCCTAATTATGTGCCGGATTTTGCCATGAGAAAGATGCGGAAGGGTAGAAGGAAGAAGAAGAGATTGCGTAACCAAATGGATGACATGGACAAGGGCTATGGAGACGATATGTATGGGTTTGGTGATTTCAATCAAGATCCATCGAAAGTCCGTTGCTCCATATGTCATAAAGAGGGTCATAGAATGGAGAAACATAAACAAGGACCACGAAATAAGCCTCGTAACTACGGCAAAGGAAATAGTAAAAGGAGACGTACCTCCAACAAGTAACGATTGTTCGCAGGTATTTTGCATGGAACTATTTAGGTTGTCATGTGTAATTTACTTTAACTTCCAATGCATTTATTGTTCTAATCTTCCTTCAATATTGCTAACATGTTCTATTGCCTTGCAGGGAGATGGCCCGTCACGAGCAGTACCCGCTCCTTGAGAAGGAGTGGGATGAGCACCACCGAGCGCACTTGGCAGTGGACTTAGGACAGGTACGTCACCTGTGCGCAGCTTGTTCATAATAATATTAAATTTACTTTATTAGTAAATTCTTTGCTTATGTAATAAGAATTGTTAACTTGGCATGACATGAATTACATGTTTTTCCTCCGGTGGATGCAGGATTTAGGTCCCTTGCGCATTCGTGCACACAAGCCGATGGTGTGGAGCGAGCGGTACGTGCCGTACATGAGGATGGCTGGTTTCCTCCCCTTGCCGGACTTGTTCAATCCGGCTTGCCAAGCATGGACGCGGCCGCCCCGACAGCACTTGTGGACCGATGGAGGCCGGAGACACACACTTTCCACTTTCCATGTGGAGAGATGACTTTGACCTTGCAGGACGTGGCTATGATACTTGGCCTTCCCGTTAACGGGGAGGCCATTTGTGGCCACGTCAACCCACAGGGGTGGCGAGACTTGGTTCAGGAGGTGTTGGGGATAAGGCCCCCGAGAGCGGCGCCGGATCGGAAGGACAAGAAGCCCTCGGGTGTTAGTTCCGGCTGGTTGATGGGCAACTTCGAGAGCTACCGGAGGATGCGAGATGAGCAGACTACCGAGAGGTACGCTCGGGCTTGGTTGTGGCAGTTGGTTGCCGGCTACCCGTTCCCCGATGGTAGCGGGAACACGGTTTCCTGGTTGATGCTGCCATACCTTGCCAAGCCGTGGGAGGAGATTGGCACGTACAGTTGGGGGAGTGCCACACCGGCTTGGCTGTACCGTCAGCCGTGCGAGGCGTGCTGCCGTTCAGGTCCGAGCGCCAATCTCGGTGGGTGCTGCTACTTGCTGCAGGTTTGGCTGTGGGAGCGTTTCCCGTGGCTCGGCCGTTCCGTCCCGTTGTAGAGGTAAATGATAATTTCGTATTTCTAATTAAACGAGTCATGTATTATATTGTGTATTATTTACATGCGCTTAAATGAATATAACATTTTGCAGTGCCTGGCGTTACACCGATGAGGGGTCCCTTCCTACCGTTGCCTACCTTTGGAAGGGGATCATCAATGTCACGGGAGCTCCAAAGCGGCGATACCTCACGTACACCAATGAGTTTGACGTCCTCACACGTAACCGGGTACTTTTATGCTTCAATTTTTATTTTCATTATTCGAACTGTTTAAATGACGTCCTCACACGTAACCCGGATGTATGTAGGTTGAGTGGCAACCATACGCACGTACGGAGGTGGTTCATATGAACCTTAGTCCGTTGTGCTCGGCGAGATGAGGAATACTCGGAGGTGCACCGTTCCACTCATTTACTTCTACATTGTTGAGTGGCACCTACCATCACGTGTTATGCGGCAGTTTGGACGTCAGCAGCAGCCCAATGTTGAGACGGTTAGCACAAATCGTGCTTTGCACTCGTAAGTATCGCTTTCATTTTCTTGAAGCTAATTAATTTAAGCTGCACTCGTAATTAATGGTTTGTTGATATCGATGCAGGATTGACCGAAGGAAGAACCGTGGCGCAATCAATCGGCCGCAGAAGCACAATGCCCACTTGGCAAACCGGACGAACCGGCACGCGGGGAAGATGTGGTACTTGAGCGGGGCCGCTCAATACCCCGTCCATGTACACGGCGTACCCGACTTGGCTGCACGCCAATTCCCGGTTGATTTTGAAGCCAGCAGTTGTTCCGGTCGACATCGGCGACGAAGATCCGGAGGATGCCGATTTAGAGTTTGTTGATGAGTATGACACTATGACTCGTCAAGGAAGCCAGCCGGAGCATGCACCGTTACATAACTACATGGTACGTTCTTTTCGAATTATTGTCATATATCTAACTTAATCCAACCTAGCTATCTATTGAACTAACTAAATTTTTTTAGGCGCAACAACTTGGAAGGCTTGGGAATGAGGTCGGGAGGGCTCTTAGGCACCCGAGAGGGTCCGAGGAGGAATTGAGCGCTCTCCGTACCTTTGTTCAAGTAAGTGATGCATTAGCGCAATTAATAATTTTCATACAGTTCATGAAATTTGAAACTAACCTATCTTACCATTTTTCAGCGCACACGCCGCATGGCCCGCCGCCTTGCTTTCAAGTGCAACCGTGTGCGTGCCGATGCCGAGGATCCCCAAGAATTGGCCATTGTCCCGGCGAATCCCGGAAGTCCTGCGACGTCCGGTTCTACACGCACGTCGGCAGGGCGTGGTAGAGGTGGTGGTACAGGGGGAACCGCTCGTGCCGGCACAAGTTCCGGTCGAGGCAAGGCTGTCCAAGAACCTCGGGAACCCACCACGGAGTCGAAAGCTCGGAGTCCGAGGATGAGGATCCTACATTTGTAAGTTTGATTTAGCAAGTTACATTTAACCTAAAACTCAGCATGTTTATCTTGCGTTGTTACAATGATATATTATATTTTGCAGGACGTGATTCACGGGTCGCAGCTCTTCGATGCGCCTCGGTCGTCACAACCGTCCCAACCGCCTCCAAAACGTCGTGCAAGAGGAAGGCGGGATCCCTCTCGAGGTCGGCAGTGTCAACATCCTTGACACCAATCCCGGGAGGAAGAAGACTAGGCGGGCACCGTTTAGCCCTTCGTGAGCGTCTATTTGAAATATGTGTGCACGAACAGATGTATTGAACTACCCGTGTCTTACGTTTCTACTTTTGAACTATGTCGGTGTGTTATGTTTGAACCATGTCTTGAGAATGTTATTTCAAATATTATGTGAACTATGTTTAGAATTCTATTAAACATCATGGCTCCGCTTATTTGCCGCATAGCGTAATTACTAATTAATATCAGGTCTATAGCAATTAATTATCACATTCCAAAACATAAAAAACCAATCTCCAGATCGGTCGCGCCATCTCATATGGCGTGTCTACTCGAGCGCGTTTGGCGTGTCCGCTCGCCGGGTCGCGCCATCCTCTATGGCGCGACCCAACGGGCGGACACGCCATACTTCATGGCGCGACACCGGTCCCCTATGGCGCGACATCGTTTCATATTACTAATATCGTCATACGTTGTAGAATGTTCGTACACAATTATTTAAGGACCCTCCCAAGCCGCCTCGGGTGCAACTTCGTACGATGGATCGATGATGAAATGGCACCGAAAGACGTAGCGTGGGTTGCTAACATGAAGAAGATAGACAAAGAATTTGGTCCTCGCAAAAAAGGGGCGAATCAAGCAGCTCTTAATCCGGAAGCACCCGACTTTGTCGTGAAGACAAGTTCATCGTGTGTAAGGAATAAATAATGAACTACATATGTAACGAATAAACACACGAAATATGGTTTCTGTAACAGATCAACAGAAGGTTTCCGGTGCATAATATTCCTTGCATGGTCCACGACATCATCCACATAGTCATCTAATACATGATATAGTCCCACATTCAATATCACATAGTCCGATACGAAATATAACATGACAAAATATTAAAACGAGTTATTATCGGGTGCAACGCGGCCATTTCCCCTTAAGAAAGGCATCAGTACCACCTTCTTCAATGGCTTCTTTTGCACGACGCGCCCGCTCACGCTTCTTCTCCCTTACCCTCTCCCGTTGGAGAGCTTCCTCCCTTTGACGTTCTTCTTCTTGGTGACGTTTCAGCTCCTCTTCTCTACGGCGTGCTTCCTCTTCCCTACGACGGGCAGCACGGCGACTCCGGAGATATTCTTGACGTCGCCTCTCTTCTTCTTTCCGTGCACGCGCTTCCTTGTCAAGTCTCCGATAAAATGTCCGGCGAACCTTGTAACTTTCGATGTAATCAAGCGCTTCTTGCGATCGCTCCATATCGATCCATTGCCTAAAGTCACAAAGCGGGGGGGACTCGCATACAAGATGTCTCAACTTAGGCATGACAGGAAATATAAAAAATCATCGAGCCTATGCATAATAATAGAACGTACCCAATCATCATCTTTCGAGCGGTCCATTGAATCGTTCTCACACTTCCAAAACCTCCGCCACAGGGTTTCAAACCAACCGGATCCAGCCACCTTGCAAGGATCTCCACACCAGCACATAGGGGGCTCCTCCTCTACGGGCTTAGGAAAAACCTTCTCCGGAGGGAGGTAGTAGCCGCCACCGTCCCAACTATCTATACAGTTCGAAAAAACCAAATTAGATTACAATTTGTTCATACGAGAGATGTAACAATATAATTGTAAATGTCACTGAAATTGGTACCTTCCGAGTCCGTAGCCTCGATAGGCCGTGTCCCGATTACAAGGTTCCTCTTGCCCGGCAAACCAATTACTAGGCCCTTGAGACGGAGCGTCTCGGGCTCGAGCTTCTTCCTCTCGCTTGCTTCTTACGAGTCTCTCGCTAGCCTTGCAAAATAACTCTCCCAAGAGTTTGGGTCACGTAAGTTAGCTTCATAAATCGCGGCTTCCTGTGCCGCTTTCGCCGTCCGGCTTCCTCCAACCCGACAGTCCTTCGTCGTTCTCGTAAAATTGGATCAGCAAGGTCCAATAAGGTACTTCTAGCCCATCCCATTAAGTCATTCTTGTTGTCCCACATTCCGTAAGATCCAATTCCCTCCTCTCTCATATATTCCGTCAATGCAATCCACTCGACTTTGTTGGGAATTCTTTCTTATTTCTTCTCCAGAAAAACAAAGCACTTTCCCAATCCAGATTCATCTCCGCTCCGATAGTGTTCAATATCCATTCCGGTGGTATAGTAACACGATTTTTTTGACGAACTTCATCCCTTCTCTTCTGCAGATATTTTGGAATATCATCAGGTAACCTCCTCCTAGGGTCGTTGTCCCATGCTATCTTGTTCTTCTCCGGAAATCTCTCATAATCACAACGTCGGGTGTCCTACAATAACGGATAATTTCAGATGTATTAACTTAAACTAAACGATTCATATTCAGGTTCTAACAAGAGAATAAACATGAAGACCGTCAACAGCAAAACGTACCCAAGGATTTTCACCGAATGCATTACCGCAAAAATAGCCATATCCAAGTTCCGAAGGCACCACACCTAGGAGTGCCTTAACCCCGCACTTACAAACAGGACTAGCACGCCGATACGTTGGTGCCGTTCTTCGGCCATCTATGTACTCTTGCAGATCACCGACCTCCGCCCAATACGGCTTCCTTCCATAAACATATTCTTCAAAGTTACACAGTCGCCACCCGTCCTAACAAAAATTCAATCAATATTATTAGTTTCTTATCAACGAAAAATTGGATAACAGAATTTCATATACATCATCATTAGTGACTCACATCATCCGTCGATGCACAACGAAAGAATGGAATATAGCTCAATTCCTCGAGAGGGATCTCCAACACGTAACGGTGCCCGCACTTACAACGGGGTGGACTATTCATACGTCGCATCGAAGCCTCTATCTTCTCTTCTTCCGTCATTGGCTCCGGATCGAGCGGTGGAGGAACCCAACGGTGAAACTCTGCGTATGGCGTCGTCTTCTTCTCATCATAGGGGAACAACATGATGCGCGGATCGTACTTGTCGGGACCATCAATCCATTGAAAAAAATAACACTACAAGACAATTACCTCATGTTACAACTATATCAAATAATGTATATGATTATGCTTATCTATAAAGAAAATACTAACCTCAACGATAATCCGACATGTCCTTGTCTTTGCATACGTAGTAAGCACGTCCCGCCGACTCGCGATACCTTGACTCGCTTCACTTCGGCAGGTTCTTTACACTCACACATTGGCACCGGGAGTGGTGGTGGCACCGGCCCGTCTATCGCACGCGCGGGTTCATACTTCTCCCACTCGAAAATGAAGCCGCCACTGCCTCTCACTCCTAAAAGGTATCATCCTACAATACAAAATAGATGAAATATTAATTTTATCTATATTTCATTACCATATCTAAGTGAGGAAAATATCCATGCACTCTTTCATTTACGTAGCATAAATATTGAACAAGGCTAGAGTATCGAAACCTACACATCAAATCAATTAGATACGAGCAAAATCACCATTACAAAATACTAAATGAACTCTAACCCTAACTATCTATACCTAACACCATACATCAAAGAATTTGAAATCTAACCGGATGAAGTTAAGGGAATACCTCAAAGCATTAAATCTTGAGAGTTTAGGGACGTTTCCCCAAGAAACAAGGCCGGATCCAAGGGAGAGGAGCAATGGGCGACCGTGAGGGTGAGGAGGAGCAATAACCTGGTCGGAGGGAGAAGAAAGAAGAAGGGAGAAGAAAGGAAAGCGCGCCTCGGTATGACCCCGCTGGGTCACGCCAATTAGATGGGCGCGACCGAGTCGCGCCATCCTTATGGCGCGACTCAAGCCAACGTCAACGTCCACGTCGTCCGCCCGGGTTGCGACATGATCCTACGTGGCACTGGGTCGCGCCATACGCATGGGCGCGACCCTACTGTCTTGACGCGCCGCGGCAAACGGCGTGACCAAAAGGGCCATAGGATGGAAATTTAGATCCCGGGGGCCATTTGCGAAAATTTAGAGAGAAAAGGGCCAAAATAAAAAAAATTCCCGATCTGCGGGCGTCGGACAGAGATGGAAGAGGGTGTATACGCAAGCGATGACGTATTCTGCCGCGCAAGTATCCCGCCCGTAAGCACCGGCCGGTCTGCGAGCGTGGGACAGAGATGGATAAGATAAAAACTCATTTCCAAGCTCCAACGTCTCGCCAATCTCCTCGTCGGGTTATCCCACCCCACGCCCTGTCACCCGCCTCGTCGGGTTCACACTTTCGCCCGTTCTTATGCCCAGAAGCTTCGGCAGAAGGAACTGATCCCGGGCCGGTCTTTCCAGGTTCCCATATATTATAGCTCCCTGCTCTCCCACCTCCTCCGCGGTGCGCCACGGGCTCAACAGGACACCACGGCAGGACGGAGAGGAAACAACGCGCAGCCAAGCAGGCGCTACCTGAGTTGGTCGATCAGTTTCATCCTCCGCATCGAGTGCTAAGGATGTCCAACAAGGGCATGGTGTCCTGCAGCGAGTATACAGAAGGTTCAACATGTTGTTTCAAAAGAAAAAAGGTTCAACATGAGAGGTTATGTTCATCGCAAAATAAAATAAAAAATGAGAGGTTGTGGAACATCTTCCAACAATACCACCACTCTGTGAAGATCAGTAATGTGCGAGGCTGATCCTCCTGCGCGACGATGGCCCCGTAACTTACAGAAGGTAATAATTAAAACTCATTATTACATTTCACGGGTCAAAAAATTAAAAACCTTGCCCCTCATTTTGCAGACGTGGATCCTCGGTGACAGGCCGGCACGATGTTCTTGGCGTCCCTTCACAGGCATGTCCTTGGTTCTATGATCCAGTCGATCATCAGTTCAGAAAGCTGGATCTCGTCATATCGTCCACCACCGTAGATGCATGACCGCCAGTGCCACTCTTGTCATGTGCATGCTCTGTTTGTGTCAATGATAAATGAAATAAAGAGTGAAGATCTGGAATAATCACAATAGGTTGGTGGGCGGCCGCTATTTCACGTGACTGCGTTTTTTTTCCTTATCTCACTGCGCAGTTGACACTCTGCCAGCAAATGAAAGTATAGTGTATACTGCGCTTACGGATTTGGAGCATTAAGAGGTCTCTTTGATCACAGATCAAGGAGTTCGAATCTGAATATAAAACCTGAACGCATAAATTAACTCGTTCAGCTTTGTGAATTTTTTCTAGTTGATTTATTAATTTACAAGTCATGGATGATGGAACGTCATGGTGCACGACCGCCTCCACGCCTTCGCGCAGGACGAGGCGCAGGAGGCCTGCTTCGTCGAGAGCCACGACAGCACGGACGTGCTCGCGCCCGCCACAGTGCGCCGCCTCGCCGTGCTCAACTCCGCCAGCAACAGGTACGTTCAGCTCAGCAACGCGCTGCCCAAGCTGCGATCCATCGTCTGCGACTTTGTGGACGCTCGCAGCAGCAGCTGCAACAGTAGCGTGCAGTGCAGCGAGAAACTGGTGTTCCTCCACGCGTCCAAGTTCCTCAGGGTCATCGACATCCAGGGACTGGAGATCAACAAGCTGCCCAGCGAGATCGGCTCCATGATCCACATCAGGTACTACTAGTTGCTACCGTTGTTTAAAATTTCCCCTTAAATTAACACTGATCGAGCACTGACGCCAAAAATAAAAAATAAAAATGCAGGTACTTGGGCTTCCAATGCGGCGGGCAAATGGAGAAGCTCCCGAGTCCCACTCCCGACCACCAGCGGCAACCTCGTGAACCTGCAATCGCTCATCCTCAAACGCAGCAACGGCGGCCACCGCGTGGTGGAGGTAACCTCCGCCTTCTGGCGGATCCCCACGCTGCGCCACGTCATCGCGCCGTTCGCCCTCCCCAGCTGCGGCAGCGCCGTGGGCGACCTGCGCAGCCTGCAGACGCTCCACGGCGTGCAGCCCCGTGGCTGGCCCAACAGCAGCAGCAACCCACCATTGTTGGGGAGTGCCGCCAACCTGCGGTCGCTGGAGCTGAGCGGGCTCACGGGGGCCCACGGCGGCCCGCTGGAGGCCGCGCTGGAGAGCCTGGAGCTGCTGGTGCACCTGGTCCTGCAGGGCGAGTCGCTGCCGCCGAGCGTGTTCACCCTCCCGAGCCTGCGCCGCCTGCAGAGCCTCAAGCTCCTGGGCTCTGTGGACGGCGGCGGCGCCGCGGCGGAGGACGTGCGGTACCTCCGGCCCAACCTGACGCGGCTGTCCATGTGGAGCACCATGGTGGGCCAGCAGTTCGTGGACATGCTGGCCGAGCTGCCCAGCCTCGCGGAGCTCACCATGATGTGGGACGCCTACGACGGGGACCGGATGGAGTTCGGGGCCTACAGTAATTACGCGAGGAAGAAAACGGGAGAGCAGCTACAGTTATTTACGCACACGATTGGTACAGCTGGTTTCATTCTCCATTGGAGTGAGTCAAAGAGAACCCAATACACTAAGATTAGTAATGCTGCCGCCCTTGGCAAAAAGAACCCAATGCACTTGGAGATCGCCTATTAGAACGGACAAATCCTTAGATAACTTCTAAGGAGTGTTGACACAAACCATGCGTTGTCTTCCTTTACCATGTATCGCTACCGCTGGTGTCTCTATTATTATATTCGTAGTACTCAGCTGGTGGTATCTTTTGTTTGCTCCAGAGACCTAAATCCTATATAAGAGACGCAGCGTGTGAGAAGCTGATCCTAACTCGGCGTCGTCCTTCCTGCCCCGGCCAGCATAACGTGTCCGCGTGTTCGTTGTATTGTACTAGGACATTGCTACCAGCTTCGTGCATATGGTGGAAGGCTACGCATACGTCCACTCCGTAGCAAGTATGATGAGGTACTCTCTGAGCTAAACAACACCGTCGTCGCCGTTTTCTTTTTTACTGTTGTGGTTGGAAAAATCATCTGGGCGTGAAGTCAAGTGCTGTACAAGCACCGTATGCGCCAGGGTCCAACGATTCCTCTCCAGAGAACAGGTCTCATGAGGCCACAGGAAGATCCGGTTCATTTTTCATGATTCTTTATCACTGTTGGCGTCCCTGGTATAGCTGTGGAACGTGCCGCACCGCTGACAGGCCGGCCGTCTTCTGAGGGACAGGATCTAGGACCTCCTTGACATGGCTCCTCTAAAACAGCTCCTCTACTGAAACAGCTCCTCTAGAAAACGGCTCTTCTATCAAAACGGATTCTCTACCAAAACAGATTCTTGGGGTGTTTGACAAAACAGATTCTCAATCCTTTGAAACCAAAATAGATTCTAGAAATGATTGAGGAGCTGTAGGAGCTATGTTTTTGAAGCTTTTGGCTCCTAGTTCATTTTAGAGAAGTGCTTCTTGATTGTAGGAGCAAAATCCGTTTTAAATGAAAGTTTTTGGACAAATTCTTGACCTAGGAGCAGAATCCGGTCCAAAAGCTGTTCTAGAAGCCCTGCCAAACAGATCTTTAGTCGTGTTTACCTGGTCGGGCGAAAGACGCCGTTTGTTGATGTGTTCACGCACGAGAGGCGGAACACCCTACCATGTCAAATAACCTCATCATCAAGACCTACGTACCTGCGGTAACCGTGGTCGCGATAGCCTGCCTCATCATCAAGACCTACCTGCGGTAACCGTGGTCGCCAATCCCGGACCAAGAACAGTACCTACAATTCAAGCAGACCTTTAACATCTATCCATCCACCGTCTGCTGCATCAGCATGGGCGTCAACGTGGTAAGTGATCAGTCGATCCTGGTCCAGTGGTGCGTACGTGTGTGTCTGCTACTCTAACACTGGGGCAAAACGTGCCCGCCTTCCCTTTGATTGAATCGCAGTTCGTCGCGCTCGTCACTTGGATCAGCACCAGGTAAACACGACTAAATCCTGTCCCTCAGAAGACGGCCGGCCTGTCAGCGGTGCGGCATTAAGTGTTCGTCGCGCTCGTCACTGGGGCAAAATGGTATTAAGTGTTCGCAGGACGTCGATTCTGTGAAGAACGTCTCCATGATTGCAAATGTCGTGAGTTGTCAAATCCTTGGTGAAGTTAGAGGGGCATGAAAAGCAGGTGTATGATACCAAGCTCTCGTGTAGTCGTGTTACCAGACTGCACCGTGCCTTCGAAATTAGTGAAGGCAGACTGGCAGAGAGGATCTGCATCATCGGCAAGGTCGCGCTGATTTGATCAAATAGTGCTCTCTCCTGGATTGCACACATGGTCAGAGTGAGCATCGTCTTGATTTCAGCATGCCCAAACAGGGCCGACGGAAACAGTGTAAATGGAATTTTAATGCAACCAAAAAAAATAAGTGAGCTATGAACGTTTTATTTTCATGAATTATACTTATTATCCGGGATGATCATAGAGGTAACATTTCTTTCCTTTTGACGGAATTTGGGAGAATGAACTAGTGAGGTGTAGTCGACCAATATAATGGCCCATTAGGAAAGCAGAGCCAGGCTTCCATTGCGTTTACAGTAGACGGCCCATGGTATATTTTCTGCAAGGACTAGGCCCCCGGACTCTCTCTCTCTCTCAAACAAAATGGAAAAATGCAATTCTAGGTTCACCAACGACGTAATGATTGCCGCTCGTTCGGCGATCTCGAAGAGAAAGCATCTTGTCATTCTTGTGCCTAGAATACAACTACCGCGTTTTTCTTCTTTTTCACCGCCGAAATCAACATCAGCGAACTTAACAAGTACCAGCTGACTCGGCCAGGTACATCCTCGTGTATACCGACATGCCAGAGAGCTCCGTCCAATTTCCAAAACAAACGTCGGATGCTACTAAAACACATATGCAATTAATAATTGACAACCGAAATATGTCTACCTAATGTCCTAATAACAACTAATAACCTTTTTGTATAGATAACCCTTGAAGTTTGAAGTCAGGTACTACCAAAACAGAAAACTCCCTGGCTCTTTGATAATGTCATAGAAAATAAACCCTTGAAGTGTTTTTACCACAATGGTGAGCATGTGTGGGCGACGATGTGATACACTGAGTCAGCAAAAAGAAATGTTAGAAGGTTCCAAAATCAAATTCAAACTCTTAAAATATGTAATAATAACTCGTGCATCAACTGCATGTAAGTTGTTTGAAATCAAAACTAGAATGGAAAAGATTAAAAAACAGTCCTAAATGTACTAAAATACATTCTTTTTACAAATCTCGTGACTAAACTATCCAAGTTATATAGGAAAGGAGTAATTTGATTATAGGGCTTACATGTTAAGGTTTGTTTTTCTGGTGTTGGTAGCAGTAATAGCCACTTCCAAATGAAACCCCTTCATGGTAATATTATGATTAATCTGATTGGATGGATCATTTGGTTCAATACCTGAATTTACGCTCGGGAAGGGCTATCTAGGGAAACTTCAATATTTTTAAGGGTTGAGTAAATTTATTGTTCAGTTACAGGGACATCTAGGTTGGGCATTTATTTTATCACGCACTAAACTAGTCACGGCATGCTTATATATATGCCACACATGTTTGCAGGGTCACAACATGCCCAAAATCAAGAGAAACCATATGGACCCAGTGCTTCGCCGTGCATTTGCAATTGTGATCCTCACCTTGTGTGTGGTCATCGCCATCTCCCCTCAGTTGGATGGCGCCTCAGCATCAGCAATGTATCTTTCCATCCACTACATGCCTCTTGCAATCATGTTCTACGCCAACATCATGGTGATATATGTCAGGGTGGCCCTGGGATAGGTCATGTCGTGCGCTCCCCCAACATCAACGAGCATCCCGAGGGTTTCGCGTCCTCACCCTTTGCATTGAGTTTTGATGCTTGCATGCTATATACATACATTCTGAGAAATTACGACCTTTGTTTGCCCTGCTACAATGGACCATGTATGTTTCGTTGAGTCTCTTCTTATTACATCCTGTGTAACTATTTCTCGTTATTGCTTTCTACCATGTGTTTCGATAGGTTTAGTCATCAATCATGTTGATATCACTATGGGCTCAAATAACAGAATTGCAATACTATATTTATTCTCAATAAGAAGATTGCATCCTCGTTAAGCATATTAACTTGTACTTCATGATTACAAGTATGATTTGGAGTGATATAATGGTCACTGATTATTCTCAAACGCTAATCTTCGTGCCTCAGCCAATGTATGGTCAACCTGCCGTAATAACTTTTGTAGTTTATATAATCCACTATCAGTCATGGGGGTGCAGGTCCTCTGCAGTGAAGAGTAAAATTCAAGAACGGTAGCAACTAAAACAGTAAAAGATGAGACAGAACAAGTCTCCGAATTATTACATGGATACTGTAGCGATGTCGTACTGTTTATTCCGCACTGTAGAATCAAATGTGGTTCATTGGTCTTAGATCCAACAGTTGAAAATCTCACTAGTTACAACTACATTTTGTTCTCTGAACTTAGAGCACCAATGCAGGTGGCCACGATCCCGGTCATAGCGTTAAGCATATTGTGCATGTGATGGGCCGGGAGCTTGGATCGCAATTTTATCTCACCGATCCATTTCCCTGATGGGTAGGGTCCGAACTGCAAAATTCATAGTCCAGGTTTCTCATGGGGGCCCCAAAAGCATAGGTAGGCAGGTAGCAATGGCTGGGCTGATCAGCCCAGCTGTTCGGCTGCCTAGCTCCAGCCCAGCCCAGCCGAACGGCTGGAGTAATCTCGATCCCAGCCAGCATCGTCGTTCACGAGCTACGTGACCTTCTAAATGCAAAAATTTGGCCAAGCAGCGCTGGAATGGCTGGACCAGCTGGCTGTTGCTGGACTGGCTGGCTGAGCCAGCCCAGCCGAACAGGGCCGAACTGATTAGGATTGCTTGACTTGACTGCACACCATGCAGTAGAGGATGACTTGTGGGTCCGTGCAACACTCGATCCCACACCTCAGTGACTGCTGCATGTGTGCAGTAAGACAGGGGATCCATGTCTGCATTGAACCGGCCCCGAGCATGAGCAAGTTTTTAGATTATGGGGCAATTGCTCATTAGACCCTGTTTTGAACCTTTTTACTAAAATTTTACATATGATCCCTAAATGCCTGTGATTGTATATATTTGTCACACTAATCAATTTAACGTGACTGAAATAGGTCAAATTGTGAAAATATAATTTTCATGAGATCATACACAAAATTGTAATTAACAAAGGGTCAAAATCACAAGATTAAGGGAGGAACCTGCCAGATAGGTGGGGGTAGGTATGCCACGCTGCCAATGAGACGACCCACCTGCAGATTCAACCCTCCCCCTCCCAACGGCTAGTTCCATCCCCCCAACCGTTGGGCCAAAACCAAACAAATCCCGAGAGCGTTCTTACCAAATCACACTTCTTCCTTCCTGAACTCACCTCTCGCGAGATCGGAACCAAGCAGCAACAAGTAGCAGGACAAGCGTCGAGCTTCGCGGCAATGGGGTACACGTACACGCCGACCTACTACTCGGGCCTGCAGGACACCATCGCGTCGCTGTGCAAGTCCATCCTCCCCTTCCCTTTCCGCGGCGGGCGGCGGCTCACCGCCGACCAGGCCGCGGCGCGCCGCCACGCGGAGCAGCTCAAGTGGCAGCAGGAGTCGTTCCACCGCATCCTCCACCTGACGGGGCTCCACCGCGAGGGCATCGTCCCGGCCTCGGACGTGGCCGCGTTCCGCGCCTCCATGCTCGCGACGCTCGTCGCGCCGCCGCCCAAGCACCCCGACCCGCCCGCCGTCCTCCGCGACAAGCTCCTCTTCCTGCAGGAGCTCCTCTACGCCAAGTGCGTCTCCGCCGCCGAGTACAACGCGTCCAAGGCGCCCCTCGTGCAGCGCCTCGCCGCGCTCGGCGTCGTCGTCGACTGCCCCGACGCCGAGGCCTCCGCCGAGGAGTGGTCCGAGATCGATCTCCGGGATCCGCCTCCCGCGGCGACTGCGGTCGCCGACAAGCCCAAGCACAAGGCGTTCATCACGCCGTGGAAGAGCAGATCCAAGAAGGAGCTGGACGCGAGCAGCGCGTCGAGGCCGCCGTTGGCGTCTGTGGACCAGAACAATCCCAAGAATGCCTCGGTCCTCATGGCCGAGAGCTCGCCAGCGGAAGCGGCGCCTCCATCCGGTAAGCCCGAGAAGGGGAAGAGGAGGCATCTGGCGGCCATGTTCCAGAGCAGCGGCAATGGCAGCGAGAACAAGGATCCTGCTGTGGAGGAAGGGGAGGAGGCGGCCAAGGGAAAGAAGAAGAGCTCCTGGGGCCTCGATGGGCTCAAGAAGTGGAAGAAGGCATCATGTAGTGCTGGAAATGAGGAAGCCGTGGGGCACACCCCGGCTGCGCCACCTCGCTCTTCGCACAGCGAGTGCCGGCTTGAGCCGAGCCGCATGGCTGCTGCATCTGGCCCGGACGCGAAGAGGGCCAAGACGAAGCTACATTCGGCGACGGCTGATGACTCTGCTTCTGAATTGTTGCATGATAAGGTACTGTGATTCTTTGAATCAGTTATTATTTATCTTCTTTTTTCTGGAATGAACTATATTTTGTACAGTGAAGTATGATGATTTAGGAATAGATTTTTGTCAAATTGTGAGACCGCAATTGAGGTTTTGTCTCTGTAATTACTGAAGGTTCTGGTGGAGAACACAAAGAAGGAGCTCTCAAGGATTCAGGCTGAGCTCTCGTCCACAAATCGTAACTTGAACTTCTCGTAAGTAGTGTGTAAATGGCTTTGTTCTCACCAAACGCAACATTTTCGATCATGTTCACCTGTTTTAAGTGTTCTAAGATTGTACCTGGGCTTGTAGGGACCAGCAGATCGAGACCATCTCAACAAAGCTTCCGGTGGACAAGTCTGACCTCAAGCCCTTCTTCCCTAAGTATGTACAACACTTGGACTTACACTTGTCCATCCAGCACATGATTTCCCCCATTTCTAACACGATGGTATTTGTTTGCAGGGCATGGTGCGATCAGCACGGGGAAGGCGTCATCACCGCTGCAAAGAAAGAGTTCAAGGAACACGTCGATGAGATGGAGAAGCAGAGGGACCAGAGGGACATCGACACTGATGACGGTTGGGCTACATTTGAGGACATCGATCTTGATGACAACTTCAACCCCAGGGCTTTCTCCCAGCATCAGTCAGCCCCAGTCAACCTCACCAGCAGTTTCACCAACCCATTCTATGACCAGAAGAATCCGTTTTTGAACTCAAACTTCAACTGATGAAATAATTAACATGCGAACGGTTGTTCAACCCACCAGGATGTATCATTTTGTTTATATTTAATCATTGATATTGCAATTGGGTTCAAGTGTTATTGGACCAGGGTTGTGGTTTATGGTGTAAGAAATGGTATTCAATGGTTTCAAGTGTCATTTTTCCTTGATTAATTAATTATTTACTCGAGTCGTTAAATCCCAGTGCTAGAGGTGTGGATCACTGCACTTTTTATATACAACAGGAAATGTACTGCACTTTTTAATACCTGAAATGCCAGTTCTAACAGGTAAGAAATGTAGGTAGTAAGTACATAATAAGATGACATGTCGCTAATTAGTTGAGATAACGCCTGCAGTATCTTGATCTACAAAAGCAAGGGATCCTCTGGCCTTCATCTTCCCGGTTGAAGTGATAATCGTAAGTTATTTCCTCCCCTGGATTGATATGGCGTTCCGCAAAGAACACTACCTGGACATAGCAATAATAGTCAAATTTTAGTTCCTTGGTACTTGCAGGAAGTTCAGCAGCGTGTTGATTTCCTAGTCAAGATATATTCTTGACAAATTTCATTCTGTTTTAATAATCTCCATGGTATGCTTGCTCTAATAATTTCAGTGATGCTGACAGAGAGTAGCTAGTGCTATCCCCAGTATGTGCTCTTTTTGTTACGGAACTGCTGCATAGCATGATTAGCTTTCTAATAAAGCCAATACATTGCATTTGTTCCAAAATTTTAAGTATATATATATTATTATTTTTTTACAAAAAAGGACATAGCAAAAGGGAGTACCTTCTTTTCATTCCGGACCGAGATTATTTTCGCAACACAGTTTGGCTGATCCAACAAAGATGGAAAGAGATGGATGAACATATTAAATAATAGAAATAAACTGAATTCAATCCCCATAATAATCTCAAATGTTTCTCATGTTCTAAAAATGGGGCCTAAACACATAGCCAAGCATAAAATATTACCTCGCATGAATGGTTGACGAATCTTGCAATCCCACCCTTGCGGGTGGCATCAATAATATGCTCTTTGTCGATTTTGAAGAAATAACAGGCACTCTTGTATTGTTGTCGTTTCCCAGATTGGTATTCGATCTCTCTTTTGTCAGCAATCCGTTGTCCAACAATTTCACCCACATACTCGACAACCTGAGATATTTTCATACAGAACTTCAGAATGACCTTATTTGCTACATTCCTATATTATACACAAAAATTTTAAAGAACTAATGATTACCATAGAGCCACGTTGAATAAACACTGATGTATAGAGACCAAGTCCATGTATGCCAGATTTATAAACTACCAAATGCTTCCATCCGTTTAACTGCTTGTAATGAGTATATTCCATCTGGAATGAAAAACAAGGACATGACAGAACACTTAGTGGTTTGTCACTATAGCAATTTTGAATATGCTAAACCGCACAATAATGGCGATTACACAGAAGGTACCTGTCCTCTTGCACATGACTTAGATCCATTTATATGTAACCAAGCATTTATCTGTTCTTGGGAAACATTAAACTCACCACAATATGCTTCATGTGCCTTGTGGTTAACGCTTTCTCCCTTTCGACCTTTAAACCCCTAAAGTACACAAAAACTATGAAGTTATTTGTTTCATGTTGAGGCAATAGAAAGGTTCAAAAAAGTACTACCTCTGTACGTGCACATGTCCAGTCATTGCTTGTCAAGCAGACCTTAGGATTGACATGCTGAGATAAATCAATAGCATGATCCAGACATCTCCCGTAAAAGCCAACATTTTCATTGTGCTCGCCTTCAGGCTCACTTTGCAACAAACCCTGTTTACATATCACAAGCAAATATGAATATGGAAATTATAAGTTCAACCAATATAATATGGAATGCAACAATTTAGATAATTTTTTTTCCTTTTCTTCTCTTGGCAATCATAAAATTCAAGATCTGTTACTATTGGAATGCAAGACATGACTTATATCATACTAACAGAATCAAGATACCTACGCCGTCTTCAAATTGTTGTCGTCAGGACAACTCTAGTTCAGTTTCAAGTTTCAACTAAAGATCTTCCCCTACCAAATAGATTTCAAACAAAGAGAGAGTAAAAGATTAGAAGGGCGGCCTTGGTGCAGCGGTAGAGCCTACCGCCTATGACCAGAAGGTCCAGGGTTCGAGCCCCAGCCTCTGCACATTTCACAGTGTGCGGGTAAAGCTGTTTGCTGACACCCTTCCCCAGACCCCCCACACCCGCACAGTGCGGGAGCCTACGGCACTGGGTACGCCCTTTAGAGAGTAAAAGATTACCCCTTTTTCCTTAAAGTACTACTCCCTCCATCCCAAAATAACTGTAGTCAAACATTCTTAACTTTGACTACATTAATAGGAAATATTAGTAATATTTATATCTCAAAATAAGTTTATAATGAAAATAAATTCAACAATCTATCTAATAATACTAATTGTGTGCTATAAAGTGTAATATTCTTTAATATATATTTGGTCAAAGTTGAAACTGTTTGGGAGGAGTACAAGTTACATCAAATTGTGGAATGCTTTGTATCATATCTGATCTATGTAATCTGCAAAAATAAGTTGCAGATTATTTTATACGGGCATGTAGTAAGTAAAAGCATTGAGTACAAAAAGGGTTGCCCCTAGCACAAAACTTCTTATATATGTGCAAATATGATACCCTCTGATGCCCACACCAAGGATGAAAGAACACTGGACAATTTAAATCCCGGCACTTGATAAATGAGCCCCCAGTCCTCCTACACAGGGAGCAAGCCTGATAATAAAAACAGAACTTCAACAATCAAGGCCAACACAAATTTCATTTAAGATTATAAAATCTAGAACTGTAAGGACTATTGGATAACTTCATAGCTATATATATATATGAGGATATCTATGGCCAAGCAGCACATTTTTTTTCTCGAATGAGCCGGAGAGCTGTGCATCTTTATATTAAGAAGAAGAGAAGGTCCAAAATAGACCGAATACATGGCCAAGCACCACATGGCACTGGATATGCTTTACCCTTTCAAGAGTATAAAGATGAATCCAATAAATACTAGACGTATATACATGTACAGAACTCACAGTATTTCTCTTCGCAGGTGAGGCACCCGATACATCGAAAGCACTCATTGTGGTGGCATTTGGGCATTTTGTGCCAGGTGTCCACAGTCCACAGACCACGTGAACCCACTGTAGTTTACGTCGTCCAATCAAGCAGAAATCGTGACTACCGGAGGTCCAGGAATCACTGGTAATGTTCTCCGTACTGATAGTATTGTCCTCATCTGCTTTATCTGTTGGATTTCGTAGACCTAAACAAACTTCCAATCTTGTAGATTCGAAAGCATAAAATGAATTATGCTCGACAACTTTCGTATGTAAATACTTACTTGTACACTCACTGCTCGTAGTTTCAAATGAATCAGCATATCTTTTTGCTCTTTTTGATATCGTCAAACCTTTCAGAATGTTCTTGTGTTTCAGTGCCCTTGTCATAGCTCCACCTCCATCACCACACAACACACAAACCTAAAAGAAAAGAAGGGAAAAGTAGTTAATGCAGTTTTTTTGCAGCAGAAATAGCCAACCTCTCTTCGATATTAGAAGTAAGCTAGGTCCTGTTATGAGCAAACATCTTTCCTTTAGTGCAGTGACATATCAGCAGCATGCAACAAACACACACAAAAAAAGGGGGGTGGGAGAGAGAGAGGATAAACCAACCTAGGAGAAACTAGGTAGCTTTCCAATAACAGGCACCTGAATTTGCGTCGAAGCAGACTCTGAGTTAGGTGATCCAGGCTCTCAATCAACTGAGCTAGGCTCATAGGCTCGGTTCCTATGTACCAGTAGGGCATATTAACAGATTCTCACTTAAGATGGTTAGATCCAGAGCACAGACCAGTTAGCATACCCTTAAACCCAACTAAAGCTGGTATAATTAGGAAGAATTTTGATAGTGCTGTAGCAAATAAGATGCACTTCCCTTATATGTTATTAAAAAATTAATAAAGTATTAGTATCCATGTTTTAAACAGGTCCTTTTCACATCAACTCTGAAATTTAAGAAAACTGTAGTCTTACCGAATACATTATAAAGGAACTTGTTACTTTTTTATGTGATTATCACAGTTAGACATTCATGTTACTACTGGTGAAACCGGTAGATTATAAAGGAACTTGCCACTTTTGAAACCAAAAATATATATCTACATTCATGTTACACTGGTGAAATATTGAACAAATCCTTTCTGTTTTTCCTAGATATATCAGTCCATAATTTCTAGTATCATCCAAAACTAATTTATGACGATAAGATGAACTGGCTAAGTCACTCTTGAGCTTGCAATAACGATATACTATGCGGATTAAACGCAAGGACACATGATCTATTGCTCATACTGAAATAGATAATCTTTAGAAGTTTAATTTTCTTACTGTGTTTTGTGTATTAGCCTTGCAGGGCCTACAGAACCATTGTCCTCTTGGAATTTTTAGAACACCATAGCAACCTTGGTGCACCTGTACAAAATACAGGACTCTGTCAATATGCAGTAGCACTAAGCACAGGCAAGAAGCAGCAGTATGACAAACTTTGATATAGCACTTGCTGCACTCTATCAATTGATTGCAAGGCTCCAGGTTTAAGATCCCGCAAACACAACATGAGGCATCTGAGCTAAGCCTTCCACTATATCTGTCCATGATATTGCAGAACTTCGTCAGATCAGATAGTAAAGTAAAATAAGTTCAGATAAACATAGTGTATCTCGAAAAATGGTTTCCATAGAATATGCCCCAAAAGTATCAATTTTCCGCAAGTATAAATCTGTAAGACACATATACTCAAACAAAGACCTTGTAGCATTCACACAGGCTTGCACTGAATTATCTTCATCACTGCCAAACTCGCATGCTGGTCTGTTTGAAAAATTCTCAAGCCTCTTGATGCTGTTATGGGATACACCTCCTCTTCTATTCTTAATTCCTGCATATGGTTGGAACATTATGTTACTAAAACAAGGTTTGTTTAGCACTTTCTTATATGTCAATTTAGTAGTTCAAGCTAATGCAGTTTTCTTGTACAGAAGAAAGTTGCTCAGATTACTAATTGTTAATAAGTAACATGGGTATATTGCCACTGAAAGAAAAAAAGGAGCAGCATTTATGTGGCACACTGGCACTTGATTCAGGAGAAAAGAATACCTTTGTCCCTATGTCAAATCATATTTGCAAGATGACTCTAAATTTTGTAAAAGTAGTAAAACATGCTAACTCTAAATTTTGTAAAAGTAGTAAAACATGCTAACTACAGGGTATATAGGGAAATACTTTTGATATTATGCAACATAATCAATTTCAGTACAGACACTTATTATGGAAATATCTGCCTTATAATTACCTCTTGATGCCCTCAGTGGACGCTTCTTTAGGATAGGAGGCTCATCTTCTCCAATAGCTGAAATGAGAGGCATATTTCATATTTCAAATTTCTAAGAGATACCACTGCAAACGACATGTCGATACAAATTCAAGTGAAAGCTTTAGAAATGTACCGTCACATGAATTTCTGCAGTTACCCTCATTATTTGGTCTTGAATCATTAGGTGAATACTTGCTTTTTTGGGGAACCTGCATTTCATCTTCAGCTTGTGTGCTACAATTTTCAGTACCAACAGAAGACTTGTGTATTGAACAATCTGAGCTATCTACAGAACAGCCTGAGCTATTTTCCTTGGATGATTGCATACTTTCTGCCTTATATATGGCTTTAACAGCACGGCATCTCTTAGCCTTTTTAAGAATCAGATTCAGTGGAACGATCTTGGGAGATTTTCTATTGTCATTAGCTATCCCTGTAGCAATTAAAGTAGAATCCATACCAGCACTCCCACTGCAAGCATCTTCACTTTTAGGTTCATTTATAATGCAGTTCAGAGATACATATTTAGGCAGCTTGCGGGCAAACAGTCGACTCCCTTCATGTTGCTCTGTCATATCTTGAGTGATCACATCCTCTGCTTGCTTTTTTCTGCCAGGGGTAGTTATTCCTCCAAGATAGTTAATCTTGTCATCTTGTTGCTCATCATAATCTTTGGAAATCTTTTTCTGGCTGTGAAGCCGTTTTACAGGCCTATTCTGATGCTTGGAAGCATATTTTCGCTTGGTTCTAAACACCCTGCTTGAAAATGATGTACCCTCTTTTTGTGGTTGAGAACCCGCATTTTGGGACGACTGGGAACTACTAGTCCTAGTACAATCATCTGAATCTGAAGGTTTCACAGAACACCTCCATGTTCTCATTTTTTTTGAACGTCCAAAACAATGTTCCTCGCTGTCATTATCCACCAGTCTATTTCCTTCAGAAATCTGATTGTATTTGCGCTTCACTCTTGATGGACCCAAGTGAGATCCAGGGATCCTTTTTAGGCCGTTTAGGGCCTTTTCACATTCAGTACTGGTAGGCTCATAGCTGGAAATAGAGCATTCCTGAATTCTTGATATTTCATCACACAGATTTTTACTTTTGTTATGCTTAGTATTACAGGAGGATATGTTCTTAAATTCGGGTGATACAGGAAACTTTGTCACCACAGCACTTGATGACCCAGAAGAGAAACCAACTTTGGGTTGCCCTTTTGATATTACAGCATCTTGATAAGCACCTTTTTTCTCTGTTACAGCTTTGGACTGACTGTCACTGGCCACTGATGCTTCAGATGCATTCTTCAGTCTCTCCATTATAGCAACAGAAGGCTGGTTTGTTGCTTCATTGGAATCATCTTTCAAAACTGACGCTTGAGAGATGCTTCCTTCAGCAATTTTATTGCTTAAACATTGACTTACTGATTTTCCGTTCTCTCCTGATGTGCTGCATCTAGTAGGCATTTGCAGCTGGTGTTCACATTCTGGTATAGTATGATCAATTCTGACATCACACTGCTTTGTAACACCAAAACTGGACAAACATTTTGGGACTGCAGAGTAGCAGCAGCTTCCATGGCAACAACAGTCTCGTTCTTTCATACGAAGGTCAAACGTAGTGTTTTTTGGCAAGTTGTCAACAGCATGTCCCCTATAACTGCATGAAATAGAAGATTGTCAATAGAAGCACGATTGAAGGCGTATAAAAGCATAAAATTATGGTCTTCTGTTCACAATTAATAATTTCAACTATCAGCTAAAGAGGTAAATGAAAAAGGAAGTACTCCCAAGACAATGTAGATGGAAAAAGTATGCTGGATCCTAACTAATAGGATGGGTATAATCAAGCTCCTGAACTACGAATCTGTTTCAAGTAAATTAATTTAAAAAGTGGAAGCTTCTGGAATCAATAGATGGAATTAAGGCCAGAATTCCATGGAATGGTCATGGTCATTACAGTGCATTGCGATAATATTGTCAGCACTCAGCAGAGGAACGCAAAAAGATAACTGAATTGGGAGGCTATGAAGTAGACCATGATGGAACTTAAATTTTGGCAAGAGTCTACATTATCAAATATATGAAAAAAATAATGCAATGTCAAGTTAGCAACAACAAGATGGAATAGAGATGAAGAGAACAAAATGATTAATTAGCCTATTTACCTTCTATTGTGAAAGCCATCAACTGGACACACATAAGAAGAAGATTGCAAGATGCATTTTCCAGAACATAATGATTGTCGTTGTGTAAATGTGCCGCATGTACAACTTCCATCTAGCCCTGAGATAAAAGAAAGTGTTGCAATGAATTGAGGCAATGCAACATTCAACGAAATTACAAGGCTTGTCCATCATAAACACAACCTGTTATATGTAGAAACCAACCTTTATGTCTATGATTACTAGCTATTGAACCATCATCACCAGAAAACTGAGTTCTGCACAAGTGACCAGGTCTAAAACCAAGCTTCGAAACATCTTCCTGAATTTTGCAACAGCAGCCACAAAGCGATTTTCCCATGTTTGAATGATCATTTTGGCAAAAGCTGGGTAACAACTTCCTAGAAGAACAACAACATTTCCCGTTCTTGTAGCCTACTTTGCCAAAAGCTCTCAAACTTCTATGTGTGCACGAGTCATCGATACACTCAAAGGTTTCCCGGGTCTTGGCCTGCACAAAATCCTTGGGTTATAGAAACGCAACAAAGAAGAGCAAGGGCTTGATGATTGTACGATGGAAGCTTCCACTATGAACAAGTAAAATATCAACCCACCATAATATCACAGAAACAGGGAACCCCAATCTCAGCATGTTGCATCTGATGGGAATTATCGCCTACATGAGTGCAACTCTTGCAGCTTGTGGGACATGAAACTTCACGAATTTTGGACATTTTGGGCATTCCAGTGTTAGGTTGACTGGGAACAAAGGGTAATCGGCAATCACCATAGATCAAAGGTTCCTGGCTACTAGTATTTGGTGATTTTTTATGATTATATCCACTGGAAGCCGCTGAAAGTGAAATGCTCTCTGGTCTTCCTTTTGTAAGGATAACTGATGGTGACAACTTTGAATGAGTATCATTACATTTTGTCCCAGTCAGTCTACTTGCAATTTTGGGATGATCAGAACTGCATGCACCATCCAAGGCCTTCGGAATACAATGCTCATTACTGTTGAGAATATCGTCGATGGGTTCAGGTGCACTATTCCTCTCAAGATGTGAAAGAAATAATGATATAAATGAATTATTCGTTGTACCATCTGTAAGCAGATCACCTTCAGAATGTTTTGTGCCATAAGCATCTTCATGCGATTGCTCCTTATTTCTGTTAACAAATGGTAGTTCACTGTGCTTTGCTATACTTCTGTTAACCTTGGTTGTTTGCTTTGGACAAGGATCTGCAGCAAACGATCATGGTGTTAAGGGAAAGGGAGATATGCTTCCAAAGGATGTGCGCATGTAATCATGATAAAGTCAGATGTTTCTACTATGTATGCTCAATCATAACAAAAAAAATCGCATTTAAATATGAATATGTAACAGGTAACAGCTTCTTGTGACTTGCGCATGGCTAAGCATACACACAATTACAAATGCCCAGTCCATAATTATCAATCAAGGCACAGTGTTTTGCCTTTGAATGTGATGCAAAAGAAAATAACGAAAGCAAAAACAATACAATGGTATTATGATAGTTAGATATAACTAACCATAACAAAGGGGTACCACTCACTTTTTCCTAATGGCGGCGCCCGTGACTGAGGTTTCTGAAATTCAATTATTGTTGACTGCACCGATGGAAATAAGGTGCTCATAGATGGATGATAAGAAGCCTGCCCAAGCTTTAATTCAGTGTTCGAAGCATTGTTAAAACTGTCCTTGAATATTTTGTGAGGGACATCGGACCTGCAGGCCCTACTATCATGGTTTAGCACTCCTGTAGAACTTGGCCCATGATTACGTAAAGAGACATCAATGTTTTTCCCTAAAAAGATTCCATAATTATGAGCCTGTTGATTTCCATTGCAATGACTTCCCATGCTTCCTTTGAAATTTAAACTTCCACTTGGCATGACATGCGGGCTTAAGTCCAATGCATTAGCCTTATGGTTTTTATCAAGGCCCAAATTTACTACCATGGAACTCTGCAGTAAAGTAGACTTATTTGCAAAAGCTTCATGCATATCAATACCCTTTCTGTAATTTATTTCATGAGGCCCTTTCCCTGTCTTCTCAACATTGGTACATCCTCGACCCTCAATGTAGAGATCATTGGAACAAACTTGTTTGTTCAAAGGTCCAGTGATATTTCCATATCCACCTAATAGCCCCATTTGTCCTATAATGTTGTTTCTTGAGGGAAGACTTTTCAATCTGTATTCTTCGGGATAATTTTTCACACATGCCCATTCTGGCCAATCCCATCTAGTGTCAGCAAAAGATCCACCAACCTAGATGCATACAGAAGGGGTAAAATGTGATATCTTCATATACATCTGAAGAAGAGTTCTTTTAACTTTCATATGACTGGGACATGCTGCAAGGGTATGTTGAAGAAAAATGCATTTCCTTATGTCTTTCTTTATTCAAGAAATGTCTGAAAGAGATCGAGCCAAAACATATTTTTGGTACAACTAAGAAATAAAATTGGACTTGTAGTAAGGTTTTTCAAACATATAAAGAATTGCAAGTAAATTTGTGTACATGAAGGTCAATAGTTTTAGTAATGTGTGACTAACTCACCCCTGTCCAGAATTTGAACCATTGGGCGATACTCATGCCATTCTCCACTCGGACAATTTCACCAGCTTTTTCTGCAGCACCTCCTGCATGCTGTAAGAAAAATACACATTTACATAACAAGATTTTTAGACGTGATAAAGTACATAAATTTTCTTTCAAGCAATTAAGTGCATAACTTTTATCCATGGAACAGAACTTTGTAAGAATGCAGAGTGCTGGTAGATTCGTGATCCACAAGAGTCAGATTCAGTCCATTAGTACCTCGCAGAACTTAGCTATAGACATTTTAAGCCGATGACATGAGCAAATGACTCCAAAAAGCCCAGCTCCACCCATAAAAAACTCTCCACCTATTAAAATTCCACAAGCATGTCAGAAGAATTTTCAAACAGCATATATTGCGTGAGCATAATTGTTTTGGGAAATAGAATCAGGAGATTGTTAAAGCTACCCAAGTAATAGTCAAATTGATCTTTAAACACTTTCACATGAACATTCTGCGGATAAAACAGTAATAAATGCTTTGGTCGCACATGGCTTGTGATGCATAGTTCAACACGAGGAGCAACAGAATGGGAAAAACTCACACCAACTCTATTACCAGTTCAGTAACTATTTTCACAGTGGTCAAATCAAGTTATGACAATGTTGCAGGTTGAACTCACCAATATTCAGACAGGAGACGCGGATACTATCACCAGCAGGTGGTGCAGGGAGATGATGAGGAGTTGATTTGAATGGCAACATCTGAATTGTTTGCGCACTTGAGTCCTGGAACTGTATGCTGGGGCGTGTTATTCCTGCAAGTTGCAATTGCCACGAGTCAATAATGAGAGTACAGGCAATCAATGATTGTGCACACTAGTTTCCAGGCTTGCTGGAACCGTACCTTGGTTAGCTGAACCTTCGCCGGTGAAAGTACCCATTCCATTGGCATTTCTATTTAGAAACTGCGTTCCGGAGGATGACTGCTCATAACTACTGATAGCTGAAAGCCCATGTCTCGGGTACTTGGACAGAGATGTGCCGCCGGGTGGAGAAGCGCGAGTAGCTTGTGTGAGGTCAACCATAGCAACATTGCTCGCAGTCAGCTTATCGAACATGGCCTTGAGGTCCAGCGTGGCCCCGAAGGTGGAATAGCTCCCCGGAACTGGAGCGAGCGAGCCGTTGCTCGGCCCCGCTCCCGCAGGCTGCTGACTGGCCTGCGCCGCCGGATTCACCAATGGCTGCTCCGGCACTGCGGCAGCGGTCTGCAACGACGCCAGGGGACGGAGCAGGTGGCGCAGCGCGGCGCTGTCCATCTGTGCACGCAAGGAAGACGCCACGTGAGCATAGCAGCATCTCGAACACTAACAGTGAATGGGTGAAAACAACACGCAACACCGCGCAGCAGCATTTCGACCCCAAATCGAGTGCGCATCGCTCGAGCGACCGCCAAACAGCGGTCCTAATCGCGGGGCGGGCGAGGTTTGGTTGGTTCGCGGAGGGTGGAGAGGGAAGCCTCCCTAAACCCTCCACATTCCGCGCCCCGCGACGATCGACACCCGAAAATTCCCCACGGAGAGGCGCGAGGGGACGGGGGTGCGCGTACCTGCTGGCTCAGCGGCGGTGGCGCGGGCGGGGTCGATGCCGGGGCTGGCGGCGACCGCGGCGGCCACGACGCGCCGTCCATCGCGCGGCGGGGACGAGCAGTTCCAGTCGGGTGGTTGGTTTACTGCGAGCGGCAACCGCAGCGAGAGCGCGGCGCGGTGAAAAGTGATTTCGTTGGCGAGCGGAGGGGAACGCCCGGCTGCAGCTGCTGATGAGGACGTGGTTGCGGGGACGTGTGCGCGTGGCGTTATGTGGGGGACACTGGACCCAGCGCCGCAGTGGTGCACTGCAGCAGCGTGATGAGGTGGTGGGGACTCGCTTTTGATGGTCGCGTCGAGTCAGATCGAACTGACGCTGAGACGATGCGGTTCTGGCAGGGTTCGGTCTCCCTGGACCCCGTCCATTGGCCGTGCTCCGCGAATCACCCGTGCTCGGCCGTGTAGCTGTTGCGCGCCGCCCGAGGTGACGTGATGTAAAGCTGGCGACCACTGTTGTTATTGTTTCCTGTAATCGTACTGTTTGCTACTCTCCGTATAAGATATAAGGGATTTGTTGACTTTTTCCTCCTCATTTCATCATTTATTTTATTCAAAATATTTATACAATTGCAAAAATAAAGAAGATGTACTTAAAACATACTACTCCTTTATTAAATTGTTGTCGTCGTTGACTTTTTTTGTTAAGTTTGATCATTTGTCTTATTCAAATAAAGTTTAATAAATGTCATATATTTTGTTGGAATATGTTTTATCAAGAAACTTGAAATGTAGCATATTACTTTTTGTATTTGAAGATTTTTTTGAATAAGACGAATGGTCAAACGTCACGAAAAAAGTCAATGACGACAACAATTTAGTAAATGAGGGAGTATCTAGAAATAAAATAAAGACATTTTTTAATTATTTTTTAAATAAAACGAGTAATCAAACATGATATCTGAAAGTCAACAAATACTTGTATTTCTAGATGGAGGTAATGTTTTGTATCGAGAACTATTTGATGGATCTTTTTGTAGAAAAAAAAGACATTCGGAAGACGGAAGCAAGTGGCTTTGTACACTAATCCCTTTAATAAAATTTTGCCTGCCAAAATATACTAGTATCATAGTATTACTGTATTGTTGTCAAATATTTTCACAGTTTCACTCCATAAACATTTTATTACTGTAGTATCGTTGACATTGGCTCACGAAGACCCCGGTGCAGCGATAATTTTCATAGCAAAGTTCACGATATGGGGTCTAGTAACATTCAACGTACAACCATGCAAGCCAAGCTTGCTAAAGGCAAACGCTTCCTACTCCACTCGACACTGACTGATTAACCCGAAGCGACAGTAGACTATCCTCATCCACTCACTTCTGCACCTTTGTTGTGTAGTACAGTATGTTTTTCAATGAGTCATCAGATGATTAACCTATGTGGGCTCGATATTGTGCGTGAATGATTGATGTGGTTGCTGGATTGAGAGTCCATGCCCAGGTGACACCTTCGTATTTTTTTAGTGCTGGCCATCTGGGCCGGGCTTCGTGGGCCCCCGTAAGCCCGCAAAAAGCACGGTCCAGACACGGCACGAACCGAAATAAATTCATGCCGGGCCGGCCCGGCACGAGGCCTCGTGTCGTGCTTGGGCCGAGACGTCGGCCCGACAAGCGGCACGGCGGCCCGTTTATTAGATGGCCCGAGTAATAGTTTATTCGATAATAAAAAGATTTAGAAATGTTATGTATAACACGTAGTAAACCTGGTGTGGTGGTAAGGCTCCACATTTGTAGACCTGAGGTTTCAGGTTCGAAAACCTGTCTCATGCATGTTTTCCTCACATTTTTGTCACACTCGCATTATTGGGTTGAGGTGGCTTTGTGGGCCGTCGTGCTTCACGGGTCAGCCCGACACGACTGTATCAATTCGTGTTGTGCCGTGGGCCGTGACCTAGGCACGTGGGCTAGCACGGCACGGTCCGGAATGAATTACGTGCCGTGCCGGCCCGAAACTAAACGGGCGTGCTTCACCGGGTCCGGGTCGTGGCATGCCGGCGGCCCATTTAGACAGATATAGGGTTGACTATAGGAGATACAAAGCCCACGGTCGGGCCATACATGGTGGGCGGCTTCAGAGGTAGCATTGCTTCTAGCTAAGTTAGTGCGTCGATATTTAACAATTTAGTGCGTCGATATTTAACAATCTACCTTCATGGGCAAAGTTCACGACAAGGAAATCCTTTAACCTCGTTCTGATCTCTTTAACAATGTGGCCATATACTCTCCGATTTGGCTCTTGTAGGCTCTTACTTACACTCGCATTATCCGTCACTAACTCAAAGTGTCGCAAATAACAATAGAAGATCACTTGCTAGGGCTACTCCTTCTCTATATGCCACCGTGTCAACGATCCTATGGATCTAATATGGCAATGTATCCTATGAGAATCAAGTTGGTGTGAGAACTATGGAGAACTTCAATCTAGGCCACATGATCTTGATACGAGTGGGCACATGAATTCAGGTTGGACGGGGATTTACAAAATCATCGTGAACTTAATCATACTTTTGCAAATTCTCCATCCCACTTCTCTTTATATGTCCCCCTTTGATCAAGATCATGTGGTCTAGATTGGAGTTCTCATAATTCTCACACGAACCCGATTCTCATATGATACGTTGACATCTAATATACCCTTCATGACCAAAGCAGACACACTCATAAAGTTATGAGATACAAGTTCCCAGCAATGGTTGCACCTAAAGCGTGTCTCAGGTTCTTCAACAATGCGGTATCTACGTTAATTTTCATCAAGCCCTGTGGTGGAGGAAGCCAACGCAACGGTCTAACACCCGTGTGAGTATTGTTACCTACGATGTATCATGCGACTACACAAGAGGGCCTGATGAAGCGATGATAAACGGGAAACATTGCTATTGGCCTACCAAAGGTTTTTTACTTGTTTTGGAGATAAGAGCATGCCAAGATTTTGTTTAATTTAAATGATATCTATATACTATTGTTTTCTTTTATATTTTATTTAATTCTTAAGTCTAAGGTAAACTAACATGTAATTAGAGACATAAAAGTATCATATGATAAGTTGTCGGTAGCTAATATTAGGGTCGGCCAATAAGACGAATTAATGGGTCAAAATCACTAATTATGAAATAGTCACCATCCGAAGCTTAAAAGGCGCCCACGTGTCACCCGACCCTAATACCTCAAGGGTAGACGCTTGACCAACTCCGGAACAAGTCCACGCCTTGCTCGGCCCTCTCGAGCCCGACCCACCGATGGGGTCGGATATTATAAAAAAGACATTGCCCCGTCTGACCCATCACCCATCGATAGGAGGTTGGGCAAAATCAACTAATGTTTGTCTTGCCCGACCCTATGTGTCCATGGTCAGGCAGACAGTTGAGAGGATAAGACCTCCAACTCATCACGATTATGGCCAATTAATGCCCACGACGGATGCAACGGCGCTCGTACGACGCATTACGCTGCCAACTCCTGTCAGGTCTGTCCACAAGGACAACCCAAATGATCGGCTGCAACTGCCCGAGCGTGACAGGAGTGGTTACACGTACGGAACGCTCTGAAAGCTAACCCAGCGTCATCTACAAGAGCGATCAAAATTCACTATCAACGAAGACCGGCGACCCCGACCATGACTTCATATTTTCTCTTCTCCTTTGTCCATCCATGTACATGACCCTTCCCCTTGATGTATAAAGGGGCAGGCCTCGATCACCTCACCGCTTTTCACACTCACACCAACATGCACCGGAGACTCTCTCTCTCTCTCTCTCTCTCTCTCTCCCTCTCTCCCTCTCTCTCTCTCTCTCTCGTAGCCCCCTCTATATCCACGCAAGTAATACGCGCAACCCTCCTTAGACATAGGGTATCCGGTTCGAACTAATATAAATACTTGTATCCTCTTGCGGACCATGAGACCCTAAACACATAAATACATGATTAATCACCAGTCGGTATAAAAATATCGGCAAGGAGCTACATGTAAACTATATATATAGGAGAGCTCATTACGCAAACTCAAAAAAACTAAAAAATCCGTAAACAAGTGCTAAAAGTTAAAATTTTAATGTAATTTTGAATTCTTCAAGCAAAACAAGTAGCCAATGAACAGATCTAGCTATAAGATGTAAGAATTGGAAGTGGAGATGCAATTCCTCTTAAAAGGACTCTTGAATGTTGCTCTTTTATTACATAACAAAAAGTGAGAGGAGAAATCATAAATACTCCTCTATTCCTTTAGTCATGTCGTTAAGACATGCTTAGCTAGTTCATATTTAGGTCATTTTCTTTGTCTGAAACGACATGAGTAAAGGAAAGGAGGAGTATTTGTTAACAAAATAATAGGTAAATAACTTGACATGGTTTCCATGGTGGCCATATAATTTGCAAGTTTCTAGAGTGATCTTTTATAGGTTCAAAATTAGTTTCTTTTTCGTGCCAACTAGATCCTCATAATCTCTCTCTCAGTGGCAGGTCTATGAGGTGGGCCGGGTGGGCGTAGGCCAGACCAAACGAATCAAAGGTATAAGTAGTTTCAATTCTTGTCTCATTTTAACCATTGTAAACTTGCATTGAACTATTTGTTTTTCCTATGTTTTGAATACATTTTATTGACATTATGAATTTCTATTGTGATATGCCATGTTAAATTTCTTGTGCTGTGGGGAAAAAAATTTTCGACCCACTATGAGTTTCAAGTCTGGACCCACCACTGCTCTCTCTTGATGTTTATATGTTGTATAAGGCAAATATCATGTCAAGGATTCCCTCTCTAGCTTTTGAGCTTAGATATGTCAAGTTTTCAACCGTTATGGTACAAGGATGAAATTGTGAGGTCTCCAGTTTGAGAAACTACATGATCGATTTTGTGTTGTGCGTTGTGCTCGTGATTATGCCTAGTTTTGCCGACAAATATTATTACACTCAAATCTCTTTATTATCTCACAAATGTTATTCTTCTTAAATGACGACACTCGTTGGGTTTACGCGTTCCCCTCAAAAATAAAAGGTATGTTTGCATTATATTTTTGAGTTTGGATTGAAGTATCATTTATTTCAATAAATCAGTTAGACCTTTTTCATATCGGAATAGTCAATTTTACCAGAAAATTACATAATTGGTAATAAAAAAACATATATTATCTTTTTAAGTAACAAAAGTACAATTTTTTTAGTAAAAAATATGTGTACCTTATGATATATTTCAGTTCGTTTGTACCGTACATCTGCGAAATACACTAGATACCAACATTGTGAAAACCCATACAAAGTCATTTTTTAGAACAAATTTGCAAAAAAAAGTAGAAAAAACTGCACAAATAACAAAAGAAAAGTCCATTTTACTCCTTGAAGAATCCACTTTGTGCAAATTACACCCCCAAACAAAATGTTGGCTCACTTTACTCCCTCAAACAATTCAAGTTGGTACAATTTACTCTCTTATATAATTTTTCTTTTTTTATTTCTCTTTGCACGAGTTGAGTTTAGTTCTCAAATTTTGTACAACCATAGTTCTCATTGAATCTTACATTAAAAAAGTAACGTACATTTTAAACATATTATTTTATAGTTTAATAGCATCAAATATCATCTTAATTATATAGTTCTAAAATTGTAAAAAATGTTCAAGAAAAACATAGAATATTTTCTTTTATGTAAAGAATGGTCCATCCATGATCATGCAAAATTGAGCTTAGTACAAAACAAAAAAGAGAAATTACATAAGGGAGTTAATTGAGTCAACTTAAATTGTTCGAGGGAGTAATGTGAGCCAATATTTTAGGTCTGTGTTTAGAATAGAGGAATTTCAAAGGAAACCAATTCCTCCATTTCGCTGAAGTCATGTCGTGTTTGGGATGGAGGAATGAAGCTTTCCTTTCCTCCACAAAATGGAGGAAACAAAACATCCACTCCTAGCTCATGGAAAAATTTCTTGCATGTGAAGTAGGGTTAATCTACCTTGCTAATTGCCTACTCCTTACGAGAGGTCACACTAGCTCGGTCTCTAGCTAACTTGTCGTTGTTGCTCCTCAAGCCTTGGAGTTAGAGCTCCGGAGGATGAGGGATGAATGGATAAGAGCAAGAAGGAGATAAGGTAGTAAGCTTGCTAGTAAATATAAAAAAGGAAAAATTATGATTATACCATTATTTTGTGAGCCGATTGCTTTTTTACCCCCAATCTGTTTTTGCGTTTTTACCATCACTTTTTCGAAACGAAGTTATGGTCTGTCATAAGTCACATTCCTCCTTGAGATGATAGAAATTAAATGATTAAAACAAAGAAAAAAAAGATTGAAAGTCGCATAGAGAGGGGGGTGAATAGGCGATAATCCCGAAAAACACTTAATTCGACGAATTAGTAGCACGAGTGTGAAAAGTCCGATAACAATATCCGATAGGTGTAGGATATTGTCCGAAGCAACAAAATCCGACACCTATAGGGGATAATGTCCGATGGCCTCTTGCGGAAAACAGATCGGCCGTCGAAATGGACAAATCCACGGGAGATAAACAAGGAGCAAGCAGCTGAAAACACTAGAAAGCTAAGGCAACAAGGGAACAAGCAAGCAAGCCTTCTACACAAGTTAATCTAGGAATTTAAGCAAGAACACCCAAATTGCAAGAAACGAAAGGGGAACAAAGAGGACACGCGATTTTTCACCGAAGTTCAGCTCCATCTAGGAGCCTACGTCTCCGTTGAGGAGTCCACCAAGGACCGGATTGCTCTCAATCCTAAACATCTCCAAACCGCTATAAAGGCCGGCTTGAAATCCACTAATCAATCTCCACGAAGGGAGGGGCAATACAAATGACCCGAGTCTCAACCACAAGCTTGGGAGCTCATCGGGTGACGCCTAACCGTCTAGGGGATGAATCCCCAAGAGTAACAAACACAACAAGCGTCGATGTCGAGGATGAACCAAATGCTTGAGGAATGGAGATGAAGCTCTTTCAATCCTTCTCAATCTCCTCACAAATCCGCCAAGGTTTGGAGTGGGGAATCAAAGGGAGTGAGAAGGAGTGCTTGGGTGAGTTTGGGAGTGTATTTCGAAGTGGGAGAGTTACCAACCGGCCAAAGGAGGAAGGGACCTCCTTTTATAGCCGGGGCAACGAAAAGAGCTGTTGGCTTGATCTACGTTGGACATTGTCCGACGGGGTCCGGACATTGTCCGATGGCGATGGCGAGGGCCTCCGTAGTCCGATGAAATAATCCGATGAATATCGGATTTTGTCCGATGGAGAGGTACCGGACATTGTCCGACGGGGTCCGGACACTATCCGATGGGAGTGTGCGAGCTTTGTGGTCCGACGGAAAAATCCGGTGAAGTTCAGATTTTGTCCGGTAGAGTCGCTTCGGACATTGTCCGATGGTAAGTCCGGACTTATGATTTTTCAGGGAATTGTCCGATGGGGTCCGGATTTTCTTCTACTGGATATTGTCCGGTGTTCTTTGGACATTGTCCGGTGGATCAACACTTAGTGAATTTTCCGGGTGTGCACGGTTACGTGATCCGATGGAAAAATCCGATGGGGTTAGGATATTGTCCGATAGCTCGAATATGAGTTAGTATTTTTGGATTTTGAGATGGAATTTGCATTTTGTTTCTTCGACACTTATTCTTGTGTGTCCCTCTTGATAGTACGGCGTTCCTATACCCAAGATCAAAAGAAAAAACTATTTTGTCTTCATCTTGAGCATTTCCTTTTCCTTTTTTCAAGATATTCATAAATGTTGGCTTTTCATTTGAACTTCCTTTTAAAACTTTCTCTCATATTCATCAAATGACATTAATCGTATACTTGCTCATTGGAAATATTAGTCCATTTTAAATTGTATTGACGTTAATCACTCAAAACCATAATTAGGGGCCTAGATGCACTTTCAAAGATAAAGTGATGAAACTACCCGACTTTCAGCCCACCACCGCGAGACCATGTGTTTCTTCTTCTTCCTCACGAGATCCCTCAACCCTTACCCTAGCAAGGACACAACGACAACTAGGCAAAGTGACGCGGGTAGGCAAGACGCACGCGACGCGCGGAGGCACCGGAGGTAGGCGCGGGCACAACCACAGCTACGGGCTTGCTCCGTAGTGGATATGCATGAGAATGCAAGGTGCGGCTGCGCGAGGACAGGGCACCAAGGGGCGGCACGACAGGTGACATGCTCCTCCGACGAGGAGCGGTGGTCGTGCGAGGACCGAAGATTATAGGGTGGTTAAAGGCTCCGACGGCCTCGGGGACGAGCGGCTTGCCCCTCCGGTTGGTCGATGCATGATGGGGGACTAGGCAACATGCTATTCCCGAATGTGGACTTATAATATCTCACATATATTGTTGTTCTATGTCAAGATATGTCTTGGACATGTTGAGAAATGCAGCTAAAATTCTGTCAAAATTTTGTCCAAATCTGTCCAAAATTACCAAATTTTGTCAAAATTTAAAATTTGAGATAATATATTAAAAAAGTTACATTTTCCCTTTAAAAATAGCAAAGGAAACTTCAAATTCTGTTACATTTACGTTAATGCTGAAAGTGATGGTAAAATCCTCAAAGGCAACTTGGTCTTTTCCCTCACAACTTAACACCTGTCAAAGAGCGAGTAATGGACTTATGGTACAATCTTTGCTCAATTCAAAAATGTGATGGTAAGAATGACAAAACAGATATTGGGGGTAAAATCACAATGCCACAACAAAGCGAGGTAAAAACACAATTGCCCCAATAAGAAAAAATAGTGTAGGCACTTAATTGTTGTGACTTTGTGAACTATAGTTTAATATTAGACATTTGAATGTTTAGCATTTGGCAAATAGTAAGAAAGAACAATTATGAAGTACAAATGGAGATTACTAATTGAATTTATATGCATTAAATAATAATAGCTTATAATAATATAAGGTTAGAAGTCTGAACTTTCGATAAATCAATAAATTGGGATAATTCAAAAACAAAGCAGGTTCTAGAAAATAGACTTGAATCAAAAGACTATGAACAACAATCCTAAACAGTTCTAGGTGATAGATATAAGCGGAAACAAACAAGCATGTAGATCGGACGAGATTAAGCCAAGAACTAGCAAGAATCCTAAAACATGTATGTAAAGCAAGAACAAGTAACTAAAAAGGGAGACAAGGATTTTTCACGAAAATTCGGAACCACAAAGTAACCTACGTCTCCATTGAGGGATCCACTAAGGATCGGGTCTCTTTCAACCTTAAATCTCTCCAAGTGCCACAAAGGTCAACTTGGTTTTCTATTAGCAATCTCCACAAAGGAGGGGCAATACAGACTTCCCGACTCTCAACCACAAGCTTTGGGAGATCCCGAGCAACACCTAGCCGTCTAGGGATGAATCCCCAAGAGTAACAAATGTGAAATCAAAGTCTTGAAAGTGCCTCAAATGCTCTTGAAAATGGAAATGATGCTCTCAATCTTTTAATCTTGCTCACTCGGATGCCCTAGCTCAAATCTTGGAGTGGAGTCCTTAGAGGAGTGAAGGAGATGAGTTTTTGCTCTTGTAAGATTGTTTTTCGTGGTGGAGAGGAGCTAGTGATTGTTAGGGGTGAGGGGTGTATAAATACCCAAGTCCCCAAAACTAACTGTTATGGTGCAAAAATGACTTTACCAGAACTTCCGACTTGAACCGGAACTTCCGATGGGTTGCCTCTGTCCGGGATACTTTTGGTTACTCGAAACATCCGGTTGGAACAAGAACTTTCGGTGGGTTATCTCTATTTGGGATGCTTTTGGCTTTGGAACTTCTGGTGGGTTGTCTCTGTATGATGCTTGTGTCTACTGGTACTTCCGGTTGGAGCAGGAACTTCCGGTAGGCAGTGTCGGTTTAGATTGTTTTTTGTATTATTTTGTAGAGACGTTTTGACACTTCCAATGCCATATCTCGCACCCCCTTGATACTGAGGAGGTCAACTGATCCGACCAAGTTGGAGCCGGCATGAGACTGGATGTCTCGTAGGGTTCTGGTGTTGGTCCACTGATGTCGTCGCCCCCACCTCCTCACTAGCCGCGCGTCGAGCTGGCCTGTCGTCGCCCCCTTCGCGCGAAGCTGCCTCGCCTCCACGACTGGCTCGAGCGTCCATATAAGATCGTCTTCGAGCTGGACCTTCGATCGGGATGACGAGGAGCCATAAGCTGAGGTCATTATGGTCATTTGGAAAGAACATGACACGTGGGCTAACGCTTTTGATGGTGTATGCAGACAAGTGGTACAAAAGGGCAGGTAAAATTGAACGGATGGTAATTTTTCAATGATACGTAAGAAGGGATTGGAAGATGTTTCAATAGTATTGAAGGAATTTTGATATAATTTGAACATTTCAATTATTCAGGGAGTAAAATGGACTATTCACCGAAAGAAAATGGCTATCCATAATCCCTCGCGCTCTCGTGTCCTGCCGTAACGACCCAAAAATATGGCGGCGGCGGCGGCGACGGCGAGGCGTGCCGCTGGTCTTCTTCCCCTCCTCCTGTCCTCGCCGGCCGGAGCCCGCCTACCCCGACGCCGCGTGCTATCCCTGATCCCTCGGCCTCGCTCCAACCGCCTCCTCTTGCTCCCGGGCAGGCCCTTGTCAACCACCCCCTTTTCGGTCTCCGCCTCATCGACCGTCTCCAATGGCGCGGCTGTGGGGACAACCCGTGAGCTGCAGTTGTACAACACGAAGTCTCGCACGAAGGAGAAATTCCGGCCGCGAGCGCCGAGCGGGGAGGTCGGCATGTACGTCTGCGGCGTCACGCCCTATGACGACAGCCACATCGGTCATGCCCGGGCCTACGTCGCCTTTGATGTCCTCTACAGGTTCCTCCTCTCCCCATTAGCGTGTCTGATCATGTGCAGTTCGTAAATTTGCTAGTTTGTTGAGTAAATGCACAATTGCTTCACTCAGTGGAGGTGTCATAACTATAGTGAAATGTTGCGCATTTCATGGCAGCCTAATAGCAGCTTTATTTACTGAGCGAACTGATATTTTGCATACAATTCTAAATATATAAACGACATACATTCATGTTATGGTGCATTTGTGTTTTAAGCTGTTTTTTTATAATTGTTTTAAGTTGGTTGTTGGGCTCTAAAAATATTGGCTGTCACTGCATCTTATTGTTTTTGTAATGTAACATATTTCTTATCTTATTGTAATCTATTTTTACATAGTACAACTAAGAAACTGAGTATATAATTTGACTTTCAACTTGCATACTTGCCTGATCTGGATTTTTCGAAAGAATTCTGCATACTTCATACTTGTATAATCTTCTACTCTTGTAACCTTATTTATTTTCGTTGTACTGCTCATGGTATTTTTATGTCTTAAGCAAAAATATTGCATATGCTTATTTGTGGTACCGTGATAGGTACCTTCGTTATTTGGACTATGAAGTTCGCTATGTCCGGAACTTCACCGACATTGATGACAAGGTGACCATTGGGTTAATCTTTTTTTGCAAATAAGTGATGCTGAGTTCTCAGTCAATGAGTTATTCTTTCTTACGCCCTTACTGTTTATGTAAAGTTAGGAGAAGACTGTTACTTTATTGATTATTGACCTAAATTGAAGTAGAGAAAACAAAAATTCTTACTTGAATGCTCATGCCATATGGCTGATGCCATATTTATGTTAAATTTAAACCTTTTACTTGTTTTAACTGGACACCCTCATTCACTCCATTTTCTTCTTGAATTATATTAAGCTATTTCCCTCAAAAACTATAATGCAATTTAAATCATACCTGCTAATCTGCACAGGAAACCTGAGTTGCACTTATGGAATTCTGTAGATAATTGCAAGAGCAAACCAGCTGGGGGAAGATCCGTTTAGCTTGAGTAAAAGGTTTTCTGATGATTTTCTATCAGATATGGCCCATCTTCAATGTTTACCACCATCAGTGGAGCCCCGTGTTTCAGATCACATCGACCAGATTATTAACATGATTAAACAGGTAGATGTGTTTGCTCTGTGGCTCCTTGGTGTTCTGTGGTGAGCACCTAGTTTTTATGCCTATGTAATTTTTTACTGTTCTCCTTTTCATTTAAAAATTGATGAACTGTAGTAGGCTCAATAGATGGTTTAATCTCAGATTGGTTGGAGCTTTGACCCCCAGATTAATAAGGTCCTTCATAATTATTGTATATGGTCATTCATGGTTCATGTTATATTAGATTAATAATAGATGATATGTTGTTTTTTCTATGACTTTTACATGCCAATTCATGATATGCTTTATGTAGAAAAAAATCCCAATTCTGAGGTGATTATTTAGCGTTTCTAATGCAACTTGGAAATGAAATATAAGAGTAATCATAATTTTTTTCAAAGCCGCAGAAACTTCTGTTCATGTCGTATGGCAAAATTTTAATGTGATCATGTAAATTGTAATATAAGTGCAGTTGTGGACATGAAAGACATCAATATTCTGTTTCTTGTGCTGTGTAATATCTGCTTTTAATAGTCAATTATTCATATAAAAATTTTAGTGCTTTTACATACCATATAAGGTTTCGAGTGTTCTTCATTTCTGGTTGTGTACTAACAGCAATTATTTGATTCACTATCATTGTTCTACAGATATTGATTTTTTTATTGCAATTTTTTCCCTAGATCCTTGATAACAAATGTGCATATGTAGTGGATGGGGATGTCTATTTCTCTGTTGACAATTTTCCTGAATATGGAGAGTTATCTGGTCGAAAACTAGATGATAATAGAGCTGGTGAAAGGGTTGCAGTTGATGAGAGGAAGAGAAATCCTGCTGATTTTGCTTTGTGGAAGGTAAATGATGTCCCAAATGATAGATGCGACATTTTACTGTTCTCTGTTTTCTGTGGGGACGATTTAGTTCAGAAATTAAGTCATTGTACGCTAACTGCAGGCTGCAAAAGATGGGGAACCATGGTGGGATAGTCCTTGGGGCCCTGGAAGGCCAGGATGGCACATAGAATGCAGTGCTATGAGTGCCCATTACTTGGGTCATTCTTTTGACATACATGGTGGTGGAGAGGACCTCATATTTCCGCACCATGAGAATGAGATTGCCCAGAGCCGTGCTGCATGTTGTGACAGCAGCATAAATTATTGGATCCACAATGGTTTTGTCAATGTAAATAGCCAAAAGATGTCTAAATCACTTGGTAATTTTGTCACCATACGCCAGGTAAAGACAAGACAACAACAATCACCTGATAAGTAATAATAACACCTGTACTTGCTAAATATTCCAATTTCTCAGGTTATAGAGATGTACCACCCGCTGGCCTTGAGAATGTTCTTACTTGGGACACACTACAGGTCGCCGATCAACTACACAATAGAACAACTTAATGTTGCGTCAGATAGATTGTACTACACATATCAGGTATATTCTATATTTTGTGTACATCAATATAGTTCTTATTCTGATGTATATTTGTGTGCATGAATTTCTTCCTTGGTAACAGTTCACTAATTGGGAAGGGAAGTGTTGAAGTGGTGGATAGTTTAATCAAGGAAGATACACGTTGTAGGTTACCCAACTATTATATATACTCTGTTCTCCAAGTGATGTCGTTAAGACAGCAAAGTTAGTGCAAATTTGCACCAACTTTGCTGTCCTAATGACATCACTTGGAGAACGGAGGGAGTACACTTTTTTTGGCTTCCAAGATCAAACCAGAGATATCCTAGGTGATCATGCTACTGAAAGTTCATGACACCTTAGATAGTTATGCAATGTAATGATGTGCATAAGTTGTTTGTTGAGATCTAGAAGCGAAATTAGTGTACTAAACTAGCGCCACCTTTTTTTTTTTTGAAACCAAACTTCTCTGCATCTTAAATGGCTGCTAATGTGGTTTCATGGTTAACTTTCCCAGATAACATGCATGAATACATGGTGGTCAACCTGGATTTATTTGACATTTTAACTGTTGCAGAATCACATTGTTTTGCACTCCTAGAACTTGCCAGTTGAACTTAAATGTCTTCACTCTTCACCTAGTTTGGCCTAGCTGCCTAGGACAAACAGAGGGAAAAAAAGGACATACCTCTCTTAACTGATTTATTTTGTTATATATCGACCTCATATTTTGTCCCAAGCTGATTTTAAATGTTTGTATATCAGCCATGTTTTAGAATCTTAGTCCTGCCATAGTTTTCTTCCTACACATGGTGCCCAATATAACTTAGAGAGCGGATTTGGCGGCCTCGACATCATATAACTTCAGTGTTGGATACAATAAATGGTTTTACTGCTGTAGCGGCATGGCGTAGTTGGTCTAATCTGGATGGATTGGTTCTAGCTAAGTATATAGAGAAGTACATGAAGTTTCCCTGACTACTCAGAAGTTGGAACATCCTTGCTTTTTCAGGTCATTTTAGTCCTGTGTTGGTAAACTGGTAATCAAAGCGCTCACAATAATTGTTTCCTTTTTGCAGACATTATATGATTGTGAAGAGAGTTGTCAGCAGCTACAAACCAGTACCGGCAATTCATTGCCCGCTAATACCTTAAACTGCATCCAGAAACTTCATGATGAATTTGAGACTTCGATGTCAGATGATCTTCACACTTCAGTGGCATTGGCTGCTATATCTGAGCCACTGAAAGTAATGAATGATCTATTGCACACTCGTAAGGTAGATTTGATGTTGGACTCATGGAGTGTGTTTATTAATATTCAGGCATTGTGTGAATTGTACATCTTAAAATCTATCTGACTTAGGAGTTTTTCTAACATCTGAAACAGGGTAAAAAACAGGAGAAACGACTGGAATCACTTTCTTCCTTAGAAGAGAAAGTAAGAGTAGTGCTCTCTGTTCTTGGATTGATGCCTTCAAGTTATCATGAGGTGAGTGTGAGTTCTGTTGAGAGCATTATTGATTTACTAGTTTCACATGTGCGAGTCAACATATTGTTCTGCCACAGAACAAAGTTTGCCAAGAGTATCACTATCACAACCTTTGTATCATAGTAATTCATGTATACTTATGTGTTATTACTAGGAAATTTGGGTTTGGTACAGTTTCAATGTGATGGAGGCCTATAAATGATATTCAAGTTGAGTACGCAAAAGCATCCTCACTTGAATAGCCAGTTTTAGGGACTCTGCCTATTTGCTTGAGATCAATGAATGGGGAAATAAAAGAAATTTTTTTTTCTCGAGCACGCACGAGAGCTGCTTATCATTGCATTACTAGACGAAGAAGTTCAATACAAAACACAACACACCCTTGCACCCCAACACTGTTTACATTCATGCCTTTTAACATAGAAACTGATATTAGTGATCTTTGCTACACATTAAGCAATACGAGTGTAGAATGCAAGTGTTTTTGAGGATTTATATGATTTGTCGAGCAACACAGTTGCCCCAATTTGGTCTTCGCTACATGTTAAGCAATACGAGTGTAGAATGCAAGTGTTTTTGAGGAATAATATGATTTGTGGAGTAGCACATGTGCCCCAATTTGGACACAAAACCTACAGTTGCATTACAATGTTCACAAATCTCTTTTAAAATGTTGCCCTTCATACCACTAACAAGCTTCCCATTGTCAGGCTCTGCAACAGCTGCGTGAAAAAGCACTGTTAAGGGCTTCCATCACTGAGGAGCAAGTGCTGCAGAAGATTGAAGAGAGGACTGCAGCAAGGAAAGCAAAGCAGTATGAAAAGTCCGATGAGATCCGAAAAGAATTGGCCGCTTTTGGAATTGCGCTTATGGATGGTCCTGATGGAACAACTTGGAGACCGTCTGTACCTCTTTCTGAGGAAGGGGTGGTTGCTAAGACATGATTTGAGCAGGAGTTCCCTTTTTTTTTTGGTCGATATTGTAGGGTCGTAGTATTTTGTGGGTTCTATGATGAAGAGATCAAGTAAGTTTCTGCTAAGTCAGAGACTACCTCTTCCAGAGTCCCCCTCCCAAATGAAAGGTGCAGTAACTGGAAGATACTCAATTTTGTTTTTCGCCAGCTTTCTCATTACAGAAAAGTTTAAATTGCCATGTTGCGGAGTGTTAATTGACAATATGATTTGCCTTCAAAACCAAGCAACCAAGTTAATACATTAAACGAAATTTGTTATATTCGCTTACTTTCCGTGCATGCTGAACTGCTGTGTGTTCTATTCTCATTTCTCGAGATCACGTGTCACCATTGCAGCCGTCACTTGCTCGAGGTCCTGACACGTTGGGCCGGGATCCGGGATGAGTGGCCCACGCGCCACGCCATCCACACACGCTCTCGGGTCTCGGCTTCGTGCTTCCCTCTCCGCCGCGGAAGAAGTTCGAAACGAACCAGTAGCACACACTTGCTCCACTTCTCGTGACCGCTCGAAAAGAGAGTCCTCACCAAAATTCGAATTCCACGCCTCTCCTTCCTCGCAGCTCGCTCTAAGTCCAAGTCATGGCAGCCTCTGCGCTGCGGCTTGATGGCCACAGCCTACTTCTCACTGGCGGCAGCCATCACCGCCTCCTCCGCATGCTCCCGCCACGTGCGCCCTTCCCGCAGCGGCGCCGCCTTTGGCTCCGGGCCGTCAGCGAGGGTGGCGGCAGGGGAGGGTTAGCGCGTTCGGTTCCTGAGGCGCTGGGGCAGGAAGAGCAGGGAGCGAAGGGACAGGAAGAGGTGGGCGAGGCGTTGGAGCTGAAGCGGCCGCCGTGGGAAGGACTGTCCGAGCGGTACAAGCTTATCGGTGCTACCTCGCTCGCCTTCGTCATCTGCAACATGGACAAGGTGATCTTCCTGTTACATGCTTAATTATTGGACGGTGCTGTGGATGGGATTAAAGTTTACAACTGACCAATATTGTGTTGCAGTGAGACCCAAATGACTTTGATAGGAACGTAAAATTAATGGAAGTGGAATTGAGTACTTACCATATGGTAACTGATTATAGTAATGCACTTCCACATTGCTCTGCTAATATGAAAGCAAATATATTCTGTGATTTTGAATCGTAAGCAACAGTAAGTACCAGTATTGGTTTCTGCCAAATGTTCATCGGAACTTTAGCATGGGACAATGCAGATAAAGGCCAGTTGTTGCAATAGTCTTTGTGATTTGCTTATTGAAACATGCCAAATCAAATATGATGTTTCATTTCCTTAGGTCCATTTGGGAGTTGATTAGATAAAGGCCACTTGTTGCAATAGTCTTTTTTTTTATAACAGTTGCAATAGTCTTTGTGATTTGCTTATTGACACAGGCCAAATCAAATATGATGTTTCTTTCCTGAGGTCTATTTGGGAGTTGATTATTTTATCTGCATCTCTAATACAAGTATGTTAGGTTTATTGGAGACCATCAACATTTAAGAACTTGGCCAACCTAGGAGGAACCTGGTTATCTTCAGCTAAGAAGAAACAGTAGATTTTCGCGTAAAAAAACAAGGGAGAAAAAACAGTAGATTGCCAGTATTTTGGAGTGTTGCCTACTTGTCTTACGAGCTTGAAGATGCAATTTGGTCTTTAATGCACTCATTTTTCACATGACAGTTATTTTACATATATTAAAACCTCATAATGCTTCATCCTTTTATGTAAGTTTCTTCTGCTTAACTGCAAACATTCTACCTTTTTCAGGTTAACTTGAGTGTTGCAATCATTCCGATGTCACATCAGTTTGGTTGGAGCTCATCAACTGCTGGCCTAGTTCAGTCTTCTTTTTTCTGGGGTTATGCATTAAGTCAACTGCCAGGAGGATGGCTGGCGAAATTGCTTGGCGGAAGGTTTGTTTGGGGTAACAAAAACCTCCCTGATATGTAGTTACGTACAAATGCAGATTATCTATGGCTGCGAAACTCACAGAATGTAGAACAACACTATGCATTATGGAGTGCTAAATGCTATACTACAATCATTACAACAGAAACAAAAAGGAATGCTTCCGACAAAAAAGGAATGCTATAGTGCAATCATTGGCTGAAGATATCTTTGTTCGTCTTATCTTTTCTAGGCTGTAAATAGTTTAAATTACCTTTATCCTTTTAGTTAATTATAGCCATAATAAATCAAATTCAACAGGAATGAAGATTGATTCACGGAAATCAAAGATCAATTCAATAAATTTCAAATTTCAGGACTCCCATACAACACTTATGCATAAGCTCAGAGGCCTTTCCATTAGAGGATCTATCATCCCATCTTTTTCACACCATCTTCTTTCAATTCGATGGATGATGACTATTAATACGCAACATTAAATATAGATGATATTGAGTCCTTATTTATTGTGTTATTCTACGATTTAACATTTTTTATTTTATGCTGGCTGTAGGAAAGTGCTTAAGGTCGGTGTTCTGGCATGGTCCTTGGCCACTGCTCTTGTTCCTACTGTAGCAGGGTTTATGCCAGGACTTGTCTTGTCAAGGATTTTGGTAAAATCTACTCACAGAAATCTTGGTCAACTTTATAATGTTTTTGTATTCATCAGAATTTCACTTAGCATGTTTCATCAAGTAGCTCACTGTTAGTTTTTTTTTAAAACAAAAAGTTGCTCACTGTTTTTTTTTTAAGTAGCTCACTGTGCGAGATTTTAGAAATCATGCAGAACATAGTTTCTTTTGACTCCAGCTTCCTCTTTCTCGACATGTGTTGCATGTTAGGTAGGCATTGGAGAAGGTGTCTCACCATCAGCTGCCACAGATTTAATTGCTAGGTAAGGTTATCCTGAGAATCAGTTACAATATTTTTATATCCTACTTTGGTTCCTTGTCTTGAGTCTTAAAATATATCTGTTCGATTTTTTTTAATTCTAGCAGTATAGTTACTGAAACTTTTTTTCCATGCCTCCTCTTTTATTCCTTCCATCCAAAAGTACAAACAGGGTTCAGGGCGAAACTGAAAATGGGGGCACTTCTATGTAAACATTGAAATATGTGTTGTTATACCAATAAACAACATTGAAAAGTATATGAAAATTAGTATTTTTCCCTTCTTTGTTATCAAAATTATCCCAATTTTTCTTGAATCATAAATATCTAGGTAAAAAACTAAATTAAGGGGAAAATTGGGTTCTAGACACTGAAAGATGTCGGTTTTAGAAATTTAGCACCAAACTTCTAGAGTTCATTTTAATACCAATGAAAGATTGTCCGTTTAGAAATTTACCACTCCGTGACCATTTACGTCTGTGCTGCCGTCGCTCATCACTTTCTTCGATGTTCCTTCCACCCCGGCGCATCTCATCCACCGCCTGTTGTGGATCATCCGTATGAACAAAAGCTGTACCAAAATGCTCGGCTGCAGATTGCAGTGCGCATGCCGCGAGTGCTGAAGGCCTCCTCCCCACGCCATTCACAAGAAGAGGCAAACAAGCAGCAAAGAGCAATTAGAACACCAGCAAGCAGAACAACACAGCCCAAGAGGAAAGGCAGATAAGCTTAAGATTGAGAGAATCTGGCACCCATGACTCGAGGTGGTCCACTCGTGAACTCCTGTAGGCTCTGCAGCTACAGACTATTCCCTTTCTCCGAGCCAAATTCTTGGTCGGGCGCATCTTCTTCCTCAAAGCCAGCAATCCCGTGCTGCCAAAATTCGATGTTCCAAAGTGCGCCAGGATCAAATTCCTCCTTGTAGCTGCTCCATAACTCGTCTATACATCTTGATTGCTTCGGCAGGTGAATCGCAACCCTACGTGCCTTGGATTTTGAGTCCTCTCCACCAACATTTTTGCCATTACTTCCTGCACCGTGTAAAGCCCTTTTAGCTGTGTTGTCAAGAGCCTCCTCTGGCTTCTGCGACGTGGGCGGCGGATGCGGGAGAGGGCGACCGTCCTCAACGGCAAAGGAACCGAATCTGGATTGCCAGATGGTATTTCGCAGTCGCAGCTGCTGCTCGACTGCAGGGGAGAGATGCGTCGGGGGAGGAAAGGGGAAGAAAGAGTTCGCATGACGAGCGGCAGCAGCAGAGATGACGGAAATCGTTACGGAGTGGTAAATTTCTAAACCAAGCGCCTTTCGTTGGTATTAAAATGAACTCAAGAAGTTTGATGGTAAATTTCTAAAACCGATATCTTTCGGTGTTGAGAATCTAATTTTCCCTAAATTAAGTTTACAGAAGACTTACTTTGTTATTATTATTTATGTCAATCAACACATTGTCTTCTAGGTGCTTTAGTCTTCTCGATCAGTGTAAGTTTCTTCCTCCACAACAACCAGAACCAACTCTTTTCTGAGTTGCCTTCTGAGATACTTTCACACAACATGACATGTTGAAACCTGGAAACTGAAGGAGACACCTAATCAGTAAAATCAAAGATTTCTATAATGCTTAAGTAATCCAATCTGTATTGATGTCTTACCTGAAGTTTAGTTCTACATCACTGAAACTTTTTTCCATGCCTCCTCTTTTATTCCCTCCATCCAAAAGTACAATTGTACAAAGCACGGTATTCCAGTGTTCAAACTTTAAATATTTGAATAACAATTATATTTTGTGACTAGTAACAGTATATTAGAAATAAGATTTATTTTTTAGAAGCGAAGTAATAAAATTTACGGTCAAAACACAACATATTAGACTGCGCCTAGTCACATCATGCCTGATAAAATGGGTGGTAGAGTACGATGTTAAGGATGGATTATTTCACATTTGTTACACGATTTCCTTGGCATTATGATACACAAAGGTTCATACAGAGTATTCTTTTGGCATTTTGGAATGGTAATTGCATACCTCAGGTTGCCATTGGCACTCACTTGCAGGTCTGTTCCCTTGCAAGAGCGATCAAGAGCAGTTGCTGTTGTTTTTGGTGGATTGAGCTTTGGAAGTGTCCTAGGGTATGTGTTTTTTTGGGCCTACATTCATTTTATTTTATGCGTATTTAACGTACGTAGATTCATTTATAGCCAATGCTAAAGGAGATCTAAAAGAAATTTGAATTTTCCATTGATATCGTGCACCTTTACATTTCTGAGATAATTAATAGGAGTATTGTTTAGAGGTATTGAGCTTCTATCTGAAGTTATTCCCAGTAGTTTTACATTTACATATTTTCCCTTCAAAGAAATATTATTAGAAAATATTTTTCTATAAGTTCTAAGCATCTAATCTAACTCATAAACAGAGAGCATTATTTGGCTGAATTAGTTTGAATATCAAATGCTATTTTTTCTCTCATGAAGTGCTTGCGACAGCTCAACTTGTTTCATTTTTTAATTATTCAATTTACATGGATGAAGCACAACTTCTGGTATCCTAAACCTGATGCTCAACTTATGTGTTTTCCTTGTCATGTTATATCTTGATAGCTATCCAAAGCTGACTTGTAACCATATCTTTAAAAAAATTCTGTTAGTCACAAAAACATCACATTACATTTTGTCTATGGCTGTGGCTTGAAGTAATAGCAATAACGTTGCCATGCAGTTGACTTTGTATATTGCATTACAGACTTCTCTTTGCTCCTCCCATTATTCAGAACCTTGGCTGGGAGTCTGTCTTTTACATATTTGGCCTTCTTGGGATTATTTGGTAAGCATATATTTCTAAGGACTTCGCAATAAAGAACTTATTTTGGCTTAGCTTTAGTTTTTCTTTAATCCACAGGTGTCTAGGGTTTGAATCTCTTAAAGAACAACAGCTAGGTGACAGAGAAGGCATATTAAGTAAGTGCTAATGTATATTTCTGATCTCAACCACACTGATAGCAACTTTCCCCTAAAAATCACTGTAATAATTCAATATTCATATGCTCTCTCAGAGATTTTAGAAAATTTTATTTTCTTAAGAAATAAAGTAAGCACAAATGAATCATGGTATAGCATTAATATATTCATATGTGGATACTTGATTCTTTCATGAGTGGATGTGTAAAATATAGAGCCTCTAATCAGCTTTTTAGAAGTTAGAAAAAATACTTTAAATGTGTTCTCAGAAAAAAATAATAAACTTAGATAGGTTTTTAGAAGGAAGAACATGTAATCATCTCTCTTATTGATTAAATGAAACTAAAACGACAGTTTTAATGTAGATGTCTTTTTAGCTGTTATCTTTACAGTGAGCTCACATAACCGTTCGAAACACCGCACGATTTGCTTCTACTTTGCAGACTTCGGACAAGGTTCTGTTGGATCTGATGGTCTCATCCCGTTATCTGTGGCTTCAGAAACGTCTGGTTCATCACTGGAAGATATGCAAAAGTCACTGAAGGTTGTTTTCTTATCATATGAATCTTGCTGTCTTAACCCCTTTTTCTAAAGGATATGTTGAAGAATTGAATAGCAAAATCAAATTTTGACATGGAGAAAGTTTAATAGCATAGTTTCAAAATCAAGGCAGAACAACCAACCAATATGATATGATGCATATTTTGTTCATAAAGTAAAGCTTGCAGGCTATACAAAAAGAAAGAGTACAGCTTGCAGAAATAGTATTAGCTAGTGCCATCTGATTTTTCTATGTGGTTTTCAGAGTTCTATTTGAATATCTTCGTTTACATAACATTCTTGATATGCCATCTAGACAACATGCGGGTTTCCTCCTAACCAGTCAACACCAATATGCTATGTTTGCAATGAATATGTTTTTTCCTGGAATACGCAGGAGAGCTGTGTATCTTTGTATTTAGTAGAGAAGAAGCCAACAAATATTTACCCTTCCACTGAAATACCGAATCATACTAGTATAATACAATGTTTTGCAAAAAAAAATGACGTGGCCATCTTGGAGGATTTCCACGTAAGTTGAGTATAAAGAGTGATTTTAGTGACATGCATATGTAGTATGTCAACTTCATTACCTGTCTTGTAGGATGTGCCTTGGGGAGCATTTTTCAAGAGCAAGGCAGTCTGGGCGATGATATATGCTCACTTTTGCGGAAGTTGGGGTCATTACACGTGCTTGTCTTGGCTACCAACGTTCTTTAGGTTTGACACCTTGCTTGCTTTATTGCCAATTTTTATATAGACCTTATTATGGATCATTTAGATTGAATGATTGATTGTTAATTATTTATTTCAATGAATGACTTAACAGCCACATTTTTTCTGCAGTATCCAGCTTTTGGTTGTATCATGTAGTTTGAGCTCTGATGTGACTAGTTTACTGATAACCCTTTCCCTATGCTAGCCTTATTTCAAGGATTTTCATGGACCTACATATAAATTGTACATGTACTTTCCAATTTTGATGTCAGGCTGCGCGCGTCGAATGCCTCTTTTCCCCCTTGATTCCTGTTCCCCTGTCGTGTTCCCATCGAGTTTCCGCCGCCGCCCCATGGCCGCCGGCGAGGTTTTGGTTTCGAGCTTGTTTAGGCGCAATTGATAGATCGTTTAGCTCTGTGGGTGCTCGCTGATGCTCGTGCGCGCTCCAATTTTGGAAAAAGGTCAAGTTTTGGTTGGTTTCACCTGAGTTCCCCCTTCTGCCGCCGCGGTGTTCGCCGCCGGCGGGTCTCCGGCCATCGCCGAGGTTCGGGGATGGGCGCATCCATCATATGTGCCATACTCTAGAAATCTAGGGAAGTGGGGTTCAAATTTAAGATGTTGCTATTTGTTCATTACGTTATGTAAAATATATGTAATGACTTCTTACTGTCATCATTTCATCGATCCATTGCGTACACAGCGAGGAGCTGAACCTGAACTTGACAGAAGCAGCATGGGTATGCAAATGCTTTCTTTATTACAATTACAGTAAGGTCTTTCTATTGACAGCTCCAAAACCCTTCCTCATTAGATGATTATGGTCTGTCTTTTCTTCAAGGGTGTTTAGCTTTCACTCTGGCCTCATGTCTTGCTCATTTTTTGCTGTAGGTGTCTGTCCTTCCTCCTTTGGGGTCAATGGTTATTACATCTATTGCAGCGCCTTTTGCAGACAACTTGATATCGAATGGAGTTGACACCACAAAGGTATCCAGTTACCTTTAATCAACCATCCCTTTATGAGGTTATTGAGTGTGCCTTTATGTTTAATTTCTATAGGTCCGAAAAATATGTCAAACAATAGCCTTTATGTCACCTGCGGTTTTCATGATGCTCTCCTCTGTGGATCTTGGACTGCCTCCCTGGGAAATTGTTGCTTTCCTTACAAGTGGTCTAGCACTCAACAGCTTTGCATTGTCAGGTAAAGTTGTTGAAGTTACCTTTAGGTTACTTTTATTTTTTTTTGTTCCCAAGATCTGAATCTGATTATTTTGGTTGATGAATAGGGCTGTACTGCACCCATCAAGATATCTCTCGTGAATATGCAAGTATTCTCCTAGTAAGGATGGCGATTCTTCTCGAATTTCTTACTGAGTAAAGTGCACCTAGCGGTCCATGAACTTGAATCAAAATGTCGTCTACTTCCCCAAAAATGCATATTCGAGTCCCTGAACTTGCTAAAAGTGTGAGATCCTAAAGTACCAAAAATACCCCTTATGTCATGGCTTGTCATCTCATTATATATGATTGTGCTTGTTGCAGTCAAACATAAAACCCATTATCAGCGTACATTATTAGCGTAGAATATGATCACATAGTTGATTTAAGGAGATAAAGTTTATGAAAAATGGCGTTTATTTATCCACATCATCAACATAGGGGTATTTTTGGTATATTGGACCTAAGTGACACACTTCAGCAAATTTATGGACTCAAATATGTTTTACTCTTTCTTATTTGTCTCCTTGTAAAAGAATCTGAAAAACAACATTCCTTAGTTTGGGTCTGATGGATAGCCTGCAGAGGTTTTGGCTGCATTTCTGTTGCCTCGTACTCTTTACAGTCGTGAGTGGGTGTTGATTTGTTGCCTTATGTGCTCTAGGGAATCACAAACACGGTAGGCGCTGTGCCTGGAATTGTTGGCGTTGCGCTGACAGGCTATCTTCTTGATTCCACTCATTCTTGGAGTGTATGCTATAAATCCATCTTCATAACAATATATATTCTTTTATGAATCATTCTAATCTCCATTAATACATATATTTTTCCTGTGCAGATATCACTCTTTGCACCTTCCATCTTTTTTTACTTAACTGGTACTGCTGTATGGTTGGCGTTTGCCAGCAGTGAGCCCCAGGATTTTTCAAAGTCAGAACAGGAGTCGTGACAGAATTTGTAGCCTTTGCACAGAAGGATTATTTTGTTTCCTTCTAAGTTGGTTGCTATATAAGAGAAGGCAACTCATTGGAAAGTATAGACTGTGGGCATTTTTTTTAAGTATAGGCTTTTTCAGCTCAGTTTTCATGTTTTTTTTACATGATTTTGAAAGAGCAGTAGGGTTGTGTATTAAAACAGTAGTATCTCGGTATAGAACAGTTACACCAGGTGTAAATATGTATACCCCCTCCGTTTTTTTATGACACCGGCTAGCCCAGTTTTATCAAATATAAGTTGTTGTCAAATACAAAAGAACGGAGTATAGAACAATGACACTTTCAGTTGCGAAATACAAAATTTAAGTATATTGTGACAATCATTTTTTTCAGTCATATTATACTTAGAAGTACAATGGTGTTCTTGTATTGATTTCATATAATTCCTATTTCTGTGGACTAGTATAATAATGGTCTGGAAACCATCTCGTTATTCCTTGTGAGTAAAATGAACCTTTTTTTTTGTCTTTTACCTCCCCCTCTTCATGTCATCAAGAATTATACTTGGCACATATAAGATGGAATATGACGTCTACTTTTACCCCGCATTCAGGGTTTGATGTTGAAAGTTTGGTAACCGTGAAAGCTAGTGAGACATCTACATTGTCTAGTCAGATCAGAGATCACCAGTAAAACCAAGCATGGCTTTAAATAATATAGGGCAACCCAGAGCCTTCAAGTACACCACATGTCCCAATATCCAGTCATTTTACACTTTCAGGCAGGCCTTAGTGATACGAATTGGATTGAATGCACGACACAGAATCACAGATCCAAATTGCAAAATGACCCTACTAGAACACAACATTTTAAGACTACATGCACAAAAAGATAAACAGGTAACAACTTCATCAGATGTCAAAGTTTTCCTACTCTATTGAGACCCAAGGATCAAGCCATAAGCTACGAAACTCCAAACCTGCCAATCATCTAAACACAACTTAGCCTGAAACAATGAGATGTATGCATCCAGATCATTTCTTCTTCTTCGAAGGCGGCTGGTCCTCCTCATCGTCATCATCCTCATCATCATCGTCGTCATCGTCATCGTCATCATCGTCACCGCCATCATCGTCGTCGTCGTCATCATCATCGTCATCGTCGCTCCCTCCTTCACCATTCGCCTCAGGGTCATCATCGTCATCGTCATCGTCACCCCCTTCTTCATCCCCAGAGAATTCCTCATCAGCATCATCATCGTCACCACCAACCTCTTCATCCTCATCATCATCATCATCGTCGTCGTCGTCATCTGATCCATCCTTAGGCTCAGGGACAGTTTCTGATTTGATTCTTCCAAGTTGCCTTCAAAAAAGATATGTCAGGAAAAACTTTCTCTAACAGGTCAAAAGAGCAAAACGGGGCCAACGTATTTACTTGTAAATAGCATGCTGATCTTCTACTCCACCGTTCACAATTTCAATCTGAGAAAGATTAAGGTTGGATAAGCAGCAGTAAAAGGATAAAATATAAAAAAATGAAGAAAGTGTTGCTCGCATCATATGAAAAGAAATATACACACTGAAGGCCTCAGAAGAATCATCGAAAGCTTTTCTCTAAACATTCCCAACATGGCTTAGGTTTTATAGCTTGATACGACACTCCTCAAAGCCAACAACCACTCTAACCAACCCAGATCATCACGAACAATCTGAGCAAAATATAGTTTTGCTGTCGTTCCGATATCAGTTTAGTTTCGGACATCTTGTCAAACAGCTAGAATTATTAGATCCTATAAACTAATAAACCAACAATGGGGCGAGTTTCTGCTATATTTTTCCATCTAGTGTACCTCGAAATATTACTTCAGCCTTCAACTATCCAGATCTACTAAGATCTATTCAGAGGAACTGTAGTAAGTAGCAACACACTAGTCCATTAAACGCAAGATTTCCACTTAACGAATCCAAAATCATCTGAACCAAGGATGGACTACATGTCTCCAGATCTGAAGGGTAAATTACCTCAAAATTCAGCTAAAACCACAAAAAGTCATCTGTCATCACGAATTATTTCTAAAAATGACTAAATTATCCATGTCTATGAAGCATATCTAGCAATCCAGCAATCAAACACCAGAATGCAGAGCACAGGCACACTGAAAAAACACTAACCGCGACAGCAAGCAGGGCCAACCAACTCTGGGCGGCAGCGGCGACTGCCAGCACGGCCGCCGCCGACGCTGCCGCAGCTTCCCTCTCCGTTCCGAGCACCGCCGCCGCCATCTCTGCACCATACGATGAAAAAAGCGTTAAAATCCAATTATTCAGCTGCAAGAAACGAGGTCTGAGTCTGACAACGAAAGGAGGATCGATCGGAAGGCAAGACGAAGGCGAACCTACCTTTGCCTGCGCTCGAGGAGAGGGTGGAGATGCGGATGCGGCCGTGCGTGTAGCAACAGCGGATTTCTTGGACGCAGGCTTTAATAGGGGGAGGCGAGCGGGTTAGGGTTTTGGGCTCGGCGCTGTGATCTCTAGGGTTTAGGTGGCCGTGCCCGCGCGGCTAATGAGTCGCTGACGGGTGAGCCATCGCGGGGATGTGGCTGGTCCAATGGGCGGGGAGGATTCGAAAAGCCAGTGGAGAAGCTGCTTCCGAAGTTCCGATCCGCAAGTAGCCGTGTCCCGCTCGTGAATCTTGTGTCGGGTGACAAGTGCTGGACTTGGGTTGCTGCTGTCCTCGGATTCTCCCGAGGATGGGCTTCGTTCAGTTCCAAGCCCATATGTCATGGACTTGTTTGAGCTTTATGATCTTTTCTTTCTGTTTCTTTTTTTTCGGGAATTTCTTTGTATTTCTTATAGAAGCCGAATGAATGAGATGTTCTTTTATCTTTTTTTCTATTCTCTTTTTGAAACCTTCGTTCCGCATGATGTTATCGTACGAAGTTGTTTTTAGAAATAAAACAAGGAAGTCAATAATTGACTCTATCTCCGAGAACGATCTTCGAACACTCGACTCATGAACGTAGCAACAGAATCTCCTCCCGTCAGTTTACGGAAAGGGGAGGGATAACACGTGAGGGCGCGCGACCCCTAGCAGCCGCCACGTGTCTTGGTCCCCGTGAAACCGGTTCGGGACCAGCCATGTGTCCCTCCCCTTCTTCATCCGCCCGCCGCCCGTCGGCCTTGACCCGCACGGCCTTTGCCACGGTCCCCGACGACGGAGCCACCCATCTCTCTGTCGCCTCCCCACTCGTGACCACCTCCGGCAGCCGGCGGCAACCTCCCGCGGCTCCGGCGGTGCCGCCGCCCACGCTCAATCAGCTCCCCGCTAACCCCTCCATAGCCGCCGTAGTTGGAGCTTCCCATCCCCAACAAACCCTAAACCCTAACCTCGACCCTCCCCTCACCGGCGGCGATCGCACCGTCCACCATCGGCCTCCGCCCGCTCCTCTTCTCCCGGGCGAGCCGTTGTTATGAAAACCGACATTGCAATCCCGGGTTTCATAAACCGTGTCGCGGACATTGATGTAGTGTGTAAAATGTGGCGGACTGGTTGTCGAGTCTGGCTTCCCATGAGACATAATGATTTGGACAGTACAATTACAAGAACTCGTTTGCCTCTTTTGTTTATTCCTAGTCCCTATCTACTGCATGCTGAGAAGATGTACTACAACATCTATGGGATGATGTGCTCTTGTGTCTTGTCTCTCTCCCTCTCTCCATATATAGTCCGTGTTGGTGCATTGAACTCTGATCAACTCAACTTCAGTCTCTCTTGTATGTACTAAACCCAACTTCAATGTTGCAATAACATGAATTAAAATGCCACCCACTACAGCGAACATGTCACATGTGGTACCTCACGTGGAGCTGTTAATATTACTTGTAGGCAGGAAAATGTAGCGGCAGCGGGTGGAGCCTCTCATATGCGGGCAATCTCCCTGGCGGTGACCACAACATGAGCAAATAGTGGTCGCCCTTCACGGTTCCTACGTTGTTCCGTACGGCCGCAGCAACGCATCTTCGGCGAAGCGCGACTGGGCCATGCAATAGTATTTCATGGCTTGGGCCTTGTTCAGGCCTTTTTATTTTTCTTCCCGATTGAGCCGTGTTCAGTCTCTTTCTTATCCTTTCTCGTGCCTTGGGCTTTTTAAATTTTTCTTCCTTGCGCCTTGGGCCTGCAGCAGTGTGATTTCTTTGTCCAAGCAGGTAACCTTTTTATTTATTTTTATTTTTTGACGACCGATTCTTTACACGTATTGGAAACTAGGTTTGCAGAAAAATAAAGAGAAAATGAACAACTTTATGTGTGTAGAAAATTCGGTTTGCAGAAAATGAAGTGGAATTATGAAAGTGCTTGAACTATTTGTTTTCCCAAATGTTTTCACTGATTCAACGTTTTTTGTGCGGTGCTTGCAGTAGGTTGACCATAAAAAATAGTTGCACATAAAAAATGTTGGTCAACATCGTGAAAATGTAGACATAACAAAAAAAAAAAGCTGGGTTAAAGGAAAAAAAGTTGGTTCAACATAACTAAAATGTTGAGGTGGAACTAGATTATGTTGAGACCACAAAATAAATTGGTGGTTGCACAACATTTCAGAGCAATAGAAAATGTTGGAAAAGTGCCTATTGCTAGATATGCTTGCAAAAATACATAAGAAGCAAGATACTAAACTGAAACCGGCTCTAAACGTACCAGAAAACTTCACGGGTTCCAACCTTCTATCCGTGATCAGCCGAGCTGTACATTGCAATATATCTAGCTCATTATGATGATGGCGGTTGTGGGCACGCGTTTCGCGAGATCGACGACAGAGGCGAGCAGAGACCATTGATTCCAACTTTCGAGCCAAGTTGAACCGCATTAATGGGTTTCTATTTTGAAAACAAATCTGAGCTTGCATCTTTGTTGACTTTCTAAATCTGCTTTTTGGAGGAGGAGAAGCTAGGACGATGGGGTCATCGTGAGAGACCATGAGGGACAAGGGGTGTAATGTAACTTTCAGCGGACGAGCCTGTGGCTCGGTGGTGAAGGCGCCGGGTTGGCTGCTCACGGGTTGAGGGATCGATCCCCAATTCCGCATCGGTTGTAAAAAATTCTCTCGCCCTTCCCAGCCAAAGCGTTAGGTAAAGACTCACGCTATCTGCTCACACGATCAGCTGAGTCCCTGTGTATGGTTAGGGAGGAGGTTTGGAGATTTTCTCGACCTACGTGAGAAGGTCTTCTTTTAACAAAATGCCTGGGAGTCGTCATACCGCCCGCAGGTCGAGTTTTTTTTTAATGTAACTTTCTAAATCTGAGGTTGTTACGCCTACCAGAGACATTCATGCACATATGAAAGTTCACTGCACACATATGTTTGGTTCTTTAATCTGATTTCCACCCAAACTTGAACCGGCATGCATTCCATTCCCTGTTTTCTTCTTTAATTTGATTTTGGTGCGTTTGCTGCTTCATCTACTGCCACGGTATGAATTGAATGACACTAGGTGCAACCCAATAGCCGTATTGGAGAGCAAAGGATCTTTCTGCTACGGCTATGCCTATGCTGCCTCTCTTACATATGGCCTTCCTCTACATGCTAGCAACAACCTTATCTACTACCTAGTTCCTAAATTGTTATCGCCATTGACTCTTTTTATTACGTTTGATCATTCATTTTATTCAAAAAGTTTTAAGAAATACTATATATTTTGTTGGAATGTGTTGTATCACTAAAGAAACTTAAAATATATAGCCTATAACTTTTTATATTTGAATAATTTTTTGAATAACATGAATGATCAAACGTCATGAAAAAAGTCAATGGTAGAGAACATTGATTCCAACTTTCGAGCCAAGTTGAACCGCTTTAATGGGTTTCTTTTTTGAAAACAAATCTGAGCTTACATCTTTGTTGACTTTCTAAATCATGGTGCTTTTTTGGAGAAGGAGAAGCGAGGGCGATGGGGTTTCATCGTGAGAGACCATGAGGGACAAGGGGTGATGGCCGGGGCAGGAAAGCTTGTCTGCACGCAGTGCACGATGCCGCCTGTGCTGAAGCACAAGCTTGCCGGGTGCAGGCTATGGCGCAACATGGGATCAGTTCGGTCCAGCTTCTCTCAAAGGCTCTACAAGCTGATGAATTTGATCTTTCCGTGGGTGGTATGCTCTGCAAGGAGGCCAGGGCGCTTATACAAACTCAGTTTTCATCAGTCGTTGTCATGTATGCACCTAGATCATGTAATGCCTGTGCGTATGAGCTTGCTCGCTCTAGTTAGAATTGGGACCCGGATCAGTCAGCTGCTTTGCCTGATCCCTCCGTGTCTTTGTAACAAACTTATTGGTTTGCGATGTCGCTGAACTCAACCCGTCATGAATAAATAGAGCAAGCTTGACGATAATTTTTTTTATAAAAATTGTAATGTAACTTTCTAAGTTGCTACGCCTACCAGAGACATTGACGCACATATGAAAGTTCACTGCACACACATATGTTTTGCTTCTTTAATCTGATTTCCACCCAAACTTCAACCGGAATGCATTCCATTCCATGTTTGCTTCTTTAATCTGATTTTGGTGCGTCTGCTGCTTCATCTACTGCTACGGTATGAAATTGAATGACATTGTGCAACGCAATAGCCGTATTGGAGAGCCAAGGATCTTTTTGAATAACACGAATGGTCAAACGTCACGAAAAAAGTCAATGACAACAATAATTTAGGAACAGAGGAGTATGCAACACCAATAACACTATTGCCTTCCATCAATCATGAAATGGCAATGCAGCATGCATGTACAACCAAAACCAGCGTTCCCTGCTATAAAATTTCCGTTCTGCTCACACCAAGGGGCAGGCAAAAGCTACACCAATATATTCACATATCCTCTTGAAAACTCCAAGAGATCTCTGATGAAACAAGTGAAACCTTTGGAGCAAAAATAGCTCAAATGAAACAGCCACCATTTTGCTTTCTGGACTTTCCTTTTAAATTTCAGTAATAACAAATTCTAGTGTGACAGATGGTACAAGCCTAACTGAGTTTACACATTACAAAACAGAGAAAGTACAAAAGAAAAAGGAGGATGTCACCAAATCCCATCCTCTAGAAATGGACTACCATGTCACAGACGTATGCAATACTAATTCAATAACAAAGCACAGCTTCTTGCGCATTACAATGCAAATCAGACCAAAACAAGAACTAAGATATGCCAACCGCATAGGGCCCATCAGCCTGGTGCAAAGAATAGGCTGTATGAACAGCTTCACAACCGGGAAGCAGACTCCTTGACATAAAAAATGCAATGAAACGAATCCATGTATCCCATGCAGCCACTGACCTGCACAGATACAATCAAGAAGCAAAGTTCAGCGAGGGCAGATCGGACGATGACTATCTTAATGAGATGATTAAAAACATCAACTGTTTCTCACAAAAAAAAAATAGACTGAAATAGAAAAGCATACTCATTACAACCAGACTAATTTTAGATGCAAAAATAAATAATCAAAAGAATATTATATGATAATGAGATCATCGGATTTTAAAAACATTTAACAGCGGCACATTTTTTGTCTTTAAGTGAAGCAAACATGGGTTCAGGTCATAAACAATGACTTTTATACTGAAATACCATAGAAAACAACCTCAAACTGGCCTTGCACTAAAATGGAACTAACTGAAAAAAGTGGTGTGAAATTTATTTAAAAGACCACCTAATAGATCCTACTACATCTCACAATACAGCATCCTACTACCCCTCAAGATGCTGCTGCATTCCATTGTTGATATTGTGGCATCACAGCCATCACTGGCTCTAACAATTTCTCAATACCTCCGACCCCCACCTAACTGCAGTTGCTGCGTACAATGCACGATACTTTAGAACCACAAGTCCACAACCAGTACTGGACCATCTATCCAAATCTCCCAAATCCCAATATCTCCTACCCCGAGTGAAGCTGCTGCTGCTCTTGCATTTCAACAGGGAAAAAACTGGGCAAAGGTAATCTATTAGTGCTCTCTGAACTGAATGAAGGACTCGTTACTCCTATATAATGACCTTATGTATCAGTGATCTCTGAAGCACTTGTTACTCCTAATATAATCCAGCGAAATAGTACTGAACTAAAAACTATGCCATAACACCCTCCCTGCTTCACCTACTACAACCATTCAAGATAAATCTTTCCTCCTCTTCAATCGACTGAAACATATAGTTTGGGAAAATTTCAATCAACGTGATTTGTATTAGAATTTGTATTATTATTTATATTTGTAGGGTTATGTAGCACATACATAGAGAAAAAAATCTATTAATGTATAGACTAGAAAAACTTGTTTTTTTTTGTAGACTGTCTGATTTTGATCTAGTGGTGCAAGAAGTTGATTGAAAGTTTCCCAAACTTTCAAACCTTTCAATCGACTGAAAATTAGCAAACCTCTTCAAGATTTTTCAACTATGAGCTTCATCATAAATCCCCATTTAACTTGATCCAAACTAAGAGACATGCAGCCATGGCACCTACAGGATTTGCTCCATATAATCTCTGAAATAAACTGTAATTTCTTGAATTTTACCAACAAAAGAAAAGAAATAACTGAAGTAAAGATTACGTCTTTACCACTAACGAAATCCCAATATGGCATAAAACTTATGCATAAACTTTGAAAAATATCTGAACTTCTTGGTATAATACTGATTCAATTTACTGAAAATCATCTTTAAAATATTGTCAGAACTTATCCACGGGTGAAACTACTAAAGCCTGATGACTAAGGTTACTGCTCCTCAAAACAGATCATGAGAAACTTCACTACAAGGTATATTAGGCCCACAAGTATATGCTGCTGTTGAACTCTATAGAGCAACCATGTTCATATGAACATGTAATATATTGATAAACACACCATTGCTCCTCCAGTGAATGCACAATTAAAATGAGTTTAAGTTTGTATATCAATCAATGTGAGTGTAATCAGTAAGCAGCTACATCTTTTGATAATAGAAGTGGAAACAACATGTTGTGGACACCTTCTTAAGGAAGTTCTACCAACGTCACAAGAAGCAACAAGATTCTGTTAGTGGCTAGTTAGTTTGTTTTGATTTTGCTTAAAGCCGGAGATCGCTAGCCGGCAGAATAAGTAGCACCAGTTGTTAGGCGAGTTGGTTAAGGAGTGCTCTATATAGATGAACCTCGGATGCTAGGGTGTGTTAGGCAAAAACTATATCCCAAACTCACAGCCTCCTGCAGGAGGGCGAGTTTGCATCTCTGCCGCCAGTTAGTGTTCACCATTCTTAGTTCCTCAATCAATCAATTACTAGTCCATATCACAACACCAAACCTGTGGGGACTCAAGGATCCTAATGCTTGACTGCCAAAAATAAAATAAAATAAAATATACTGTTCAAATGGCCGAAACTAACTTGTGGCACCACAATTACATCATCGGCACAATTTTACCCAAAGCAAAATACATCAACTGTCCTCGAAACAATATGTCATGGTAAGATCTGTGATTCAAAAAATTAACACGGCTAAATGCAGGGATTCAGATAAAGGAAAAAATGTATCACAAATGCATGTGGACTAAATTTCAACTAGGAGAATATAACAGTTATTATTCTCACCTAGAAGAAAATTGGCATTGATAAAATATGCCTTCAAATGTAACATGCTTCACAGCTTCAGACTGCTATATATGTTCCAATGCAGTATGCAATTGTGGAACTCTCCGCCTAAACAATGGCTCAAGGCGGAAGGATGGAGCGCCACGCAGCCACCGTTTAACATCATACATTTCATTCCAAGCTTGCACAATCTCATCAATCTTGAAGCCCAAACCTATGAAGCAATTGGATAATCTTAGAACAAATGTTTTCGATCAATAAAAATTGACTTCAGAAAATAAGAGTAAGATTTGAAAGCATTCAGCATGGCATAAAATCAAAATTCAGCATGTGGGTACCATGGCATCACAATTCCAGTCCCATATTATGCACAGTTACTGAATGAGCTAGATAATAATCCTTCAAACAAATTTTATGACAAATGATCTAAAAGTACAGCAAAAGTTCAGCTGATGTAATATTAACAACAATGCTAATAATCATTTTAAAGAACTTTGTTTGTTTTCTATAATGGGTATCAACATATAATCAGCACATTTTAGTGAACATTCTGAATAGCCTCTGCTGAACAAAAGGTATTCTTCACAACAAAATATATAACACGAGAAGAATTCTCTTACCATCTTGGGCTGTTTCATTGGCACAGTGGTTTTTTACCAATACAGCAATATCTGTAGCTGAGGCTCCCCCAAGTTTAAACTTTTCGATAGCTGCCATCAGACAATCCTCCCACATTGGAAGACCTAATTTAAATTCCACAACTGAACGCTCATAAAGGAGCATACCCCACAAAATGTTTATTTGAGATCTCAAATTGGAGGACTTTTCAGCTGCATCATCAGTGGATACATCCTTGATATAATCTTCCAAGCCCATCTTCTCTAGCACAACATTCTCCTGGCTAGGTTTGGATCTATTCTTCAGACGATGTTCTTCCATTTCCTCCCACATTTCTATACCTTTTTCGATATTATCCTCAGCTTTATTAAAGAGCTCCAAGACTTCAGATGAAGGCCATGAATCCAAATCCACATTACTACCAATTGCATAGTACCATGATAGTTTTGCCTGCTCAAACTGCTGATATGCAAGTGCAAGGAAACCTTCAAAAAGTCTGGCTTGGCCTTCACGGCTTCTTCATATCTCTTTCCAGCCTTGTTGTACTCTTCCCTTGCCCATTCGTATGCTTTTTTCACTTGCTCCAGCACCACTTCTCTTGGGGTGTCTCCTGATAAGAACAACCCCTTCCTAGCTCGAGACATATGGACATTACCCCAGTGGAAAAATGCAAGTGCTGCCATCTCCTGGAAGTTGCCCTCAGCGAGTTGGAACACCTCCTGGGCTTCATCAGTAGTAATAGTGTCCTCAATGGCCTCATTGTAGAGTTTCATACTAACCTCGTGAAGGTCCAAATACTCATCAGAGCTGACTCCAACATGGTTCTTGAAAAGCCGAGCAAATTGCACAATCCAATCATCAATACAAGTCACTGTGCTCCGATCCTCATCCTGCCTATTGCTTCTGGTACTTCCATTATCTGAAGCATTGTTGACATTTCTCTCCAATGGTCCACTGCTGGCATCCTCAACATAAGGTTCATGCTCCGGGTCAGCCTCGGTGACATAGAGCCGAAGCGAGTTCCCAGGCTGAGCTAACTGTTCAGCCCATTTCAGCTCATCCTGGTTGGTGATGGTCACAAGATCACCCTCCTTGTCCTTGTACTTGACAAGAACAGCCTTCAGCCCTGGAAACTTGCTCTTGACAGCCTCGCGCAGCTGTGCCATGCTGCAGCTCGCCGGCACCTGAGCCCACCTTATGTCCTCACCGAACACCAGCTTCACCTGCCTTGGTGGCTCCTCCATCTCCTCGGCAGCTTCCCCTGCATTCTGCTCCTCCACCTCCTCTACAGCTGCTGCCGCCTTCTTTGCCGCTACCTTCCGGCCAGCCCTCCTCTTGCGTGACTTTTGCTTGGGCGCATCAGCAACAACCTCCTCTGGTGTGGGCATGACCTCCTTGTCGTCCAACACAATCCCCTTCTCCTCCATGGTTTTCTTGACCCTGTTGGCCACATCAAGCGCTGTGAGGTTGTTGGGCTCCAAAGAGAGAACCTTGTTGACGTCCCGGCAGGCGAGGTCGAGCCTCCCGAGCGCCTCGAAGCAGCGCGCCCGCTTGAGCAGCGCTTTGGTGTACTTGGGCGACGCCTCGAGCGCGATGTTGCACTCGTTGATGGCGCGGTAGTAGTCCGGCGGGCTCATCTGCATGTAGCAGGCGGCGATGTTGCTGTGGAGGTAGGCGACGTCGGCGTGCGCCCTGGGCAGCAGCTTGATAGCCTTGTCGTAGTTGAGGAGCGCCCGGTCATAGTCCCGGCGCTGGAAGAGCTTGTTCCCCTCTTCCTTGTGCTCCTGGGCCATGTCTATGAAGAGGGCCTCGTCGCCGTCGAGGACCTTGGAACCGGAGCGCTCGAGCGACGCCGGCTTGCCCCCGTGCTCGCCGGACTTGCCGCCACCGCCGCCGGAGGCCTCTTCTTCTTCAGCGAGGGCTTCCCCATCTCTCTCCTTTCTCCGGAAACAAATCTGCAGCTAAAAACTTTCCCAAACCCCTCCTCGAATCTTAAGGAAAGGAACTCTCAAATTCGACGGAACCGAAAATCCCGCCTTTCTCCCAACAAATCCCCCAAAACCGGCCAATTCAAATCAAGAAATTCAAGACCGAAGCTGGCCTCAAACCTCAGGAAGAACCGATTCCCCCAAGAACACCGGAGCCTCGGAGGCGGAGGAGGAGAAACCCAGGTCAAAGCCGCGAGAGACAGAACAGAAACCAACGAGACAACGCGGTCGCAGCAAGGAATCTCTCGGGCTGGGAATAGTTGGGATGCGTGGAACGGAATAAACGAACAAACGCCTGCTGCTGTTTCACCCCTTCCGCTACGCAAGCAGTTTGCCAAAGCGACGCCAACAGGCAAACAATATTCTGCCCGAGCTTCTGGTCTTCTTTTCTTTCCTTCAGTGGCGTGAAGCAGGTGGTAAAGAAAACAAAAAGCAACCCGCCCCGGTGCTAATCCTTCTTTTTTTTGCTTAGCGCGTGTGGTTGGTTTGCGGGAATACGGCAACCGGGTCGGCGGTGGGCGCGTGTTTGTGGTGGTGACAGCGGAGACGGTCGTTGCGGGTGCGCTGGAGCAGATGGACGGGTGGGGGCGAAGGCGGTTGCAGATTTGGCGCGGATTATTCCATGCCCAAATGGGGTCTTCCCGCGTCACGACCTGGTAAGAACTCGCACTAAGCCGCCGCCCGCCTAACCAGCGGGGGATTAGTTTTTTCTTTTTGAAGGCAACGGGATTAGGATTAGGATTAGGTTAGGGTTCGGCACTTCGGCTGCCTTCGCGTCACTCTCTTTCGTGGACCGGGCCAGGTCGGGCCGACCATGACCGGGTAGGCAATCTCGCGGCCCGATTTTTATGACTTATCATGGGCTGGAACACTACTGGCTCCATGTGGACCCACGAATTTGTGCGCCTGTTTGGCCCATGACTTTGACTCTCTCCAGTGACGTGCGCGGGCCAATCAGCGGCAGCCATGTCAGACTCCTTCGTGTCACCGGCGTGTGGGTCCTGGTCGGAACAAAAACCGGCGAGATTTTTACATCTTCCCCGTTTTGCATACACGAAGAAAAGGGGAAACTGTAGTGAGGTCGCCGGCGCCGGGGTGGAAGGAGCAGCCCGGCGATCTCTGAGAGAGCGCTGCGAGAGGGGAAGCGGAGGCAAGCCACGATGCATTCGTTCGGCCACCGGGCGAACGCGGTTGCGACGTTCGCCGTCACGATACTGGCCGCGATGTGCTTCGCCGCCTCCTTCTCCGACAACTTCAACTCCGCCGCCCCCACCGCCTCCGTCAAGGTACAGCCCCGCCCTCTCCCCTAACCCGTTGCAGCCTTTGTTCCGTACCCGCGGCCTGCCCTGTGCAAGCGCGATCTCAGGCGCGCCTTATCTGGTTGCCTCGATCTGCCGTAGACTCTAGCTGATTAGTCTACTGGATTTGTCTGTTGTGCTGATGCTGTCCCTGTCGTTTCAACTGCGCAGATCTTGAACATAAACTGGTTTCAGAAGGAGGCGAACGGCAACGACGAGGTAATCTTCCTTCCGTTTTGTATCGTCGAAATTTCACCAAACTCCTTCACGGATGGATTTTCCTCTGTCGATTTTAATGGCCAGTTATTTTATTGCTGCAGGTTAGCATGACGCTCAACATTTCGGCCGACCTCTCGTCCCTGTTCACGTGGAACACAAAACAGGTATTGTGTGTTTCTGATACTTCATCTCCTTCTCATTAGTGTTCAATGCCTTAACATCATTACCAGAATCTACCTATGGTGTTAGCCTGAGATAGAAGGTTTATAAGATAACATGATGAAAGCTAATGTAACAAATTTCAGGTTTAAGTGAGCCATAGTGTGAAACATAGGATTTAGTATTTAGGAACTGAGAAAATTCCATGACACATATGTGCCGTTACCTTATCTCTTAATCTGTCACACTTGCTAATTTTCCCGTCCTTCCGATGCTCAACATTACTTTTCTTGGGTGACTGTAGGTGTTTGTTTTTGTGGCTGCAGAGTATGAGACAGCACAAAATGCCTTGAATCAGGTAATTTTATCAATGATTATGCTTGTGTTAATTCTCTTTTTCTCTGGGCATCATTTTCATATGGGAGAAACTGACGTAGCATACAATTTACATATTAGCAATGCCATCAATCTTCTAGTCTAAGTTTGCACTCAGAACCATGTTTACGAAATGTACAGATTTATGAAAGCCCTACAATGAACCAAGAGTCTTTTGCTGCTTCTGAATCCAGCAATGTGATTTGCTTTCCCTAGTCTTGTGGCTACTATGGGTGCTTGGGTGATTGTAAGCTACGAGAAGTGTGCTACATCTGTCTATAAAGGGCATTAGTTTTTTTTTTTTTTTTTGGGGGTTGGGGGAGCGTGACAGTATTGCAGTTTCAGAAGTTTATACTTGTAGCTTGCAGCAATGGTTTCAGTGTTTCTGATAACCTTTCTTCAGAGCCTGCTTCTCAAAGCACATGGGGGTGGGGGGGCTGTGGCAGATGCATCTTTAATTGTTTTCTTTTCTTTATTTAATAAATCCTGTGCTGAATTTAATGCTCTTTATATTGTCACTATAATTTGCCACCCTGTGAACCCTGTACTGCTGTTTGATTCTGCCATTTGCATAAGATGTACAACAGATAAAACCATTTATTCTAGAAAGATACCCATGCTGTCCATGGCAATTGATCCATTCACTTTATATACTGCTGTTTTGATTGTGGTCAGAATTGACATCATTCTTCATAAAAGTTTCTAGCATCATGGCCAGAAAGTTGTTTTACCTATGAGCTGACAATCTGTTGAATTTTAGCTTGAGCATACTTTTGAATTTTTGGTAGTTGTAGCTATGTGATGCATGTTATGAGTTATGACTTAATGGTGATCGTTTGATCCAAAATTCTGTTTAGTCCTATCATATGAAACCATTTTTTTTGTCTGCTGCCTTTCTATAGTAACTCAGGATTTCAGGTTTCACGTATATTATTATAATGTAAATGATTATATTTGGTTTCTACTCAGGTGTCGTTGTGGGATGGAATCATACCAGCTAAGGAGCATGCCAAGTTTTTAATCCATACAACAAACAAATACAGATTTATTGATCAGGCAAGCACATAAACTTAGATTAGATGCCTTTAAATAATTTCAGATTTGATCAGTGACGGATATTGTCATTGTGCATTTTTGTATTATTAATTTTTAAATCTGAATGAACTAAGATTTTCTTTGTACTTTGCTTATGATATGTTTGGTTATCAATAGTTGGTGCCCACTCCTGAACTTTGTACCGTATCTTATGTTTATGGTGCTTTCAACTCTGTTAAAAATTGAATCTATGTTGGCTCCAGTTTTCTTATATGGTCATTGAGATTATGTGCAGTAGTCCTGAGCTCACCCATTTCCAACTGATCATCTTCTGGTCAGTCTTCACTTATTAATTTTTGGATATTGAGCCACTAACAACTGAAGTGTGATGTTTAGAAAGAGTGTATTTTACTTGGTCTTGACTCACAGTCACACCCATGTCCCATTGGCTATCTTTTGGTCTTCACTCAGTAACTAATGTTTATATCAGTACAAAGTAACTGTCGCTTGTCTTGGTCTAATCAATTTCATATTTTGGTTAAGTACAAGTTCGTTATTTTTGTTGTTTGATGATAACTATGTCATGATCTAGGCTTGGGTCAGTTTGTAATTGTACAACACAACTGTCTAAAGTTATTTTGCAAATACACCATTTTTCTGATATCTCATTGCATGGTTGATTTATTTCCCCTTTTATCTCTTCACAGGGAAGCAATTTGAAAGGCAAAGATTTCAATTTGACAATGCACTGGCATATCATGCCAAAAACTGGCAAGATGTTTGCAGATAAGATAGTCATGACAGGCTATCGGCTTCCTGAGCAGTACAGATAGTCACATAGATCCTGAGAAGCATATTGATGGGTGCTGTGCTATGGAATCGTCATTGCCAAGAGAGAACTGCAAGAAGTTTTAGTAGCAGTGATTAGCTGATATTGAACCTTTTGTTCTAATCTTAGCCCAACATGTAAAACTTATGAGCAAACTTTGGCTGAAACCAGGCGGATCAAAATTACACTGGTTGAATCATTATGTATTTTTCGTTCGCCTTCAAAAGTTAAGATTGACAGAGACAAAAACCAAAATTCTGGAACCCTCGGGTTGCAAGCCATGCCTGTTAGTAGGTGAGAGTTATCCTGATTTTTTTCTCTATATTCCATATGAAATTCCTTCCATCCATAATAAAAGGGACGAGTCTGTTTAAACAGCAAAAAGAAAAAAAAAGTTTGATATGCCTGTTTGGCCCCTCATCATGTGGTGAATTCCTGGCTGAGCTCGTTGCTCTCTTCGTAGCTGCTGCCGTGGAACCTTAAAATGATTGAGATGTGATGGTAGATACTGTAAAGTAAAGTATCGATTTCTTCTTTTTAAGTAGTCCGTCTATTTGTTAACGCTTCCGACCAGAAAATTGTGCTGGCCACAGGCCAAAAAGGTTGGTCGGACGTCATCAAATTCCGAAGGGAGTACTGAAAAAGTAATAAAATTACAAATGCACCACATTTTGCTACTGCAATATATATCTTCCTTGGCTGCACATAGAATGGAGAGGTGCCGAAAATGTAGCTTATTTCTTAACTTGGGTGGGACTTGGAGGTACCGGGAAATTTAGCGATACCAGTTGGCTCCGTCCTCTAAGCTGGGATTTGGGAAAATCGGGCATCCTTGTCTTATGAGACCTATCCATGCTGACAGGAGTGTAATCTGTTGTGGAGTCAAGCTATAGCCGCTACCAACCTCGTTTACCCTTCGACCCTCGTCGCTCGTTGTAACCCAACGACTCTCTCCGAAGGGCCTAAAGGTGACGACCGTGACACTGAGTCACAGATGAAATTGCCGGATTAAGCATGCAACCCCGCTCCATGGATCTCATTTCTGCTGAATCACGTGCAGGCACTAGAGCTAAGGGATTAAATTTGGTGTGACGCTATCCCAACTCCGAATGTGTTGCTTTATGCACCATTGTTTCACATGAACACTAGTGGGAAAAAGTAAAACTTGTTTCAGAGGATTAGCTTCTTTCATGTAGTACAGTATGGATATGTTCTTGATCTTACGCCTACAAGTTTTCTTCTCTAGTAGATAACGGAGATGAAACTAAGCAGTAAACATTATAACTTGGCCTATAAGTTCTTTGGTACTAGCCACGCGTGAAGTTTTCAATTGCTTGCGATCACAAATTTTCATTATACCTTCTCTCATGTTTGCCCAGAGATGAACGTCTGCCACGTAATCAAGTGCTTCATATGAAACTACAGTAGCAGATCATAACAATGATACATTTGTCTGCAGTTTTTGACTTTAAAGCATGCATGTGCTATTTATTTGGTTGTTGAAAAGGGTGCAAGGGATGTCACTCGCCATTCGTGCCATTAAAGTTTGTTGCGTCATCGCCTCTTGGTATGAAAGCGAATAAAGGTTAATATCGGAGCATTATCTGATCCTTAAGGACATGCACACAGGAGGGTGAAGAAATCTCAGAGTTTTTTTTTTTTGGGGGGGGGGGGTGGTCAAGAGCTAACTGATACATCAACTCGGTACCGGACAGCGTACAGCCTGATGCTAGTCCTCAAGTTTGAACGAACAACTCATTGCCTTCTGTCCATAAAGCCAAAGGACTACTATCTAGCAAGCCACGATCGCTCGCCTCTCAATTTTGCTTCTTCTCTTCTAATCTCCTGACTGCATATCACTTCTTCACAGTAGCCAAAGGTATCGTCAATAAACACAAGAGAACATACCAGACATCAACGAAACAAGAGAGAAAAATGAAGTGTAGAGTACGTAGTACGTACCCTAGGCCCTAGGGGCGGGAGGCATCTGGAATCAAGTGACCTGCAACAGAGGAAGGTGCGGTGCTTATGCAAGAATAAGTGTCATTCCCACCACTCTTCCAACTGTGCTGGCACCTAGGTCCACATGCGGGAACATTCTGATGAGTGGTATCGTGATGGATTGCACGTTGTCCGGTTCCAAATGAGAAGGGATTGATCTTGAGAGAGTCTAAGTTCAAACACTTTTGAGCAAGAACAAAGCAAGGTGCTGTCTTAAGAAGGGCTAAGTTCAACCAACAATGCAGATACACAAACCCGTGGACACTGATGCTGCATTCCCAAGCAACACAGCACCGAACAAGGTTCATCAGGCAGGGCTAGGCATCGACATAAGCAATGAAACAGCGAATGCAACTTTGATTATCCAAATTCAAGCAAAAGTGCATAGAGTCATCCCTCCTCTTCATGCAGAATCTCAGGCCATACTTCTAGCTTCACGCATTGTTGCAAAGGATTAGCTTCTTTCATGTAGAACAGTATGGATGTGGTCTTGATCTTGAGCCCACGAGATTTCTTCTCTAGTAGAAGCAATAATAGAGATGAAACTAAGCAGTAAACGTTACAACTTGGTTCTTTGGTACTAGGCACGCGTGAAGTTTTCAATTGCTTGCAATCACAAATTTCCATTATACCTTCCTCTCGTGTCTGCCCAGAGATGCACATCTTCGACATATATAATCAAGTTCTTCATATGAAACTACGGTAGTACCATCATAACAATGATGCATTTGTCTGCAGTTTTCGACTTTAAAGAATGTGCTATTTTGTTTGGTTGTTGAAAAGGGTGTAAGGAATATCACTCACCATTCGTGCCATTAAAGTTTGTTGCGTTCTCTCGGTTGTTGTGTCATCATCGCCTCTTGGCAAGAAAGCAGATAAAGTTTAATGTCGCAGCATTCTCTGATCCTTAAGCACTCGTTGGCATCTCTTAAGGTCACGCGGAAAGAAACACGTGACCGCGGGAGAGCCAAGGGTTTAAGTCACTTGCACTATTTAACCAAATAATCCACATCCAAGTACAAGTACTAGATATGTATTATAAGGTGGGTCATGAATATCCGCAAGCGGACGGATAACCCGTTGTAGCATTTCACCCGAGAGTATTCAAGGGTATCGTATTTATATTTTCCCAAAGGAAGACATGGTTGATAAGAGTACTTATGCTCATGGTGTTACAAAAGAGTGATGAAGTAATCACATTCCAATGCAGGGGTTAGGAGCAATAAATTGAGGATATTGTGACACACACCAAGGCAATGCATTCTCTAATAAAAGGGATAGAGGCAATCCTAGATAAAGCTAAACTAGACTAGCAGACCACTACTCCTAATGATACAACATTCATATGAGTGCGCAGCTTCTACCTAACATCCAAGATCATGCAAGCGCAAGCAAGCGTCTAATGCCTAGGCATCATCGGGAGATCCGTCTTACGCGAGGTCCGCCTCGCGACTCCGGCCTTTTAGACTCCTATGCCATGCCCGAACGTGGAGGATTACTTTGGATGACAAGGCTGTCACTTCTTGTCACCTACCTCTACAAACCGTGGGACACGAAGCACATTCAAAGGTGGGTAGATAACCCCGACACCATGCCGGCGTCACTAACCACAACTCTAGATCCCTCGAGGCACCCCAACCCTACGGATCGACATGGTGGTAAATCTAGAGCACCCTTGCGGGATGATGAACCCGAAGCCTATTCATAAGAACACTAGCCTAACTAGCATAAGCCGGACGAAAGGATCAAAGCTAGCACTAAGTCATGCAAAGGCGTTCGTCGCTCAAGAATGAGCGACGAACGGCAATCAACCAAGTAAGATCAAGGGTAATCGATGATCAAGTATGAACGAACGAAGAACATTCGATATGTGTTCATCTTCTATTAATGAAGAACGAAGAACGAACGATGAACTCATATGAACGAACGATGAACGATCAAGCAAGATCATGACTACTCTGTCAAGCTCATGACAAGGATATAAACGAAAGTATTCCATATATAAAAGATCAAGTCTTACAAAGAGAGGATACAAGAGCTATACCCAATTCTCCACAAGACCTTGGGAGCAATGAGGCAGCCCACTACTAAGCCTAGCACTACCTAGAAAGCCTCTAAACTTCTAATGTGAGGAGAGAATGATCCTTGTGTTGTTATGTGTGTTAAGGAGGGGGGGTACCCCTCCTTATATAGGCTTGAAAGGTCGGCTCCTGGAGGCGGTTTCGTAGGTCGGTGGCATTTAATGCGCGTGGAACCGACCTCCGGAGGCGGTGGGCAAACCGCCGGAGAAAAGTGGGCCGGGGGGCCACTGGACCGGTTCGGCCGAACCACCCTGGTGGGTTCGGCCGAGCTGGTCCCGGCCCCTCCTGGGCTGGGCTTTGGCGATTGGCTCCCCACTGGATGTTGGTCTTTGATCCAGTGCTTGTGGCCTTCTTTGTGTTGTATTTCGTGGTCATTGGCCTTTTATCTTGGAGTTGATTCCCGCGGCGAAGTGGAAGTTTTGTAAAAGTGTTGATTTGTCGCCTCGGGGCCTGGAATTCATCATTATCCACCTGCACACTAAAAATCTAGAGGTACAAGTGGAACTAGGTTATTTCTAAGTAAAATGCGTGTAAGACATGCCTAGTCCTTCTCATTTATTTGACTAATTGACGGTCGAAATTGGTCGTAACGACCGTCAACAAGTCCCCCAAGCTTACCCCTTGCTCGTCCCGAGCAAGTAGTAGAACTTTAGGTTGTTGATCAGGAGTTGCTATAATGCCTACTTCTCAAAGGTACCAAGTGTATAACAAAGATACTCATCCTTGAGTTGAATAAGTTGGCAATGGTAACTCACCCTTCCCCTTAGTCCTCATGGGGCTTTGTGCTTTTCACTTTACCTTGGGCGGTTGAGAGAGAGAACGGTGTATAGAGCATTTATTTTCTCTTCCCTTGTCTTGCTTTTTATTCTCCGGAAGTTTTCAAAGGATTTTTTCAAGTAAAACCACGTTCCACAAGTGATACTCTCGAATCGCTCTAGTGGTGTTTGTATTCCTCACCAAGGCATGTGTATTGCCTCATCCTACATCTAATAGGCTTTTGTGGAGCTCAAGGTAGGATATGAAATGAGGCATACTTGCATTCATATTTTGCAAAACCAAAAGAGTGGATCCATGGAGATAGCAAGTCATACAATCGTAGATCAAGATGTGCAAGTGTGAAAATGATGGTGGTGGTGTATGTGACTACTCCTCTTTTTGTTTCACCTCTTTTTATTTTGGATTTTGGGCATGGCTATCTTTTCTTCTTTCTTTTTCCATGCTCGAAATGAGAGCAGCTTTTTTTTTTTTTTTTTTTCATGCTCATCTTTTGTGAGCCTTATTTTCTTTTTCTTTTGCATAGCCATGCCTTCTTTTGATATTTTAAGAGAGGTGATAAAATGTGAGGAGTGTCTTTATTTTGGTGGATGGCATGACATGTTGCTAACTTCCGGTGTAGAAGTGTAGCATATGAGGTGGAATGTGTACGTGATCTTGATCATGAGAGTATGAAAAGCATCTCACTAGGGTCACACAATTTTGATAAAGCTCAATGAAGTAACAAGTAGCAAATGAGTAAGGTTTTCAAAGGAAATTTGCATATGGCTTTGGTAGGAATTTATCATCACTTGGGAACTTATAGATTTTGCAATTTTTTGGGAACAAAATTCCGGAGATTTCAAGTTCAACTTAGGACAAGATCATAGCAGCTCTTTTTACCATATCATCATCTCACAACAACTTAGGTGCAGCTCAAGCATGTGCAGCCCACAAGTTTCAGGTTCTAAGCAAGTTTTGCTAGCCAACAAACTCAAAACTAGGAGAGTTCTAAATTATAAACTAGGCACATGAGAGAAATAAAACAGAGCAACTATTCATCATCTCAACATAGCAACATACTTGCAGCGCATAAAAGGAAACTAAGCTACTTCTTTTTGTTCTTTTTAGTTTTATCATTTTTATTTTGTTTTTCATATGAGAGGCAAGAACAAGCAAAAACAAGAGACAATAAAGGATACAAGTTGCGATACATGATACCTTAGCGGGGGTGCTGCCCCCCCAAGCTTGTTCTTGCTCATGGGTTTGGTGGAATGAACCTCATGTGACGGAAGTAAGCCAAAAGATCGGCTCGTTGTTGCTCCGTCATGTTGGTGAGGGCGGTGAGCTGGGTGTCGGTGCGCTCTTGCCATTGATGAGTTTGCAAGATGTGTTGGTTGAGCGCATACTCGGTGTCTTCCGCCGTGGTTTGGAGTCTTCCCATTTGTGAGGAGAGGTTGTTCATCTCCTGCTCAAAGTTGTAGCCTTGGGCTGATCCGGAGTCGGTGGAGTGTTCCTCCCATTGTTGTTGTGGAGAAAACAGCCCCGGGCCATATCCCGGAGTTTGCCACGCCGATCCCCGGCCATGTGAGGTGGCGGGGCTGGGTACCCACCGGGAGAAAGCCCGGGGTGGCTGTACCCCGGCCCGCCATGAGCCGTGGGCTGCGGTGTGGGCATCTCGGAGGTAGATGGCTGTTCCGATCTGTGCGCCCCCTGCGAGAAGATACATTCCTGCGAGACCGCTCCGCTTCTTGGAGCTCAATGGTTAGATTTTTGAGAGTATACAAACGAAGGTCCGGGTTAGGTAACCGGAACTCGTTTGTATATCCCACAAAATAATATATGAGGGAATCGTTCGGACCATTCTTAAGAGAGTGACCTTGAATAAGATAATCTTTATTTATAAGAGAGCGAGGTGTAGCAAGGTATTCAACATTAGCATCATGTAAAGCTCCCACCCGCATGGCAATTCGTGTCACTAAAGAGGTACATTCAATTGGTCCTATCGTCCCAAGATTTTCTATCCATTGGCGAATCATGGCTTTCACGGGAGCAATCTTAATCTTATCAACCGCAGCAAAAAGAATTTTTAGCTCATCCTCGCGCACAATTCGAATATCACTCCTTGGAAAAAGAGTGATAGCAATCCACATGTGCATAAAACGCAAGGTAGGATGATGGATGTGATTAGCTCTAGGTCGCACGCAACTAGGAAGACCCGTAATCCTCTCCCAAAAAGCATGCTTTGAAAACTGAGGAAGGGCACCATCCAAGTCGGTATTGCAGCGAGTATTAAAGCCAAGAAGAGTGCTAAGTTCTTTCCAAGTCAAACGGTAGGATTCACGGAAAAACCGAAAAGAAATTCCTTCATCTACCGTTCGTAGGGTGCATAAAAACTGAAGTGCAAGCAAGCGGGAACCCGGCTCATCTACACTAGCAAAATCTGTCCACCCTAAGGCTTTAAATACTTGAGCAAATTCAGCATCCATACCTATTTTGTGCAGCAGCTCCGTGTCAAATGCTCGCGTAGGAGCAAAGAGACGGTGTTGGAGAAGCGTGTAGGTGTGCGTCTCGTACTCGCCCACTAAGTCGAGGTCGGAGTCGGTGAGGAGACGATGCTCGATGTTGCCCTCTTGCCCTTCTTCCTCGACTTGTGGTGGTGAACTTGGCGGTGACTCGACTACGGGGCGTGCGCGGGTGCTTCGACGTGAAGAGCTTGAACTTGAGCGTGAGCTCAAGGACCTCTTGATCGACCCGAACAGCTTCTTGGCACCGGTCATGGCTGCACACAAAGAGAGCAAGAACACAAGAACAACAACTCCGAACGGGTTATGTGAGGGAAAATCAAATTGGCGACACCGTCGGTTGTTCATGTGAGCAAGAAATCGCAACTCGAGAAAACCAAACAAAAACAAATCAAACCAAAAACTAGAAAGCACACCAAGAACAAAAGATTTCTGCAGAACTTTTAGGCAATGAGCAAGTGAGGGCAATGGAAAACTTGAGAGTAATGAGAATGAAGTGAGTGAGGAGTGGAAATGATAGTGTGAGAGGGGGAGAGAGCTACGGCCCGGCCACCTCTACTTATAGCTCACGAAGTAGCCGTTTTTGAACGTTAGAAGGGGCATATGACCGTTGGGAAAAAAAAACAGACCGAGCAACGGTCATAGCGGTTCGGCCGAACCAAGGAGGTGGGTTCGGCCGGCCTGCTGTGGGTCCCTCTTGCTCCCCCTTTTGGCCCATAGCCCCCAACGGCCAAATGATCATTGACCATGGTTGCTACGTCCGAGATATTCCTCGAAATATTTGCTCAAGAAGAAATCCAAAGAAAGTTGCCTCAAATTCAACTTTATTCGAAAAATCAAATCTCGAGAAAAAGTGTTGGAGAAAATTCCAACATGCAAAATTGTTTTTGGGTTTTGTATAAGGATACAAGGGTTGTCCAAAAGTTTCAAACAAAAGTAGGAAAATTTGGACGTAAAAGGATTTTGGTTTTCAAATTTTATATGCATGGCGAGTGAAAAAAAAATCAAATATGCTGGCGGAAAATCCAAATAAATGAAATGAAAATTTTCTTGTGATAAAATAGAATATGCAGGGAGGTTTTTATTATTATTATTATTATTATTATTTTTAAATGCATGTGGTGGAAAACAAAATCAAAAAGAAATCGAAAGATAATGCCGATTTATCCTGTCGGCCGGGGCTTCGCCATTTTAAGTGCGGCGAGCGAGGACTTCTCCATTTCTTTTCATCCTTGTGGTGCAGGCCCTTTCCCTGGAGAGGAGGATGAAGATGGCTGCACCTTCTTCACTTGCCACACTTGTTTGGTCTTTGTTGATGTAGGTGGCTTTGTGTCTTGAAGGAGTGGCTTCTTGGCCCATAATCCCGGCCTTGCTGTTGCGGGCTTCTTGGGTTGGTACCATGACGGATTCTCAATTTTGTCAAGTTGCTTCCAAAAGGCGATGAGACTATCCGTCTTTCTTGGCGTCACTTCAACTTCACGGATGTTTGAGGGATTTGGCCCATACTTAATCTTGATCATTGAGCATTGTTCTTTTCTTGGTTGAAACTCAAACTTTTCCTCCTTCCCATTGATGTGGAATCGGATTTCTCCATTCCCAACATCAATTTGGGCGTTCGCGGTGCTTGAGGAAGGGACGTCCCAAAATGAGGGCGTGTTCTTGTCAATATCCATCTCAAGCACCACAAAGTCCACCGGTATGAAGTTGCCTCGAATTTTCTGCGGCACGTCTTCGGCTATTCCCGCGGGGTAGCGGACCGAAGAGTACGCCAATTGCAACCTCATTGGTGTAGGAGTCAAGGTTGTGTAGCTCAAACGATCAAAGACTTCTTTGGGCATCACGGCGACGCTTGCCCCAAGATCACATAAGGCTTGGTCGAAGTGGTGTGCCCCAATGGAACATGATATTGTGGGGCAGCCGGGGTCCTTCTTCTTTTACGGAAGCCGATTGAGTATAGCTGCGCTACACTCCTCTGTGAGCTTGACCATTTCCTCGTTGGGTAATGGTCTCTTGTTGTTGAGGATGTCTTTAAGGTAACGTGCATATGTGGGCACCTGCACCATGTCCAACAATGGCACGTTGACATGAATCCTTCGGATGGTCTCGACGAATCGAGCAAATTGTTCATCCTCCTTTGGCTTCCTGTTTACGTGAGGGAATGGCAAGAAGCTTGTGTCTTGAAATTCAATTCCATTCTTCCCGTCACTTGGCTTCGGTTCTTCTTCTTTTTCTTTGGTAGTAGAAGGGCTTTCCTCCTCCGGTTCGTTCTGTTCTTCTTTGCTGCATGGTTAGGATATGGCGGATCCAGAGTGGATTTTCCTCCCCTCGTGGTAACCGCATTAACATTTTCCAAAGAAGACTCGGGTTGCCCGGGATCTTCCCAGAATTAGAACCGGGAATAAGAGCAGCTAGGCTGAGCAACTTGGGTTTCAATCATTTTATTAAAGCTCGGCTGATTTTTTGAAAGCGAGAGGAGAAACCTTCTATTTGTGCGATTATGTTTTCTAAGACTTTGTCGTTGGCAGCAAGCTTTTTGTTGATAGATTCGTTGATTTTAGCTTGGCCATAAACCAAATCTTTCAAGGAAGGCTGATTATTGTTAAAGCCGAGAAAAATTGTTACCTCCTTGATATGATGGTCGGTTTTGGTTGTACCCTTGTCCTCCGTTTGGACGATACCCGTTGTTGTTGTTCATGTAGAACGCTTCTTCATGGGTATGGGGGCAATCCTTCCCCATGTGGCCGGTGTTCCCGCATTCCTCACACGTCATGTGTGAGTCCAATGCATGAACACCACCATTTGCGTTGTGTTCATCCAAGCGTTTTATGAGGAGGTCAACCTTGGCGGACGGCATGTCCACCTCCTTGACGGGGTGTACGCCTCTTGAGCGTGTTTGGAGTCGATCATCGCTCCACCCTTGATTGGAGACCATCTTCTCTATGAGTTCTTTTGCTTGGGCAACGGTTTTGGAGAAGAAGGCTCCTCCGGCAGCGGCATCCATATGTCCACGGGTTGTTGGTGTCAACCCGTTGTAGAAGTGTTGAAGAATGAGCCATTCCTCCATCCCATGGTGAGGACGAGGCCAGAATGTATTCTTGAAGCCTTTCCCATGCCTCGGGCATGGATTCATTTGTCGCTTGCTTGGAAACTTGCAATTCTTCCACGAAGGGCATTGGTTTTGCCCATCGGGAAAAACTTGGCGAGGAACGCCGTGGAACATTTGTCCCAAGTGTCAATGCTTGCACGATTGGCATAAAACCACTGTTTCGCCTTCCCAAGGAGGGATAGGGGAAACGAGGCGAAGTACGATAGCATCTTGGTTGACTCCGGCCGTGGGCGATGTGTTGCATATCTCCGGGAGCTGTTGGAGATGAGAGTTGGCGTCCTCGGAGGCCTTTCCACAAAGGGAATGGCTTGCACCATAGTGATGAGGCTGGACTTGATGTCAAGTCCTGCGGCACCGGCGTCGACGTTGGGCCCAATGGGCACATTGGCGACGGAGGGCGCGAGTAGTCACGAAGGGTCCTTTCAGCCATGAGTGTTGAGGTTGATGGTGCGGAAGATGCGGGCTCGCTTGTCGTGGGTTCTTGAGGAGAGACAACGACGCGAGGTCGAGTCTTTCTCGCAAGAGACTCGGGATTATCAACGAAGTTTTTCGGCAAGTCGAATCCACGCATGTACTATCATGTTTTCACATTGAAGAGAAAACAGATCAAGGTTAACCTGCAAGGGCAATGATTAAATCATCATCAAGTGTAATCATGAACATTCATTGTATTCTTATTAACCAATGTCTTCCCCGAGCAACGGCGCCGGAAATGCTTGTTGGCATCTCTTAAGGTCACGCGGAAAGAAACACGTGACCGCGGGAGAGCCAAGGGTTTAAGTCACTTGCACTATTTAACCAAATAATCCACATCCGAGTACAAGTACTAGATATGTATTATAAGGTGGGTCATGAATATCCGCAAGCGGACGGATAACCCGTTGTAGCATTTCACCCGAGAGTATTCAAGGGTATCGTATTTATATTTTCCCAAAGGAAGACATGGTTGATAAGAGTACTTATGCTCATGGTGTTACAAAAGAGTGATGAAGTAATCACATTCCAATGCGGGGGTTAGGAGCAATAAATTGAGGATAGTGTGACACACACCAAGGCAATGCATTCTCTAATAAAAGGGATAGAGGCAATCCTAGATAAAGCTAAACTAGACTAGCGAGACCACTACTCCTAATGATACAACATTCATATGAGTGCGCAGCTTCTACCTAACATCCAAGATCATGCAAGCGCAAGCAAGCGTCTAATGCCTAGGCATCATCGGGAGATCCAGTCTTACGCGAGGTGCGCCTCGCGACTCCGGCCTTTTAGACTCCTATGCCATGCCCGAACGTGGAGGATTACTTTGGATGACAAGGCTGTCACTTCTTGTCACCTACCTCTACAAACCGTGGGACACGAAGCACATTCAAAGGTGGGTAGATAACCCCGGCACCATGCCGGCGTCACTAACCACAACTCTAGATCCCTCGAGGCACCCCAACCCTACGGATCGACATGGTGGTAAATCTAGAGCACCCTTGCGGGACTGATGAACCAGAAGCCTATTCATAAGAACACTAGCCTAACTAGCATAAGCCGGACGAAAGGATCAAAGCTAGCACTAAGTCATGCAAAGGCGTTCGTCGCTCAAGAATGAGCGACGAACGGCAATCAACCAAGTAAGATCAAGGGTAATCGATGATCAAGTATGAACGAACGAAGAACATTCGATATGTGTTCATCTTCTATTAATGAAGAACGAAGAACGAACGATGAACGATCAAGCAAGATCATGACTACTCTGTCAAGCTCATGACAAGGATATAAACGAAAGTATTCCATATATAAAAGATCAAGTCTTACAAAGAGAGGATACAAGAGCTATACCCAATTCTCCACAAGACCTTGGGAGCAATGAGGCAGCCCACTACTAAGCCTAGCACTACCTAGAAAGCCTCTAAACTTCTAATGTGAGGAGAGAATGATCCTTGTGTTGTTATGTGTGTTAAGGAGGGGGGTACCCCTCCTTATATAGGCTTGAAAGGTCGGCTCCTGGAGGCGGTTTCGTAGGTCGGTGGCATTTAATGCGCGTGGAACCGACCTCCGGAGGCGGTGGGCAAACCGCCGGAGAAAAGTGGGCCGGGGGGCCACTAGACTGGTTCGGCCGAACCACCCTGGTGGGTTCGGCCGAGCCGGTCCGGCCCCTCTGGGCTGGGCTTTGGCGATTGGCTCCCCAGCTGGATGTTGGTCTTTGATCCAGGTGCTTGTGGCCTTCTTTGTGTTGTATTTCGTGGTCATTGGCCTTTTATCTTGGAGTTGATTCCCGCGGCGAAGTGGAAGTTTTGTAAAAGTGTTGATTTGTCGCCTCGGGGCACTGGAATTCATCATTATCCACCTGCACACTAAAAATCTAGAGGTACAAGTGGAACTAGGTTATTTCTAAGTAAAATGCGTGTAAGACATGCCTAGTCCTTCTCATTTATTTGACTAATTGACGGTCGAAATTGGTCGTAACGACCGTCAACAAGCACATGCACACAGGAGGGTGAAGAAATGTCGAGTTTTTTTAAGGTCAAGGGTTAACTGATTACTTCAACTCATTGTTTGAGTACCTACATATATATATACAGCCTGATGCTAGTCCTCAAGTAGAACTAGTCACCGCCTTCTGTCTACAAAGCCAAAGGATTACAACCTAGCCTGCCACGATTTTATATTGTCGCCTCTTGGATGTTTCTTCTCCTTCTCTTCTAATCTCCTAACAGTAGCCAAAGTTATCGTCAATAAACACAAGAGAACGTACCAATCACCAACGAAACAAGAGAGAAAAATGAAGCGTAGAGTACGTACGCTAGGGGCGGGAGGCATCAGGAATCAAGAACGGACGAAGGCATGGTGACTTGGAGAAGAGCCTCATGATATCAACTTTCTTTGCCTTCTCCTCCGGTTGCAACAAACCAACACCTGGTCTTTAGTGCCTAAGCCTGCTGGTCAGAACATCATTGGTTGTAAATGGGTATTCAAGGTCAAGCACAATCCTGACGATTCCCTCAACAAATATAAAGCTAGGCTTGTTGCACGTGGCTTCACACAACAGTATGGGATTGATTACATGGAGACGTTCAGCCCGGTTGTTAAACCCGCCACTGTACGTCTTGTTCTGTCCATTGCTCTATCTAAAGGCAGGGATTTACGGCAGATTGATATCAGCAATGCATTCCTTCATGGTTTTCTGAATGAGAGTGCTTACATGCAGCAACCAAACCACTGGGTTTCATGATCCATCTCGACCAAACTTTGTTTGCAAGCTAAATCGTTCGATTTATGGTCTCAAGCAGTCTCCAGGGCATGGTATTCTCGGCTTAGTGACACACTTCATCAACTGGGTTTTGTTTCTTCCGCTGCTGGCACCTCTCTGTTTATTCTCCATACGTCTCACACAACCATCTACATGTTGGTCTATGTCAACGATATTGTCATTATCAGCTCGTCGCCTGCTGCCACTCGCCGTCTTCTTAAACAGTTGGCCACTTCTTTTCCTGTCAAGGACCTTGGTCCTCTGTCGTACTTTCTCGGTATTGAGGTGGCTTCCATTTCTGGGGGATGATTCTGTCTCGGAAGAAGTATGCACTAGATATTCTTCATCGCACACATATGGAGAACTGTAAGCCTTGTCTCAACACCGATGTGTGTTCAAGAGAAGTTGTCTCGACATGGTGGTACTAAGCTTGGAGAAAAGGACACATTAACATATCGGAGCACTGTAGGTACCCTTCAGTACCTTACCCCGACTAGACCTGACCTTTCATTTGCGGTCAACAAGGTTAGCCAATTCTTATCCCAGCCATCAGATATACATTGGGAGGCAGTGAAAAGAATTCTTCGTTTTGTCAAAGGTACAATAGCCACAGGCCTGAACTTCAGAAGTTCTGCATCTACTCTACTCAGTGTGTTCACCGATGCCGACTAGAGCTGGGTGTGTAGATGATCGTCGATCTACAGGTGGCTTTGCAGTGTTCTTTGGTCCAAACTTGATTTCATGGAGCGCACGAAAACAACCTACAGTATCTCGTTCTTCTACAGAAGCTGAGTATAAAGCTTTAGCGAATGGGACAGCCGAAGCCACTTGGATACAGTCGTTACTTAGGGAACTTTGTATTTCACAGACAAGAGCTCTAGTACTATGGTGCGACAATCTCGGTGCTACCTATTTGAGTGCTAATCCTGTGTTTCATGGGCGTACAAAGCACATCGAAGTGGACTTTCATTTTGTCAGAGAAAAGGTGGCACTAGGAGCCTTAGAAGTTCGTTTCATCTCATCAGGCGATCAAGTTGCTGATATCTTCACGAAGCCAGCGACTAAACAGATGTTGGACAGAGTTCGTTCCAATATCAACCTCGTGGCTGCAGGTTGACATTGCGGGAGAGTGTTAACCGAACATATCCTGATCAGGAGATATTCTGGAGATAAGTACAGAGACGTAGATAGATAGAGATGAATCGTTGTTGGTTGCGATCTATTGCTATCTGCTTAGATTAGATATTCTGTTGTAACCCTGACCTGAGATGTACTATATATACTGATCAATACAATGGCAATGTATCTGCGCCAACTTATCTTCTTGACTACAACCTAGCCTGCCACGATTTTATATTGTCGCCTCTTGGATGTTTCTTCTCCTTCTCTTGTAATCTCCTAACAGTAGCCAAAGTTATCGTCAATAAACACAAGACAACGTGCCAATCACCAATGAAACAAGAGAGAAAAATGAAGCGTAGAGTACGTACGCTAGGGGCGGGAGGCATCAGGAATCAAGAACGGACGAAGGCATGGTGACTTGCAGAAGAGCCTCATGATATCAACTTTCTTTGCCTTCTCCTCCGGTTTATTTATGACAACGTTTGTAAGTTCCGTGCACCGGCTCCTTGCGGGCTTCCTTGCTGGGTGTTCCCCATTCCATGGGGAATCGCCAAGGCTCGTCTGGTGATCGGGACTTGAGAAAGAAGAACATCTTCCTCCTGTTGCTCAAGGGTAGAGATCGCCCATAGATTTGAAGAGTGACCGTGCTTATGCAGGAACAAGTGGCACTCTCAGAACTCATCCAACAGCTGTGCTGGCACCTAGCATGCAGCTTCTGTGATGAGTGGTTTCGTGAAGGGATTGATCTTAAGAAGGGCTAGGTCTAGGTCTAGGTTCAAACACTTATCAACACGCATGACACAATGTAGCTTTTTTTGAGTTTTGGGTGGGATTGGGAGGTACTCGGAAGTTACTACACTTGTTGTTCCCTTCCTCTACGAACCACTTCGAAAGGCCGGGTTTACTTGTGTTATTAGAGCTATGGATGCACGTGCCATGGAGGCGATTGCATGTCGAGATGCACTAGTTTTCTCAAGCAGCACGATGCGCAGAAGTTGCACTTGGGGACTGATTGCCTATAAGAGCTGATACAGCAATGGGAGCAGAGGAAAACACATCGTGCGGTGATCACACGTCTATACTTCAGGAGATTGAAGATGCATTGTTAGAATTTCAGTCGTTCTCCTTTTCTGTTACTAGTAGAACTTGTAATAGAGTTGCCCATGTACTTTGCAAACAGGTCACGAGCACAGAAGAAAGAACGGGTGTTTGGCATGAAAGCCCGTCGTGTGTTCGTGATCTGTTGATGACTGGTCGACCCACTTAATGATAGGCAACGTCTGTTCATCACAATAAAAAAAATCTGGTGCGGAATCAAGCAGTACCCAACCCCAAGATGTTTGCTATTTTGACTATGAAACTAGGAAACTTCCCTAAAATGACTGAAAAATTATTATCGCTCCAATAAAATGACGATGGCCTACGCGAGCATACCCTCAGTCCCGTGCCGACTGCTTCGACAAGATGTATATGCTCGCGCCAGGATCCGTGTACTGCACGGTTCGTCCGGCGTCATTGGGCTCGGCACGTTGCGCAACGGCACGGAGCTGTGCGCCAACCTCGTGCCGCAGTGTGCGTTCGTTTGCTCGGGGAGACTTTGGCAGGCCAGTGCCCGGCCGTGCACCGACCCAGCTGTGGTGCACTTTGGAGACGCCGCCGCCGGAGATGTGGTCCTCAATTCCGCCGGTAAACTATCCTGGTGCCATACTGCCATGGGACGCCGCCACGGCGCGCACGCATATGCACGGTGGTGTTCTCAGCTCTGCCAGACTGTCATGGGCACGGTTCGATCTGGGGTTGATTGCACTCCAGACTGCCTTGGTAGGAGGCGACAATCAAAGATTGTAATCCTGCTATATGCTGATGAATAAAAAGCTCTCTTTTTTCCTTCAATTCACGGGTAAAATAAAAGCTCTCATTGCCCCTGTTGTCATTTTTCTCTGACCCTTGAGCATGCACATGCGCACATGACAGGGAAGCACATGTCAAGACTCGAGAGTTAACTAATTACTTTATAACACGTTTATTATGGCTACCGGCATGCAGCTACAGCCTGATGATACTCAAGTTTGAATGAAGCTAGTCTCCTCACCTCCTGTCCATAAATAAGGAGCTTATGGATGTTGCTTTCTCCTCCTCTTATATACTCTCCTGACTGCCTATCAGTTCTTCAGTAGCTAAAGGTATCATTATCATTATCAATAAAACAAGACACAAGACAAGGCATCAACAAAATAGCAGACGTTGAAAATGAATGGTGTAGACTGTAGATCAGTAGAGTATGTATGTTCGGAGAGGGAGGCATCCGAGATCAAACGACCTGAGGCAAAGCGAAACCCTGTAGTGGTACCACAACAAATATTTATTCTTGAGCTGATAGCTCCTGGCCTCCGTTTCTCCTCAGTATTTTGACGTGTGGCCGTACGTGGAATCACCTCGGCGTGACACGTGTTTTATCTGCCACGTGCTCGCGCAGCGATCAGCCACGTCGCCGACGAGTTGGGTCGCCCCTGTGGTTCAATGGTTTCACGCCTGTAGGCCTACTTCTATTTGTGAATCCGGCGCGAGGCGGGCCTCTATGCTGCCCTTTTAAGACATCTGGTCCGTCTAAGGTAGCCCGTTCGCGGCCGTTTTCTCGAGACCTTAACGAATCTGGCCTGTTGCATTACTGATTTGGTTATTCGGCCTGCTAATACCGACCTGCAGATCGGAGTTCGTTCGCTTACACGTATTAGCGTCGGCTACCGCCTGTCGTCACAGACTTGGGTTCCTTCTGCTTCACAACCGACGTTAGCGTCCCTCTGCCCCGCGTCTCCTCATTTGGCGCTGTGACGATGCCTCACCTGGAGGGCCTCAATCTGCTGCTTCCGACGTCTGTAGAGGCCGACAAGCCTGCCTGCTGCTGTGGGATTCTTCTTCTTGCTGCTTCCATTGGGTTCCATGTGGTGTTTATGCCTGTGTGTTAATGTTTCAAGGATTCGTTGGTTTTCCCATCGTGTTCTTCCTCCCTGTTGCTCCTTCTTCATTGCTGCCATCGGTCCATTGCTGAATAACGAAACAAAAAATAGTTAAAGAAAAGACTTATCAGTCGGCAATGTCCCAAAATGTCAATCTGTCAAATCTTCATTATTACGAATAAAAATATTCGCAAGGTTAGGAACTACAACAATAAGGTCTATTCTTGGAACCGAACTCAGACAAACGTGATGGAACTCGCAAACAAAAGGATGAAAAACGAAACTAAACATTATGGGCATGAAGAACAATATTTGCAAAAGAAAATGGAAGACGGTTAATGATTGGATGCTGTAGATGGGCCGATGGAATCATGGGCCTAGTTCACCATTCATGCATCATGTGTGGCCCTTTTATATATAGGCCTCATTGTTTAATAAAATTGGACTTGTTCGGCTGGTGAAACAGCCAACTTATTTGACTGATTCCTTCCTAAAATAAATTAGCTTATCAACTTGTATACTTCTATAAGACTTAAAGCCAGCTAGAAAGCTGAGCAGCCGAACAAGCCCATTGAACTTAGTAGTGGCAACTCAGTCCGAATGCTTCGTCGGCCACGAGAACATCTCAGTGCTCTCCACTTCCGCTGAGAAAATGCACTGCAAAATTCGTACAAAAATATACCACTGAATGGTGCATACTATCATCTACAATTGTGCAAAATTTGAGCCACGATTAAAATTTAGATATCCAAAGTGCAACACAAAAGAGAAATCAAGGGTCTGAGATGTGAGATGAATAATTGTATCCCACTAATATTCAAGCTGATTTTCTATTTTCTTAATTATTTCTCCTTGTACATGTATTTTTTACATCTATATTTTTATTAGATTATAATATTCACTATACATTCAACATTTTCTTTGTTAAATCTTTCATAAATTTTTGAGTTCTGGTTTGTGTGTGGGAACATGGAAGCATCTAGGTGTGTTATTTTAGAACAAAGAAAAGTTATATTAATTTATAGCTGAGTATATCTTCATTACAGGTATATCTAAGGTATGGAGTATGCACGATGATGTTCTGTTGCTGTTGGCTGCCTCACCCCGACCAGATCGATTGTACGACCCTTTTATATTCTATATATACTCCACATTTAGTATACGTAAAAGGGGAATCACTTTTAGCCATCGGAAAGAGCTAATCTCTTGCTTCCAGCTTCCATTCATTTTTTATTGTTGGCTGCCTCACGGGCTCACGGCCGGCTTGCCATGCAGTGGCAAGCTAGAGAAAACTAAGGGGTGACAATGAAAAAAGAGTATTTTTATATGTTGTTTGAAGTTGCATCATTTTTGTTGAATCATAAGTGAATTACGCGTCGATCTTTCCCCCATCAGCTTAGCTTTTAGTTGTAACTATAGTTGGTGCATGGTAGCTAACACAGTATCGAAGTTGGAGGCATTAAGTTCAAGTCCTGGTGACCACGTATACCATCATGTCGCTCCTACTTTCATGTTTTAGCCCACAACAGTTGCACGTGAGAGGGACTGTTGAATCATAAGTAAATTGCATATTTTTCGCACCAGATTGGACTTTTAGGCGCAATTGATTGGTGCATAGTAGCTTAACAATTTTAGATAGAGAGAAATGTGTATAGTGGTATATGTATGGTCAATATAGGACAACCTCATTGCTATGTTCTTTTTCTTTTTGTGGGTGCATCTACAAACTCTAGTCATAAAGTGACTTTACCACATAACTGGTGATTTGGAAATCTGTTGAGAAGCCATTCTCTTTATAGTTAGGTTTGTTTCATTAGACATTTTAGAACTACTCATACCTATTTTCTTATAACCATGGGTTTGGGATTCGATGGATTAAAGGTTCTTAATTGAGTTATTTTTCTTATGTTAAGACAAAAGTATAAATACCTTATTCACTGTATAAAGTCAAACTCCAATATGTGAGAATCATGAAGCTAGTGCTTTGCAAAACACGACCCATACAGTACATTGTGTACTGATCTCGGCATCTGGCTTATAAATTATTTCCTTAATTGAAGCGTTGATACATACATATTCTGATTCTTCTAAAGTTCAAAATTTGTTGATATTACTGAAGTTTTGTCACTTTGTACACGTACATGCAAGACCGTCTTTTTGGTAGGAGAAAGCCGGAGAGGGAGAGAGAGAGAAGGGCCGGCGGGGAAAGTTGTAATTGATTATACTTGCATCGGGCGAACCTTTCCTATCTTTTTAGTTCATCGTTCTTTGGCTTCTTCTAAGGCCAGCATCATCAGAACTCAATCATCGTTATCATATGTCTTACCATCTCATGATATCTAATTGGTGGATCAGCGCTAGCTTGTCTCGGTTTTGGTCTTGAAGATGAGCATTTTTACCATAAGTTAGGGTGGTACCAAAAAATAGAATCGATTATATTAGTTAGATATCGTGACCGTGGCACTAAAAATAATATTGAAGATATCAAAATTTGGTACCAGAAGTTATAATTTGGATACCATGCATATTTAGTTAGTATATTTTCAAGGACCCTAAAACAGTTATTCATAAATACATGGATGGAGATGATGCTGGCCGTCCTGTAGATGTCTCCAAGTCTTTTGTTTTTTGTTGGCCGAACATTTTCTGTTTTGGTATATATGCACTAGAAAGTGTGCTTCCAAGGACTAGTGTATAAACTAGTCAATTATGCGCGTACGTTCATGACAAGTCCTAATGAAGTGCGTACGTCGTGCCTGCCTCAGCCGACGAAATCTCTAGCAATACGGGAGGATATCGATCGATCTGGTTCGTGTGGTAGTGGCGCCGTACGCATCTAGCTACAAGAGCTGCCACGTACGTACGAGCACATACATCTCTACACAAGCTTCCAAAGCGCAAGGTGCCCAAGAGTCAAGTTACTGTGCGCAGCTACTCCAAGTGATGGAAAGCTATCTACATCTGCAGATAGCGTCGATGTCGTCGCTTGCCCTTGACCGCTGAATACTACCGCCTCTGTCCCCTTCCCAGCACACGGAATAATATGTCGCCCACCGACCGGTGGGGCCATCACCGCCCTTTGGAAGAACGCTGCGTGCACGAATATCCAGGGCGTCGCGTCTCGCATGGCCTGCTTAGCTTGTTGCCGGTATCTCAGTTTCCTCCATGTTGCGTGTCTGCTGTTTACACACAAGCTTCCACGAGGGTATCTTCCTTTTGTCGTGAATAATGGCCGCCGTCAGAGATGCAGTTATAGACGGAGAGGTCGATCAGAAATGGAAGCTCGATCGAGTGATGACGTCGGCAACCCAGATGAGATGCGTGTGGAGGGAGAGATGGACCATTTGTCCTTGAAGAAGCTTCATATGTGTGTGTACACATCGTCGACGATAGATAGAGTAATACGCGCAGAGGAGACGATGACAGAGAGCAGGCATTCTGTCCTTACGTCGCTAGCGGGGAGGAGTAAAAGTAGACGACAAGACTAGATCGCACGTATGAGACTGGACTTATTACAATCATTACTGATCACCCAAGTTAACGACAAGTGCACGGTCGCAGACACGGCGGAAAAGGGTTACTGATAATGATGGCATCAGTACATCAACAGACCAGTTCCAGCCCGGAAGGAGTCTTGCATCACACAACAAGTATACGACAGAAATCGAAAGCCTCTATATATCTAGGTCCCTACGGACCGAATTCGTACTTGGGCGCGCGCACGATCGAGCCGAACATTGTGGCGCACATCATATCAGTGGCCGGATTGCGCTTCGGCAGTCTCTCCAAACGGGCTCACTGTACTCCTGTTTAATTTGAAGCGTCGTGTTGTGAATTCACCACGATGGATCGACGACCGCCGGCAGAAACGGGACCCGGCAAGCTATCATCTGTTTATTATTATTGATCTGATACATTCTAATCCCTCCGATTGGATCTCGTTCACAGTGGCGAGAGAGCATAATAAAGGTGCCCGCTTATTCGTTTGGCCGTTTCCGTTTGGAAGCTGCACGGGGTTAAAACCGATCGAGCGGCGGCATGTGCGTAGGAAGGAATGCACGGCGTGCGCGAGAACGGCGTCGCGCCCGACAATTGGACGCGCGCACGGGGGAATACTGCCGGCCTCGGATTCTCTCTCCCCGGCCAAGCGCGGCTGGAAGTATATGTGCCTCTGGTCGGTTCGACAGCGTTCGAGCCGGACAAGATGTTGTTGGATCGGTTGAGATGCAGCTGACGTCTCGCGCCTACCAAAACACCGAGGGAGACGTGCATCCATCCGACCATCCCAGTCGGATGGATCAACCAATTCATCAGCAGCGCACTTGTGTGCCTGAAGAAATCTCAGCCGATCCACCGTCACTAATATAATCAACAATGACTTCATCCGCAGATCAAAGGACGGAGGTGTTGGATCACCATCTCTGCAGTCACCTTCTTCCCTTCCTCCTCATAAGTCTGTCTTCTCCCCGATGCACCTGTCATCATCTTCCTACATACCAGCGTTTAAATGCTGTCGCGCTCAGGAGCGCAATTGCTTTACCACACCCGACGATAGCTCTTCTACAATGGAAGCTATATATTTATCCCTGAATCCTACTTTATTGTGAAATTGTATTATTCAAAATTACCGTACGATTGAAAAGCCTTACCCTCCTCCCCGGATGTTGGGCGGCTGCTAATTTGCGTGCGTGCGTGCACGAGCAAGCTAAATCGTGCACATACTTTCCGACAGCCAATCCTCTCCGATTTTGGAAAATTTTTGCACCTATAACTTTTCATTTTAGGAAAAAATTCTAAAAATTTAGAGCAAACTTTGGAATAAAAAAACTTTGTAGCAAAACTCTGGAGCGAACTTTGCAAAAGGAAAAAACAGCATACTTTGAAAAATAAACTTTTAGAATAAAATTTGCAAAAAGAAACTTTTGCGATTACCTTGCATGCGCTTGAGCGCGCATCAGGAATAATCTCACCGCATATGCTCGCACCTGCTGGCTTGCAGCCCCCTTCAATTCCTTTGAAGGAAATCTAGAGAAGAGCACTACGCGGATTAAACGGTTGTCCGTTTAGAATTCTCCAAAACTGAGGCACTTAATAAACAAGACAAGGATGGGTTTCTTCAGATAAGAAAACATGGGACGCAGTCAATATGCACATGCATGGAGCCAAAGAAGGTGATCGACCTATTGAAAATGAGCTAGTTGTAGCTATATGTGAGATCGGTCCTTTCCCAAGTTACCATCAATTAGGACCTTTGTTAACTATTTTAGGATTTATTATACCCATCTGGCTAAACGACTGAAAAGTGCCTACAAAAGCCATCGAGGTTCAACATGTTATGCATAGCACATAATTAACTTTGAAAATAAGTACACAATCCGACAAAATGGAAATTGTTGTAAACTTGATGGCAAGAGGTGGCAGTGTTTAATACTCATTGGCATGAAAGATCAGGACACTCCACCTTCGTCACGTATAAGTACAAGCCGTATATACCGGTAGTCAATTGGTCGTATACGAATGATTTCAGATCACCTTGCTTGACGATGACTGAATAAAAAAAGATACAGCCTGCAGGTGCCAGAGTGTGCCATGGCAGTATAGTGTTTGTGCTTGTTCTGTAGCTGTTCATTTTGTTTGTCCTCTTCATGTGAGCATGTCATGGGGCACCGTGCGTCTGCTGTTTCATGCTACTAGTTGTGACAGGGGCTTTCATGTACAACAAACATTGCCTGTTGATCGATTTTTTTCAGTTCGGCCAGAACATATTCCGCCCTCTTCATACAATTTCTCTGTCGTGAGCCCACGATTTGGATGCATCGAGTACTGTAGCTCACGGTGCATGCATTATTATTCCTTTAATTTTCTAGCTCTATCCTTTCCTAGGCAATCGATCAACAAATATATAACACTGAGGTTTTTTTCTTAAACAGATTGGTTTCAAAACTAGAAACTGTATAAACTAAAGAAAAAAATAAAATTAACCTATTAATCATTTTCCCTTTTTCTTTTAGTTTTAACCCAAAAGTTGAGAACTATCCTCTTTCTACGTATTATATGGCATAAATGGTAAAACTAGTAAAAATATGATACTGATATATACTATAATAATATCAAATATTACACTAACAATTCATACTTAGTTGGAATCAAAGAAGTTGTTGATGTACATACAACTTTTTTCACACAACAACTCTTTCCAATTCCTTACTCCAGAGAATGGCATGTGCATCTAAACTATTCAATCAATAGAAATGGTATGGTCAAGATGGACCTGCAAATATGCATCGCCGTGTTGGCCATGTAGTAGAAACCCCATACACAAATTGTCCTCCAATTTAGATGGGACCATGGCTACTACGACACACCTTGACTACTGAGTTTCATGGTTTCATTGAGCATGGTTCAATGTGTTGCCTCTACATGTCACTACGAGAGGATACTAAAGAAGCCAACCAAGACCATCATCATTGACCACCCGAGACAAGATCCATATTATCTTTGAACGATACTAAAAGTTACCTATTTCACTTCCATATTTCACTTCCATACTCTAGGTAATTAAGATACGAGGATGTTTATTATTGGAAAAATCATAATGATCACTAAACGTGATCCATTCTCTCTTAACAAATCGATATAAAATAAAAAATTGTGTTTTTTTGGCAAATTGTAAACCACGACAATGATACTATATTAGGGAATCCAAGCAATGTGAATTATCGATTTACTATCCAACTAAGAGCATAAAGCACCGAGTCAATCATCCAAGGCATCTTGTTACATACTATACAACCAAGATTGTGACTCACTCGGTTATTCGCCGCACACGCCAACACATGTGCTTCATCAATATTCGTATATCATGCATGCACCTTACATCCGGGATGAAGGGCAAGCCGGATACGAATATTGATTGTCTCTACCTCATGCCCGAGAGAAATGACACGTATCTCTCAATCATCTCAATCATTGGATCAAAATTGCACGGGTAGGATCAACCTACACAAATGAACATCTCCCCCCCCCCAACTCCGATCCAACATCATCGTCACGTCTCACGATTCCGTTCAACATGGGATCTTGTGGTACCTATGCATGTCGCAAGAGGTAAATCACCGAGTAAATCGTCCAAGGCATGCCATTACGTGCTATCTAGCCAAGATGGTGACTCACTCGAGTTACTCGTCCTGCTCGGCATGACGCCTGTCATCGACACCAGCACCCGTGCTCCATCAGCATCGGTATACCATGCATGCACCTCACAATGATGAAGGACAAGTCAGTTTTGTATACTGATTGCCTCTACCTCATGCCCGAGAGAAACGACACATACCTCTCAATCATCCCAACCATCGGATCAAAGCTGTAGGGCTTGTATCAACCTACACATGAGTATCACACCCCCTTCCCGGTATGTTGGTTAGAAACATTCATACACGAATTTCCCTCTAATGTATTTGGTACTTTGGCTACTAGGACACACGATTAATGTCATGTTTCACGATTTCGTTGAGCATGAGATCTTATGTTGCCTCTGCATCTCCCAACGGGTATATCAACGACTCAATTGTCCAAGGCAGCCCATTACGTGCTATCCAGCCAAGACGGTGACTCACTCAATTACTCGTCCTGTCCGGCATGACACATATCGTAGATGCCAGCACTCGTGCTTCATCAATATTCGTATATCATGCATGCGCACCTTACAGTGAGGATGAAGGTCAAGCTAGATACATATATTGATTGTGTCTACCTCATACCCGAGAGAAATGACACATGCCTCTCAATCATCCGAACCGTTAGATCAAAACTATATGGCTTGTATCAACCTACAAACGATTATCACCCCCCCTTTCCCGATATGTTGGTTAGAAACATTCATACATGAACTGTCCTCCAATGTATTTGGTACTATGGCTACTAGGACACACCATTAGTGTCATGAGCATGGGATCTTTTGTTGCCTCTGCATGTCACAATAGGTATGTCACGGAGTCGGTCGTCCAAAGCAGCCCATTACGTGGTAGCCAGCCAAGATGGTGACTCACTCGGTTACTCGTCCTGCCCGGCATGACGCTCGTCGCAGACGCCAGACACCCGTGCTCCATCAATATCCGTATATCATGCACGCACCTCACAACGCGGATGAAGGTCAAGTTAGATACGAATATTGATTTTCTCTACCTCACACCCGAGAGAAATGACACATACCTCTCAATCATCTCAACTGTTAGATCAAAACTATATGGCTTGTATCAAACTACAAACGAGTTTCGCACCCCCCCCTTCCCGGTATGTTGGTTAGAAACATTCATACACGAATTGTTCTCCAATGTATTTGGTACTATGGCTACTAGGACACGCCATTAGTGTCATGAGCATGAGATCTTACGTTGCCTCTACATGTCACAACGGGTATATCACGGAGTCGATCGTCCAAAGCAGCCCATTACATGGTATCCAGCCAAGATGGTGACTCACTCGGTTACTCGTCCTGTCCGGCATGGCGTCCGTCGCGAGATGCCAGCACCCATGCTCCATCAATATCCGTATATCATGCACGCACCTCACAGCGCGGATGAAGATCAAGCCGGATACGTATATTGATTGTCTCTACCTCATACCCGAGAGAAATGCCACGTACCTCTCACTCACCTCAACCATTAGATCAAAACTATATGGCTTGTATCAACCTACAAACGAGTATCACAACCCCCCCCCTTCCCGGTATGTTAGTTAGAAACATTGATACATGAATTGTCCTCCAATGTATTCTACTAGGACACGTCATTAGTTTCATGAGCATGGGATCTTACGTTGCCTGTGCATGTCACAACAGGTATATCACGGAATCGGTCGTCCAAAGCAGCCCATTACGTGGTATCCAGCCAAGATGGTGACTCACTCGGTTACTCGTCCTGCTGGCATGGCGCCTGTCGCAGACGCCAGCACCCGTGCTCCATCAATATCCGTATATCATGCACGCACCTCACAACGCGGATGAAGATCAAGCCGGATACGTATGTTGATTGTCTCTACCTCATACCCAAGAGAAATGCCACGTACCTGTCAGTCGCCTCAACCGTTTGATCAAAATTATGTGGCCAGGATCGACCTATGAGCGAGCATCGCCCCCTGTCAGTTACGTAGCGGCTTCCATACACGAATTGTCCTCCACTGTAGCTGGCACCATGGACGGTGCCGTTGAGCACGAGATCCTACGCTGCCTCTGCGTGTCAGAGCAGGTGGAGTATACCAAAGAAAAACCAGCCACGCCATTGCCAGCACACGGTGTGCATCAACGTACATGCGTGCGCGGGCCGGCTAACCGCACGGCTGGGTGAACGGCGTGAACGTCCATTGTAGCGCACACCGATTTCCACCGGCCGGTTCACATGTCTCAACACCACAGCAGCCGTGGGATCAGCAACGGACGGTCCCGAACGACGTGCAGCCCGTAGAATATTTGCTTCTACGAGAGGAGTCGCGGACGACCCGTGGGCCCGGGTAGGTGGCCCCCAGCGGCCGCGTGGGCCTCGCGACCTCTCCACCTGCCGGTCACTGTCTCTCTCGGGCGCGGCGGACGGTGCTGCATATATTTGGGCGAGAGCGAGGCGAGCAGGCAACCACTCCCACTACTATTCCCTCCGGCCGGAGATATCCTAAACTCCAAAGCAGGCAGCAGCAGCAGCGGAGGGGGAAAGCAACAAGAGGTAGGGCTCGTTCGCTAGCATCTCGCGTGAATTCCTCCTCTCGGCGTTTTTTTTAATTTCTTCAACATGTTGCGGTATTTTAATCGATCCTCTCGGCTGGTGCGTTTGTTTCTCTCGTTGTTTCCATGCGTTTGTTGGTTGCCTTGGGAGGAGTCATCTGCCCGGATTCCATTCCTTTCCCCAACCTCGCCCGCTAGCTCTATTATCTACTAGTAGCAGTACCTGTTCTTGGTTCGAGCCACTTCTCGCCGGCTTCTTTCTCCGGCCGGGGGCTGCTTCTTGGCACGGCGTCTTCGAGTTACACCTCTCCTCTCTCTCGCCCCGTTTTTATTTGATTTCGTCGTCGTCGTCGTTCTGACCAGCTAGCTGCGTGTGCGTGCGTGAGTGCAACCCGCCCGTTTATCTGTTTTGTTCTTTTGCTGCGCACACAAGGCTAGCTTACTGGTTTCTTTGTCCTCTGGCTGTGGCTTGTGTGCGCGGATCCTTGGGCTAATAGCTTAATCTGGGTCATATTTTTGACACGGCTCCTGTTTCCCTTTTCTTGTTCCTCCTTTGTCAGATCTCGCAGAAGACGCCGGAAGGGGGACGGAAGGGGCCGATAGATGTCGCCTCTCGGTGACTGGTCGCTTACCTGAGTCCCAACAAGCTAACGCAGTCGCTGACCTTGTTTTGTTGCTATGGCGGCCGCCTCATCCGCGGCCTTCTTTGGGCTGGGCGACACGCAGATGCAGCCACAGGCGGCTGCTTCCTCTCTGATGCAGCCGCAAAACTCCGGGGGCCATCAGCGGCGGCAGCAGCTCCTGCCGCGCCGCCCAAGAAGAAGAGGAACCAGCCGGGCAATCCAAGCAAGTGTCTCCATCATTCCTGAATTCCTGATCGATCCACTGGTGTATGTATAGCTAACAAATAAAGAGAATGAATGATGTGATGCAGATCCCGATGCTGAGGTGATCGCGCTCTCCCCGCACACGCTGATGGCGACGAACCGGTTCTTGTGCGAGGTGTGCGGCAAGGGGTTCCAGCGCGAGCAGAACCTGCAGCTGCACCGGCGCGGGCACAACCTGCCGTGGAAGCTGAAGCAGAAGAACCCCAAGGAGACGCGGCGCAAGGTGTACCTATGCCCGGAGCCGACGTGCGTGCACCACGACCCGTCGCGGGCGCTGGGCGACCTCACCGGCATCAAGAAGCACTACTGCCGCAAGCACGGCGAGAAGAAGTGGAAGTGCGAAAAGTGCAACAAGCGCTACGCCGTGCAGTCCGATTGGAAGGCGCACGCCAAGACATGCGGCACACGCGAGTACCGATGCGACTGCGGAACGCTCTTCTCAAGGTCCGATCCCTTCTCTTCTCTGCTTTTTTTTTCTAAGGATTACTATTGTTCTTCCATCGCATCATCATGTAGTATGTAGATAGATTCCTGTTTCGATTCTTTATGCATGGATTGTTTCGAGTATAGACATGATTGAGTCATGATGAAATGCCTTTACTACTACGAGTAGGATTTTGATTTGATATACAACATGGGCGTTAGGGTTAGGGGCTGTCACTTCGTCACTCATGAGCAAAGGGCGGGGTCTAGGATTCCTGCCTGCGATAGTAGAAGGGGATCGGCGCTGCTCCCACGTGAACTGCTCTTGTCGGGACGGGACTGGAGATATGCGCGCAGCACACTGTCATTTTGACGGCAGTTCTTCCTTTTCCGCCTCGGAATCCACGCGCTCCGCCTTTCTCTCTCTCCTTGCCTATCCCCACCTGTTCACGTGACGACATTGCACTCCACACACGGCCAGCCAGCCAAAAACGCAGCAGGCTCCCCTTCCTTCTCATGTGATTGATGCATGCCAAACCCCGCCAGACCTGCGCGCGCACGCACTCTGCAAATATGCCGGCTTTGCTTCCCAGCTGCTGCCGTTAATCATTTTCCATTTCCGCGTCGTCGTTTGCTGTTTCTGTTTTTCTGTTTCGGAGTTACCTTTATTAGTTCTTCTTGTTTTCTAGTGCATAGCTGCGTATGAATGTTGTCAAAGGTTTTGGACTGATTTCATACATCTCGATTCTATGTCGTCAGTGGTCTCATGTTTATTGCTTAATTAATTCCGTAAGTTTAGGTGTGATGTGCTAGTGTTTCTAGTATCCTCTGTCAAATGATTGTGTGATTAATTGTACCCTCCATATTACATGCACTAGTGTTCTTTACTGTCAACTACAGTGCTGCAAAGTAGTAATTAATCAGTATACTTAAATGTATTAGCACACTGTGTGTAATTCTTCTGCTCCATGAATGAGTAGCTGCCTCCATGGTTGTAAGATTCTTACTGCATAAATAAGTAGCCTTGCTGTAATTAGTAGGTACGTCACCTACCATTTGTATGTGCAGAATGAAAATTGAGTAGTGTAATAGGTTTTTAAAAACATTTTTTGATGATTTTGTTACCTTATTTCCTCTGTTACTTTGTACTCTTGAGTCTGAAGGTTAATGCTTTGTTTTAAATTATTTGACAGTGATATTCATTTTTTGTTATCACCTATATATGCATGTATATATAGATATTAGTGGTTGTACGCAGTCGACATGATATTATTATGTGGAAAATACAATGTTCATGGTTTTTCTTTTTGCAAATATGCAATATATTACTTTTTAAAAAAGGAAGGGAAAGATCCCACATTGTTGACACATCTATATGCATTCTTTCAAATAGAAAAATAAAATCTATTGGTACCGCTTATCAAATAGCGCGTTTTTATTTAGGTTGGAGGTATAGTGCGTCCAGTTATTTAATTTGCAGATAATCAATTTTTATATATTCATAATATTCTAGATTATGGAGAACATCTTCTCTTGCATTTTAATTTTTTCCCTTGAAAGTTCTAAGTCAAATCAGTTATGCAAATATTCTGTTCGTCAGATTACAAGTCCATTGTGTCTGCCTTTATTTTGTCTTGTATATGCATGTTTTATAATTATGTTAAAACATTATGTTATATATCTTCAGATTTTGAATTTTACAATTGTGATATGCAGGAGGGACAGCTTCATCACCCACCGTGCTTTCTGTGACGCTCTGGCTCGTGAGAGCGCGCAGATGCCACCGTTGGGCGCGGGCGGCCTCTTCGTCAGCACCGGCGCCATGGCCCTCTCCGGCGCGGCTCCCCACCAGATGCCTGTCTTCGGGGACCACCAAGCTCAGCCCTCCTCAGCAGCAGCGGCCGCGCAGTTCGACCACATCATGCCATCGCCCTCAAGCTCCTCCATATTCCGCTCCCAGGCGTCGGGCTCCTCATCCTCATTCTTCCTCAGTGGCGGCGGCCCTTCTCCCACCCAGGACCTATCTGAGGACGGGGGTCATTCTCATGGCAGCCAGAGCTCTCTGCTCCATGCCAATGGCAAGCTTCCAGGCTTCCACGGCCTAATGCAGTTCCCCGAGCAGGATCAACAGGGAGGCAACAATGGCAATGGTAACCTCCTGAACCTTGGCTTCTTCTCCAACAACAGCACTGGCGCGGCTGGTGGCCAGGACGCTCGCCTTCACATCCAAGACCAATTCGGCGGCGGCGGAGGCAACAGCAGCAACAACGCCGAGCAGCGCAGCATGATGGCGTCACTCGGGAACAGCCTCGGCGGCAGCTTCCTTCCCTGTACAACAACTCGTCGGCTGGATCATCGGCCGGCGGCGGCCTGCCCCAGAACTCGGCGACGGCGCTGCTGCTCAAGGCGGCGCAGATGGGGTCCACATCGAGCAACCACAACGGCACAAGCGCACTGCTCCGCGCGGCCGGATTCGGGCCCAATGCGCCGCAGGGGAACAGGGCTGCAGGAGAAGGCTCGTCCGCGGCGGCGCATGACTCGCAGTTCCATGACCTCATCATGAACTCTCTGGCCGCCGGCGGTAGCGGCGGCGGCGCCAGAGGGCTGGGAGGCGTGGACGACGGCAAGCTGAGCACAAGGGACTTCCTCGGCGTCGGCAGGGGCTCGTCCATGGCGCCGCTCGGGCTCCACATCGGCGCGCTTGATCCAGCCCAGATGAAGTGACGATCCGTTGATGATCGAGGCCAGGGGAGTGACCAACAGACAATACAGCATCGACGACATGCAAGTCGTCAATAATAAATAGAAGAGCTAGCATGTGTATTTTCGCATGATAGCCAGTGAGGGAGAGATGGAGAATGGTTAAGTACACTCAAGTCTCTCTCTGGAGTCGGTTGAACTTAAAGTAGTTTTCTGTTCATTCAACTTAATTAGTTTCTGGGTTCATGATGCACTGATGATTAGTGCTGTCTCTGCTATGTCGTAGTCTGTGGCTAGGTCTGCAGCTTAATTAATTTTGGGATTCGTACAATTTCTTTTGGTGTTTTCATGTGCTTAATTTTGGCTGGAAATCTTTGATGGCCTCTCTTGATGCCAAGCTCATCATGTGAAGGCCGGGCCATTCTAGGCAGGAATGTTTTGGATGTTTACTAAATGTCTTGGTCCTTTTTTTTCCTTTTTTTTTTTGAGTTGGTCTCGGTACTATTCTGGATATGTGCTTTGCATGATTGGGTCGGCTATATTTCATGTTGGTTTCTTCTCTGGGTTATGTTGTTTTCAAAGATCGAAGGGGCCGAGCATTAATTGCGAGCTTTTCTTGATCGATCAGGACGAACCCAAGACAGCACGGGACACAAGAGGAAGTTACAAGCAGATGCGTACACCAAAGCGCGCATCCCGCTGCAGTATACGGCTCCTGCTTCTTCCGCAATTGTTCCCTTACCCCCCTCTCTCTCTCTCTCTCTCTCTCTCTCTCTCTCTCTCCCCCGTGCACACATAAGGAAGGGAATTGCATATTCATATGTGGGCACACCAAAAGGTTAGTGCTCTAGCTAGCTACAGAACATTTGGAAGTAGCTAAATACTACAGAACAATCTAGGATGAATGTCTGAACGACTGTGGATTGTTCACGTGAGCGATGGGGAGAGCTGCATGCAAAGTGGGCAAAGTCTGAACTTCCCAGGTCTGAGTTGGCAGCGTATAGTTATTCGCAGAGTGGCTTTCACACAGGGAAATGCTTGTGATGTATGGGGATGTGTACATAACTGCATAAGCGGCTTTTAGTACAGTTCCGTTTCTGTGCGTACAAGTGAACATAATGGACTCCTATCTGTGTTGCTGACTGCTACTCCCTCCATCCCAAAATAAGTGTCATTCTCGCTTCACGAGAGTCAACTACTTTCAACTTTGACTAAATATTTGTAAAAGAATATTAATATTTATAATACATAATTAGTATCATTAGATAGAGCATTGAATATATTTTCATAGTAAACTTATCTAGAGATATAATTGTTTCTCGTATTTTTTACAAATGTAGTCAAAGTTAAGAAAGTTTGACTAGCACAGATCCCATAGCGACACTTATTTTGGGATAGAGGGAGTAGCAGTCAGCAACACAGATATTGCTTATCTATGGGAAGATTCTATTTTTGCACTAAGAAACTTGAGGGTTTGTAGGCTGATATTCCCTTTGGTAATTACACTAGAGTTTTGCTAAATGTCTCACTAGCTGGTCGCACATGTTATACTACATATATACAGGCGAACCAACTGCAATGAGTATATAAGCAGTACCCTTATACAATGGGGTCGACAACACTAATGAGCAATAGTTTTTCAAATAGGATTCTCTGAACTTCGTCGTGATCACAATGGTGTATCCTAGTTTTACCCAACTTATATACTGACCAAGTGATGGCATATGTCACTTTACTACAAACTACGGTGGCATAATGAAGAAACAATCATACTCTTCCACGGATAGTTTCGACAGTCTGCTTCTACTACATTCGAAGAGTACTACTCTCTCCGTCCCAATTTATTTGTCATCCTATATTTATCTAATTTTTCAATTACTTGTCATCCTTGCATCCTAATGCAACTTTTTCCTTCCAATACACCTCTATTTCTATCTCTTTCCTTCTCGTTTCTTGTGGACCTACCTTTTTCACTTCTCCTAAATTCGTGTACCCACAGCTAGGATAACAAGTAAATTAATTGGAACGGAGGGAGTACCTCAGAAATGATACTTTATTCTTTTTCTATCGTCTTTTCCTGTATAGGCTCGATTTGTTTTTTCAATTGACTTTTAGTGATAGTGTAGTATAACCACATGAAATATTTTTATTAACACATTTCCTTTTACTTATTGTTTACTTTATGTTGTTGCTTGGGGTCAAGCAATCTCTGAAGCGGTGGGAGATGTCACACCAGATGTTGTGACAAATAGAGAGTAGGAACAAAAGCGTATGGTGGGAAATATGCCACTAGACAAAGATAGTGTGAAGGTGTGTAAAGTGCCATAAGACAAGGTGTGTGTGCATGTATTGAATCAGATATCAAAAATTAAGAAACTCATCTACGGATCTTCTACCTTCTTGTGTTGCAAGTTAGGCTAGGTGAGCACCAACTTGATCCTCACATCCCGGGTTCGCACCTCCGGTGGCCAAGGGGAGACAACATAATATATACACGCATCCAACATATTATAATTTTATTATATAACAGCGGTAAAATCCTTCCAAACGACCATGGCATGCCAAACTGGTAAAACAGAACATATTTGCATGTTCACATATGTGAAAGTCCAGTGTTTATACAGTTTTCTTGTCATTTCAGTAATTAGTATTAGTAGTCCTATAATATAAAAATTTTATAACAAAAAGTACTATTTTTGTGTTCTGCTCCCTTCATTCTTTTTATATGGGAAATACTTCGGAGAACATAGGGGTATGTGTCCACCCTAGTTTTTTTTTATTAATTATGGTTACATATAAATATTGAACATAATTTCATGAATTTTATTAGAATTAATATTTCTGTACTTCAATTTATGATTTTATAACATATCTACAACTAGTCCGACATGCTTAATAGTATAATCGAGAGATTCAATATTGAAATTTAACCATAATTAATAAAAAAATCTAGGATGGGCACATGTCCCCCTATGCCCATAAAAGCCATTCTACTTTTTACATATATAATGTTGGTTATATCATCATTTATCAGCAACAAAAAAATCAGAGGAATATATCGTTGCCTTAGTGCAGTTCCAGCATGCCACAATTTGTTTTTCCCTCTCCATTGGGCCTCTTATTCTATGATAGGGCCTAGCAAAAATGCAGTGCTGCTGGCAGTCCACCATATTGGTGATCCAACGCATTTAGGGCATCATGACAAGACGAGCCAAGCTACTAATCCCCTCTCGCTCAAGTGACTTATTATGCTGATTATTTTAAGTTCTTACACCGTAAGAGATAAATGGGTAACTTTTTTTATTTATCTTACAAATTTCAAAAACAATAATGATCATATCACTAAAAATATTATTTATCGTGCCTCCGACTGTGGCATCAGCTAGCTGAGAGAAGTTTATTGAAACTGAAATCACGGAAGAATTGTTTAAGGTCTAACATATCTGATGAATTGTTGAATGGTTTGACCACGTTATGCATTGAGACGAAATGATAGGGCAAGGTTGACATCGAGATAATTGTTACTAATTTCTCCTAAAAATGTTACAATAAAATTTCTAAGATAAATGTGGCCCAAGTTTGGACCTTGCCGTCGTTTAGTACTCCGTACTTACCGAGTTCAAAGCTATCGCGTCGAGCCCGCGGCAGCCGTTGCCCGATAGAGTTCATGGAAAGCAGAGGCAGGGATGAGGGAGAGAAAAAAATGCCAACCTCCCTGCCGTGGTTGTCTTCCTTGCGATTGTTTGCAGATGCAGCCGTTTCGCCTTGTTTGGGCCCTTATTTGGGCGACCAACGGCGATTCAACGGGACAGCTTTAATCCGCTCTGAAGAGAGACTTCCACTTTTTCAGGATTCTCGCACAGTTAAACGACACTGACAAGATGGACACTGCTACGCTCTGCTCCGACTTCGTCTGCGTGCATGGTGGGCACGGTAGGAATTTTCAGCACGTAGTTAGTATCTGCCGGTTCTTTTTTTTTTGGCAAAAGGAAAATATTTTATTATTATAAGAGAAAAAATAGAAATTGTCCTTTTCCTCCTCCTGAGTTGCATATAGCCTGTGCTTAGTGTAATAATTTAATCTTTCACGTAGACTTCATGTAACTTGAAATCAAAGCACACTGAAATGTAACTATCATGTAAACATTTAATCAATTACTAATGTGTTCTCGAGAAAAAAATGCCCTCCGTGATGAACTTCAGACGTGACCAAATCTTCTAGCATACATACTCACTTCTCCATTGTAGCAACTCCTTTTGTTTTCCTTCCATTAAGCTCAAAAAAGTAGTTACGTTCGTTAGAATCATCTAAATGAACCTGGCAAAGTTGCAGTAAAAAAATGTTGCATCATCTCCTTTTTAGAAAAGAACAAGGCAAACGCATTGTTATTCATTAAGATAGGAAGCACGGATTACAACCTAAGATGTACATAAAACTAAACAACAACAAGATAAGGACAGACAACGAAACTCAGACAACAAAGATAGCTAAAACCATGACACATTTAGCTGATCACCAAAGAAGCCTTGCAACCAGACAACCTTTCAAAGGCAATGCCCACAAGAGGGCGGCAACCACACGGCATGACTAGCCAAGTTGTGACAAAGTGATGTCACAATATCCCAGAAGATACAACCTATAAAACTCATAAGCATCATAGAAGGTTCGGTGGCAAGAGATCATTTAAATATTTTGCATACTCCAAAAGTTTACCTCATCAAGCTTATCATATTTTTCATTAACATTCAACTACTTGTCTCTCTTAACGAAGACCCACTTGTTTGTCAACACATCTGGAACTACCTTAACAACTAGCTTCTAAAAGTTAATTTTTGGTCCTCCGATGGTGACCAAGACCTCGAGCGTTCACCGGATTTTCCAATGGTGAGAGATCATTTAAATATTTTGCATACTCCAAAAGTTTACCTCATCAAGCTTATCATATTTTTCATTAACATTCAACTACTTGTCTCTCTTAACGAAGACCCACTTGTTTGTCAACACATCTGGAACTACCTTAACAACTAGCTTCTAAAAGTTAATTTTTGGTCCTCCGATGGTGACCAAGACCTCGAGCGTTCACCGGATTTTCCAATGGTGACCATATTTTCCAATTGCTTGAAGTTACTGGAGGCACCGATAAATTCTTGACCAACCATTTGCTCTGCTTCACTTCTAACCAACAACGAGTTTGGATTTCTTCGATAGCACATGAGGGCGTAGTAGTCGACGATGGCGGGGAGGAGTCCACCCCTACATTGCCCTCTCGATTCATGAGGACTTCAAGCAACATTGGATCCGATAACCTCTAATAGGTTATTGAGCTGCTGTCGGTGTAGGGGGTTGGGGGTCCCCCTAACCGCGCGTGGGCCGCTTTCGGCCCACGAACGGAGACGATGGCCGCGGGACGAGGAAGCCCACGAAGTCCACGAAGCCCACGAAAGCCGGAGGAGTGGGAGCGTCGGGGGTAGGAAGCTTCCCGGTAGCTTCCTCCGACGCCCCAACCACCCGGAGTTAATGCGGCACTCAAGTGCTCGCGGCGACGGTCGCAACCCGACGGGACGGGCGCGCGCCTTCCCCATGCGCCGCGTCTCGGGAAGCCACGCCGCTGCGGTGCCGGGGAAACTCGGGACCAATCGGAGAGAAGATACTTGGAGTCCAAATCCAACAAAGGGATTGTAACGATTTTGTCGGGATCCTGTCGGAATATCCCGAGGAGGGACCGGACCCCCCGGGCGTCCGGGTACCCCTCCGGGTACCTATACGATGCCCCTCTCCCCACTCTATAAAAGGGGAGGGTGCCACCATTGTAAAGAGACAACAAGCAATGCACACAAGCGGGACGTAGGGTATTACGCATCTCTTGCGGCCCGAACCTCGGATAAACCCACGGTGTTCTTCGTTCGTTCATCTTCCGCGCTAGACGAAGTAAATCCGTCCCTCCCCGATCCTATCCGAAGGGAGCCTTGACGAGGCCCCCATTTGGAGGTGTACTCACACACCGACATTTGGCGCGCCGGGTAGGGGGTGTCGTAGATTTCAATTCGCGGCTGCGGAACTTCCACACAACCATGCGAGAGATCCACGGACACGCCGCGGACGGCGGACGGCGTCTCCGGCCGAGGCGTCCACGGGCGTCGTCGCCGCAACCGTCGTCGCGCGGGCCGCTCTGCGCACGGCGACCGTCACGGCACCTCGGCGGCCGAGCATGCGGCGGACGACCAGCACGGCGCCGACCGCGACGCCCGAGCCGTCACGCCGCTCGCGTCCGAGCGCGCCAGCGCGCGTCGCCTCTTCCGGGAAGAAGAAGGGGACGACCCCTTGACCGCCGTGAAGACCATGCTCAACAACCCGCCGGCGGGAGCGGCGGGGGAGAGCGGCGAAGGAGTGGCTCACCGGGGTGGGTAAGCTCCCGGACACGGCGCGGAGCCAAGCGCCGGGCGGGTCCGTCCCGCCAACCGCCGGCGCCGACCAACAACAACCGCCGCGCCAACCGCGCCAAGGACGCGCGCCCACCGGCGGCTTCGCTCTCCGTCCACTCCCCGCAAGTGCGGGGCGCCGCGACCTGCGCAACGACCTCAACGAAGCCGCCGCGAGGGGAGGATGCACGCGTCGGCATCGAGCGCTCGCGCGAGCGGGACGCGAACGTGAGCGCACCTCCGCCCACAACGACGACGGCACGGACGCGGAGTCGTCCCCGAGCGCCACCCCAAGCGCAAGAGAAAGGAGCTCGACCCCTCGTTCCTCGGGGGCTGCGCGGCCCTCTCGAAGCGCTTGCGTGGGGTCACGTGACCCGGCAAGTTCCGCTCGGACCTCCCGAGAGAGGTACGACGGCACCACTCCCCAGACGAGTTCCTACGGATCTACTCCACCGCCGTCAAAGCCGCCGGCGGCTCGGAGGACATCATGGCCAACTACTTCCACCGGCCCTTAAGGACTCGGCCCGGTCATGGTTCATGAACCCGACACCGGAGTCCATCGGCTCCTGGAAGAGCTTGTGCCGGGAGTTCATGGCCAACTTCCGAGGGACGGCAAAGCGCCGGGGAGCCGGATCGACCTGGACCGCATCGTCCGAAGCCGGGCGAGACGCTGCGAGCATTCATGCGGCGCTTCGGTCAAGTTCGCAACACCATCCCGCGCATCGACCCCTCCCGGGTACTCTCCGCTTTCGCCACGGTGTTCGAGACAAGGACATCCCGGGTGAGCTGGGCGTGCACCGGCCGGAGACGGTCACGGACCTCTTCCGGTTGGCCGACAAGTGCGCCCGCCGCCAGAAGCCCAAGCGTGGCACGACCCGCCCGCGAAGTCCAACCCGGGTACCACCTCTCCCAAGCCCGAGGGCACCCTCTCCAAGAACCGGAAGAAGAACCTTGCGCGCAAGCGCGAGGGCGGAAGAGATAGCCGCGGCCGGGGCTCGACCCCGGGGAGCGCGACGGCCGCCCCACGGGTGCCGGCAAGTCGCCGGCCAAGTCTCCGGGAACGTTCGCGTGCTACTTCCACCGCACTAACGACCACGACCGGTCGCGGTGCCGCTACATCCAAGCAAGCATTAAGCGGCGCGACGAGCGGCGCGCGGCCGAGAAGGCCGAGAAGGAGAAGGAGAGGGAGAAGGAAGAAGTCGAGGCGTACCGGAGCGCGGACGACTCCATCGCCGTCATCATCGGAGGCTCCTCCGGCTTCGCGTCTAAGGGCGAGGCCAAGCGCTTTCGCCGGGAAGTGCTCGCGATCACCGAGGGCAAGACCTCGGCCCCTCTGCTGAAGTGGGCGGACGTCCCCATCACCTTCGACAAGAGCGACATGGTGGGCCCGGACAACACCAAGGGCAAGATCCCTCCGGTCGTGTCGCCCACCATCCGCAACAAGAAGGTGGGGCGCACCCTCATCGACGGAGGCGCGAGCCTCAACCTCATCACCCCGAAGGTCTACGACTCTCGCAGTGGGCGTGCGCCGAGCTGCGGCCCTCGCGCCCTTTCTCCGGTGTGCTCCCGGGTAGCTCCCGCCCCTTGGGCCGGATTGAGCTCCGGTTACCTTTGGCACCCGGAGCAACTTCCGCACGGAGAAGCTCCTCTTCGACGTCGCCGACATCGGCCTCCCCTACAACGCCATCATTGGGAGACCCGGCATAAACCGGTTCATGGCTATCCCGCACCACGCGTTCCTCACGCCGAAGATGCCGGGTCCCAAGGGTGTCATCGTGGAGAGGGCGGATGCTTGTCAAGGCGATGGCCTGCCTCGAGGACATCTTGGCGGCCGAGATGGCGGCGAGAGGAGGACACCGGCGGGAAGAGGGCGCGTGGCACCCCGGAGAAGCTCGCTGCACAATCCGGCTCCAAGCGTCCGAAGCTCTCGGCACCCGGGGAGGTCTCCACCAAGAAGATTGCACTCGGGGGCTCGGAGGACAAGACCACCACCATCGGTGGCGACCTCGACCCGAAATAGGAACTCGCGCTCATCGCCTTCCTCCGAGCGAACAGCGATGTGTTTGCCCGGCATCCTTCGGACATGCCGGGCATACCAAGGAAGGTGATTGAGCACCAACTCAAGGTTAATCCCACCGCGAGACCCGTGAAGCAACGGGCGAGGCGCCAAGCCCCCGAGCGCGAAGAATTCATCGGAGCTGAAGTCAAGAGGCTCCTAGAAGCCGGATTCATCGGGGAGGTCACGCATCCCACGTGGCTGGCCAATCCCGTGGTCGTGCCCAAGAACAACGGCAAGATGCGGATGTGCGTGGACTACACGGATCCGAACAAGGCGTGCCCGAAGGACCCGTTCCCGCTGCCCGGATAGACTCCGTAGTAGATTCTACCGCGAGTCGCGACCTGCTTTGTATGTTGGATGCGTACTCCGGGTATCATCAAATTTGTATGGCGAAGGAGGATGAGGAGAAGACTGCTTTTATGACTCCCGCAGGGAGCTTTTGCTACGTGAGCATGCCTTTTGGTCCGAAAACGCAGGCCCCACGTTCCAACGAGCCATGCGCCTCACCCCGGAGTCGCGAGATCGGGAGGAATGTGGAGGCGTATGTCGACGACTTAGTCATTAAGAGCCGCAAGGCGCCTTCCCTCCTGTTCGACTTAGTGGAGACCTTCTCCAATCTGCGCCGCAACCGCGTGAAGCTCAACCCGGAGAAGTGTGTCTTCGGCGTACCCGCAGGGAAGCTACTCGGCTTCTTGGTCTCACACCGCGGGATCGAAGCGAACCCGGAGAAGATCCGGGCCATCGAGCTGATCCGCCCCCAAAGCGACTCAAGGATGTACGGCGCTTGGCTGGGAGCATGGCGGCCCTTGGTCGATTCATTTCGCGCCCGGGTGAGCGGGCTCTTCCCTTATTCAAATTAATGAAGAGGGCGGACAAGTTCGAGTGGACGCGAGGAGGCCGATGAAGCACCGTAGGATCTCAAGCGCTACCTGTCCTCGGCGCCCGTCCCGGTTGCCCCGGAGCCGGGTGAGCCACTGCTATTGTACATAGCAGCTAACCCGCGAGTGGTCGGCGCGGCCCTGGTGGTCGAGCGCACGGAACAAGCGCCTCACGACTCACGGCGAGCGGCAAGCGTCGGCACCTCGATGGCGCGGAGGCGGCGGCCCCGACGGGCTCGGGGGCTGCGGCCCCGGTCGACTCGCGACCCCCGGACCACCCGGGGTCTGCGGCCTCCACTCACAACACGGCTTGTGACACGGCCACCCCGGCCTCTCCGGGTGGACCACTCGGCGGACGGCGCGACCCGGCGGCGCGTCAACTACCACGGGCGTCGTGGCTCTCGGGCCTCACCGGGGCTCCGGCTCCGACCTCGTCGCTGCGTTTGGGAGAAGCCGAGGCCACGGACGGAGAAGCCGCAACGGGCGCGTCGACCCCACCCCACCCGGGGGCTCCGGCTCCGACCACGCTCCGGGACATAGGTGGAGTGGGATCCGCCCCGACTACCTCCGGCATCGGCGCCACGGCTTTCCCACTTCGCTCGGGGGCTCCGGCTCCGACCATCGTCGACGGGACAACCGAAGCGGAAGCCGCGGCCAATCCAGCGAGAAGGGGCGAGGCGTGCCCGCCCCACCGGGGCTCCGGCCCGGCAACTAAGACGAACGAGGACGAAGCGGGATCCGCCCCACGAGAACCGGAACCCCGCACGCGGCTCATCCAACGGCCGGTGTATTTCATCGGCGAAGTCCTACGGGACGCAAAACCCGGTACCCGCAGTACCGAGAAGATGCTCTACGCTTATCGCATCCCGGAAGCTGCGACACTACTTCCAAGGCCATCCCATCCGAGTGGTGACGACGGCGCCGGCGGAGACCATCCTCCGCAACGGGAAGCGACCGGACGGGTGGCTAAATGGGCCGTGGAGCCGGGAGAGTTCGACTTGACCTTCCTCGGCACGCACATCATCAAGAGCCGGGCTCTAGCCGAGTTCGTGGCTGAGTGGACACCCACACCCGAGGTCGAGCGCGACGAATTGAGCACCGGGTGCAGCAGCACGACGCACCCGGCGACCAGCTGGACAATGTTCTTCGACGGCTCCCTCACACTCAATGGCGCAAGGGCAGGGGTGCTCTTGTTATCACCGACCGGCGACGAGCTACGCTACGTAGTCCAGCTGCACTTCCGATGCACAAACAACATGGCGGAGTACGAGGCACTCCCGGCGGGGTTGCGAATGGGCTGCCGATCTAGGCGTCGGGCGCCTCTTGGCCAAGGGGGACTCGCAACTCGTCGTCAACCAAGTCTCCAAGGAATACCGGTGCAACGACCCGCAAATGGCCGCATACCTCGCAGCGGTCGGGCGGATGGAGAAGAAATTTGACGGCCTCGAGGTGCTTCATGTACCCGGGGCGACAACCACATTGCCGACGAACCGTCCCGGGTGGCCGCCACTCGAGCTTCGGTCCCACCGGGAAGTTCATGGAGATCCCGACATCCCCTTCGGCCTCCGACGCCGACCGAGCTCCGGACGGCGACAACAAAGCACAAGCGCACCCGCAGGATCTGCAGCACACGCAGAATAGCGAAGAAGCGCTTGCCACCGAGCCGCGGGACACCTGCTCGGATGCGCGACATCATCGGGTACCTGCGTGACGACATCCTTCCGGAAGACGACACGGACGCGGAACGCCTCGCCCGCCAAGAAAGCGATATGCCATCGTCGATGGCAACTTGTACAAGCGCGGGGCAAGCGGCATTCTGCCGAAGTGTGTGACAACGGAAGAAGGCAATGACATACTCGTTGAGATCCACGAGGGTGAGTGCGGGAGTCATCATGCTCCCCGCACGCCGGTCGGGAAAGCTTTTCGGCAAGGCTACTACCGGCCGACGACCCTCGAGGACGCCACCGGGCTGGTGCAACAATGCAAGGCATGCCGGTTCCACGCCAAGCAAACGCACCTTCCCGCTCAAGCCCTCCAAACGATTCCACCTGTCCCGGCCGTTCGCGGTTTGGGGCTTGGATATTGTGGGGCCCTTTCCGATCGCCTCGGGTGGATACAAGTGGCTATACGTGGCCATTGACAAGTTCACGAAATGGGTGGAGGCCGAAGCGGTGACGAAGATCGACCGAACTCGGCCGTCAAATTTATGAAGAACATAACGGCAAGGTTCGGGGTGCCGCAGCGGATCATCACAAACAATGGGACTCAATTCACGAGCCAGGCGTTCGCAGCATATTGTGAAACCCTCGGCACCCGGATCTGTTTCGCCTCAAGAGCCCACCCGCAAAGCAACGGCCAAGTCGAACGCGCCAACGGAGAAATCCTCAAGGGTTTGAAGACAAGATCCTTTGACCCGTTGAAGAAAAAAGGCGCAAAGTGGGTAACGAGAGATCCAATCCGTGCTTTGGTCCCTCCGCACTACGACGAGTCGAGCTACGGGCGAAACGCCTTTCTTCCTCGTGTACGGCGCGGAGGCGGTGCTACCTACGGAGACCCTGTTCAACAGCCCCCGAGTCGCCGCGTTTGACGAAGCCGACCAAGACACCCGGCGGCACGACGACATCGACCTCCTCGAAGAGGCAAGGCGGCGGGTACTACTACGCAACGCAAGATACCTCCGGGGCTTACGCCGCTACCACCGGCGGCGCGTACGCCCGCGGGAGTTGCAAGCTGGAGATCTCGTCCTCCGGCGGGCTCGGACGCGCGAAGGCAAGGACAAGCTAACCCCCATGTGGGAAGGGCCCTTCGTCGTCACCGCGAGTCACGCGCCCGGGCTCGGTTCGCACGGAGTCGGAGGATGGATACCGGAACCGAGCGCCCGGAACATTGAGCATCTCAAGAAATTCTATCCTTAGAATATTCCGTATCCAATGGTCCGGGTAGTACCGGAAGCCGCATCGCCACGGCCGCGGACGCCAAGGCTTTTGTACTAACGATCTAATATAATGAACAGCGCTTTGTCGCTCTTTTTCCAACTACCCGCGGGGTTGCTTGCTTGAATCTGTTCGGGTCCTTAAGTCTCTTCGTCGGGTAAGAAAAACCAATGACCGAGGCGGAAGCCGAGGGCGTTCACGCTCGGTTAAGGCACGGGTGGCGAAAGTCTCGCTCTAGCGAAACGACAAAGTATCGAGGGTCTAAAACTAAGCAACGCATGGCGGCAATCAGGCCTAACGGAAGGGAAACAAGGGGCTTAAGCGGTTCTTTAATATTCTGAAATTCAAAGTTATTCGCAGTCTTGAATGCAGGAAACGGGTTCAACAAAATAAACGAAAGGGGCACAAGCGCCGATAACCCACTCGCGAGGTGGAAGAAGCGGGCACTTAACCCCGTTTGAAACTCTCGGCGACGGCATGAGCGACGGCGTGAGCCTGCGCCTTCGCCACCGCGTGCTCACCTGCGGGGACATCGCCATTCACCACGGCCAGGAGTGGGAACCCGGGCACCGGCACCGGGGCATTCGTCGGCACCTCCTCCGGGGCCGCGGCTATGGTTTGCCGCCCTTCCTCCTCCATGAGCTCCGCCATGCGGGTCCTCGGCTCGCGCGAGAGTCGACCACCCCTCGCATAGCGAACGCATACCCGGCCGCGCCGCGGTCGATGGGCTCGGGAAGCCGGCTCGGGCCCGGCTCGAACGGCGCCGAGGAGACCTCTTTGTGCACGTCGGCAGCGATTTTCGCCTGCGTCCGTGCCGCGGAGACCAGCTCGTCACCCGCTCGCTCGGCTCGACGCGCCGGACCTCGGACTCTCCGAGCTGGGACCGCGCCTCTTCGAGCTGCGCCTTGAGCTCGTCGCCGCCGGACGCGGCGAAGCACCGCGACCGGACTTCTTCGTACGGGCCTCCGGCAGCTCGACGCGACGACGGTGAGTCGTCCCGGGCCTTCTCCGCCGCCTTGAGCTCGGACTCGAAGGTTTTCCGGGCCTCCTCGAGCGTTTCCTGGCGCATGCGCTGCGCCACCTCCCGGCGATGCCACGGATGCTTTGCTCGGTTTCGGCGAGGCGACCGATCTCCGCCTCCAGGGCCTCCCGCCGAACGGCGACCTCGTTTTCACGAAGCCGCACCTGCTCATCCCGGGTGGCAAGGGCATCCTCGCGGTGCTTCGGCTCCGCCTCCCGGAGCCCACGGAATCACGGAGGCGACGGAGCTCCGTTTCGCTGCCACGGAGGCCTGCTCCCGGGCGATCAATTGGCGCTCCCGGTCGGCCAACGCCGCCTCCGGGAGAGTAAGCTCATCCGCTGCCGCTTCGGCTCGGCCTCCCGGGCCACCGCGGCCGTCTCACGCCGCGTCAAGGCATCCTCGCGGATCGCCACGGCGGCGCCGGCCTCCTCCGGCTGCGCGTCGCGGAGCTTGGCGTCCCGCTCCGGGCCACGACAACGCGGAGACGGTTGATGCTCTCCTCCTCGCGGTCGATGGCGTCACGAAGTTTCGCCTCCGCCTCCCGCAGCTTATCGCCGGCCTCCTCCGCAATGCCGGCGGCGCTGGCCGGCTCCTGCTGGACCTCTTCCATGCGGCGTTCGTGCTCGCTGCCGGGCAAGCTTCACCGCGGTCTCCGGGGCCTTCGGGCCTCCGCCACTTCGGCCTCGCGGCCGGCTCACCGCGATCTCGCGGTCCTCCGGAGACGCGTCCGTCTCCTCCATGGCCACCTTCACCGCGGCGAGCGACCGGGTAACCTCCCCAAGCACGTCGCCAATGCGGGGCGCGCGGAGCCACCCGAGCGACTCATTGGCGACGTGCTCCGGCCGCGTCTCGCGCGCCCACGACCCCTACCGGCGGCGGCCGTCGACGAGGTGTTTCCGCCGACCACCACTCCCGGCTCCGACCATACGCGTGGAGGGGAATCGTTCCCCTCCAACACTATAGGAGCGGCGGCGCTAGTACCGGTCGGGGAACGGAACCCGGGGCGGGCGCTTAGAGGCTCCAACCGAGAAAGTAGCCGGCGGTTCCGACAAGTCGCCAGCCGGAGGAGTTGACGGCCGGGCGTGGCCCTCGCCGACGGAGGCACCCGCGACCTCCTCCTCGGAATCACCCGCGGCCTCCTCCGCGGGGATGCCCGCGGCCCCTCCGCGCGGACACCCGCTACCCCCTCTTCGGGAGCACCCGCGACCTCCTCCTCGGGAGCGGCGGTCCCCTCCTCGAGGGCACCCGCAACCCTCTCCTCGGGGGCACCTGCGGCCGCCTCCACGTCGGCCTCCGCCCGGGCGCTTCGGCCTCAACGGCGGCGGGGCTTGCCTCCAAACTCGGTGCGGAGGCACCGGGGATCTTGGGGTTCGGAGGGACCAAGTCCGGGTCCAACTCGATCCGGATGCCCCTACGATCAAAGCGGATCGGCGCCCGTTCGCGATCCATCCGGCTCACGACTTAAACGGAACGGGGAGAGAAGCTTCATACCTGTCGCGCGTCCACCCGGCCGCTTGCACCGGTGCGGCTGCGGGGGCTCCTCCTGTGGAGCGGCCCCCGTCACTCGGTGCCGGCGAGGCTGTCGAGCCCGCTTTCGTGGAAAGCAGGCGGGCCGGAGGAATCGGAAGAGGGCGGCGACGGAGACCTTTTCCCCTTGCCCTTGTCGCGCGCGCTCGGGGCCGGCCTCGCAGCGTCGGGGCGGCACCGGAGCTCCGGAGGCACCCCCGGGGGTGGCTGCTGCGCCGTGTTGGAGGGAGGTGTGACTCGGGTACCGGAGACCGGGAGTAGGAGCCGGAGCTGTGTTGAGGAACCCAAGCGGTCCCGGCCGAGGCATGCTTGTCGAGGATGGCGCGCTTGTTCGCCGGCCGATGAAGAGCCCGGCACCCTCCGGGTACGCGAAGGAGGTGGGCCACTTCTTCCCGGTCGGCGTGGAGTAGGCGAACCGCTTCGAGGCGTCGGGTAGATCCGAGCCCGCCCCCGTACGAGTGCGGCCGGCGAAGTTGAAGTCCGGTACAGCCATGACGGGAGTGATCTCCGGCGGAGGGCGCGATGTTGCGCTCGAAGAAGTCATGCACCACCCCGTGCGAAGTCGGGCCGGCCGCGGCGAGCGCCGCGATCCGGTCGACCACCGGCATCATGCCATCGGGAAGACGGGGCACGGAATCCCGGATGGCCAAGTGTTGAGCCGGGACCGGCGGGACACGGAGGCGGCGGAAATCCTTCTCGTACGGCACTACGAACCGGGCCTTCTTCCACCCCTCCACCTTGTTGCTTGGGCGAGTACTCGATGTACCCGCTGTCGGCCGGGCGGTCAACCGAATGCACCCGATCACCTCCGCAGCGTTGGTGAGCGTCATCTTGAAGTAGCGTTGGAAAATGGGGAAGCACGGCTGCACCCCCACGAATCCTTCGCACAAATGAGCGAACACCGCCGGCGCCGCGACCGTGATTCGGCGTTAGGTGCGCCATGCGGATCCCGTACGCCGGAGCACCTCCATGAAGAAGTCGGAGAAGGCGGGGGAACGGCGCCGGCCACGACGAAAGACAAGAAATGAAGGATCTCCGGTCCGCCGGTCGACGGTGGCGAGGGCCCCCAACGCGGACGCCCTTATCACCATCCACCGGAAGGAATGGCGAAAGCCGCGTCATCTCGACCCGGGGTCGGGCAAGCTGCACCGTTGGCGGCGCATCCGTCGACGGCGAGCGCGTGCGCGAGCCGCCACGACGGGGGACTTCCCACGGGCCATGCTAGCGGCGAGGAGCGGCGGCGGCGAGCGGCGGCGCGGATCGGCGGAGAGGGAAGGCGAAGAGGAGAGCAGAAGAGGGGAGTTGAGGAGACGAGGAGGCGAAAGGCGGAGTGGGAGACGTGCCCCGAGCAACCGGCCGCCTCGGTACTTAAACGCAGGCTCTAGGCGGGCCCACTTCGCGCGAACCGAAGCGACGCGCCGTACCGGAGCGGGCGTGCCTCGGCAGCCCAAGCGGCACTCCTCCTCGCAAACCGCGCCATGAAGTGACCCAACGGCGCCGGGCGGCCGACGAGTGGCCCCAATCCTGCTCCGACCCCGCGGGCCGGTGGACCGGGGCCGGGGGCTCTGTCGGTGTAGGGGATTGGGGGTCCCCCTAACCGCGCGTGGGCCGCTTTCGGCCCACGAACGGAGACGATGGCCGCGGGACGAGGAAGCCCACGAAGTCCACGAAGTCCACGAAGCCCACGAAAGCCGGAGGAGTGGGAGCGTCGAGGGGTAGGAAGCTTCCCGGTAGCTTCCTCCGGCGCCCCAACCACCCGAAGTTAATGCGGCACTCAAGTGCCTGCGGCGACGGTCGCAACCCGACGGGACGGGCGCGCGCCTTCCCCATGCGCCGCGTCTCGGGAAGCCACGCCGCTGCGGTGCCGGGGGAACTCGGGACCAATCGGAGAGAAGATACTTGGAGTCCAAATCCAACAAAGGGATTGTAACAGATTTTGTCGGGATCCTGTCGGAATATCCCGAGGAGGGACCGGACCCCCGGGCGTCCGGGTACCCCTCCGGGTACTGTACGAGTGCCCCTCTCCCCACTCTATAAAAGGGGAGGGTGCCACCATTGTAAAGAGACAACAAGCAATACACACAAGCGGGACGTAGGGTATTACGCATCTCTTGCGGCCCGAACCTGGATAAACCCACGGTGTTCTTCGTTCGTTCATCTTCCGCGCTAGACGAAGTAAATCCGTCCCTCCCCGATCCTATCCGAAGGGAGCCTTGACAGGCCCCCATTTGGAGGTGTACTCACACACCGACAACCGCAAATTGTGTGGGACGATGTGTAGATGACTAGCGTCAACGCAAAGCCCCTAGTGTTGCGGGGCAATGTTGGAGCCTTCCCTAGATTCCGAGTAGGGCTACACCTCCAAGGATGCTTAGGGATGCTCAAAGGGCAATCCACGGAGGTGTGACCAAACCAGTGACCTAGTTAGATCACGGCAAGAAGCAATCTAATGATCATGGGTAAGGCAATTGAAGAAACGCCCCTTCATCCGTCGGAGATAGAGCGAATGTCGCTCCTCCTACTGTTTTGCTGCAATGACCAGCCGAATCACTTTAGACAGCTACGGATGCTTTTGCTTCACAACTTGCCACCTTCTTCACCATGCCCACTCACCTTGACATTGCCGCTAACCTTCATTCTTACGTAGGAGCGCCTCTTTGTCGGAGAGTCCATGGCACTATAAAGCGCAATGCTTGCTGTCACCACTATCCCAAAGCCCACTTAGGGACGAAATTGGTGCGCTCGGGAACATGGCCGTCGGCAAATGTCGTGCATATATGTCACCTTGGTCGCCAAAGACATTGTCGCAACTCCCATCGCACCGACGGTAAGTGGCACACAAGCTGTTGCGATGACCGCGAGGACCACGATTGAGTGCGATCGCGACAGCTAACAATAACATAGTGGGGCATCATAGTACAACGATGTTAGGGCGGACGATCCCTGTTCCCCAACCGTGCACCTTGGATTGGGCGACACTGGAGCCACTTGAGCTACTCAGGTGCGCACGAGCTTTGCCAATGCCGGAAGAGTCACCAGCGGTGCGTTGGCAAAGCTCGTCGCATATGGGTAGCTCAAGTACCCATGCGCGCCGAAGCAAGCGGCCCCGAAATGACGTGAGTGCCATCCCGTTTGCTCTGATATGCACCTTGGCTGGCGCCAGGAGGAACACGACGTCTGTGGGACTACACATCACCATGGGAGGATGGAAACTATACATCACCATGGGAGCAGCTCCCTACCAATTCCATTTCACTATGTTATCTTTCGTAGGAGCAGCTCCCTTATGTAAGTAGGCCATCTTAGATGAAGCTTTAAATTTTCCAGCAGTATCCAATGGTTGGCATATAACACATTGTTATTTAGCACAGCCTCATACATTTGTTGCACCGCTAGCTAGCTAGCTAGCTAGTGACCACGGGAAGATGCATGAGGCAAGCACTATATTGAGATGGATGTCAGCCCCGGGCTCATGGGTTCCACACGTGGACGACATACTATTAACACCGTAAGAGGAATTATTGAGTTTCCGTGCGAGCCTGGCAGGAATGATGAAGGAATCAGGAGCCACGCCACGCTCGTGGTCTCCCAAAGTCGGATCATCGAGGCTATGGGCCTATGGCTACGTACGTACGTACATGCATGGATCGCGATGGCCTTGTTTCTCGCTCTCGATCGATCTGGCAACTTTTTCTCGAGAGCCAGCGGCCAGCAGCCTTTGCATGCATAAGCAAAAGTCTCGGTAAAGAGAAGAGACACATGTGCTCGGGTCTTCTGCCGAGATCCCCTGCCGCTGCAGCCGATGCTTTGTTGAAAGCCCCAGGACAAAAAAGCGGGTACATACTTTATCTGGAAATGGCATTGTTTGGCGGCGACACATATCGCTTGGCGCCTTGCTGTCCTATCCGAATCTCATCATCGATCACTCCCGCCTCGGTTGACGACGCAGTTACGACGCATGCTTCTCTGTCTGCTATAGCGCTGGGAAAAAGTTAGCTTCCGTATTCGTGCGGCGTCACACGTACGAGCACAGTAGCGCTGGCTCGGGTCGGGCGCAATCAAAATAAATGCGTCATCGCATCCCACACGCACACACGCGCATCCACGCCGCGGCGAGATGCACCACCCTCCCGGAGCGGAGGCGCGGCGGCCATCAGCTGGGGTAAAGGATCGGCGGCCTGGCCCGTGGTGAAGACAGCAGTAGTCTACACACGCGAGCGCACAGATCGGGATGGGCACATATGCATGATGAGGTGATCGGCTTGTCTTTGGCGGTGGCCCGGTGCCGTTGGCGCCTTGCACCGGGAGGCATTAGTTGGTACGACCGCCCTGGCCGCTCGCGTCGTGGCCTGCCTCTGCTGCGCCTCAGCAACCAGCACGGGCTCGAACAAGCCCGCAGCATCGCTCCGTCGCTGTCCCAGGGACGATGGAGCAGCTTGGCTTTGTTACATGCATGCTCGCAGAATCCAATCACTGCCCTCGTACGTCCTCCAGCCTGGACGGGCCTTATTTAGCATCCCGAATGACAGTGGCTCTGTACTTATTTAGCATGACTTTATATATTACTACTTCGAATGATTGACATGTCCCGTGCTTCCATTCATCACTAGAACAATAATGCTACCCAGGGTGTGTTGGGAAAAGAAGAAGAAGCAATTATTGCAGCTGTGCTAACGGGGCGTGGAGGAGGCGGAGTTGGAGAAAACAAGTTTCTCATGCCAAATAACACCACACAATCTACCATCATCTCTGATACTATGTGGAACATAAAATATCACAACAGCTATAGTACGGAAGACACATGATTTGAAAGGAAATAACATCTGTATGCTGTATATATAGTACTTGGAGCAACGACCATGTAAATCATACTCCTAGACAACAACAATGACGGTCAACACCTTCTTCACATTGTTGACATTGGTGAGAAAGTGAGTGAGTAATTTGACGGGTGGAGGGTGTGATCAGTATAGTCATGCCAAGCCCATCAATTTTCTTCTTCTTTTTTTTTGCCTTTCTCGATGTACGAGCCGAGGGGAAGTAATTAAACAAGGAAGGTGGAGAGAATCCTAGTTTCCAATTGTATCAGAGAAAGTATTATGGTCGGCGAAAAGCTTGCCACATCACTCAGGAAACCTACATGGAGGAAAGAGGAAGTAAGAGAGAGAGAGGTGCTGACGATTGTTCAATCGCTAGCTGAAGCAGCAGACCCAAGACGGAGCATTGATTCTGGCCACTAAACATGGAGGCATGTGAATCTTTAAATATTTGAATAATCTAACAAATAGACATGCAATCGCGCGTCTATTATACAAGCACCTGCCGATAATAGCGTTGAATGACATGGCAGTACTTATTCGTCGACTAGCGAGCGAGCTTATTAGCCCTGCTCTCATGATGTTTGTGATGATGATCCATGTGTGCTTATATGGGGAATCGTCAGAGTCGACAATTGATTGTAAAAGTGGTAGTATTGGATACGCAGCAGAAAATAAAAGGAGCCATACGGCAAATGGCAAGCCCATCATCACCTACACCCCGGCCCGGTCCTGCCGGGCATAGAAAGCCAGCCTGTGGGTGCGTTCTTCTCTATTCCTCCCATCTACACATTTTACAAGTGAGTAACATCAATGTTTTTCTTTTAAATTTCTGGAATTAGTATGAATATTTACAAGGATGCACCCAATAATTTCAGTAATATTGACTCTCATAACTATGTAAAGAGATGCTGGGATTTCTTATTTGGAATCAAATTGATTCCACTAATTGAAGCTGATCTTACATCATCGGGGACAGAGTCTGATCAACACTAGTTTAGGGCTTTAGGCTACTTTGAGTGGTACTTCGTGAGCAACTGCAAATCCGCAATACAGACCTGGTGACTTTTTCTTTAACTTGAAGGATGCTTCCAGTAACTGAAAGCCAAAACCAAATCGGCAACCACAAGATTGTTTCCATTTACTTGTTAATTTTTACATTATTATCGGTAAAGGAGACAATTCTTCGGGCCCGTTGTGAGAGGCCGAAATTGACCACAGTTGGCAGGTTGCAAACTCGAATCGTATAGTAACGGCCCAAAAATAAGTTCCAATGGGCCCAATACCGTTCCATGGCGTTTCTGTGCCTTCGCTTCCGTCACCGCCTCCGGCAGCGGCTGACGTAAACACGCCATTACAGCGCGGCTGCTTCTCTCCAACGTTCACTCACTGCCAGTGCCGCACCACACATCCTCGTCGCCCATGGCGGCTTCCGTCCGGGGCCTCGCGCTCCCGCCGCCTCTCGCCTCTCCATGCGCAGCTGCGCCACTGCGGGGACGCAGCCGCCGCAACCGGCGCTGCGTGGGCGTCCGCGCGGCGGCGGAGGTAGAGGATGCTTTGCGGCCGCCTGAACCCGTGGAAGTGGTCGGCGTCGGGAGCCGGAAGGACGCCGTCATCGATTTCTGCCTGGGCTCACGCACGCTCGCCTCCACTCCCATCCGCTTCTGGTACGGAACGACATGTGTACGCGATGCGGAGCTCGTTTTCACGCAATGTAGGAGAATTGTTGATTTATAGGATTGAAACCCAGCTGGACTGCCGAAGTTGATTTAATGCGTTACCTCGTCTTCTAGCAGTGAAAATTTAATATGTCGAATCCTAAAATTGAGCACTTAACATTTTTCGGTGATGCTGTACTTAGGATGCGGGGTGATTTTATTTTCTGTATTGTTAGAATTATTTTTTACTGCAATCTTAGTTTCCAAACGTAATGTGCATAACCTTGTGTTGATCCGATATGCAATTTTTATTGAGTTCTTTGAGCAAAAGATTTCTATATACATTAATAGAATTCAGGGAGAGGATTTGTTTTTGTTGAGTTGAATTGGTTAGAACTTTGTTGTCAGTTAGTATGGAAAAGCAATGTCTAAACGGTTTATCTAATACTCCCTCCATTCATTTTTTTGTTGACGTTAGGACAGGTTTCCTAGTTAAAAAATGAACTAAGATCCTTTGTCTGAACGTCAGCAAAATAAAAAACAGAGAAGTACATCATTAGGCAACTTTTTTAAGGTCTGTGGTTGTGATGTGTTGATTCCTTTAAAATTCTGTAGTAGTAGTAGTAGTAGTGTGGCCTGGTGTATTTGGGTTCGAATACATCCGAGCTATTTCGTCTCTGCATTCTGTTCCTTTTAGATTGATGTGCTTATAATGAAAATGCTAGAAAATAAGTGTATATGATTTTTTCCTCTGAAACATTATTTCTTTATGAAACAAGTCATATATTGCTTTTAAATTTTATTCCATCTATCTTTACTGCAAATTTAAAGGCTATTATAGTCAGAACAAACCATGTCCTGAATCAACCTATCATCGCTAGGATAACCACAAAATTATCATTAATGAAGCGGGAGCTTATTAAAATATTATAAAGTTGAATATTCCCACCAAGAATTTGAATACCAGTTAGTCTAATTATGTATAAATCATTCGGAGAAGCGTGTGCCCATCTCTCCTGCAATGGCACTGAATGTGAAACAGAGTACTGATATCGTTGTGGTCAGTGGAGGGGAGCCATCAGACCAAATTTGTCATTTCGTTTCCCTTTGAGGGCTTTCAAAAATTTCAGAGGGTTTGGATGGTGGCAGAAACAAATACCCTTTGTGAGATTCAATGCAGCCTTTGACCTTGTTTTACAAAAAAGTTATGATTGAACACATATGTTGAGGTTGGAATGGGTTTGGGTTTTTGTACGCCTCTCTTTCAATCAGTAGTCCATCTATACAACAATGGAAACAAAGCCTTTTAATCCCAAGCAGTTGGTGTTTGATCTATATTATAGCTAAATTGATTATTGTTATCAGCATAGCTACAAAAACATGTCTGTTAAGGCATATATATTTGCTACTTGTTTTGTTGAATAGAAGCATATGAGCGCTTTTAAAAATTTATACACGTGTACTATTCTCATAGTAGTTTTCTCCTTCATCTTCCATATTTTTTCTTTTAAAGATCTTGATCATCTCAGAATTTGTTTTCAGGACAGTAAATGTCATGGATAATTCTAGAGTACAGTTACTACAGAAGGGTCATGGCACTGGTAGAACTGCACACCTACTTGCTAGTGTTTTCTTTAGCCTTTATTCTCTTTCTACTGTCTTTTGCCTGAAGTTGGCATCTCTATTTTTTCAGAAGCAGTATTCAGAGACCTGGAAGGTCCCTTATTTCTTAATCCCTGCCCACCTGCGGTTATTCTGGTTTGTGAACTTTATCTTTTTGTTTGATACGATATTTTGTTTTCATATTGTTTAGCAGGAGAAGATTGAACATCAAGATCAGTTTTCCTGTAGATATCTGTCTATCTCTCTTAGTTCTCTGTTGAATGGTGTTTATAGAAACAAATCTAATTTCTATTTTTATAGCTGAGACATATCTGAATCTATCTCACAGTGTTTTTGTTGTTAGGTTTCAAGTGCAGGGCAGGATGCTGATCATATTACTGCAATGGAGCTTCTTAATGCTGTCAAATCTGCCGGTAAACTGGCTGCTTCAATATTTTTGAAGCCCTTTTGCTTTGAGGGACAAAGACGACAAGTTGAGGTAAAAAGTTCTGTAACAACTTCTCCTTTTTCATGGACAGTGATTGCATGGTATCCATGCTGCTTGCCTAACAAATTAATGATTTTAAAGATAAATAAATCTCTGTGGTCCTGCAGGCAGCTGATTTGATTTGCAAACTTCGAATGTGCTCAAATTTTCACATTGGTAAACAATTTCTAGCCTACCTGTAAACTTTAATACCAGGCATTAATATTTGAACTGCAGTATGTTGTAAATGTTCTATTCGGACTTTACGTTTGGTTAATTATGAAACCAAGTTCTAGCTGCATATTCTTCTGTCTCAGTGGATTTGTAGTTTGTAGATCCTCAATGCCAACAGTCCCTCCAAAGTCTGAATTGATAAGAGATAGAAGATTATATTGCTTGACATGCTAATCTGTGATTTATAATTAGAGGGTTAAAACTTAAAACTATAAGACACTTATCGCATGCCGACTGTGTATGCGTTCCATGGTAGAATGATTCTACCATATTAGTGATGCGTTATGGAATCCGGTTTGGTTCACTTTGTTCTCGTTTCAATGCAATATTAGTGCACAAACTTTTACTATTTAGCTTTAGCCAAGGATAATAATATGAGGATAATTTTATCTATGCTGATGCAGTTATAGAAGCTGATTCACTACTTGAGACAGAAGTCGAAACTCTTGCGGAAGCACTGGAAAGTGCCAATAATGCTGTCCTGTCAACTATTAGCATGATATCTATCATGATGTCTGTGAGTTCTAAAGCTTCTTTATGCTGCACATTGATACGAAATACTTCATTACTTTTTTAATCCCTTTCTTCAAATATCAGGGTTATAACCAGATGTTCTGGAGTTCCCTTAGTGCACAAATTAAGGAAGTTGATCCTGAGGAAGTAGGCAAGGTTATCTACTCTATTTCTTTCCTACTTAGTTGCACAAATGGAAATGATTTTGTTAAATGATTCTTACTGCCGACAGCTGTAACAGCTACTCAGAAGCTATGGGGAAGCTAGAGTTGGATTTGGTGCTGGTTACAATATCCAGTCAGCAATCAAGCAAGCTGTCTTACACTGTCCATTTCTTCGTGGTGGCATAAAGGTCAACTCAGTTGTTTTTGTTGGAAGTGTTAGTGATTATACTGTATCTTCTATACGAAATATTAAGAAAAAATTCACTCAAATTGGCATTCTAGCGTACAGAGCATATAATAAAACTTGCAACATTCTAAAGGTTGTATTAATGGACAAATTTGAAAACATGAATCCTGAGCTTTTCTTACGATCTTTCCTGCATACTTGATGATGCTAGCCAAATATGTTGAAAAAAAGGACATGATTTTTTTTTCATTCTGTACAATTTAGGGCGTATTTGGAAGGATGGATCCAATCCTTATCCTTGGGTTCCAGACCAGTCCTCCAAACTTAACAATCTGTAGTTAATCTTAAGTAGGCATAGTCCAGTTATTTTTATATAAAAAAAACCTCGACCGGTGGGGAGGAAGACCGCCCCACGGCTTTCTTTGATAGAGAAGCTCAACCTTCTCTGGTTGAGATAATCCACGAACCCTGGTCCCATCCTCAAGGAGTCGTCCCCTATGGTTCGGGCCTTAACTCATGTTTTGATCCTACCCATCCTTGGGTTCCAGAGCAGTCCTCAAAACCTTAACAATCTGTAGTTAATCTTAAGTAGGCATAGTCCAGTTATTTTTTTAGAAAAAACTCGACCGGTGGAGGAAGACTGCCCCCATGGTTTTCTTTGATAGAGAAGCTCAACCTTCTCTGGTTGAGAAAATCCACGAACCCTGGTCCCATCATCAAGGAGTCGCCCCCTATGATTCGGGCCGTAACTCATGCTTTGATCCCACCCCATACATGTGGGCCTGCCCACCATAGGTCAGATTTCAACCAAGTAAATGGGATGCAACGAGTGGAATAGTGGATTTTTTTATTTATTTTCCACAAATTATGCAGCTCCCAGAGATTGAACTGTGTACACCATGTCCTGTCAACCCAGATTTGAGTTCCTTTTTACATGAATACGGGTGCCTATTTCTTCTTAATTAAAGGCAATCTAGTTCCCCTCAGTTTGCTCGAGTTTATGTAGTGTGATTTTATTGTGCTCCTAAAGCTCAAAAGTCTATTCTCACTCACAACTTCCTATACCCTATTTTGTTTTTTTGTAGGATTTGAACAATGTGGTTTTTCTCTCCCTTACGACCTCTCGGGTATTGTCTGAAAGTGATATGATCTCAACTTTGCACATCTTCCGCCGAGTCACTGGCTTCACCAAAGATATTATATTTTCTAGAAATTCTGAACCTGATTTAGAACCGAAGCTGATAGTAGTTTCCCTTTTAACTATCCGGTAAGTCAGTGTAATTAATATTTGATTTACTATTAAAATAGTTCATATTAGACTATTATGCATTGAAGTGTAATTGCAATACAACTTTTGTTGCTATTTTGCTTTGCTTGTTAGTTAGTGATAACTGTTATGTTAAATTACAATAGAAATTTACTGCTATTTGCCTTAGCTTGTCAGTTAATGATGACTGTTGACATTAGTGATTGACGATGTGGTACACTATTTGTTTACAGAAAGCAAAATGATGAAAATGTTGCCCCAGTGAAGGAGGGATTTCTTTCAAGTTTGGCCTCACGCTTTCCTTTTATGTCCTCTCTAATGGGAGGAGATATTTCTGAACAGGAACAAGCTGGGTCAAAACTTTCACCGAATCAACTCCCTGATAACAGACCAAGTTCTGCAGAACGAGCATTTTCACAATTTTCCAGTGGTTTCAATGATGCTGCTGTTTCTAAAATAATCCCTGGAGAAATTGAAGATGTGGAATCTGAGAGGTAGTTTCTTTTACTCCAGGAAACTTGTTCTTTTTTTAGTCTCACTTCTGGCTGCTATGACCATCATTTTTATTGGAATTCTGTCTTAGAGAGCCTAATAACAGGAATGGGCGAACACAGGGAGAAACTCTAGATGCTAATTTTGTAGTTTCTGAAGAGATGTGCAAGGATGACAATAGAGGTAATGTTGCCTGCACATATCACAATTTCTTCTTTGTTTGTGTGAGCTTTTCTAATGTAAACTTCATTGACAGCACGTTTAGGTTCACAGCAGGAGCACAAGTTCTGGAATGATTCACCTGGTTTTGGCATTGCACAGTTGTGGGCTAAAGAGCGTACAACAGCAAAAGGAAGCAGTCAAAATGATGAGATTGATATAATCACTCTTCCTGTTGGTGTAAAATCTAGTGAAGTTCCAGATGATAGTTCTCCAAATACACAACCTGAAACTAGTATCGACACATCTGTAGCTACTGAAAATCTTGCCTTTGGAGTATCAATTTCTGATGTTCATTTGGAGAAAGTAATGGACATGTGTAGTTCTGCCATAACATTTCTGAAGGGTAGAATGGATAGGCCTCGAAAGCGTGGTTCGATTGCTAGCAGGGCCGCACTGATGCTTGTTAGTTTCTCTCTTTCCTTTCATATTGGTCTGTCATTTTTCAAATGCAGAATGTTTTCTTGTTATGATATTGACAGCATGGTATAAACACCATTTCGTTTGAACCACAAGATAATCGTTGAACCAAAAGATAATCGTTGACTTGCCAGATCAAATTATCCTGAGTGCAATACAATGATAAATTCCTGTATATGTTTCTTGTCTTTGTTGCTGTTTATTCTTTTTAAATTTTTTAGAGGAAAAATGATGTTGTTTCATCTGATTTATATAGCTGCTTGTTCTTATTTAGCTAGGACTATACTATACATGTCCTAATATTTTGCTTGCCTTAGCATCTGTAATCTTTTATTTTCTTTGTAGGATGCAGAAAGAGAAGCAGAAAAGACGTGGAGTCCCATTGTCGAAATACGGTATGGAGGAGGAACTTACAAGGGGAGATGCCAGGAAGGTGTCCCTGAAGGAAAGGTGAAACTGGAGCTGCATATTCTTTTCAGATGGTACGACAGATGCAGCAGTCTTACCTTTTGTCATTCATTATAGGGACGTTTAACTTTCAATGACGGGAGCTTTTATGATGGACTGTGGAGACATGGTAAGAGATCCGGGTTAGGGACTCTCTTTCATAGTAACGGTGATGTATACCACGGAACATGGAGGGACGACCTTGTTCATGGAAAGGTATGGAAGCACTGTGCATTTGCTTGTATCCATTGAATGACAATTGTGAAAAGAAAATATCAACCAGCAAAATGAAACTCAGTTTCAAAGTAGCAGTCAATTTGTATGCCTTTTGATCATTACTAGTACGATATGCTTCAAGAGCTACATCTAGATTAATCAACCATCTTTTATGTAAAATCATTTCCTTGGATTTTAAATATCCAACAGTGAAATATCCAGGGTCAAGTAACTCATGCTGCATATTATGAACTTCTATATCAGATTGAATAATGCATAAGCCTGTAACACATGTAACTGACTGAGTTTCCTTCTTCACTATAGGGATGGTACTATTTTCACAGTGGTGACCGCTGGTTTGCCAATTTTTGGAAAGGAAAGGCTAATGGAGAGGGTCGATTCTATGCCAAGGATGGGAGTATCTTCTTTGGCCATTTCCAAAATGGATGGCGCCATGGGGAGAGTCTGTTGGTAGATGCAAATGGATCAAGGTTGCTTTCTTCTGATTTGCGTTTAGATGTGTTTCGGAAAGAGTACATCTGCCTTTTTGTTTTTTTGAACTGGTGAAGGACTAACTTAATGTTGATTATTGGGTACAGGTGGATTGAAGTTTGGGACGAGGGTGTACTTGTTGGTAGAACTAAAGTGGAGAAATAGGATTTGGAATCTAACCATTTTTTTACGATGTTGGTGGGACAACTTTGCTTCTCAGATGCTCGAGGGCTATGTTTCCAAGTCTCGAAAGGACATTCTGGTACAAGCATCTTCAATTTACGCAAAGTGATTCTCAATTTAGTCTTAAAGGTTGTAAATAGGTGCTTGTTGGATGTGCTGTTGTATCGGTGCCTAGTTTTTATAAAACTGCAGACTGCAGTCGTTTGTGTGTATATACCAGAAGTATGGGAAGGGGGTTCTCCTTCGTACCACTGATGTAGTAGGTTGGGAGCAGACACTCAGCTGCATGAAGTGTTTGATTAGTTCCACTGACAGCTGCTTTTAAGTTCTTGCCTGGTTTGGATGCCCTGTACGTGGTGAGCATTTGAGGGTCCACAGACGGTAGGCCCAAACCAGACAGTTTCCCTTTATTTAATGTTCACATCAGTATGATCTATCCGCAATGATAGTCTGAACTTAGTCAAGCTACTTATTTCACATGGCTCAATCAGTAGGTGCCCAATGATTTGAATCCCGTCGTAGAAATTATCAGAAAAAATATGGTACAATAGAAGGTCAATCAGAGGTTATCAATTGTGTGGATTGAGTGCTATTCCTTCTGTCTCAGTTTGGGTTTGTAGTCAGTCCGTGGAGGCTTCGATCAGATGAATGCTGATGGAATATAATCGTGAAGGCCACTTACAGAAGATCTGAGTTCGATCGGTTTGGGTTTGTACCACATATGCTGAATATTGCGCTGCTACCTGCTGAAGTTGAGGTGCTTCGATGAGCTCAGATTATCAGCTGCTACACGCGTCCTGCGATAAGTGGCAAATGGGTGCAGAAAAGTGCACTGGATCCCCTGCTTTGGTAGCAAGATATTTTTGACTGCAGCGGACTCGGCAGGAGTTCTTGAACCAGACGGCACCGGCATACCCCCAGACAGGTTCCATCCATTTGCCTTTGCGGTGCCAACTTTCAACGTCCGAGTAGAGCACGCAGGACACGGTTGGGTCATTGACATTTGCTTGTACTGCACGGCGAGGAAGAAGCGGTTCTGTCTAATTATCTATCTGCAGTCGCGTCTCAAGTGGGTGCTCTATGGTGTGTGTCCCTTGCGTACCGTTGCTTCTCAAGTCGGCTGGCCATAGTTGCCGCTACTATTCTGGGAGTGGGAGTCTCGTATCGGACGCAACAGGCTGCCGACTGACGTCGCGCAGCACAACCTGGCACCTCGCCAGCCATGGAAAGTTGTGTGTTCGTTTCCTCCTCTAAAATTTAAGCATCTGTCATATCAAAGAGAATCTTATTATTTATGAATATTTCGATCAATTTAATGACAAAACCCTATTGACAGATTGGTGCTAATTTTCGAGATAAATCTAATGAGCTTAATTAATCTATATTTTGCTAAAGTGATGCTACAGAATCGTCTTCTAATCACGACTTAATTAACCTCATTATATTCATCTCGTAAATTAGTCTAGGAGCCTGTAATTTATTTTATAATTAAACTTTATTTAATACTCTTAAATAATAAGATTCTTTTTGATGTGACAGCTCTAAAATTTATACCCCAGGAAACGAACATACCCTTTCCAGGGTCTAAACTTTAGAACTGTCACATCAAAAAGAATTTTACTATTTAAGAGTAGTAAATAAAGTTTAATTATAAAATAAATTACAGGGCCCTAGACTAATTTACGAGACGAATCTAATGAAGTTAATTAAGTCATGATTAGAAGATAGTTACTGTAGCATCACTTTAGTAAAACATGGATTAATTAAGTTCATTAGATTCATCTCGAAAAATAACATCAATTTGGAAAAATGTTTTGTCATTAAATTGATCGAAATATTCATAAATAATAAGATTCTCTTTGATGTGACAATGCTAAATTTTAGAGGTAGGAAACGAACGAGGCCGAAGCTGTAGCCGATCGTGGTTGCTTGCTTGGACGACGCACCGGCGGCCTAGCTACTAGCAGTATGCAGGTATGGTCCGGCATAAAAAAGAACCGGCACGTGAATTTCCTCGGTGGCGCACCACGGCGCCGGCGGCCTGTACCGTCCTGACGCGTGCGCCCTCCTGGTGTGGTGTGGACGGATAGAAAGCTGCACTTGGCGGTCCGGTAAATGTCACCGCGCCATTGGAGTGTGGCGTGGTGTTTGCCGATTGCCGAATGGGTGGGAGCTGCCTTTTTTAGCATGGTCTCGTGGTCCATCCACCCCGCGTAACGACTCGTGAGTCCCAAAGTCGCCGTCGCACTCGAACAAAACGTTATCCTGCTGCGGCCGGTGACCGGTGGCGACGCGGGTCACCGTCCCGTCCCGCCGGCCAAGTGGAGACGCCTCGGTCGCCTCGCCGTGTCCGGGGCCGGTACTGACGGTGGTGCGGTTCCGCGATGCCAGCGCGCACCATCCATCGATCGCCAGCCGCGAGAGGCAACAACGACGGGCACCATCACCAAACACCAGGTGCGGAAAATGAATGAATGAATCAAATGATGGATGTGGCAGACGAGACGCGAGGCTGACGCTGACACCGGCGGCTCCTGGGGCGCGACCGGGCGGGCCCACCGGGTTCAGACATGCCGACAGGGCGAGGCGAGCGCCACGACCACGTGTCCCCGCGGCCTACCACCATGTGCGCGCGGCGGAGGGCGGACCGGGTCCCGTCGGCCTCCGCCGCGTACGTAGCGCGCCCAGCGCGGACGTGGGCCGGTGACAGGCGGGGCCCAGGCGGGCGGCCGTTGGTCGGCGTGATACGGGAATCGATCCATCAATGAATTCAGTTGACCCGAAAAGATACGGGACAGCTTTGATGTTTATTGTTGATTGATGCTAGGATCAGGACCAGGGTCAGAGGAATACCGGTCACGCACCATCTCGTTGGTTGGCCAAGCTCCATTCTTCATCTCCAATTCATGATACCACATGTGCTGTCGTGTTACCAATCTCGAGCGTTTTACCCGCCCTCTCTGCTCTAGGACTCTAGGATGGGTTCACCATTGCAACTGTCGCCCCTTGTCATAGATAGGATAATAAAACTATGCCACGATTATATGATATACATGGGAGGACTTGCCATCTGCAGCAGCAGGACGTCGCCGCGATCCCTTTCCACGCGCGCGCCGCTTTGTCTCGTTGCAAACGGAGCGTCCCCGTGGCACGCTCGCTAGTGGCGTCGAACGGCCTCACCTGCCCATTTCACGCATCAAAATCCTTGCTTTCGGGTTCCCTGGCGGAGCGGTATGATAGGCAAAGGCACCCCTGGACAGGAGCCTCCCCTCCGCCACGTGGTCCTCCAACTTCGCATTACAAAAGGCCTGCCGCTGCCACTGCCAGCCCACGGGTACGAGAGAAGAGAAGAGAAGAGGAAGACGCCGCGCCGCACACACGGCGCACGCCCGCGAGCTCCACGCCGCGCGCCCTGAGACCGGCAAGCTAAGCGACCCGCGTGGGGGCGTTTCCGGCCAGAGCAGCCGCCACTAGACGCTAGGGTAGCTTGGCTCGCTCGCCGCGTCGGAACTCGCGATTTTGGACCGGCCTTCGATTGGAACCGGCCCTGCCACGGCCTCTCCGTGCTCTCCTTACCTTCATCAGGTTAAACCGGACAAGCTGACAGAGTTCTAGGTCCGTTTCTCACTCTCACTCACACTCTGTCCTCTTCTCCCCCGCCTCATCAGCTCTGCCGATCACTCGCTCTATATAGCCCACCCGTCTCTCCTGCGTGACCAGCTGGTCCACACCGCCTGCAATTGAGTTAGCCAGAGCCATCATGCTTTCCACCAGCCACGCCGTGAGCTCGCCGGCGGCGTGCGCTCGCCACGGCCGGTGTCGTCCTTCCCTGGACGCGCCGGCCCGCACGACGTTCTTCCCCAGGCGAGGCGGCGGCCCGCTGCGGTGCTCCGCGCGCGCATCGGGCGCCAACGCCATTGGCTGCCTCGAGGCCGAGCCGTCGTGGGGCGGCGCGGCGGTGCCTGCTCTCGCGCTGCCGGCCGGCCTCAAGGTGGCGGCGCCGGCGCCGGGGACGACGTGGCGTCCCCCGTGCCGTCCGAGCAGAGGGTGCGCGAGGTGGTGCTGAAGCAGGCGGCGCTCGCGGCGGCGCGGCCGAGGACGGCGGCGGCGACGGCCGGCGGGCTGGAGGACGCGTTCGATCGGTGCGGGGAGGTGTGCAAGGAGTACGCCAAGACATTCTACCTCGGTAAGCGAGAAAACATTTTCTAGTACTAATCTTCGATCCTTGTCTATTTCTCGAATACTCTAATACTACTAGCTTACGGTTTTGGCGGTTAATGTTTTAGCTTTGTTCGAGGTACATGGTAAGTGGATAAGCACTTGATCAGTAGCGATCTTTTACAACAGCTAGTGTTATTCTTATCGGCCGATCGCTGCCCTGCCCAAAAGGCTAAAGAAAAAAATGATAAATTCCTGTAATATTCTTTCTGCAAGCGTCAGTCACTGAAGAACTACCATTTCCCTAATAAGTACGAACTATACTATCATGGACGCATTACCATGTATACAGTAGTAATTAGTGGTGCAAACAGAGAGAACGCGCTGTCGTCGTCAGAAATTCATAGTTACCAGTCAGCTTCGTCGATGATCCGTAGCGATCCCAGTGCACATGCGCGTGTCTGATCTGGAGTTGTTATTGATTGTGTTGCAGCGACGCAGCTGATGACCCCGGAGAGGAGGAGGGCGATCTGGGCGATATACGGTGAGCAAGAATAACCTAATCCCCCACATGTCCATGTTGTTTTTCATGTCGCTGTAAAGGTTCCGTTCCCTTCTCCACATGGTACACGACGAGCCTTGTCCCCCGGGACTTGTTTTGCAGGACAGGACATGTAGAAACGACGAAGATATACTTGTCGTCCAAATCACCCCCGCTGATCCAGATATACTGACAGTGATCGCGCGTAATCTAGATATGTTTGGTGGCTGCATCGTCAGCTCGTTTGACAAACAGCAGTAATTGACAGCGCAAAGGTAGATCGAATTGCTGAATTGCTGACCAATTAGCGTGTCGTCATCAGTGTGGTGCAGGAGGACGGACGAGCTGGTGGACGGGCCGAACGCGTCCCACATGTCGGCGTTGGCGCTGGAGCGGTGGGAGTCGCGGCTGGAGGACATCTTCGCCGGGCGGCCCTACGACATGCTGGACGCCGCGCTCTCCGACACCGTGGCCAGCTTCCCCATCGACATCCAGCCGTTCAGGGACATGATCCAGGGCATGCGCATGGACCTCAACAAGTCCCGGTACCGGACCTTCGACGAGCTCTACCTCTACTGCTACTACGTCGCCGGCACCGTCGGGCTCATGACGGTTCCCGTGATGGGCATCTCGCCGGAGTCCAAGGCCAAGGCGGAGGCCGTCTACCACGGCGCGCTCGCGCTGGGCCTGGCGAACCAGCTCACCAACATTCTCAGGGACGTCGGCGAGGAGTACGTCTCTCTCCATCGATTAATCATCTGTCTAACTGAATCATCAATGCTGTCACCGCTGATGTCAGTTCCGATATTTTTACAAGTGTTTCACGTGCTACGTGTTATACCTAACAGCGCGAGGAGGGGAAGGATCTATCTCCCGCTGGACGAGCTGGAGATGGCCGGCCTCTCCGAAGACGACATCTTCAGCGGCCGCGTCACCGACGAGTGGAGAAGCTTCATGAGAGGTCAGATCACGAGGGCGAGGTCCTTCTTCAGGCAGGCCGAGGAAGCCGCAACGGAGCTCAACCAGGAGAGCCGGTGGCCGGTGCGTGACACCGCTGCTTCGATCAACCATATATAATTGTAGCTACACAAAAAGGACATTCATTGGTTCAGGTTATTAACACCACCGATCGATCGAACTTGTTTCAGGTGTGGGCTTCCCTGTTTCTGTACCGGCAAATCCTGGACGAGATCGAGGCCAACGACTACAACAACTTCACCAAGAGGGCGTACGTTCCGAAGACGAAGAAGCTGATGGCGTTGCCCAAGGCCTACTTGAGATCACTGACGCCTCCCTCTTCGCTGGCCCACAGTCAGAGACGCTACTCCAGCTTCACATAGTCACTGAACACAAACACATGGTAGTAGTACATATGTAGCGACAGTGAGTGATGATGTACAAATTTCATGCATGTCGAGCCACACGATCTACATGTGGCCTCGTTGATAGAACATTACTATTGTACTAGTTACCCAATAGTTTTGCCATGTACATTACATATGTTTCTCATAATAGATCAAAGAAAATTGTAAGTGAAATAAAAAATTGAGAAGTGGGCAACCGACCTTCTTTGATTAGGCGCAGTAGCTTGCTTGGACACTTCGCCGCTCACCACTTGCTTCACTCAGTGAGCTAGCTAGCCACCTGCTGAAAATAGCAATTGGCTCTCTAGCTAGATTCTTTTTAATAAAATACTGCTGACTTGCAGCACAGGTGTAAAGTTAGGTGTCCCAAAGAAAAATCCCCGGCTGTTAATTAAGTCAAAACATAGCAGCACTCATGAAAATTAAGGAGTACAGACGTGTCACTGAATGATGGTGTCCAAAATCTTGCACCTGCGTTACTAAATTCAGTTAACTCTGTTCATACACTGTGCTTGATGTGATAACCTAGCTAGCAGCACGCGTAGTGCCCGTTGACACATTGCAAGTCTATAATAAATATATAAGAGGGGAGGTGGCCACGTAACGCAGCTGGTTTCTGTTAATAACGACACCTTGCGAGTTGCATGAGCTCATATATAGGCGAGCCTTGAAACCTTGCCGTGCTTCTCTCTCCCATCTCAGGCCCGGCTAGTTTATTGAGACGAAGACAGAGATTGCTGGGTGATGTAATCGTACTTCTCCCGAAAGAAATGATTTAGTCTGGAAAGAATTATTAGAATAAATTTTTTTATATGTACATACGCTTGTTGCATGTGTGTGTGGTGGAGAGCAATGCGACCGGGGGAGAAGAGAGATCTTTTGGACCCGCCTTCCTCTTGTTGGGACGATATTTTAGGTTATCTAACGAGATAGTATCGAGGCCGTTGGGCGAGCATGATTAGAGCTTGCACCGTCGGCACACCATTGTTTATGGTCCAGCCAGAGAGGAAGGGGTTAAAGCCCCTGTTTGTGCAGCACAGCACTGATCCTACGGTCGAAGTAGCCAAATATTTAACGGGAGCGAACCTGTGGAAGGGACGGCTGATACGCGATATGCTCGGCAGGAACGTTTTGACCGGCAGAAGGTTCTCTGTGTGTTCTGTTCGTCGACGTACGTCCATGTCCACACATCGCAAGGGAGTACGGAACGACAGTGTTGGTGTGTGCGAGGGGGAAAGGGAATGTGGTATGAGATTCTTGGTAGGATTTTGGAAAAGAAAGCGGAAGAGGAATCACCTCGTATTTCTGAATTCTGATCGAGCCTCTCTATGCTATATACTAGTACACGGAAAAGGAATGGACACATTGCAACTGACTTTGCGGCCCATCTAAGAGAAACAAATAGGCCGGCCCATTGAGCTGCCAGTCGGTGCGGATGGAAGCAAAAGAGATTTTTTTAAAAAAATAAAGAAGCATAAAAAAACTTCTCCTACAGCTGAGCAATTTCAACACATGGAGTATCGCAACTCCAAAAAGGACAGCGATAATGTTTGCATGTCCCTTTATCTTGATTGTAGTCAATATGCTATTCCCTAAAAGCTAGTAAAACCCAAATGATAACCCTTATTTTGAAAGACATACAAATTAGGTGTTACTATACATGACTTGGATCCCTTGTTCCCAAAAATATCTCAAAAGAGAGACATGGAAGTTCGAATATTTCACATATCCCAACCCAACAAAATTACACGTAAATTCCCATTTACACACATCCAATTCCTCACGGGAATAACGTCGACCACATGCCGCGCGCCCCTCAGTCACCAGCCACCACGAGAAGAGTGCTTTGATCCCCTTCTGCTCCGATCTTATTTCGAAGAAGAATCATATTACACGCCTAACAACGAATTATGTATCAATCTGGCAGCTAAGTCAAGCACGACTCTCCTAATTCTTCTTGGAGTTGATGTACTCCTGCAGCGCTTCCATCTGCTCTCTCGTCGGCGGCTGCTCGTTGTTCTTGATGGACCGGTGCACGTCGTACGTCGTCGCCCCAAAGAACACCAGCCTGCAATTCCATCAACCAGATACCAGGCTGTTCATGCTATGCTGCGATCGAGGGGGAAATTTGAGAGGAAGGAAGGTATGGCACCTACCCGGCGGCGAACAGGACGATCTGCCTGGGGAAGACGTGCTTACCGAACAGCCGCATGCTGCGTTCTGCTGCTGGCCTGCTGCCACTTGCTGCCTCCGCAAGCCCGCATCACATGAACAGAGCCATTTAAGCAAGCAAGTAGCTAGCCCAGCTCGTGGGTATGGGCCACGGCACCATCTTTGCTACATGGGCCTAGATATACTGATGCGCGTAAATTAACAGGACCTGGCACCCGCGCCCTGGCAACGTATGCTTCCCGTTCGATGCTGGCGCCCGCGATCGTCTCCCGCCATCATCTCCCTTCCGGCATCACTGAGCTGCTGCGCCAGTGCCGCTCCATCCAGCAACTCAGCCAGCTCCACGCCCACCTCCTTGTCCATGGATCCTCCGTTGTGTCATCCATCGCGCCGCAGCTTGTTGCCTCCTATTGCGCTCTCTCTTCTGGGTCCGGACATGGCCCCCTCAGCTACGCCCGTCAGGTATTCGACGGCATTCCCCACCCGAACAGGGTCACGTGCAACAACCTCATCAGAGCATACAGCAACAGCAGATACCCACAAGAAGCGCTCCGCCTTCACCGTTGCATGCTCAGGCGAGGGATGCTGCCCAATGAGTTCACCCTGCCGTTTGTCCTCAAGGCGTGCACGAGGGCGCAGGCGTGGGGGCACGCGCTGGCGATACATACCGTGGTTGTGAAGCTGGGATTCATGCATCAGGTGTTCGTGGGTAACGCCCTTCTGCATTCCTATGCGTCAGCTGGTTCACTTGGAGATTCCAGGCGCTTCTTTGGTGAGATGGTTGAGAGGACTGTTGTGTCATGGAACTCTATGATCGGTGGATATGCACAGGTGGGTGACACTCAAGAGGCACTCACCTTGTTCAGACAGATGAGGCGTCAAGGTGTATTGACTGATGAGTTCACATTGGCCAGCCTGCTTTTTGCCTGCTCACAAGAGGGAAACCTTCGACTTGGCCAGCTTGTGCACTGTCATATGTTTGTTAGTGGAGCTCAGGTTGATCTGATTCTTGGCAATGCTCTGGTGGACATGTACGGTAAGTGCGGGGATCTGTCGATGGCTTGTAGATGCTTTGACATGATGGCCCTCAAGAATGTTGTTTCATGGACGTCCATGCTTTGTGCTCAGGCAAAACACGGGTCCGTTGATGCTGCAAGATATTGGTTTGACAGGATGCCAGAAAGGAACATAGTCTCTTGGAATGCCATGATATCTTGCTATGTTCAATTTGGTCAATTTCATGAAGCATTGGATCTTTATAACCGTATGCAATCCCTAGGTTTTGCTCCAGATGAGGTTACCTTGGCTGCAGTCCTCTCTGCTTGTGGAAACATTGGTGACTTGACTTTAGGGAAGGTGATACACAGCTACATCGGAGACAGTCTCAGTCCTGGTATTAGTCTAGTTAATTCACTTATGGACATGTATGCAAAATGTGGCCAGGTAGACATGGCCATTGGCTTGTTCAATGAAATGCATAATAAAAACACAATTTCTTGGAATGTGATTATTGGGGGCCTGGCAATGCATGGGCGTGCACAGGATGCAATCATGTTTTTCAGATCAATGGTACACAATTCCTTCTCACCTGATGAGATTACCTTTGTTGGACTTCTTTCTGCATGTAGTCACGAGGGCCTGTTAGAAGATGGGCAGTATTTCTTCGAAGCTATGAGACATGTTTACAATGTTAAGCATGAAATTGAGCATTATGCTTGTACGGTTGATCTGCTTGGCCGGCGTGGACAGCTTGAAAAGGCTGTTGATCTAATAAAAGATATGCCAATGAAACCTGATGTCGTAGTCTGGGGTGCATTGCTGGGAGCCTGTAGGATACATGGAAATGTAGAGATTGGCAGGCAAGTGATCAAGCAATTACTTGAGCTGGATGGAATCAGTGGAGGATTGTTTGTCCTGATTTCAAACTTGTTATATGAAACCCAACACTGGGAAGACATGAAAAGACTCAGGAAGCTGATGAAAGAGTGTGGAACTAAAAAGGACATGGGTGTTAGTTCAATTGAAGTACACAATAGCATCCATGAATTTGGTGTGGATGACACTAGACATGAAAGCTCAAGTGGCATATATGCGGCAGTTGATCAGCTGTCATGCCATATGGTTTCTCTGCATGTCTCAGCTTTGCAGCCAGAAGAATTATTTGTGGAAGATTAAACCAATCTGTTTTGAAGTTTCAAGAGCCGATCAGAAGCTCAGAAGCAACATAAATGCTATACACTACGTGCACAAGGTAATGTTCATTTTCAAGCTACTTTATCTCCTCTGCGAAGCCTTAAGATTGATAGTTGAAGTTGACAAAGCACATTTCTCAAAGTTTAATATGATCATCAGATCCATGGAAAAAAATATTTTAGAAGCTCAATTTGAGGAACAAAGTCAGCTTGAATAGAAAAACACTGCAAATGACTAACTTATTATTGGACCTTTGCATAAATTTTATTTAGCTTGCTGATTGGTTGAATTCTGACTTTCTGTAGCTGTCATGGTTGTCTGGGCAACCCACTCAACCAACTATACAGATAGATATCTGGGCATTACTTGCACAAGTTCAGCCACTATCTTCTGTGATTTCTCAACAGTTTCTTGAAAAATATACGCAAAAGATATATCCAGAGATAATAGCTCAGAAGCAATGTAAACTGGTCAAATATCAACAGGGAAGCATTTTGATTGCATGCGGTTAGGATATGAACTTCTTGCGTCTTGGATGCTGAAGCTGAACAGAACTGTCAGCTGACATGCATTTTTTTGTCATTTTCAGTTGTGGTTAGGTTGTGCAATGGTGACAGAGCTGGTGAAAGCGCTGGAGGCTCTACATCCTTAATGACCAAAGGTAGCTATTAGAACTTCATATTGTACACTCCCTTAAAATTTAATCCTGAGTGAGAGAGCAAGTGATTTTCTATTTGATGAACGAATACAAGATGGAATTGGTCCACGCCGCATTGATCAACTAGTGATGCTCGTCACATGTTTTCTTAGTGGCGCATCGTTTTACTCAGTAGTACATATAGTTATGTGGGGCCATAGGGATGCTCTTTGCCGCTGGCTAGCTGAAACCAATGGAACATAGTGTGCCCATCTGTCGTGCTTTGGCAGTTAAGCACCGAAAAGCTCTTGATTTGCCGCTGGTACCACATTATTGGCCAGCGAGAGCTCTAGACGCAGGGACCCCAAACATCACCTCCCCAGTCTAAACAGGTCTGGATTGATAGCTTGCTGGTTGGTACACTTTTCTTGTCATGCTTTTGCAAGTTGATGGCAAGATGAATTGGTTGGCATACTTTAATAAAAAAGATGACTTGGTTGAGGCTAAGGGAATATATCGATGCTTTTGAAACCTGCTTTGTTCTTCTTTTTCTTTAGAAAAAATAATGGAACTCCTTTGTTCCTTTGAGATCTGATATATCGAGTACAACATGTTTTGAGAGCTTACTTATGATGACATCTTGCAGTCTGCAATAAGCTATAATTATAAAAGGAATGCTGAGTAACTAGGAGAATGATGAAGATTCCATTTTATTTGTCAAGGTTGCTAGAATGATGATTTTTCATTATATATTTGTCAAGGTTGAATTATGATCCCGGAGAGGGGAAATGCTAACAGACAGATCTGTTTGTAGATTCTTATGATGCAAGCATATGGAATAACTTTTCCAATCATGGTTCACGAGCTCTCGAGAACAGCTGTTCACTGAACTGAAGATATCATTAGCAAGACTAACTGACTAAGTAACAACGTTTTGAATTAACCTGAATCTTATTTTTTTTGTTTCGCGACATGATAAATTTCTTTGCCATATCAGGATGCGTTTCCCAATCATATGATACACAATTCAAAACCATATAATATCCTATACCGTTCTCACAGCATACCAAAACCAATGACTGAGTCCATAGACCGGACAGACTCAAGTGCAGGATCAGAATCAATTAAGTCACAATATTTATACTCCACGCCTTAGATCAAATCACTGCCTGTCTGGAGCTGTACCAACCGAATGAATTAATGATATATAATCACCAAGACTAGATTGCTAATACCTGTACACCAAAAGTGATTTGACAACCATCAAGCATTAAAAGGTAGTTCAGCTGAACAAGTTGGTTAGTTGAGCTCTAGACAAAAATAAGCAACAAAAACAAAGGCTTGTCAATTACAATTGGCCAATAGATTTGCAACGTTTGCTATAGTAATGGAATAGTTGACTAACATACATTTAGGATAAAAATCTGATCAGTCATCATTGTGAATTGTTACTGATATGTCTACTAACATTTGCAATGGGCGTATAATAATCATGTCTGAACAAACAGACTATACTACAAAACAGAGAGAGAACGAAGAATCAAAAGTAAGCAGCAATTACAGGTGCAATACTGTCATGGATTTCAGCCTGCAGGACATGGCGTCAGTCTCCGTCGCTGTGTTTTTCCGAGCAATCCTGCTCCACTTCTGCTCAGTTTCAGAAACCTGGCAGGCCGTCACAAAATCGAGGACCTTACCAAAGATCCTGAACATCTCCACAGCAAAAATGGTGTCCTGGCCGACGGTGATTGCTGCGTTGGGATCCATCGGTGCGTCCGGGTGCACCGATGCCTCAGTCCACTGAAGTGAGCTGAGGTCAATCTCAAACAGCTTCCGCACCACCTTCTCCCTCCGGTTCACTGGTCCATGATGGTCGCACCACGAGACACAGAGCATGAACAGCCGAGATGAGCAGCATACCAGTGTTGGGGCATAGTCACGCAGCCGTGGAGGCGGGCGAGACGTCTGGATGACAATCCAGGAGCCTCTGTCCAGATGGTATCCAACGAGAGTGTCGGATTCACAGTACACGTAGAACATCCTGCCACAGACGACGCCGGAGCATGCCAGCCCAACATCGGTAGGGAACCCGGCGATTTCAACCCACTTATCGATCAAGGGATCATAAATCTCACCGGAAACCAGTGGTTCGTCCCACTGCCCGCGCCCACCGATGGCGATTATGGCCAGCCTGGGCTGGCCTCCCTCCTCGTCTGGTTTGTCATCAGACAAAGTGAGTGCAATGGAATCACTGTCGTCGTTCAGCATGTCCATGAGGCGGAGGCGCCTGAGGGAGAGCCGATGCGGGTCCTCGTACACAGCGGAGGCACCTCCGAACCGAGGCTTGGTGCGCCGGGCATGCTTCTCAGCACGAGCATGAATAATTCTGCAGTTGTCAGACATCTCAAACACCCCCAAAACAGGGCGAGAACGGGCAGTCCGCATGGGCGCCGCCTTGCGCCACGAGCTGGTGAGAGGGCTGAACACCAGGACCCCCTTGTGAGACTTGACCTTGCCACCATCCGACCCACCAGACCGGCCACCAATGACGTAGAGCTCGTCCCCGACGCCGGTGACAGAGAACATGAACCTCCCTTTGAGCCCGTCCGCCCCGACACGGCACCACCGGTTCGCGGCCACGTCGAGCGCGTGCACGGCTGGGGATGGGACCGAGCCCCACCCAGCGTTCCCCTCGACCCCGAACAGAAACAGCCAGGGAGTCCGGCTGGGCGCCTCGTGACGGCGCATCCGCAGGAATTGCGGGGCGATGGTGAGGTCCCTCCACCGCCTGCACACGCACCGCGCGGCGAGGAGCGAGGCCAGTGGCAGCTTGCACAGCACCATCTCCATCACGTCGTCGGGGAGCACGGACAGGGACGCCGCCTCTACAGCAGCTGCCGACAGCCGAAGCGCGGCCGGCGTGGCGGCCCATTTCTTCCAGGAGAAGCACTGCACCGCTGCGTCCTCCTCCTCCTCGTCGGGTTCCGGCGGACGCCGGCGCGGGGCTGCAGCGGCGGCGGAGTCCATCTCGTCGCAGGCGCAGACGCGGCAGCCCCCGCGCCGAGGGGCAGTCTGAGGCAGTTCCGCCTCCTCCTCCTCCTCTGGTGGTGGCGGTGGTCATCGCGCTTGGCATCAGGGGCGGCATCGAGCGGCTCGGCGCGGAGTAAAGCGGAGAGGCTGTTGCTGCCAGATCTCTGGAGCGCTCTAGGCATGGCGTTATGTGGTGAAGAAGTGGTGCGTGGCGGGGATCCCGGGGGCGTGGATGTTGAGGAGGAGGCCGCGGAGGAGGAGGAGGAAGAGCTTGGCGAGGGTGGAGATGGAGAGCATCGCGCCGGATTATTGAGGGCGGTGGTAGTTGGAGTGGGAGTTGGGGAAAGGCCTGGCCGACGAGGCTGACGCCCGCAAACCAGGGATGGGGAATTGGAGACGAGGGCGGGCACTACCTGACACGGACGGGGACGAAAAGCAAACGGGCCGCCGGAGTTTGGTTGCAAGCGGCGGCCCGCGAGATTCACGGGAACGGAGTGACGGGCCGGGGCGCGTGACCCCTCCTTGTGGGCGGGCGCGCGATCCAGTGCCGGCCGATGACGTGTTTCGTGCGGGGCTGCGGGCGCGCGATCCAGCGCAGTCGTGCAGAGCGTGACGGAGGTGGGTGGTCGGAGCGGCCACTGGACACATGCCAATTGAGATGCGGCCTCCTTACTCCATTGGCTATTCTTCCATTTTGCATTTGTCTCAAAAAAAAAATTCTTCCATTTTGCATCATCTTTTATGAGATGAATGCATTTTCTTCTGAATTCTGACATACGTGTGGATAGTTCAGAAGTGTGTTTATCCGGACTTTTGATTTTCTAAAATGAAAACGTTTAGGAGCACCCAATTCATCTGAACAAGTATATCATTTTGCAGATCTTTCAAATAATAAGGTGATGAACTGTTACTGCCTTACTGGTGTCTTATAGTATGCAGTTGTATCAAGCTCTTTCATGTACGGTGACAGCTCTTCTGAACATTTCTCTTGCTATGAACATAATTCCTTCCACCATCAAAAGATAACTCTCAGGAGTTCACTCTACTCTTGCCCGAAGTAGAGTTCAAAACATCCACTTGATCAGATTGCTTTTTGGTGCTGCTTTCAACTAGTGCTTTCAGATCATCTCGGCGGCACCTCGTATTTGTTAGTGCATCTTGGAATGGACATTATATGTTTAATGCAGTGAAAGTATAGTACTATAGTTCAACATGAACCCAAACGTTAACTAGTGATTCTTTTCTGTCATTTTTTAATAGAGTGGTAGCATAAGTTTTCCCTAATGATTTTTCATGATGGGTTTTAACATGATGTAATTTTAATATTATACATATGGACTAACTGGTGAAGGCAATTGTTTATGAAGAAATATATAATGGGAACGTAAATGTGTTATAATAAGAAGAGAATTATCAGGAGAGCAATATTGATACTAGTGTCCACTGCTTTAGGAAAATTCCAGATTAAGAAATTTGATGACAAATAAAGCAAAGTTTGTTCACTGTTCTTTTTTTTGCGAAAAGGAAAATTCTTTAATATTAAAGCAAATTGCACCCCTTCGTTACAAAAGCAATCCAAACTAGCGAGAACTTAGTGGCCAAAATTGAAGACTTTGGGGCATCAAGATCAGTTCCATTTGATCGAACTCATGTAACAACTCTTATTCAAGGGATCATCGGATACCTAGATCCTGAATATTTCCAAAGCATCCAACTCACTGAGAAAAGTGATATTTACAGTTTTGGAGTAGTTCTGGCAGAACTGTTGACTAGACAAAAACCTGATTTAGCAGGATGGCCGGAGGAATCACTCAACTTAGCTATGCATATGGTGCTTCTGTTTAATGAAGATAACCTACTTCAGGAGATAGAAGCACAAATTTTGACAGAAGCAGGTGAAGATCAGCTATATGCCGTTGCAGAGCTTTCAGTAAGGTGCTTAAATGTGAAGGGGGATGAGCGACCAACTATAAGGAATGTTGCTTTAGTTTTAGATGGGCTAAAAAGGTCATTCACCATGGGACAGAACATCGTAAGAAAAGATGAACTGTCACAGAAAAATAATGAACAAGGGGAAGATTACCTTCAACGTGAGACCATCCCATTATCCCCAACTTGAAGTCATCGGAAGCAAGTACACAGTGCAACATGGAGGCTGGAATGCTAGGTTTCATATGTCAAGATCGTGATGATATTCCTACTATATAGATAAGACAATGTGCAACTATTTATGAAAAGTTTTGTAACATTGTTCAAAGCAATTGTGTTCTTGCTACTTGCTAGTATTATTTAACTTTTAAATTAAGTCCTTTTTTACACTTAGTTAAGTTCTTTGAGTTCTTGTTTGCCCTGAATCAAGCTTAGTCTGCAAATTTTATAGAGAAGAACATATGTTTTTCCATTCGAAACAGGCAGGATCATTTTCCCTTGACCTGAACCTGCGTTGCTGCACCACTTGTGTTTAAATAAATATCTCGTCCTTTGTAACTCACTAACCAGTTCAGCCACCAACTAGTGTTGTAAATCTCGAGAATCCAAGGGGGAAGACCGAAAATGGCAACCTTTTCAATTTCTATCAATTAGTGCTGTTAGACTTGCAGACACGCCAGGGTAGTATGTCACTCTCCATCAATCAAATGCGAATATATCAATCACTCTCCATGTGGATGAAAAGCGAGAGATCTGCGACGGACGGCGGTGGCGGCTTTGGGCGATGGAGCTCTAGAACCGAGTCTCGTAAGCACGGCGGCGGCTTTGGGCAATCGTAGTAGAAGTTTCTCGGTGGAGAACGAAGAGGGCGGCACCTTGTGTCAGAGCGTGGAATGAAAGGTTATTGACAGAGAACCTTTTCCCTCTCCATTGGGCCCGACACGTATCGGAGCACGAGCGCTATGCTGCCTTTTTTCCGTCGTGGATGGGTCCCACACAAACATGGTATGTCGAGTTGTTGACGCATGCGACTGTATTCCGGAAAGAAATAGTCCGTTTTGCAACGAGAAATCTCTCTCTGCCTTCATGGATCCCACACGTATGAATCTCCACACCAGTGATCTAGTGGTTGCATGCAACATGGCTAGAACCATGCATGGCTTTTTAGACTTTTGGGGCATATGAGGATTGGGGCGGTGCCGAATGGCGGAGAGCTCGGCCTGTGTATGGAGGCAAAGGGATGTGATTTCGATGGAGGAGGGAGGGATTGGCTTTTGAACTACTCAGTATCCCATTACGGGATAACGGATTACAGACTAAGTCCAAACAAATGCCTGTAACAGCACCCGTTACCAGAGGGCAATCCGTTTATGTTACAATCGCCGAAACAAACACCTCGCAATAGTCTTTCTCCTACATTCATGGAGGTTGGAGTGACTACCAATAAATGAGAATTCAAGCACTGCTGTTTTTTTTTTCAGGGGGCAAGCAGTGCTGGGTTTGACAGTGCATCTGGCTACGCCCTTGAGTATTTACTTGTCATTCTGAGCAAGTTTTTTTTTGTATGTAGACATAAAAAATTTTACTCAACGGCTATGGCACACACTTTGGACAGCGCTAATGACAAGCTATAGGAATTATAGTTGGAAAGAACATGGAAAATGTGTAGAGGACACAACATGCGACAACATCTCCCCCGATGCCGGTGGTGCTCTAGGCAGTTCGGCAAATGTAGACGAGAGCAGATGGGCTGTAGGCAAAAGGAGAGGAGGTGGATGTGAGTCGTTTATACACACGGCCATTACACATTGTAAGTAAACGATGTACATTATAGCTTTTTTTCTCAGAGTATTTTAAAGTTTATATCAAATCCACAAGGATCAACAAGAGAACCGTTTTTAGGAGTTTCTACGTGATCTAACAAATCAATCCTAGCAGAAAAATAATAGATTCACCTATTAACTACAAACCACACATAAATATCGAGTTTGCAAGTACTCGAGGACGGGTTTACGGTTCATGTACCCATACCCACATACCTGTCGGATATAAAATTTATCCTATTTACGTACCTATAGTATAATATATGTTTCTTACCCTTCCTTTAATAGGGGTTTTATCCGTTAGGTTTTGGGTACTCATTATTACCATCCCTCCTTTCACATGTGTTGTCGTAATCAGCTTTTCAGGCTCGTGGAAAAATAATGTTGATGATTGGAAGAGCGGTAGAGCAGAGCCGAAGACCGGGTTAGTCGTTAGTAACTCATACGTAGAACTAGGGATGGCAACGGGTACAAACCCATCGGGTTTTAGTGTCACATACCCATACCCGTCGGAAGTAAACTATACCCATACCCATACCCATACCTATGACGGGTTAAAGTTTTACCCCATACCCATACCCGTCGGGTAATCGGGTACCCACGGGTTTTCATACCCGCGATATTTCATATAAATTCTTAATAGATCAATAAATTTTACCAATTTAATAAAAAAATTTGTCTAGCACATACATAACATGAGGTCATATTTTAGTCTAATCCATTTTATAGTGTTAATAGAGCATTAAAGTTACAACAAAAATGATGAATTCACGTTATCAACCATAAATCACACATAAATTTCGGGTTTATGGGTACACGGGTTTGAGTTTATGGTTCCCATACCCATACCCATGTACCCATCGGGTACAAGATTTTACCCATTTATGTACCCATGGGTATAATATATGTCACATACCCATACCCTAATAGGGTTTTTACCCATCGGGTTTCGGGTATCGGTACCCATTGCCATCCCTACGTAGAACACAGGCACACCTATAGTCTCATACCAGCCGGAGCAGCAGGTAGCATCCCAAAAAAATAGTGTAAAAAAAAGAGCATTTTCAAAAAAGAGCTGTAGCCTAGTACGTAATTATAAGAGTCTTAGTAGCTAGCATCTTCGATCCTAGGTTTGACTTCGTCAATCTTGAGAATTTATATCTTTAAAGATGCTCATAAAAATAAGCTTTTTGCCTAATATATTCATCGGATAAGCATGTATGTTGTAAGTGTCTGAGTTATACCGTGTCACACGAAAAAAGAACAACAACAGAGCAACCTGATTTCTCCTTTGGATTTGTGTGGAACTGTGGATAACTCACGGGTCTCCGGTCTCCGGTTGGGGATGCGATCCTGTCATGGAAATAATGCTGATTAGGACTCATACATTGACTCACATGTACCGAAGTCTTCAGTGGTTGTCATGGCTCACTAGGGATAGGAATAATACTGCCACTACCGGAGATTGGAGATTGGAGGCACACGACAATTGTGTGCTCTCCCGTAGTGTGCCCTCTCCCTCCGGATGCTGTTTAGATGTTTCAGAGAAAGGGAAAGTGAATTCTTCACAAGAACACAAAATCTCGCTCATATAGCTCTGGCCCTCTCATGCCTGAGCAGTGAGCACCACACAACGCCGCAGGCGACATGGTTTGCGGAAGAGAGAGCCGATCGGCTGCTGCGGGCGCGCTGCCACTGAGCACGCTCGCCCTAGCGCTAGCTCTCTTGTCGACCATGCTTCGCTGCGCGTTCTCGCAGGGACTGGCGCTGCCGCCGCTGCCATCGATGCTGCTGCCGCTGCCGCATCATAACATGACATGCGACGGCGTCCCGTATCCCTTTGGCGTCAGAGGCGCGTCACTGCCCGGCTTCGAGGTGGTATGCGGGCCAAACAAGGAGGCCATGCTGCCCATCGACGGCAATTCGTACCGGATCAATGTTGTTTCGGTGCCGGAGAGCTACGTGGTCATATACGCGGGACCCATAAGGCAGGTGTGCTACGATCGAAACGGTAAGCCGTCGCCGGACACCGGAGCCGGGGACATGAGCTTGGAAGGGACACCGTTCACCTTCTCCAACCAGAACAAGCTGGTCAACATCGGCTGCAACTACAAGCTTTTCGCCAGTTTCACCAAGCCATCAGGTGATTTCGATCCCTGGCCTAAAATCAGCTGCACTACCAGCTGCAACAGCAGCTCCGACACCGTCGTCAGCGGTTCTTGCTACGGAGAAGCCTGCTGCGAGCAGGACATCCCCGCCCAGGTGAAAGCCGCGCAGTCGTTCACACTGTCGTTCGACAGGACCACGGTGAATAACACCGGTGAGGAGAGCGGCATCTGCAGCGCCGCGTTCTTCCTCAACAAAGACGAGCAAATCTTCTCGTTCAAAGATGCTGACCGCGGGGAGAGGTCGCTGAGAAAAGCGTTGGTGCCACCAGGTGAGCGTAGAATGATCTTGGATTGGGCGATTGGTAGCTCCACCTGCGACCAAGCCCAAAGCATTCAGTTTGAGCCGCTGTGCAAGGATGTGGGCATCTGCGTCGACGCAACCAGGGGAGCGGGCTACCTATGCAGATGCCCCGACGGATACAAAGGCAATCCGTATGTTTCAGGTTCAGGCGGATGCGAAGGTAACAATAATTGCTTCCTTCATGCTGCTTCATAATTTAGTATATAATGCTATATATAGTGCAATTCAATTCATGGATACAATTACTATCTCCCTGCTTCCTGAAACAAACGAAAGTATCTGGCTTAATTGCTCAGATATCGACGAATGTGGGGCGCCCAATAGGAACGATTGCGCTTTGCTCTGCCACAACACTCCGGGGAGCTATACTTGCTCTTGTCCAGAGAACAAGACTGGTGACGGTCGCAAGGGAGGAACAGGATGCAATAATGACGTACTTTTGTCGTTTGGTAATTCCTGATTCTTTGAGAATTAAAGATACAATTTATATTTTTAGATAATACAACATGAATATATCCAATTACATCACGACTTTACTTTCTGAATGCAATCTTAGTTTCTCGAAACTACTGGTCAATTGTTTAATCCAAAGATATAGATTTAATATCGAGAATTAAACTATTAGTCTCTATCCCAGACTAATAATTGTTGGCTATTATTTCTTAGATTACGTGTAACACCGTTAACTTATAATTGTTATTTTTGTTTTTATAATAAACACTAAAAATAGTAACCTAATAGATTGTATTTTGTGCAAGATGTATTTTTTTCATTTCAAGTGTAGTTATAAAACCATCATTAAACTATTGGCTAGTAGTTTTACTCACTAGTATTTTAAAACGAAAAAAATCAACTTCAAATTCAAATGTTGAAGTAGTAGTATAGTGACACATCGACAAGGCCCCTGATTACTATATTTAATACTGCCAAATCGTCTAATAATGAGCGTTCTTTTGTAATGCAGGTTCCCCTCCACCACAACTGCAAGGTACACTAAAACATAAACATTCAGTTCATCATACCTTTATGTATGTTCTTTAGAGCTCTATCATTTTTTCTTTCTGTTTGGGAGAAAAGAAACATCTTTTGTGGTGGATGTCACTGATGCTCTTGGCTATCTGTCAGGTCCGAGCGTGTGCAATAATGTGCAAGGATTTCCTTCCTGCGACTGCCCAAAAGGCATGGGTGGCCATGGCCGGAAAATGGGAAGTCGTTGTCAAAAGAACTTCCCACTAGACACTATTTTGGGTAATCTAATACTTGATACTAGACAAAACACATTACATTGCATTTGCTTTTATGCGATTCTTTTTCTTCTGATGCAAATGCCCAAGCTCAAGTAAACATTTCTCCTATACTAGCCTGCTGACTTAGTATACGCCACCATTTCGAAAGTATACTTATATGTACACATGTTACGCAGGAGTAGGTCTCGTGCTTGTAGTTACAATAACCACCGCAGTGTTGTGCTGGTGTTGGGCCATGAAGAAAAGGGAAGTGGAACGAAATAGAGCTGAATTATTCAGGAAGAATGGAGGCTTGCTACTGCAGCAGAAATTTTCTGCAATCACCTCTCAAGAGGAGGGCTCCTCAGCGAAGATATTTAGTGCAGAGGAGCTCAAGATTGCTACTGATAACTACAGTGAGACTCGAATTCTTGGCCGAGGTGGGCATGGTATAGTGTACAAAGGCATTCTTTCTGATAAAACCGTGGTCGCCATAAAAAAGTCCAAGGTATTTGATGAGAGCCAGGTGGAGCAATTCGTCAATGAGATCGCCATCTTATCGCATATTGATCACCCAAATGTGGTCCATCTTTTCGGATGCTGTTTAGAGACACAAGTTCCACTGTTGGTTTATGAGTTTGTACCTAATGGAACACTCTTCCACCACATCCACAACAAATCTCTAACATGGGAAGATAGCTTAAGAATAGCAACAGAGATAGCAGAAGCACTTGCCTATCTACACTCTACATCATCTGTCCCAATCATACATAGAGACATCAAATCAAGCAACATATTGTTGAACGAAAACTTGGTGGCCAAAATAGCAGACTTTGGTGCATCAAGATCGGTGCCATTCGATCAAACTCATGTAACAACTCTTATTCAAGGGACTATTGGGTACCTTGATCCTGAATATTTTCAAAGCAGCCAACTCACCGAAAAGAGTGATGTATACAGTTTTGGGGTAATCCTGGCTGAACTATTGACACGGCAGAAACCTATTTCTGTAACCAGGCCTGAGGAATCCCGAAACTTGGCTATGTATCTGGTGATTCTGTTTAATGAAGGACACCTCTTTCGGGAGATAGAGCCACAGGTTTTAGCAGAAGCAGGTGAAGACCAACTGTATGCCACTGCACAACTTTCAGTAAGGTGTTTAAATTTGAAGGGAGATGAACGGCCAAATATGAAGGAGGTTGCTTCAGTTTTAGATGGGCTAAAAAGGTCATTCGCAATGAAGCAGAACATCATAAGAAAAGATAAGTTGGTTCAGAAAAATAATGAACAAGAGCAGGATCCCCTTATACGAGACACCAGACCAGTTTCCACCTTGGAATTGTCAGAAGCAAGTGCACACTGTAGCATGGAGATTGAAATGCCATCTTCGTTTTCTATGCAAGATGATGTCACTACTACAGATAGCGATTATGTACAACATATCTAGGTGATCTCTGCCTGACTGAGAAGAAAATTGAGATGAAAAGATATGTTTGATACAGAAATGCTAGGACAAATTCAGGAAAAGACATAGAACATCAGATGTTTTTCCATTCGAAAGGGGTACATTTTCCCTTTCTGTCTTGACCTGGGTTCGTGCTCAGACAAGTTTTTCAATAATCCAAGCGGGGAAATATGAAAAACAGAATCCACAATTTCTGTTCAATTATCTCTCCTTCGTAACCCACCAACTAGTTTTGTCAAGAATCCAAGTGGGGAAGACTCAAAATAACGGTCGTCTCCTGCCAATTTCCATCAACTAGTGCTTCGACACGCCAGGTCACTCAATCTCCAACCCACAAACATGACGACTTTCATATTAAAATATTGTAAGTTTCTCAATTGCACGTCCCTGAACGCGGTCTTCATTCTCCCCCAGTCAACAATTGTTGTGATACATGTGTGTACTTGTTGAAGTGGAACCCACTAAATCCGTATCCCATGTACATTACAGTACTAACGTGCAATTAATCCAATCCTATCCAGAAAACAAAGTTTATCTATGATTCAAATTTCTAACACTACTAGGTTTCACAGCATTGTATCACACTACTCTTGAGCAGTTGAGTGTATAAGAATGTTGGTTTAACACAAGAATATGGAAGAAACATAAGTGAAGAAAAAATAATTAAGATTCAAAATTTTGATCTCAAAATGGTTTAACCTTCAGGATCACAAAAGGGCTCTTAGCTTAATGGTTAAGGCTTCCAAATATCCACGATAGAAACCCAGTGGAAGCAAATTTACATGGTCTAGCCTCTGGGTAAAAGAAAAATCCCCCGTTCAACTCCGCACCAAAGCACAACTTAAAGTCTAGCCCACGCTCACATGGACAAAAGTTTATCTATGATTCAAATTTCTAACACTACTAGGTTTCACAGCATTGTATCACACTACTCTTGAGCAGTTGAGTGTATAAGAATGTTGGTTTAACACAAGAATATGGAAGAAACATAAATGAAAAAAAAATAATTAAGATTCAAAATTTTGATCTCAAAATGGTTTAACCTTCAGGATCACAAAAGGGCTCTTAGCTTAATGGTTAAGGCTTCCAAATATCCACGTTAGAAACCCAGTGGAAGCAAATTTACATGGTCTAGCCTCTGGGTAAAAGAAAAATCCCCCGTTCAACTCCGCACCAAAGCACAACTTAAAGTCTGGCCCACGCTCACATGGGCAAACGTGACCACCGTGTAAGGGTGGAGGAAGGTCTTCTCTACCAGGCAATGCTCGTGGACCGTCACATCCCTCTCGCAGGTCTTTTGTATGACCTTCAGGATCACGGTGGTTTTGTAGTGTATTCTTCAGCCATGGAAGATACTTATCGGTGTCATGGCTAGAATTTAAGGTTGCGTGGGATATGGAAAATGAGGAGGAGAGGACGCAACATCCATTGTGGTCCAGCGACGATGGTGCACCTGCACGGCCGCACCTAGGCAGTTAACTAGTTAAGCAAGGGAAAGGACAATAATGTGGGAGGTAGCAAGAGGAGCAAAGAGAAAGACAGACGACAGGGAACGAGGCTCGTGTGGGCTGAATCATTTCGGCCTGGCCTCTCTGGCTCTGTGTGCTTTCTAGTTCACGCTTTCATCCATGATCCTACTAAGTACTGTCCCTCGAGTTCATTGACTAAAGTCCATTAACTACAACTGGAATTTTTTTATTAATTAATTTTATTATTTAATAAGAGCTGTGTTAAGATGCTTGGAAATAATATCAACCGTTCATTCAACCAATTTTTTTACAAAACTAATCACCCTATCACCCAACCAAATGACGATAAGTATGACAATCAGATTATGTGGGCCTAGTATGATTATAACAAGCCTAATGCCCATTATAGCATACTTTATGCCACAAGGTATAGGATATTGTTAACAAAAAATTCCAGTATTTGGCCTGTTATAATAATAAAATATATGTATGAATTTTTCTGGATTTTGTGAGAATATTAAGATGATTTACAAATTCAATTACTCATTAACAACAAGCCTAATATTTGCATTTGTTGTTAAAAATATATAGTGCCTCTTTGTATAAAGTAAGTTAAAATGGGTGCAAAACCTTTTACCCCACCACCAGAAAACTCTCATAATATTTAGAGATGTACAAATATTTTTAATTGAGACTTAGATAGTGCTAACAGCTAGTAGGTCAAAAATCTCAAAAAACAAAAAGAATTGCGATGCTTGTCTTCCTTAAACAGCCACTAATCATCTTGTCACCCATTGAAGGGGTTACTGGGCCTAGGCCTAAGCGCGGTTAATCGCAAAACAAATAAACCGAACCGAACCAACCCAAATTAGCCGTCCATCAATTTGACTCCAAATTTTAATGACTCATTCTCAACTATATGGTTATTATTCGGAGATTCATAGTTTTGTAAGCAATGTACGTGTAAACTTTTACGAAATCTTCTTTACTTTTTATCATAGCCTCCACGTGTGATACCATCTCATTGTAACAAATGTTATGATTTTCTGACTTTATTTAATTTTTCTAGAATTTAAAAATCATTCACACATACGTTAACGTAATATTTCTGAAAAGATATATGTTGAATTTTTTTCCTTGCATGGGTAAGATGTCAAATTGGGCTCAATAACATGAGTATAACTTTTATACTCATTTTATTTTATTATTTGAATCACTCATAGTTCAAATTTGATTGTATTAAAAAATTGCTTTAAATGTAATTAATTTTAAATATAGCAAACAAAGACAAAAAAAAAAACCAAATTTTTACATGGAGTAGCTCATGTTGCATGTGTATAGTAGAAAAAAATTTGGGGGCAAACTATTATTTTTGCCGAGTGTAAAAAATAATACACTCGGTAAAAGCTTCTTTACCGAGTGTCATAAAAACACTCGGCAAACTCTCCCCTTTGCCGAGTGTTTTTTAACACTCGACAAATATGTTTTTGCCGAGTGTTTTTGTTTTATCGAGTGTATTTACTTTGGCATTCGACAAATATGGTGTTTGCCGAGTGCCCGAGTAAATACACTTGACAAAGATCGTGGCATTCGACATATATCATTTTTCCCGTAGTATTGCTAGCCATCAGAAATTCACAACTCAACAAGCCACAGGCTCAAACCCATCCGGACACCGTCCAAGTTATTTTTTAGTGAATTGCACAAAACTATAACTATTTGTATATATGTACCATAGTTGTAGAAAACTACAACTTTCGATTCCAATTGCAAAGAACTACGACTAATTTGACCTCAAGTTACAGAAAACTAAAACTTTAGCAATTTCCGCTCTAGGAGGCCCGTCAATTTGATGATGACATTTCATTGTCCACAATGGATGCGGGGGCCATGCTAAGGCACATGTTGATGGTTTTTAACTCGAGGGACATGGCTGAAGCAATCGGATAGTAGGCAAGATCGAAGGTGGTGGCAAAATTGGTGGCGATCATGAGAGGAGGAAGATGTGATGAGCACGATTGAGCAATTCTGTTGGGATCCAAAGTAGACATGAGATGCCTCTTCCACACATCAGCATAGTGACTTGATATGGGTCTCACATCTAACATAGATAATGGAACAACATCATCAGACTGACAGGTAGGGTCCATGACCATAAATCACTAAAGTTGTAATATTCTGCAACTCAAAGTCAAAGTAGTTCTAGTTCTTTGCAATAGGAATCAAAAGTTGTAGTTTTCCACATAGTACAAAATAGTTGTAGTTTTGCGCAATTCACTCTTTTTTATGAGCGAATGCCATCCTGCTATCTTTATTGATTTAAAAAGATTGTTACATCCTTTGTGAGGTTAGCCTAAGATGAAACTAGGGGCTCATCGACCCAATTACAACAATTTTGTGAAGAGAAACCCTCTTTTGCTATTTAGTGTGCAACTTCATTACCTTTTGGATTAAAGTGTTGGATGGAAATTTCCGCAAAATCATTCCATATCTCATAACAGTCTTCATAGATCGCAGCTGCAGAAGTTGCAGAGAAACCACCATTTTTCATTGTCTCCACTACTTTCAAACAATTAGGTTGTATTATAATTCCATTACATCCAACCTGTTGCGCTTATAGGAGTCCATTTCCTTGCTACCACCGTGCAGCAGAACAAGACAGGCAATGCAGCTACCTACGGCAGCAGCGTTTAGTTATTGCCGAACCTAAAGGTATTATAGAGACAGCATGGTCGCCATCACTGTCGGGAGATTGATTTGGCAGTTGGGGAAGAAGATAAAAAACAATTAGAAAAAAAAGAAAATTCCCTCTATATTATTGAAAAATTTTCAACTTCCTTCAATACCATCAAAATTTTAAAAGTTCCCTCCTTACCATCGGCTTAAAATTTTCATGCCTCTATACCATCGGCGTCCGTGCTTAACATTTATCTCTATTCGCTAGCTCAAAAAAATAATTTCTTTACTCTAAAATTTATGAAAAATTGTACATTTATAGAGTAACATGTGGAGAACATTTTTTGTTATTGAAAAATAGTTTGGTTCTATACATTTTTGAATTTAAAATCGCTGAACATGGTAAAGCATTAAGGTTTAGAAATACTTTTAGAAGTTAAATTTCGAAGTTTTGAACCTTAACACTTTGCCAGATTCACCCATTTCAAATAAAAAAATTTATAGAATCAAACCGTTTTCTAACAATAAAAAATATTCTCCACGTGTTACTCTATAAATTTATAAATTTTCATAAATTTTGGAGTGAAGAAAGTATTTTTTTCGAGCTAGCGAATAGAGATAAATGTTAAGCACTCGATGCCGATGGTATAGAGGGCATATAAATTTTAAGCCGATGGTACAGAGGGAACTTTTAAAATTTCGATGGTATAGAGGGAAGTTAAAAAAAAAATTAATGATATAGAGGGAATTTGCTCTTAAAAAAACTATCACGTGAGCCCATATTTACTTTTGGGTAGTGTGAGTTAACCTTATTTCTCTACTTATCTTTTCACCTCATCTCCAGAATATAGCTATGGAGATGAGTGTGGACGCTCTTAGAGCACATTCCTCTGCCATAGGGGCATCCACCACATGTGCCAAATACTTTTGGACCACCGTGATGTATCCACCATTAGAGTCCCTAATAACAGCACATGTTCCTGAGTCTTCCTCAACTCCTGTCCTGAAATCAAGAAAAAAACCTCTCCCGAAAACTGCTACCAAATAAGAAAACACTCCTCTCTGGAAAAAATAAATAACAGAATTTTATTACTCTTACAAAATATCTGCTAAAATTCTATTCCTCGGGGTTCAATTGCTCTACGTCAAAGTTTTCTGTGATCTAGTACTCTGTAGCACTAGTCAAATAAATTACTGAATTGAGATTTTATATGGTTTATTAGTTCTATTTTGGAGAAAATCATAAGTTTTACGTACATAATATTTGTGCTGCAAATGTGTTGCTATTCGGTTGAGAAAAATACTTATTTGTTCCAGATTCTACAACTTATCCCTTTCATGCTCAGCTTTTGAGATTCCTCCCTTATTTATCCTTCCCCATAAAAAGAAATCCCTTATTTATCGAAGTTGTGATCAATGGTTCACTGTTTTATTTGTGTTCCATTACAATGGCAACGTATCCTATGAGAACTAGACTTCGTGTGAGAACTATAAGAACTGCAATCTGGGCCACATGATTTTGATCCAAGGGGGTGAATAGAAAGAGGTGGGAGGGGAAATTTGCAAAAGTATGATTGCGTGGACGGTATTTTACAAATTCCTCCTCCCACCTGAATTCATGCATCCCATTGGATCAAAATCATGTGGTCCAGATTATAGTTCACATAGTTCTCACACGAAGCTGGTTCTCATAGCATACCTCGCTCATTACAATTACAATTTTCTAAATGACCAAGGTACCCTCCGTTTCACTTCTTTTGGCCAAGCTTGACTCTACACTGTGAAATAACACCCCACAAGTCCGCATAATGGTGGATGGGCTTCTCTCCCTTCTGTACTCCCATGCATACTCCCATCCATATGACATCATCCAATTCATGCCTATATATATTTGTGCCCGACGTGCCCTATCTTTCTCTTAATGGTGTCATATATCGATGTCCTGATTTCCTTAAGAAGCATATCATGCGCAACCACGAGTCATTTTTTAGAACTCGGCCCAAAGAAAGTCAACAACTTAGGTTGTCCTTGGCTGAAGTGGCACATAATCACGCCATTCATTATGGCATGTTTCCTTTGTCTATCATGTCAAGTCAAACTTTTTGGTGTGTCAAAATAGTGTAGATCCAAATTTATGTTCTACCTTTTCATTTTCAACAATGAGGATCTAAGGAGAATGTGAAAGAGTTCAGGTCAGATTACATGATTAAGTTACACTACATAATACACAAGCATCATAAGCTCAAAGATATGTCTAACTAGCCACAACGTCGGTGCCCCCTTCATTTTTTTCGGAGTTCTGACCGTATGCCAACCAAATCTCTTAGCTTCCTTTCTTGCTTGATAATTTTGGTGACATTCCATGGCTGCTTGACTTCATGTTGGATAATTCTTCTTTTTATTTTCCTTTCCCATGTGATATAGATTATCACTCTCGCTGTCCTTTGCTGTTGTTCTGCTAACTACAAGGAAAATTGGCCACGGTTCGATTCGGCCAAAATCAAGGTGAAAACTAACGCAATCGGAGACTATAGTTGAAGCAAGAATTACATACTGCAAATGACAAGGACCTTACACCACAAAAATAGAGGTTCATATACATTCAAAACTATCAACATGTTCATCCAAATAGGATATATCTAGTATGACAAAACATAGTACAAACAAAGGTCGAACATGCACATGATTGGAATCCCACTCCTAAGATTAGTATAAACTTCAACATCTCAAGACAGAAAAAGAAAAAGACACTATTACTATCACATGTCACATACTCCATCCCGTATTACTTGTCCACATACATTCATCATGTTTTCCCAATTTACTTGTCATCCTTGAACCTTGAGGTACCATTTTATCTTTCTAATACATCTCTATCTCTATCTCTCTCCTTCTCATTTCTTGTGCCCTATCTTTTTCAGTTCTCCATAATCTCCATGTCTAGAGATAAAATGATAAGTAATTTGGGACAAAAGAATATTAAAAAAGTAAAACAAACAAAATAGTGGACAAAATTCATTCCAACTACCAGATTGGCCAAGCAAAATGTTGAGGATGATGGCAGCATGGTTCACAAAACCATATACCACTCGGTTTTTCCATACAACAAAAATCGAACAGATAAACCGTAAAAACTAAATAAAAACCGTTTTTGCTACAGTAACTAGGTTCGGTTTTAACGACAAACTAACCTGTTTTCGAAACCGAGCCAGAATGATAACTCCGGTTTTCATAGTTTTCACGGTTTTCAACAGTTTATGAACCTATGGATGTCAGTAGTTGGAACCCCACTACATACATGTTGTTGATCTTGGATCACCATTGCTCAGTAGTTGGATCACTATTGCTCATCTCTCTAGAGTAGTGAACAAACTAAAGTAACCTAGTGAAAGTTGCCTAGAGGGGAGGGGGATGAATAGGCAAATCTAAAAATAAGAAGTGAAATTTGCAAAGAACTTCGCACTGATTTAAATCCGAGGACGAAACTTCGTCAATCATGGAACTTCCTTTGTTGATAGAACTTTCGTCACACAGAGAATGAACCAAAACGAGATGCGGCAATGAAAAACTTACAAATCTACTTGAATAGAAATGAAGCTATTAGGAAAATACAAGTAGATCGGGCACAATATGTGATAAGAAAAAAAAGAACAAGAACAAGCACACAAGGATAGATATATTTCTCGGAGTTCAACAACCAGTTGTCTACATCTCTCGTTGAGGGATCCACGAAGGCCCAAGTCTCTTTCAACTCATAACCTCACCAAGAAATCAACAAGATCAAGTTTTGTCCACCAAGCAATCACCAAGATCGAGTCGGGGCTTCACTATGTTTGCTTCTTCCCTTTCGGAGGCGAAGCCGACCTACACAAACTTTCCCAATGGCTCACCACAAGATTGGGAGCTCTAGAGCGATGCCTAGCCACCTAAGGGATAAATCCCCAAGCGTAATAAGTGAATAAAAGCTTGTGGAGTCAAGATGCTCAGTTTGGGGATGGAGTTTGGATGCTTTGATTCTTTGGTTTTCCTCTCTTTTGAATTTGGATCTCAAAAATGAGTGGAGGAGGAAGAACAAGAAGTTGAAGCACGAAACCTAGGGTTTGGAATGAAGTCTCTCACCTCCCTCACGGGGTGGGGGAGGTCCTTTTATAGGTGGAGTCCATAAAGAGCCATTGGAGCTGTTGGTAGTGTACAGGATGGAACTTCCTCCGCGATGGAACTTCCTTCATGATTGGTTCATTAATTGAACTTGACCCCTTTTTGGTTTCTATTGTGGTTGGAAAGTCATCTAAGAGGACCAAGACTTTTTGATACTTGAGCATAAGGATTTCCTTCAAAACAAGATTAGTCCACCCCTCTTAATAGTGTGGCTTGTCTAGACTCAAAGAAAAGATACACATATAGAACAACCACTTTGAGCTTGCATAGGATTGATTTTTTGCTGCTTTTCCTCACTTAAATTGATATTGGGGCTGCCACTTGTATTCTTATTTCTTGAGCGTCATCACCTAGAGTTCGATTTGGAATTTCTCATCTTTGAAGATCATCTTCCTTATTATATTTACAAGTTACTTGAGATCTTCAACATACTTGATACTTAGAAATATATAACTCTTGTTGCTTGGTACAACAACATTGAGCTTCACCTTCCCTTCTCCTATGCTCCAGTTCTTCGGTGCTAAGATACACTTGCCCTTCACCTTCACATGGTCCATTGGAATAGGTCATGCACAATTCTTCACCATCGAGCTAACTTAAGTCGTACATAACTTGTATTCAATGTTGCCCTTCTTATCAAAGATCTTCAATATTTCTTTGATCAAGTTGCTTGAATATTGAGATAGGTCTTGTCATCAATTTTCACTTGATCATTCCATGTCGTGTTCATGCATAATCTTCTTTTTATGGAACCAATATATTTCAATCATTGTCTTTGTCCCATATGTTGAATTAGTGCACATTTATAGACTTTTCAATATGTTCTTCATTCATGTACATTCACAAATACCTCACCGACCTTCACAATGTACATCCATAAATATACTTCATACGAAATGCACCCACAATCTTCATTCTTGCTTAAGCATTCTCACAAGATCATTAGTCCTTTAATCATGTTGTCATTCAAAACACCAAAACCTACCAAGTGATATTGATGCACCTTCACCTAGCCGGCAGAGCCTAGGACTAGCCGCCTCTACTTGGTCCCCCTCCTCCTTTTCCTCCGGGCCTCACCGATAGTGAGGAGGAGTAGGGATCCATCCTCCTCTTTTTCTAGTAGTCATTAGATTTTTGTTAGGTTGAAGCTTTCTCCAGAAATCCAATTGAAGAGGTCGGCGGCAAAGTAAGACGTCATCAAGATCATCGATATGGAGCAACAGAGAATCTTGTTTCTTGACGGTGGTGACAAGACATCTCATTGTGGTTCTTCGTACCCATGGTGGTGGACTAGTGAGTTAGTTTTCTAGCGACATCTATCGGTATGTCGGTTGGATTTTAGTTCCCACACGACAAATCTGGTGATGGTGACAGCGACAAGTTCATCATGTCTGCGTGTGGAGGTTTAGCAGTTTACTTCAGTTTTGAAAAAGAGATGGGTATGAGGATATGGTGGTGGATGGTGAGATGGTCATGTTCGTTTAGCTCGGGGTTTTATCCTTGACATATCATTCTCAGTGCCACTATTCCTAGAAGCCTCCAATCCTCCATTCTAAACATGGGCCCGACCGCCCTCCGCCGTGCATTGCGGACTTGGCCTCCACCACGTCACGCCCCATGCCTGGCCGCCCTCACCCTCTGTGGTGCTCCTCCCGCAGCATAGGCGGGGTGTGGGTGGTCTCCTGCCAATGGAGACACATCCACTGAACAAACAAAAGAACTTTCAGTGGCTCCCTTAATTATTAGTACTTGTAAAAGAAATAATGCATTGAATCCTTTTTCATTTCTTCTTAATTTCTTCCCTTTTTACATGGAACAGAGCAAATTCAACCCTAGAACTATGAATAGTTTGGATCAAACGCAATGTGATACAATAGCCGCCTAAATGACCATTTGGCCACTGTCACTTCATGGCACAAACCGATGAACATAGACCCCCACTTTCCCAGGAAAAAAATAGTACAAAATGAATTCTAAGGACTATATAAATTGCAATTTACATATATGTAGCAGATGATCTAACTACCATCGCCCTTTTTCTGAATTTCAGAGCCGCCCATCATCATTTCCTCTCTTTCGCCCCGTTATGTTCTCCAGTTAAGCTTTGCACGTCGCTAGGCTCGCCAAGTGTAGTGTAGCCATCCATGGTTTCCGGTGACTTCAAGACAGAATGGACATGAAGACCGTCGACCATGTTGTCAGTGCGATCGCAGCAACGAGATAGGTCCAGAGAAATATCACAGAGCATTCCTCTTGGCCGACGTCGAACAGCTGCGACATAGTTCCTAAACCAGAGCCCACAGTTACAGATGGTTAGCTTTAGGGGAACAGAAGGAGTTTCACGAATGAATAAGTCGTTACACGCAGAGCAGAACGACATTCGTTTCAGAATTTGAATACTAGTATTACTTACCAATGTTCATTGCTGGAGGCAGGGCGAACTGCACCATCAGCACGTAGCGGTACAAGGGGTCGTGAGGCAGGAACCCGACTCCATAAGCGGCATGAACCACTGCCATCCCGATCATCGGCAGGATCACGAACCGTATGCAGACGATCGCGATGATCACCGTTCGCTTGAGCTTCGATTTCCGGATGCCTGCGTGGAAGTCCAGAGTAGTTTCAGAAAAATTCCATTCAGGATGTATCTCACGCTGGCAGATCGAAGTGCAAAGGTATCTACTATTTGACTGCTAGCACCCACCTTGTGTCAGGTTTCCACCCAGGATAAGGGTGATACAGGGTATTGTCCCATTGCTGCAAGAAAATGCATATTTTTAGTCACACTAAAAGACTAATGGATTTCATAATGCTGGTGACGAACGGCATTCCGCAGCCATGTGCCTACCCCATCAGTTGGAGGGAATCCTGTATGACTTTGAGAGGAGCTCCGTCGCCGATGATCAGGGATTTTAACCATGGGATGAGGCCAACAACAAACCCAGTTATCTGATCCAAGAAAGTATAGTATCAGAAAAAATTCAGTCCAATCATACGAATTGATATGGAGAGAGGGAAACCACTTACTGCAGAAATTGTCGGTGGGGCCATCAACTCCTCGATGAACTGGTGGACAGCATCCTTCAGATTCGTCCAGAATCCTTTGTCGGCGACCTCGCTTTGGCAGGAAAGCAGAGGGGCCTCCTGCATTTCTGACAAGTCAGTTTCTCTGAAGAAGCTACTGCAAATTACGAATAAATGCAGCGTATTATCCTGATCCTACCATTTGATTCACTTCCTCGTGTTCACCAGGCTTAACTGACATCGGAAGAGGTGCTTCCTCGTCGGCGCAGGCAGCTGCACCGTGTTGTTTGGCCTGGTCTTCATCTTGCCCGGAGTGCTCTTCGTCGCTGTCGGCCGGGCACTGAATGCTTTTAGATTGCATTTTGTGAAACAATTTACCTGACTTCTGCATGAGGCTATAAGTGTATGTCCATATGAAAAGGCCACCGAGCTGCAGAGTGCAGAGTAAAACATCTCGTTCAGAAAGCAGGACTTGTCTATATTTTGTCTGAATAAAGAAATAATAGATAGACTATTCCTTCAGCAAGATGAAATGGCACAGGAAGGGTTTCCGTTCTTACAGCCATGGACAGTGACGAGTATGAGAGCCCACGTGAGCGGCAAATGCCCCGATCTTTTCCGAAAGGGTTTCCATCCTCGTCGCAGACAGCCGGAACAATTATCAACAGCAGGTTGCCAAGATTTCCTGCATTTGTTGGTAAATACACTACTGCCATCAGCATCGGCTAAAGCTAGGCAAGAAACATGAATCTCACTGAGCAAACTGCACCTGACGAACAGAAGGCAATTATCAAGCCTCTGAAGTGAGGCGGTGGCTTCAAGATGTTACACGCTATCCAGCCCAGAATGCCACCAACCATGAATGTGATTGCTATATTAACTGGCATAAACCACCTACATACAGAATCGAAGGCTTGTGTTATCGACCATAGAAAGCGAAGAGTTATAGTAAATTTATATCCATTTCCTTCCTCCATAGAATTCTGAAAGTAAGATGACTCTACTCACCAGGAAATCACGTCTGCAAGAGTGACCGTCTTCGCGAGGCTAGCAAACATCAAACATGGGGTAAAGACAGTAAACACAACCTGTCGGAAATTTCAATGAGACTGAGCCGTTACAGGAATTAATACGTATGGAAAGTTCTGTGGAAATCAGAGCTCACCTTATTCATATCTCTTCGGGCACTCGTTGTCAGAACATTGCTGTAACCAGAAGCAAGATAAGCTCCAATGACGCCTATGAGCAGGACCTGGACAATTGGCATAGAAGCCACTAGAAACAATGTGAAGAATCCCATCTTTTCCTGATGTAGTAGGATTAAGATCCTTTTTGTGCCTTCCTAATCGGTTCGTTCTACCTCTTCTTGATTATCCAGAAACAGAGATTATCCTAATTCTGTTGATGTTCCCTGGTAAGATAATTTTAGAAAAAGAAAAAGAAGTAAGCACAGACCTTTTATAATAATAACCTGAAGGAGAAAAGCAATGGCGAAAATTCTAAAAAGAAAAGCAATGGCTAATTCTCACTTATTTTAACCATGTATTGATCATAATTTTTCCTACTTTCTAGACGCTAATTTGAAAAGGACAAGTCCACAATTCCTGGATCGTCTTGTTAATTCACAGTCCACATGTGTACAATTGGTGAAATCGTAATGCACTTGCCCATCTTGCCAGCTAATTATGACAAACAATGCCAAAAAAGGACACAGACACTCACGTTCTTGCATTTCGTTTCCAAATTGAATACAAAGATAGACCTATAATAAAAAGGGATAGGTACCAAAAGAAGGGGCTTTGGTCGATCAAAATTCAAGCCCGCAAATTCCAACTCTGCTGCATCAGATCTGATGCAAGGCACATTAGGCCAAATTGGCCAGTCCATTTGAATTGAATTGGCGCGCCCTTAAGATTAAAGCTCAAAACACGACAACGGCAACTCAATTTCGAAAGCTTTTTGACAATTACAACTGACCTTAGTGTAAACTGACCAATGCACGGTTGTAAGTGGACCATCAAATTTTAAATTCCTCTCTCTCTCAAATTAAATGACTAGTACAACAAAACAGTTAGACATATAATGACGCGCAGTTCTTCTGCATGTTCGAGAAAAAAAAACAGCTAGACTCTAAGCCAATATATGTGAAGCAAGGACGTGCGCAAGATCTCCCATCCATGGGAATCGGAGCGGAGAAACCAAATGAGGAGGAAGCAAGAAAACAGAGGTTGTATGAGACATGGCAACACCACGTATACTCACCTGCGGATCGAGCAGCCTACACAGGGAATCCGCAGCAAGAACAACCGCCGCCACGGGACTCGTATTATGATTGCTCCGGAATGGATGGAGCGGCCTTATATACGAGGCGTCAGGTTGGAAGGCGCAGCCGGGAGAGAGAAGCTCGGACGATGGAGGAAGAGAGAGATCCGGCCTGCACCGCATCCACCCGAGCGCCAACGCAGCTGTCAGTTAACATCGGCATCTGCTTACCTGTCGGACTCCTCTTGCAGTCGCCAGTTTTATCTCGTCTTGTGTGTTGGCGCTGCTGCTGATTAATCGCAGGGATTAATTTACTCGTCAGCGTTTCGCGGCTACCGTCCTTTCCTGTTACGTGCGTGTGTCGCCGTCTCCCGCCTGATTGGACTGCTGTTCATGCAAAAACAAAAAAACGCACATGCCGGCCGTCTTCTTTCACAATGTGTTAATTAGCTGTCGGCTAAGTTATCACGCTGTGCATGTGCATGCTATACTTGTGAAATTATTATACCGTCTTTTCCTTTCGAGAAGTATTAGAAATCTCAAGAACCCAAAATCATATTTGATATGCAACACGTTGCCACTTTTGCAAACTGAACCTAACATTTTTTTAAAAAGTTACCTATTAATTTTAAGTTGATTGCCTCCAACATCACTAGATCGAAATTGAATAATCTAAAAAAAAACAACTTTTTCTATATAGTCTATACATTAACAAAAATTTCCTCCTTTATCTACATGTTACATAGCTCTAAAAAAATAAATAACGATATAAATTATAGTACAAATCATGTTGATGGAAAGTTTTTAAATTTCCAATTGATTGAAAAGAAGGAACAAGGTTTTTTTATGCATCTTGAACTCTAAAAATTATTACACCAAGCAGTTTTGGAAGTGAAACCTAACATTTTGCATCTGCGCCGTGAAAAAGAATGCCGATATTGGCAGCCTGTATTAGGTACGAGTGCGATGTGAATTAGCAACGAAATCTCATCTCGTCTTTCGGCCACGTCCATCACGTTTGTGTTTTTAAGGTAAATGATTGACTCGGTTGGTACGGGATTGTGATTTGTGAAGCCACAAATGCCGGCTTCGAACAAACTTCCTCAACTAGCGGATGAACCAGTTCCGCACTTCCCTCACAAGTCACAAACACCATGGCCTCTCTTCAAAGCAAAATCTATAGTGGCCAGTCAAAGCCCGTAAGCTCTTCTGATTAGTTAACGCGCGCAGCATAAGATGTTTTCATGCCATCAGATATCCTGCATCTGCAATATAGTATACTGTTGAAGCTTCCCTTTCCGAAGTCAATTGTGAACTTAAGAGCTGGGTCCTGGGTGGGGGCATGAGTATGATTACATACTCTGTTTGAAGCGATGTTTCAGGGCCAATCAATCAGCCAATATACATCCAGAATTCCTTGCTACACACACATATATATGCAACAGTGTGGTAGCACAGATAGGACAGAAACTCTGGTAATTTTTGCACCATGAAAAAAAGAGGACAGAACTATCAGATGCAGGAAACCTGACTAAAATTCAGGGCCGTCGCTCTCGAAACGATCGTTCGGTCAATTCCAGCATCTTCTAGTATTTTTCCCTTTTTGTTGGCCCTCATCCTTGCCGCGCCGATGAGTACTACCTGACGTGTAAGAACCGTGAGATGAATTGGATAAAACAAAGTGAAGGTTGAGAGGGGAACACATGTGGATGGCGCTTCCGAAGCCCACAAAACTCCCCGTCCCACCCTCCTCAGCCTCTTGTGCCAATTTTTTGGTTTGTAGTGTACAAGTCGACACCATGCTGCGATTTGGGACACACACGGACCTCCAGTTTTTCGCATGAGACAGATTCCCTTGATGGAAGCATGGAACGTGAGCATATATCTGGTCCTGATTAGTCATCGTTATGCAACAAAAAAAAAAGCGGTATCGCAGTTGCATGAATGAAATGGGGATGGCATGGCATCAAGCAGAGCACCTACTTGCTCCAGGCGCGGCATACCGATGGACTATTCGCTTGCCGGCATACGGGCAGAACTGCAGCGGTCCCATCCCATCCCCATGTTACGCGGCGTCCATTCAATTCCATGCCGGCTGCTGGTGATTCTTCTTCCTGCCAAGCTGGAAGTGGGATCGCGGTCTTGCAATTTTGTTACGGATTGGCACAACCGGCTTTTTCCTGGCAAGTACTAGTTGAGTCAGCCCTGACGACTGGCTAGTGGCTGCGCGTATTTTTTAGTAAAAGGTCACCATTCCTGGCCCCTGGCGTGCTGTGTCGACTTCACTTGCCAATCTTACCGGCCAGGCAGGCGCAGGGCGGCTGGAACATGATAACATCTGGTTGGCTGTGCTCCTCGCGCCATCATTTCTGCAACAAATGGCACACCACCACGGTCCAGCCCACACGGACACTGCCAACATGATTTGATTCACCTGCATGGCGAGCGCATTTGGCAACGTCACGTGTATGGTACTAGGCTGTCGTCTGACCCTGACCATTCATCGGTCATCGCGTTCCTGTAACGTGGGCTAGATCCTTGCAACTGTGGGCCTTGTCGCTAAACAATTATCCTTGGGCTACTACAGTGGCAGGCTTCTGTCCAAAGAGCCTGTGGACCGCAATCAAGACCTACTCGATCTGATCACTGATCTGCAGTCAGGATGCGGCCCACTTTAAAATCAATCGAGAACGGACCGGCCTGGCGACGTTTCGAAGAATAAAATGAAGAGGAAAAGAGAGAGAGAGGCAGAAGCAAAGTTTTGACTCAGTCCACGCAATGCTACGGAACGTATACAAAACGACTCGCAGGAACATTTTGGAATCTTTTAATAATGAAAACAGTATACTTTCTTCGTTCTTAAATTGTTGACACCGTTAACTTTTTTTGTTACGTTTGATTATTTGTCTTATTCAAAGTATTTTTTCAAATATATAAAACTATAAGTCATATATCAACTTCCTTTAGTGATAAAATGAATCATAATAAAATATTTGATAATTCTTTAAAATGATTTGAATAAGACGAACGGTCAAACGTAATAAAAAAGTCAACAGCGTCAACAATTTAAAAACGGAAGGAGTATGTTTTTACACCTCGTGATGAAGTTACAATCTCTTATTGCAAGACTTTACAGCCCCTACGTCTACAAAAACGACTCACTGGGACCTTTGGTACTTCCCAAATAAAAGCACGGCATAGTTCAGACAGACGATAAGAATAACTAAAGATCAATTATGTTACTAAATCTCTAATAAACCAGAAGAGGAGTCCCTGGTGCACATTTGCTCACATCTAGTATTAACAATTTAACACACAATATGATTAGGTCAAAAGGACGCCAAATTTAGATTAGTGCTCTTGTTTTTAGTTTATTGCACTCATTTAGATCAGCTCATGTTTGGGTGCTCACACAATATGATTAGACTAGTAAACTTGGTATATATTTTGGTTTGAGTATTAGACCAAGACAATCCATCTCGTATTTCAGGGTCTCACCTGTCGTCTATGTTTCTACAAAAGAAAGAAAAAAACATTTACAATGGAGTCATGAAATACCTTTCAATTATCTTACATTATGGGGCTATGGGTGTAATGTCAAATATTGCCTTTTGTTCCTTCAATTCATGAAGCTATGAGAATAAACTCAAGCATCTTCATCAGACGTAACTTTGCAAATGATGTTAGGAAACCATCGGTATTCGCATTCCTGGTGGACTAAACACAATCCAAAGTGGTGAATTGGATCAAAAGAAATTCGGTAGTGCCTTTCCTCATGGATATAACAATCATTATGTTTTTGGTATTTGGGAAGAAATAAATAGATGGATATTCAACAATATTGATTCTTTAAAGAAATGAGCCATGGTTGTCCATAGAGCCCAAGCGAGAAATGTTGATCGCGTTAAAGAATAGATGCAAGAATTTATTATCTTTTATTCTTGTATATTATTTTAACTTTTGGATAATACCCCTTAATACAATGTTGTAGGGGATCGTCCCTGAAAGATATGACAATAATTGACTTCAAGACATGGTGCGCCAACATGTAGAATCAAGAGGTTGTCTACTCCATGCCTTTTTTTGGAAACTATTCGTCTAGTCTCAAGTATAACATAATTACTATTCAAAGTGGTTCATTGTGTCATTTTATTTTCTGAAACAAGCCGTTAGAACTAGAGTATGTTTTTTCTTTTATCACAAGGGCCTATGCCCCCTCCTGAATGATCCACATAAAAAAATCAAGTTATCTAACAAATATATCAGGTGATGGGTGGTGAAAAGAGTGACTGTGATCACAAAAGACTGTCATATTGATAGGTTTGGCAGATGTGCGTCTACTAGTGTGGCACACATTATCTAACCTGGATCGGTTGATGCTGTTACTTTTCTAATGTTGGTAGAAGAGTAACATGTGGGTGCATATGTCCACAGTTGCATTTTTATTAATAAATTTACCATTAGCAATAGCGAGCAACTTATGTAGCATTGAACTTGCTTATTTGTAGCTGATATTTTTGGCAGTAGAAGAAACTACTACTGTTGTTATTGTCGCTTTATATGATTCAAATATACTTCTTAATATTTTGTAGATCTTCATCTTACAAAGAAGTATGCTAGCTTTCAATTTCCAAACCCTCTCCACTAAACTGTCGAGATACCATATTGAATGTCTAAGCAAGCATAAAAGAGGGAGTCCATCTGATGCAAACTGGTTAAAGTTGAAAGCATAGAGTTTTGATATGAATCATTATAACGTCGTGCATCTGTGGCCAAGTTTGTGCATCTTATAAAGGCACAAGTCTAACACTTTGGAAATGGTGTGGGGGCAGTTGTATATTTTCAACCACAAACGCAGGATCCAACGGTCGATATCGAATATTTTCAAATTTTGAACTCTTAACCAGCTTGTACCGAATAATATGACCCCGCTTAAAAGAGGCAGCAAGATCGCGGGTAGATTGCACACCGAGGTCCCCGCGCACGAGCGAGACTCTTTTTCTTCATGATAGAACTTATATCTTCACTTTTTGTATACACAGTAACCTCCTGTTGCTGATCGGAAAACCGGGAAATATGCCGTCCCACGGCGCCGCATCGCATCTAGCTAGGTTGCCTATGGCGGAGAGGCCATCACAGCAGACAGCACAGAGAGCGGCCTAGATAATTTTTGGCGATGCCTTGTGTGATGGTGAGAGGCCAATGGTAGGAAAAACGGGGAAGGGCCAGCTAGCCAGCTCGGACCCCGGCCCGTACCTAACTACGGGAGCACTTTTGCAGATGAAACCGGAGGCGAGGTGAGGTAAAAAGACGGCACGACGGCGAGGTGGGATTGGACGGGTCCGCGTCGGAGCTGGAGCGGGAGAGAGGCTCCGTCCAATGCCGGCAGGACAGCAGAAAGGCAGGCAGGCAGACAGAGAGACAGCGTCCCAACCCTATCCACCATCGCCTCACCACCAAAAGGGACGATGATGGCCGCTTTGACCGCCCGAGAGCAGGACGCGCCACCTGCAGCAGCCTTCCAGTCATCTTGACCTCTCTTCTTTCTCTGCCCTTTGGAACATCTCGCCTCTTGCTTTCGTCATTAAGCGCAACTAACTGCGCTCAGGGCATCAATCACTAATCACCAATCAGTTTAACCGCAGCCCACCGAGTACTACGTACTTGTGTGTTGACAATTAGCAATGGCGAGATGAAAAGCCAGACAGACAGATGCAAGTACAGAGATATATACAACCTTATCCTGGTGAGTAGGCAAAGTGCACTTTATTCGTCCTTTCCTGCACCAGTGATGATCGCCGCTTTTGAATTCCTAATCGCCATGACCGGCAATTGGCCGGCGAGATTGCCATCCAGATAACGCAAAGAGCTCTCTGCTCCGGCTGAAAAGAGGGCGCGAAAGAGAAACGTGCTCGGGCGCGCGCGCGGGCAAGTTGCCGGCTGGGTGGTGGCCCTGCCCATCTCATCAGCCGGGGCCGGGCGCGCCACTCACTCCACCAGTCGAGGGAGCACTACTACCACCCTTTACTTCCTTTGGCCGTCAGGAAAACGAGGGAAACGCGGTGGTGGAGTGCCTCGTACGGCGGCGCACTGGTGGGACGGAAACCCCGGCAGTGGAGATGCTTTCGTCGGTGAGTGAGTGTGGGATTTAGGCCGCGGCGAGGACGTGTGAGCCCCAGCCGGGGCTTTACCCGGGAAAAACAATGCTTCTTTCCAATTCCACCGTGGCCGATCCAGTGGAACGCGCTCAATGTGCGTCGTATCCTCTCCACCAGGATCACGTAAAATACAGCAACCGCTCCGACCTTTTGGTGTGAGTATCGATCGGAGCTTCCTGCATTGAACCTGGACCGGATCCAGTGTATTTACAGTTTAGAACCAACCGCATTCATGGCACGTACAGCATTTCCGATCCTGAGATGTTGGCGCTGCTGGTGCGTAAATATGTTATGTTATCCATTGAGATTGTACTTGGAGTTTTTGACGTGTACCTGACGTGGCTGAAAGGCCGGAAACACATGGGTCTGGTCTGGTCGGTCTCATCTCATCTTGAGCGCTACTACTACTAGGAAGTAGGAAGGGGAATATTTCTTCTCACTTTGTCCCTCGATACAGTGCATTGTTTTTGGAAGCGTTGGATCAATCAAGCAGGAATCGCATGCTCCAAATCTCGTCAAAAGTATAAGACTATACCGATATATCTTCCAAAGCTACATAGCAGTGCTGCCCACATACAGTTCATCCTCGTCCTTTCCCGTCCCAAGTTGCAACGGATATATACGCGCGTGCATGCAGCCGTCTGGTGGACTGCGCTTTCAGCTCAATTCAAGCTTGACGGCGGCCGGACCGCACGCACACGCGTGCGTCTCGGACAGAAACGGAGCAGCAAGCACGCCTGTTCTTGACTGCCGGACGAGAAAGATTAGCAGAGGACGGAGCTCTCGCACACCTAATCTAGAAAACGACTCGTGTCCAGTTGTAGCAAAAAGCGGCACCTCCGATCGCGAAAGGGAGGGACCGGAAGGTGGCGCGAAGCGATGAACCGTGCCGCGAAACGGAGCTTTATTCGTTTGCGGAATTCGTATTCATTTGATGAGGGCGACGACTGCACTACTCGGCCGGGGACGGGGTCGCACTATCGCCGTCGCCTCCTCGTGGCTATAAAACCCGTGGCCATGGCGCCTGGCTCTCGGCCCCCGTTTCATATCATCCCACTCACCCTACTGAGACCTAACACCGGCACGTACGAGGGTGGGGCAGCGTCATGCGTCAGTTGCTGCAGCAGTCGCACCTGAGCGTGGCCGCGACGCCGCCGCCGCCGCCGCCGCCTGGCGTGCACACGGACACGTTCCTGATCCTGGCGGCGGTGCTGTGCTTCCTGCTGTGCGTGGTGGGGCTGGCCTTCGTGGCGCGGTGCTGGCGGCTGTGCAACCCGTCGGCCTACTCCGTGGACCCGGCGGCGGAGGCCGAGGCGGCAATGCCCGCCGCCGCCAAGGGGCTCAAGAAGAAGGCGCTGCAGGCGCTGCCCACCGTGTCCTTCGCCAGGGAGGAGGAGGACGACGAGGAGGAGGCCGAGTGCGCCATCTGCCTCGCCGAGTTCGCGCGCGGGGACGCCGTGCGCGTGCTCCCGCCCTGCGGCCACCGCTTCCACGCCGCCTGCGTCGACGTCTGGCTCCTGTCCAGCTCCACCTGCCCCTCCTGCCGCCGCGCGCTCGTCGTTGCCGCGGGTCCGCCGACGTGCTGCGCCACGGCCGCGGCGCAGGCCTCCACCACGGAACGCGCCGTCGCCGGCCCCTGCCGGCCGTCGTCCCTGCGGTAACCCGATGGATCGATCCATCAGTGTGATCCTTGTGCATAGCTCGTGAAATCTCCGCTCCTTCTCCCTGCCACGCTCGCCGTCCCCGCAAAACTGTACAGTGATTCCCTGGCTGCCCGTGATATTTTTGTTGAATCTGTGAATACAAGCAAAGCTCTTCTGGATATGCTTCGAACGCAGTGAACTGCAGAATCACGCTCTCACAGTCGGCAGAGAAGCAGAGCATAGATCGATCTCGATCAGACGTCGCCTTTTGACGGTACGCCGATCAGACGTCGCCTTTCGATCTCGATCAGGCTTGGAATCGATGGAGACCACCACCACCGCGCGCAACCGCACCGGTCGTGTCAGGCGATCACGTTACCGCCCGGCGACGTGGCACCAGATATTTCGGCCCGGACTCTGTCCAAGTTAGGCCGTGACGTCCGCTCGCGTACGGACACCGGTCCGAGTGAGTGAGCCCCCGTGCCGTCGTGCTAGTACTACCTACTGTACCTCTCATTTTTTTTCTTGCGTGGCGTGCTACCTACTGTACCGAGCTAACGGCCAAACCGTACCTACCCTCGCCTGCGCGTACGACAAGCGGCATCGACGCTCGGGGCACCTGTGTACTTGCCGTACACGTCGCGAGGGGCACTGCCCACCGGCGGGCGGCCGACTCGGCCCGTCCTCGTACCGTCGCAGGGGAGAATATGCCACGCGAATATGCCAGCAGGCGTTAGGCCCCGTTCGTTTCCATTAGAGGCTCTAGAATTTAGAGGGTACTAATTCAAAGATCTAAAATTTATATATCTAAAGTTTAGATACCCGTTCGTTTCATGCATCTAAAATATGTAAGAATTGACATTTGTGCCGTAATGAGGAATAAAGACACCATGTTTTGCAAATCAAGTTCAAACAACAATTGCATACATCATAGTTCCACGAATTACAAATCAAGTTCATGAATAAACAATAAATAAGTTCGCACAAGAAATCATGTTCAATTCTGGTATAGCGCATATGCTAACCGTTCTCGAAATTCATTCATGGTTTCATCACTTGGCACGTCGTCGTCATCACCAGTTATGCCATCCATGGTTGCATCATCGGCCGAATGGGAATTCATGGGGTCTTGTTGCATGGCCTCGATGAAGTGCTCATCCTCCTCATAGTTTTGTCTAACAAAATTGTGCAGTGCCATACATGCTGATATAATTTTTGTTTGCTTTTGAATGTTATAACTTGGAACCGAGGACATCATCCCAAACTTCTGCTTTAGCAATCCAAATGACCTCTGCACAACATTCCTAAGGCCTGAATGAACATAGTTGAATGTTTCTTTCCTACCTCTTGCCCTCGTTCCTCGCGAAACTCCGGAATATGATACTTGGTTCCCTTGAATGGTGCAAGGTACCCTGGTTGATTTGGGTACCCGGAGTCGACAAGATAGTACTTATCTGCATTGACACACAGATTGGAAGGGTTATCCATTAGAAATGACATTTTTAGGGTAGCACATTTGACAATGCATATAAAATAGTGCTTACTCGGAGGTGGATGTGGAAACTTGTCGCTATATCTGGTCATGGCATCATTGAAGACGCGCATGTCATGGACTGAACTCTGGCCACCTGCTAGAACAAAGATGAAGCGCATGTCGAAGTTACAAGCTGCCATAACATTTTGTGACGTTTTTCCCTTGCGGTTCCTAAATTGCACGGACAATTGCTGATCTACAGTTACATCAATGTGAGTGCCATCAATTGCACCGATGCAATTGTTGAATAAGCCCTTCAACCTAGGTTGTAGCAGAGTAGGGTGTATGGTCCTAAATTCAGGATCTTTTGGCTTTATGATGTCTACAGAAAACCTAATGACTGCCTTAAGAACTTTAGAAAAATTTCTACTAACCGTGTCTAGGGACGTACCAAAAATGGACATGGCTTGCCGTGTAGGTTGAGGAGAACCGACCATCCAAAGAAACATCCCTAATGCCTCTCTACTAGAACTCTTTGAGCTAGATTTTAGACCATATGAGTGCACCAGTGTATAATGCAGATAGTCAAACAATTCAGCACGCATGCGGAACATGGTGTGACAGTAAACTGGCTCCTGTCCAGCTCCACCTGCCCCTCCTGCCGCCGCGCGCTCGTCGTCGCCGCGGGTCCGCCGACGTGCTGCGCCACGGCCGCAGGCCTCCACCACGGAACGCGCCGTCGCCGGCCCGTGCCGGCCGTCGTCCGTGCGGTAACCCGATGGAAGATCGATGCACCCACCCCGGCCCTCGGGTGCCTGCCGACCGACCTTGTGCATAGCTCGTGAAATCTCCGCTCCATTCTCCCTGCCACGCTCGCCGTCCCCGCAAAACTGTACAGTGATTCCCTGGCTGCCCGTGATATTTTTGTTTAATCTGTGAATACAAGCAAACCTCTTCTTGGATATGCTTAAAACCGCAGAATCACGCTCTCACAGTCGGCAGAGAAGCAGAGCATAGATCGATCTCGATCAGACGTCGCCTTTTGACGGTACGCCGTGCAGTGTACTAGTACTATCGGAGTAGGGAAGAAAAGGCTTGGAATCGATCGCGACCACCACCACCGCGCGCAACCGCACCGGTCGTGTCAGGCGATCACGTTACCGCCCGGCGACGTGGCACCAGATATTTCGGCCGGGACACTGTCCAAAGTTAGGCCGTGACGTCCGCTCGCGTACGGACACCGGTCCGAGTGAGTGAGCCCCCGTGCCGTCGTGCTAGTGCTACTACCTACTGTAGTACTAGTACTTTTTTTCTTCTCGCCAGGCGTGCTACCTACTGTAGCGGGCTAACGGCCAAACCGTACCTACCCTCGCCTCCTGCGCGTACGACAAGCGGCATCGGCGCACGAGGCGCCTGTGTACTTGCCGTACACGTCGCGAGGGCACTGCCCACCGGCGGGCGCCCGACTCGGCCCGTCCTCGTACCGTCGTACGGGAGAATATGCCACGCGAATATGCCACACGTTATTAATCTCCTTACTTTTGACTTCGATTCGTACTTAGAGACGACTGGTTAGGATAAGTACGTAACGGCATGTTCGTCGCCGCGATCATCGCTGACGACTGCCGCGCGTGTTGAGGGACGACGCTCTGGCGCATGTGCTTGACGGTCCACCTGGCTCGGTGGCCTAACGGTAAGACGGGAAAACAGTTGTACGTAGGCATGGTAACGTTGCTTGGAGCACATTTGCCACTGTCAGACACATGTAATCTCCTTCTGGATTGCAGGATTTTTTAAATCTGATATTAAAACTGAATTGCTTTTATGAAATTCCCTCGTTTCAAACTTCAAAGGACGACGTAATTGACGAATTTGTTCAAGACGTCTTGCAACTTTGGAGATTAAGGCTCTGTTTATTTCCTGCCCTCTAAAATTTAGCACCGTCACATCAAAGAAAATCTTACTATTTATGAATATTTCGATCGATTGAATGATAAAACCCTTTTGACACATTGGTGCTAATTTTTGAGATGAATCTAATAAACTTAATTAATCTATATTTTACTAAATGGATGATTGCAGTTCTTCTAATCACGACTTAATTAACCTTATTAGATTTGTAATTTATTTTATAATTAAACTTTATTTAGTACTTCTAAATAGTAAGATTCTTTTGATGTGACAGTTATAAATTTTAGACTCGGAAAACGAACACACCCTAAAGGGCTTTCATGGGCTGAACACATGTTCAATGTAGGGCCGGACGAGCTACAGGGCAGGCTTTCACGAGAAAAAAGCCCAATTGATCGGCACGGACCGATTTTTGACTTGGTTTTTATTTTATCTTCTCTCAAGCCCGTCGGCCGTCGCCGCCGGAGGCCGAACCCATGCAGCAGGCGTCGCCGCGCTCCTTTCGCCGGCTCCGCATCGCGGGGCTCGTGACGATTATGTTGTCTCCAGGTTGATTTGTGTCGATCTCGTCTGCATTACCATGCCGTTTTGTCCCCGTTGCGGCATCGGCCGGAAATGGGGTCGGCGTAGCGGCCGGCTGTGGCGGGGCCGGGAAGCATGGTGCCGCCGCCGCCGCCGCCGGCGCAGCTTGCTGCAGCATCTATCATGTGAGTTTGATTTCAGGCTCTAAGTGCCAGCTCATTTAGTTGTTTTGTTAGGGGCATTTGCATTTCTCTAATCGATTGGCCCGGGTCCTGGGGTTTGTTTTGGTGGATTGTATGCAGGAATGAAGGGTGACGTGATCCAGTGTGTTGAGCGGTGCGGCGATGGACGACCAACGGCTGATACAGAAACTTGGTGCCTTTTTATTTCAGTATCCCTTGTTTTTATAGCGGTAGTGACAGACTGACAGTAACTTTACATTTTGAGAAAGCTGAATTAATGTCTTGCTGGGGTTGTTTAGTTAGCCTACCTCTCTGATAGCAATTTCAGCAATCTGCCTGATGGATTGAGGGTACTAGTTTTAAATATTTCAGGTCGTTGCCTGATGCGTATTTTGAATGTCGGATTGCGGAGCTCCTCACATTTGCCTGTCAAAGTCATATGCAGAAACAATGGTAAAACTTCTTGTTTTTATCGTTGTGTGCGAGTCTATGGTGTTTCTTTCATGTAGCTGAATATATATCAACCAATGTCATTTTTTCTTGAGTTGGCCACTTTTGGTTGTTACCATCCATGTGTTTGGGCTATCTATTTTTATCTTCTTTGCACTGTTGCTAGCTTCTACCTTTTCTTTTTGGGATTATGTAGCGGCGAAAAAAGTATTTTTTTTGTTCCTTATGCAGGGATGGCCTTTTCCTAGGGGAAACAAATTTATTCTCCTCTGACATAATCCAGAAATCTATTACACTGAACAAATTATTTGTTTTACTCATAGTAGTGTGATTTTACCTAAATATGAGAATGAAGGGACAGCTTTGTTGCTTAGTTCCTCCAATCGAGAGGACACCCACCAAGGCTCAAACCTGAGGGGCACCAATATCGGTTACCTCCCTGTGACACTGATTCCAGCGTGTTTCCTGACCCACTGGGGTTAGTTACTCCCCTACCTTAGCATTTCAAAGTTCCTTGTCTCCAAAAAAAAAAAGCATTTCAAAGTTCCTGAGAGCAACCTCTATTGTCAATTGTTATATTTTCTTTTACTAAATATGAATATTTATTCTTTACAATAACCTAATTCCACAACTTAGTGCGGTACTATAGCATTAGGTCGTTGCCGTATTAGTTCAACTAAGGAATATTTTTTTCTTTTCTTTTCCTCCCTTTTGTTCTTGGGTTATGTAATCACCAATCGGACCCTTCTCTGCTACTTTGATACAATGATGTGCAGTTCTCCTGCATCATGGTGGGTAAAAAATTTAGAGGATAGCCAAAAATAAACTGCTTGTTGATGAATTGAAGAAGACCTTCAATGATGTTTGGGATTAGCTTATAATTAAATTTGATCTGCATAGTCACTTAACCCAACAGTTTTCAGAGATGGTTTACTATATTCAGAATCATATAAACCGTATCTCATAAAATATGTAAATAACTATCTCTAGCAGTAGCAAGAGTATATATTTTGTAGTTAAATTGAAAGATCCAAGATATTCTAGCATTCATTACTATGGAAAGAAGATTGAGGCAAAAGTCAATGGATGACATCTCTAGTGAAAGACCTATCATTTACTCATAAGCATATCTCTAAGGACACAATTGTTTGATTCTTTTAATAGGAGGGCATATCTTGAATATCAAGATTTTTATACGATATCTTGAATCAAATCTTCAGAGATTTTGGCTTTGGCTATTCACATGCCTAGTTTTTAAATAAGGTTTTGCAGATATTTGAAGATAACTGTTCTCTCTATTTGTTTGTATAATAGCTTGGTAAATGTGGTCATACATTATTTATATAACAAATTGGGACATGTATTTATATGCAGCACAAAAGATGGATCTCCATTGTTGACTAGTGAGTATTTCTGTAATGTTCTGCCTATCATCGATTCCACGCATGCAATTGAGGAATTAAATTCGTAACATTTTATATGATACGGCTAGATATGATTTTCGTATCCTGTAAGGATATCTGCAATGATAGTGTTTGTGTGCATCCCAGTTGAGGTTGAACACTGACATAGATCTCCAGCAATTAATGGGATCTGTATACAAATGAGGACTGCATGCATGCTTTCCGCTGTTTTAATCTCAAAATCCTTTATTCCTATTTTCCACACATCAGATAGTCCTATATATGCTCCCTTTTAAAGCTCAATTCTCTTGGGCACAAACGAGTCACAAGCTTTGGGCCTTTATCAAGTGAAAGAAGTGTTGATCCTTGGTTCTGTTCTGGTCTTGTTTTGTAATTTGAGGTTGAATATTCTGAACAAAAGGTAACAGAGTGATTAATTCTTTTTTCTCTTTATTGCCTTATTTCTTCCTTCCACGAATATGAACTATAATCTTCAATTGAATTGATTATAAACTAACATACTCTTGACAACAGGGGATACTGTTTTTTGGATGTAATGGATGCAAATGCTGGCCAAGAGTGGACGACCCGTGACGTAGAAGAGTTCAAGGCACTCTTCGTTGAGACACCGAATGAAAATCTATCTGACAAGATGCTTGGAAAGAGTTTCCCTTTAAATACTATGCAGCAACTGAGCGGTCAAGATCACTTTGATGCCCTTGGGGATATGCTCTGTCGTGAGACAGATGTTGATCCAAGCATCAATGATGCAACTAGCGATTCATTTGATTGGTCCAAGCTTGTAGGTGGTGGAACACATGACTCAGTTCCGGACCCATCAGTTGAAATACCTTTGAACCAACCTTCCAAACAGGTGGTTGAAGTAGCAGGTGATCTGGTGGCAGTGCAAAAATCACGTCCACGCCGCAAATCCACACTAAAGAAGAGACGGGTTTGGTCTTCTGAGGAACACAGGTTTTTCCATACTCTTATAACTTTTTTAATTATTTTTTTCGTATTTATGAGGCAAAGAAGGTCTAGGCATTTAATAAAAATGAAATCTAATTTGTGATCTAATTGTTGTCTTAATTTCCATAGAAAAAGGAATAATATTTAAGTGAGCACTTATGTACTTAACTGAATACACTTAATCATATTAGTGTAGTTTGAGTCCTCCAATGTCTGCCTTTATAGTGTGACCTTCAATGCATCTCTAATAATAGTAGGTACGGTATATTAGTAATCTTACTCCCTCCGTTCTAAAATATAAGCATTTGTTGATTTTTCAGCACCACGTTTGACCAGTTGTCTTATTAATTTTTTTTACAAAAACATACAAACAAATATGCTATATTCAAAGTATATCTGATGATAAAACATGTCATAACAAAATAAATAATATTTTCATAATTTTTTTAATAAGACGAATGGTCAAACGTGATTTTCAGAAGTCAACAAATGCTTATATTTTGAGATGGAGGTAGTACCTCACTATTTTTGTTAGAATTATATGCGTAAAATTATACTTCAATTCTGATCAGAGGATACTAGATTGTTTTGCATATATCTATTCTAGGAAACTATTTCGTTCTTCTAGAAAAATTGTGCTATAATTAAAGTTGACATGCCAAAGGAATGATTTGGTTACATAGGATGACAGATATGACCTTTTAATTAATTGGCTCATTGGGAAAGTGGTAAGGATTAGGACACTGTAGGAGATAAAAACTTAAGGACGTGTTTGGAGCCAAGAGTTATTTCTACATTATCATTACTGTAAATCATATACTGGATTGGGAAGTAGTTATTGAGGATTATTTAAAATTATGTAGTAGACCAACTAAGAATCTACCAACATAAATATAACCAGAAATACTTTTATCTTATTTCGTTCTCTGTAACATAATTTTCAAATCGGAATATGTATTGTGCAAATAATTAATTTTCTCCTGTTCAGGAGCTTGAATTGACTCCTCCATGTCCTTGTCCTACAAATTTTGTATACGAATTTATATTTTTTCAAAGATGTCACTTCATTTCCTGTTAGAATGTAACTCATAATTCTGTCTACAAAACTGCAGGCAGTTTCTATACGGTATGCAGCGTTTTGGACGAGGTGAGTGGAAAGCAATTTCAACATACTATGTCCCTTCCAGGACCCCAGCACAATTGGCTAGCCATGCTCAGAAGTACTTCAAAAGAATTGAGAAGGATAATCTGTTTGGCAGTAGGCGGAGATATATCATCAATGATACCAAGGTTGTCAGTTATGATCCTAACAACACTAAGCTGAATGATTTTGAGCCTGTGAAAGTGAAGCCAACTGGATCAAGCATTCCACAAGCAATGCCGACAGCGGACATGGATGATCTGACTTTTCTGAATGATATAAATTTTTTGGATGATCTGGTAGAAGGAATGCCAAATTTTGGGCAAACAAATAATAATGCAACCAACATAACAGGGCACATGCCACTTAATAGTGATACACTGGGAAACCTGCAACAGGAAGCTGTAAGCACCTGCCTAGCAAAAGATCAAGGGAGTGTTTTGATTGATCAGACAGGGCGACTCAATGCAGAAACTAGGACCTGTCCCTTATACAGGCAAAACCTTGGTGTGGCCAACCAGATACACAAGAATGATATGGTACACCCTAGTGTCTTCACTGCCCAAACCCTGCCGCAAGTTCTGCCTTATGGGCAAAGAGGCCACAACCCAACATACTTCCCAAGTGTGATGGCGGCCAGCAACAAGTACAATGTACACCCAACCATGCCACTGCCATTCTGAAGCATGGTGATGAAGCCTATTGCTTCTCAGAGCAAATATGGCTTTGTTTTGCTTGTTCAAGTTGTTTATGTAAGGCTATCAGTGGCAGGGTGAAGTAGCATAATAGTTTCCTGCCCGCATATAGTTAATGAAGCCATTTTGTTTGGCTTCTCCAGTATCTGGCTCATGATGTAATATGAGAAACCGGTAAATGCTTGTTTTGTGGTACAATGATATTATGTCAACTTATATATGGTTATAGCTACCAATATTTTGTTTGAAATATAGCTCATTTGCTTTATGTGCTTACATGTTCTGTTGGTTTGCTGTATGCCATCACCTATCATGATTGCTATTGGTCTTAAACTTCTGATCTTTCTTTATCTAAAATACGATATAGCAGTGAGCTATTGTTTTGCAATGTTATGTGCGCTGGAACTGGTGGTGATGTTGTGTTGAGTTGTGAACGCAAGCAACAGCCGTTTAACACTCACATGAACTTGGTACTATTACTACCTCCGGTTTTATGAGTTGATAATGTTAGGATTACATGTTTAGTTGATGAACTAAAGTTTCCTGTCGGACCTGTAGTAATGTGCTCAACTAGAACTGAAGCGAGTAGTAAGCCGTATGCTCGCATGGCTTAGGTCTCCTTTTTGAGACGAACTTCTCTCTTTTTTATTCATATTGAAAGCACAGCAACGGGTCCTCTTAAATGCAGAAATCTCTTGCCCATATCTTGTCCCCTTTTTTTTTTTTTTTGAAACTTGCCCGATTCTTTTCTTATTGGAACTGAAACAAATTCATACATTAGCAACATTGCCTTGTCTTTTCAAACTGGATCAGTCACTTTTGGAGGAATGATTCTTTGTTACAAATTGGTTCCTAAACGTTGAAATGTTGGGATTTTCTGTTGGAAATCTCTTACCCGTCTTGTCTCTTTATTTTTAAAACTTCCCGATCTGTTTCTTATTGAAATTGTGACAAATTCATGCATCCACAACAGTGCACCACCTTTTCAAACTGGATCAGTCTCTTTTGTAGGAATGATTCTTTGTTACAAATTGGCTTCCTACGCGTTGAAATGTTGGACTTCTCTGCTGTAGATTGGTTATTGCTGCTCCAGAAAGAAAGGAACCTGGTATTTGGTAAAGCAGTGGGCATAGTGGCATCTTCCATCTTTTCCTCCCTATTGCTCTTTCCCTCCTTTTGTTCGAGAGAAGAGAAAGATAGGGTGAAGGGATGTGGCATCTTTAGAGCATCTCCAACAGTTTTCAATAATTTTACTCTCAAAAAACTGGTTTTAGAGAGTTGCTATATCTATTGGGAGTAAAAAAGACACGCACTCCAACCGTTCCTAATAATCGTTTCCTAAATAGTTCAAATGTCCTTTAGGGAGTAAGAATTAGGTGGCTAAATGTAGCAACCTTTAGGCCATGGGTTGGGAGTTGGTAAATTTAAGCAACCTCATATAGAGAACGGTTGGAGAATGATTTTTATTAATCACATCCTAAATTTCCATTTAGCAACCTCATTCAGGGAATGGTTGGAGATGCTCTTAAAGCCCATTCCTACAGCAGTGCGGCCCACGTACGGTACGGCCCAGGGAGCTTAACAGTGACGTGCCCCTCGCACTGACTGACATGCGGGCCTACTGGCCAGCTACTAGGGTTTAAGGCCCTCTGGTGTTGGACAAGTCAGCTATTCAAGGCCGAGAAAAGAAAGCGGAAGGCACGCGGCCCCGCTACGTGGTCCATTTCCAATCCAGTCTCCAACAACGCCGGAGCAGCGGGGAGGAGGCCAGCAGAGCGATCCGCGAATGGGGCCGCGCGGGGGCGAGGCGGAGGCCGCGGCGAGCGCGGGGAGGACGAGCGGGGAGCCAGGTCCAGCACCGGCGATGAGGGTGTTCTCGCCGGAGTACTACGCGCTCTGCGCCGGCGGCGGGATGCTGGCCGCCGGCACCACCCACCTCGCCATCACCCCGCTCGACGTCCTCAAGGTCAACATGCAGGTGAGGGCTCGTTTCATCTTTCGGTGGTTGGGCGGCTTGGCTGTTTAGGGGTCGTGTTAATGTCACCGCGTGGCTCTGTGCGCGATGCGCCATCACCTTGTTCAGCCGCAGGGAGGTTGGTCCGGCGATGTCTTTTTGTGCCTGTTACGTTCGTAATTCACCAACATTCTGCGAACCTTCTAGCTTCAGTGTCTAGCGTGGTAGGCTAATCCGTGTGCTGATTTTTGCTGCTTGTATCTATTCTCCTGTGAAGAATCCTGCTCTGTTTTTCCTCGTTTGTCGTTCTGTGCCAAGAACTTCATGAAAGAGACATAAACAGACGATAAAAAAATGCATAGACAGAGATGACATGGTTAGCTTTAGGAATCATGTATTTATGCAGGAATTGAAGGCATGTATACCTAGTCCGTCCACTCCTGACTCATTTATCCTGCTGGAGAGGTTCGATTCAGAGTCCGGGACCTGGAGGCTTAGTTAGAATTGAGAATTGTTGCTTGGAGATTGATGTGTGGGGGCACGTGTCGCTATTCCACGTAGTGCTACAAATCGCCTGGTTTACATTCCGTCTGCATAGATTTTTATTTTCCCCACCTCCAATCCAGTCCCCAACAACGCCAGAGCTGAAGGCTAGCAGAACGATCGGTGAATGGGACCGCGCGGGGCCGAGGCGGAGGCCGCCTCCGCCCTGCCGGGGAGGAGCAGAGGAGCGAGACCGGGGATGAGGCTATTCTCGCCGGAGTACTACGCGTTGTGCGCCGGTGGCGGGATGCTGGCCGCCGGCACCTCCCATTTTGCAATTACCCCGCTCGACGTCCTCAAGGTTAACATGCAGGTGAGGTTCCGCTTCATCCTTAGGTTGGTTGGGGAGGGAAATTTTTTGGTTATGTTGTTCAGGACTTCAGGGTGGCTGCAAATTTGGTCTATATAACTCTATGCGAATATTTCAAGAGGAAGTACTCTTATGTGGTAGTAAACAGCAACAAGAGCACCATATGCTTTCTTGGCAGTGCCTCTTCCCAAATCATTGCTGAGTTGCTGTTGTCATTCTCGCGGCACCGTGCGTGCAACACCATGTTCAGTTGAAGGGAGGTGGTGTGCCTATTAGTTCTTGCGCTTGTGCTGCGTATGTAATTTGCCAATCTCTCAACCTGCCGCCCTCTAGCTTCAATGTCGAGTGTGGTAGGCTATAGCGCTATACCATGTTCTATCTTCTGGATTTGCTTCTTGTATGTAGTCTCCTGTGGGGAATCCTTCTCTGTTTTGCCTCATTTCAGTGCCAAAAAGTTCATGAAAGATAAATAAACAGAGAGGGCATCCTTAACTTTAGAAAAGTATGTATTTAAGCTGGAACCAAAGGCATGTGCATGCCTGTAGAGATTATCCAATTGCACACTTTTAATTTCCTTGTATCAAGTACTAGCAAATATAATTCATTAATTTCAAAGCAGTATCACTGTTGATTGAGATATGATAGTTAAAGGCCCCCTGATCTCATTTTTCCTTTGTGTTGCCAGGTAAATCCCGTGAAGTATAACAGTATAATTTCTGGACTGAGCGTTCTTCTGAAAGAAGAGGGACCTTCATCACTTTGGAGAGGCTGGGGAGGGAAATTTTTTGGCTATGGTGTTCAGGGTGGCTGCAAATTTGGTTTATACGAATATTTCAAGAAGAAGTACTCTGATGCGCTAGTAAACAGTAACAAGAGCACCATATACTTTCTTAGCAGTGCCTCTGCCCAAATCATTGCTGATGTTGGTCTCAGCCCATTTGAATCGGTGAAAGTCCGAGTGCAGACACAACCGACATTTGCAAAAGGTTTGGTTGATGGGTTTCCAAGGGTGTATGCAACTGAAGGCTTGTTCGGGTAAGCAATAGTACCATCAATAAAATATAGAGTTCTTTTTTTTCCTGGGCATTATTTCCATGCCTGAATATATGAACCTTCATCTACCACCCTAAGTAAAGTATGTTTCTTGTTTCTTGCAGCTTTTACAGGGGCCTTTTACCTCTTTGGGGACGGAATCTTCCATGTAACTTAACTTCTTCTGTTTTACTTTTTTTCTATTTCACAAAATGCTGCTTGAACAGAAAAATGTTATGTGACTTGATTATGCATTGCATCAGATTATTACAGGATCAAAGTAACATCTTTCCTTCCAAAAATAAAAGAGTTTTTGTTTATATAAAAGATAGATTCATTTTTGAACAGTTGAGCAGAGAATCTCCTTGCTAGTCCTGAAAAAATAAGGTTCAGACATTTAGTGTGAGAATGTGTAAAAATCTTCTTGCCTTCACTAGTCAATTATCATACAGAATTAAATTTCTTCCTGCTAAGTATGAGAGAATCACTACAGCACTAACTGTCAAATTTCTCTGTTGAGGTCATGAATTTTCTTCTAAGAACTAAAACTTTCTGTTTGCTTCTGGAATATTAGAATATTTTTCTAGAACTCATTACTGCTGCTGTTCGTTAATCTGTTCTGGTTCGTGATATTAATCTTGAAATCTATCAAGTGTCTTATTTACTACTGCTTTCTTCTGCAGTTTCAATGCTTATGTTTTCGACATTTGAGCATACCGTGGATTTCCTATATCATAAAGTTATTCAAAAGAAAAGGGAGGATTGCTCAATCATCCAACAGCTTGGAGCTACTTGTGTGGCTGGTTACATATCTGGTGCTGTTGGTACTGTTGTTTCAAATCCTGCAGATAATATTGTTTCATCTCTGTACAACAAAAAAGCTGACAATATCATACATGTAAGGATACAGTTGCAATTTTCCAACTAAAGAAATCAGTACTTTCATGTTCCTCCACTGATATCCATTAGCATGCCATTGATGAAATGATCATATTTGCTCTTGCAGGCTATAAAAAGCATTGGATTTCGTAATTTGTTCATGAGAAGCTTGCCAGTTCGGATCACCCTTGTTGGGCCCGTCATAACCATGCAATGGTTCTTCTATGATACAATCAAGATAATGACTGGATTGTAAGTATGCACTATGTAGTTTCCCTGATTTCTAAAGGGTATTCTTTTCATAAACTAAATGAATATGGTTTGAAATTGTTGATAGATTGTTTTTATGGAAACTGGGTTCCAATGCTGATCTATTTCATAAGCTTAATATAGTTATATAAGTACATTCATTTGCCAAAAAGATGGTGTGATAAAGTGATATGAAAGATAAACTCTGCTGGTATAAGGAAAGTAATTTCAATGTAATTATCAAGTTTAAGCAGATAATTATTTTCCCACCAATATGTTAACTCTGTATTGATAATGTGCACTGTACACTTGATATGTCTATCAATATCACTCTCTCTCGAATGATGCTTCCAGTGTCCACCGTTCTGGTCATTGTTCCGCTGGCCCTCCTTTATGATAATTGCAAATAAACTAGTATCGTATTTGCCTTCAATAATGGAGACAGATAACTCGTTCTCTTTTCATACCTCCTGTTACTTTAAAGTAGCTCTATCTTGGATCTTGAACTGTGTTGTCATTTATATGAAATTAATAAGACCATATCCATCTTTGTTAAAATTCACATGAACCTTTGCATGCAGATGTTTTACACAAACCTGAAAATTTTATGCGTGAGATTGTGATAACAATAAATATGCTTATTTCAGGCCAACAAGTGGCGGGCTCCCTCGTGAACAGGAAGAACGTGGCATATAATTTGACAGCTTTTGCTTGTCCAGGAAGCTCCGTCAAACAAAGTCGCTTTTTTAAGCTGTCAATAGCTGAAGTTTGTACTGAAAGCAGAGAAGCTCGCTTAGCGTTGCTTTCTGAAAAGGCTAGTGATCTTCTTCAGAAAGCGGTTTTTGGAAAAGCTTGCAGCTTCACCAGTTAGGTTTCTTGATTCTTTTCTCGGTATCATATGGGGTGGGCAAATATTTACCCACGGTACTTACGTGTGAAGAGTATAATATGGTAGTCTCAGGCAACAACCAGCTTACTCAAGTACATAACCTTACATCCAAGACTTCTGCAGTGGCATGTGTAACAAGGCTACTTCCCCACCCATGCCGTGCGACTTGCATGTGTGAAGCATGCCACTAGCGTTCATCCTGAGTGAGGATCCAACTATCCATGAGGTTCATAGTTGCATATCTTATAGCTTCCTTATTATTCATAAGGTACAGTGTTGTAGCAAGTTGGTGCTTCATCTTGTATTCACGGTGCTTTATTCAAGCTATTCAAAGATTGTTGTAAAAGAAGAGAACAAGCAAACACATGACCTCTTAGTGTAAATAACCTTCTGAAGGACAAGTATTTGAAGCTTAAGGTACTGTGTTCTGCTTGCATTTGAAGTTTAATAATCAAATTGCTTAAGGTAGAAGCTGTGTAATTTGTTGTGTTTCTTAGCTACAATGGCAACACTTTCATGCATATGCAAGTAACTTGTACAGTTTTTGTGATGTTTGGACCTGTACATTTAACGCCAAGAAAATATAATGTCCTTATTTGTTGCACAAATGTTTACAATAGTCGCAAACAGAAAAAATAAGCATAATATAACAAATGTGCTCCTGATGTCTAGACACTCTCAACAAAAAGGTAAACGTAGTATTACAATCACAGTGCGCTACAGCACCCAATGCGGGTATGGAATGGAACTGCGCGTCTATCTGCTGATCTTCACGTCCGGGTTGCGTATCGGCTTGAGCCACATATCAGCCATCACCCTCGACGACATGCTCCACAGCACCTCATTCCCGGCCTTCGCCGCCCCCGCCACGGCCCGGCTCTTCCTGCCGCTGGCCTTGCCCAGCCCGTAGGCCACAAGCCAGTGCATCGCCGTAAGCCTCTGCTTATCGCCGTCCCACACATTGCGCCGGTCGGCCGATTTCAGCCGGAGGCCACCGAGGTGCATGTTCGCCACCTTGAATTTAGGTTCATCGTCCCCAGCGCCGGCGGCGGCTCGTCCGGCCTGGATGATCACGATCGACGGCGCGCCAACGGCCTCGTACCGGCGCAGGGGGTCCCTGACCTGGACCACCACGAGGACGTTGACCGCGTCAACGCCGACGCAGGCGCCCGCCCACTCGTCCGGCGGCACGGCGGCGTCCAGCACGTGGCCGCCGCCGTCGGCGTCCGGCGTCACCTCGAACGGGGCCTTGTCCTCTGCCATGTCGGCCTGCACCTTGAGCGCCTCCACGGCCATGGCCTCCATCTTCTGCAGCGAGACCGCGAGGATCTCGTCGACGGGCACCGGCGCCTCGTGGGCGTTCCAGATTCCGGTGGCGATCCTGTCCTCGCGCCCGCGGACCATGCCCGCCGCCATCGCCCGGAGCAGCGAGACGGACTGCGCCGCCGCGCCGGAGCTCGCCGTAAGGAGCTGCTCCTTGTCGCTGCTGCCCCGCGCGCTGATGATCGCCGACGCCATGCCCTCGAAGGCGATCTGCTCGGCCGTCTTGCCGGCGACGTCGTCCATGGAGACGAGCGCCCCGAGCTTGGCCAGAAGGGCGTCGGAGCCGCCGCCGCCGGCACACAGGCGCTGGAACACCTCGGCGCCGCCGGCGGGGAGCCTGTGGCCGCGGAGGAGGAACGGCTTGGACAGGTGCATGGCGAGCTTGGGGAGCTCCTTCTTCGCCACAGGGATGTCGAACGGGTTCATGGCGGCGAGGTAGCCGCCGTCCCGGGTCTGCACGACGGGGCCCAGCCCCTTGCCCAGGTCGGAGACGTAGCACGCCGCGTCGGAGCTGGAGCCCTTGGCGCCGGACGACATGAGCGAGGAGTGCACCTGAGGAGCACGTGACGACGGCTTGGCTGAGGCGTCGTACATGTCCTCTCCGCCCTGTTCCAGCAGCTTCAAGAACTCTCTCGTCACTTCCTCCTCATCCGCTTCCAGGACGGACACCGTGTCGTCCTGTGGCTCCTCCGCTGGATTGTTGCCGGTCTCGTGGTCGTCCGACACGTCGCCGTGCATCATGGATTCAAGGGCCTTGATCTGGTTGGTGATCGCCTCCAGCTCGTTGAGGCGCCACGTCTTTGCGCTGTCGAGCACCACCTCCTTGATCACCTCGTCGCCGGCGGCCGAGGAAACCTCTTCTTCCTTGGCCTCCTCTGCCTCCTTGGCTTGGATCGTCTCCTCCTTCTTTTCGAGAGTAACCGGCTCGTCCTTGTGTTGTTCTTGCTCTTCCACGCCCTGGTCCACGACTTCAAACTCCGGGAAGTCCAAGTCATCGGCTTTCAGTTCCTCCTCCGGCTCTTTCTGCCTGATGACCAACGCCAAGGGATTGGGATCGTCGACAGTGAAGTCCCCAATGCCCTGAAAGGTCGGTACCACAAAGGGGCTGGGCTCTTGGAGCTTGTTGAAGTCGCCACCAGTGCCCTGCTGAACCTTCGGCGCCACGGGGCTGGGCTCGTCGAGCTTGAAGTCATCAATGCCCTTCAAGTCCGGCGACGACGACGCCGCCATCGCCGCCGCCAGTGATGGCGACGACTCCGAGCGCGCCGTCGCCTTGGGGCTCTGAATGCTGAACGACGACTTGGTCTGCTTCCTCGCAACGACAGAAGAAGAGGAGCCAGTACTAGGAGCCGGCTGCTGGCTGTACAGCCCGACGCCTCCGTCGTCCATGACCTGGAACGCGAGCTTCACAACGAGTTCGCCGCCCTTGGCCTTCCCGGCGAGCGGGAACGCCATGTCCCACTGCTTGACCCGCTCCCCCAGCTGGGCCTTCTCCGTGGACTCCTTCACGAGCAGGCCCAAGTCCACCGCGCTCCGGCCCAAGTCCAGCTCGGGCGCGTCCACGGCCACCGCCGAGATGAGGAACGGCCGGGGCTCGAAGCGCAGCGGCTTGTTCCCGCCGCCGCTGCAGTAGAGGTTGCAGCGCACGAACAGCGTCTCCTCGAAGTCGGCGGCGCCGTGCTGCACGCGGGCGGGCATGGTGCGCACGGCGCCGTCGCGCGACTCCTTCTTGCGCGCGGTCACCACGAGGCGCAACCCGTTCATGGACGGCGGCAGCCCGTGGGCCGTGACCACCTCCACGGAGAAGAGGCAGCCCACGCGGTGCATCCCGATGTGGGACAGCGCGCGGATCGGGCGCCAGCTGCGGAACCCCTTCTTCTCCCCGGCCACGGACGGCAGCGCGCCGCCGCCGCTGCCCACGCCGCTGAAGCTCTGGCTCTTGGACGGCGTCGCCGAGCCCAGGTGCTCACCCTCGTCGTCGTCGATCTTGTCCAGCTTCGTCGGCCGCGACCGGAACGGGGACATGGACATGCGGCGGGAGGACGGCCGCGCCGCCGCGGCCTGGATCCTGCTGCCATTGGCGCCGTCCCCGCCGGTCGGGCGAGGGAGCGCCAGGGAGTTGGTGCGGCGCTTGCTGCTGTGCGATTGGAACATCGTGTGGCTCAGCGCGTCAAGCTCATGGAGGATCTGATCGTTGTTGGACTTGGACTGAGCCATGGCGTTTCTGCGGCACCGCTCGATCGATTGGTCGCGTCTCACCGGCAGCTACAAGCTACCTCGCCAAGCTCATCACCATGGAGCTCATGGGAAGTAATAAGTGAAGTGTAGATAAGAGGAGGAGGAGAAGGTGACGTGTCCTGCGCGGCACCGGCACGGGAGAGTCGACGTTGAAGGCGCCATGGCTGGCGACCTTTTTGGACGGATTTGGACAGACTGGATGGAGGAGCGCGCACACGGGCCGGGGGCTGAGCTGACTTGTGGTGTCCTTGCGGCCGTTAGATGGCGCCAAAATTGGAACTCGCTTGACACAAGCGAGTGGGATTGATACAGCCACACAGGTCCTATAGGATAAAATGGGCGGGTGATATGTGTTAGTCCACGATGGAAAAAGATGTGGACGCTAATTTGATTCATTGGTAATGCGAGATGTTTGTCACCGGGGCAAGACAATTGTGCAAGCCAACCATGTGGATGAAATGAAAATATGTGTTGCAGTCAATATAATGCTACCCTTTGGCTTTTCTTATCAAACGTAAGTGCAATAGTCGAATCCCAAGCGATGTATAAGTTGCAGGTTTTGAGGAGCATTTTAAGAACGGTGCTAGTAGCAATATGTATGCAATGCAACCGTCCAAATTGAAGTGACCAGAGAAGTGACAGTACATGACCAGCACAAGCTTTTGAGGTTCATAACTTTTTCATCATCTCATCTGATCATCTCGCATATTATTGATTTATTATACATGAGTAAATTGTAATTTATTGTTTGTTTTGACAAAAAAAACTTTGACACATGATAGCCATGAAAGAACCCATTTAAATGAACTTGTGGAAGGTTGATACAAACTCACAAAACAATCGCAGCCTCATGTACAAGCTACTGTTTGCTATTCTCCTGCTCTCCCTGGCTGCCCTCACCACTTGTTCCTGCAAATTCCCGTCTCTCATCTGCAGACGCAGTTATTACAGGCATCCATATATCAGCAGTGCTGCTCAGAAGAGATTTCACGTCCGGATCTGAGGCCAGGGCAGATGATATCATCTTGTCAACGTTATCAAGTCTTGCTGATAATTTGTCCAACTCTGCAGCTATTTCTAGCTAAAGAAGGTGTGAAAAAGGAATTAAGTGAGACAATTCATAGAAGTTCATTGTAAAGTGAACAACTAGACACGATAAGAATAGTTGCATTTACCTCATCGAGATGCTTAGGTGCTTGCTCTGGCACTTTAGTGACTTCTAAACCTAGAGCTTCAATCTTAGCACGCAACTCTACTTCTTCCTGGTTGCTCATCGACTCCACCTACATATAAAAAAAATCAAATGCCCATTTTCAGTAATAATAATTCAATCATCAAATAAAGCTACTGACTTTTTGTTACCACCACACAAAAGATGAACTATAGAAACAAAAGCATGTGACTTGCACAGAACAATTTGAACAATTTGCCAAATAAAATGGTGAAACTTATTGGCATGTCCATATAGTACCCAAAAAAAAGAACACTAGACACCATGTAAACGGAAGTATAACAGAGTGTATCTCTGTATGCAAATGAACTATCACAACCTCGAATCCATTCGGTGGAAACAATGTCTCTCTTCTGACAAACTTTCTCAGGATCATTTCACTAACTTACAGGTCAACTTTTTTTTCTGAATGGTGCCAGGTTTTATCACGAAATAATTACCATGGATGCAGAGTATGACTTGTAAACGATGAGCGACTAGAGGTTTCAGTGGTTCAGCAGCATTTGAATCAAAATATATTTAAAATAGGGCTAGGCCTAGGCTTGTTATCAGGTATAAACTGTGAAAACTTGCATAGAGCCTAGTTGTTTTCAGCCAGACTGGTTCAAGCCATACTAGTAGTCCAAAACCGACTGAGCTGGATGTACCTGGTGTCTTCCTGGCCTTTGGCAGACGCAAGGGAAACAGCTAAGGATGATTCTAATGGTCTCGTTTGTTTTGTCGCGTCACAAACAGCTAATTGTGGAAGGAAGATACATGTTTTCAAGGAATTACAGGGAATTGAGGTAGAGTGTGTCGTATTCAGTCAGTGCAAATCACTTGTTGCAGCTTGGCCTCCTGATCCTTGCCATAACGAGCAGAACCGGTAACAACCGAGTGAAACTTAAAGTTGTGCGTGGTGATAGCAGCCTAGCAGCAAGGTAAAAACAACAGAGGGGCAGTCCCAAAGCATAATCAGGCTGCCGTTCCGAGCAGATAATCGTGCCCTTAACAACCGATTACTAACATAAACAGCCAAACCAAGCTACAGCGTGTTCTTCTAGCTACAAAATAAAGTCGCTACCTATTGCCACGAATGGCGAGATAATATACTGAAATCACCAGTCTATTCTTCTAATTGAGATCCAGAACGACGAGTGCGACGTGATGCTTCGCCTGAAGGCTGGGGCTGGGACAGGACGAGCCTGCCCCGGATCGGCAGCGAGGAGGAATCAAATCGATCGACATATCGGGACGGCAGCGGAGGCGTTACCTGCTGGAGGAGGCCGGAGAGGAGCTCGAAGAGGGGCAAATCCGGATTCGCGCCGTCCGCCATCGAGACTCGCCGGTATTTTCCGCTGGAAGACCTCGATTTCTCCGTGGGATCGGCGGCCGCTTTGTTAGAGGCCTTCCACGTCGCCGACTCGCTGGCGCTGCCGCCACCTGTTTCGGGAATCGCCGGTGCCGGGCGTGGCTTCGCTTCGGCTGGCGCCCGGGGATTGGCTGGCGTCAGAGGGGATGCGTGCGTGGCTCCGTGCTGTCTCGTTGGGCTTCTCTGATCGACTGCAGCCCGGCCTGAGGTGTCGTAGACGAGAAGGCCACTACGAATCCAACTAGTTTTGGTCCGTTTGGGCTTAACAAGGCCTGGCCAGATTTCGAGTGTCTGGCCCGCCTGCGCCTTGCCTGCCGTCCAGCCCACGTATCGGAGGCGGCACACAACCGACAGTCACGCACGCCGACACATGCTCGAGCGCGTCATGTCCGTGGAACGGAAGCAATCACACGACCAAGCAAGCAAACGCAACCGACTCATACGCCACGCTGGAGGAGGTGCACGCCCAAGGTCGGTGGCGTCATGAGCCGGCGGCACGGGCTTGGCCGGCGGCGGGCGGGCAAGACCATATGGTGGTGTTGACAGGTGGTCGTGCGAACTGACGCGGAACGGCTGCGGCTCGCGCGCGACTTGGCTTCTCGCAGCCGCGGCGGTGGGACGAGGTCGCGCCTACGCGTAATAAGCCACGGCCGTACTCGCGTTTATAGTGGCTATAATAGGCAGACAATTGTTTATCAGGGTCAAAAAGAATGTGATGGGGCTATCAGACCATGAGAGAGGGCGTCTTATAAGGGCTCTTTTCTTTGACTCGACCATGAATGAAATGGTGACCCTTCTCAACCGCGTTTCTTCGTTGTTTCTTTGGTTCACAATATTAATTTAGTTAAAGGAGCCATTGCCAAATTTGTTGACCTTGTATCTTCTTACGTATATAAGTACTTCAAGTGTGTATACGAGTTTTTACATATTGTGTTATGAAAGGAATGAGACTTGTAGCTAGATTGTGCCGAGCATTATACTTGTGCCATGAGTAAATTTTATTTTAAACACTGTATCATCCAAAATGTGGATGGGATTGTATTCAAACGACCATTCAGTGTATTTATTTTAGATCTCTGGTCAAGTCAAACCGAAGTTTTAGCTTGCACAAATATATTCTTTTAGCTGAGTGCCAGTGAGTTCCACAAACTAATATAGCTTGCATTTGAAAGAATTTTTTTCTCTTCACAAAAACTGTTTCGACGCTTTTCATGAGTTTCCATGCGTATTTTACTATGTTTAGAGAATTTGTTGTGTTTCACTTACAAAGTAATTTCATCTGCTAAGACTACAATATTATTTGTGGATGACAAAACTGATTTGAGTTCGAACTGGTTCTACCCAAATTGTAATTTATTTTCATGTCAAAACGTCACGTCTTAATTATATTTTATTTTTTTACTATTTAGCACTAACAAAACATCATCACATCTTAAAAAACGAAACAAATACATGAACGAACTGAATGAATGCATATAATAATAAAAAAGTAGACGATTTGCATCAGAGCTCGCTGCCAATACTACGTGCCAAACGAAATGGAAAATAAATAAAGAGGAATTTTTAAGGAAAAACGAGAAACCGTGCGCTTCCTGCCGTTTGCTTTAGAAAGCGCACCGAAGCCAACCCGGAGGCGTCAATGGCGGCACGGCCCGTGCTGTCCATCCAGACACGCAACCGCTCCGGCTCAATCTCAGCCGTGCGCACACCCCGAACCCGATCCAGCGGTCCACTCTCCGCCCACCCCCTTTATATATCCGGGTACCCCCTCCTCCCCCACCTTCCAAGACCATTGCGTCTCCTCTCTCTCTCTCTCTCTCTCTCTCTCTCCTTCGGCATCTTCTCTTCTCTGTTCTTCCCCCAAAAGCAGATCAAACAAATTCGTTTAAAACACACTCTAAAAACGCACGGTGAACGAAGAGATTAAAACGAAACGTTCCGATCCCGCGATTAGGGCTCGGAGCTAACCGTGTGATTTCTTTGGGGTGGTGCTTTATAGGGTTAGGGTTTCGGATCTGGAGGATTAACTCCAAACAAGACCATGAATGAGCAGTTGATGCGACCACCGCCGCAGTTGCCGTACCAGATGTGGGCGGCGCCGTCGGGTCTCCTCCCGCAGGCGATGGAGCCTCCGGCGGGGTTCCTCGGGGGCAAGCCGGCGGCACGGCCCGCGTGGAAGCGGGTGGCGCGGCAGCCCTGGAAGCGCAAGGCCCAGCCGCCGGCGCCGGCGGGCGCGCGGCGTGGCGGTGCGGCGGCCCCGCGCAACACGACGTCGTTCCTGATCCGGGCGAAGCGCGCCGGCGGCGTGGCGTCGCTGTTGTCGCCGTGCCCCGTTACGCCGGCGGTGCTTCCCACGCCGCACCTGTCGCCGGCGAGGGAGGTGCTGGTGGAGATGGCCAAGGAGGCGTGGGGCGTCGACGGGTACGGCTCCATGAAGGGCCTCATCCGCCTCCGCTCGCAGGCCGCGGGCGCCGGGGCCGGGGGCGGAGCCGACGACGACTCGGGCTCCGGCGAGAGCGACCTGGAGGAGCACGTCGAGGTGGAGCGCCGCCTGGACCACGACCTCAGCCGCTTCGAGATGATCCAGTTCCCCGCCGCGGCCGCCTCCGACGACGACGACGACGAGGACGACGAGGCGCGCGCGGCCAGGCTGGAGGAGGAGAACCTCACCCTCCGCGACCGACTCTTCCTCATGGAGCGCGACATGGCCGACCTCCGCCGCCGGCTCCTCGCCGTCGAGGAGCTCTGCCGCGACCGCCACCGCGACGGCTGCGTCGTGGACGATGCCAACGACGAGGTGGCTATCTCGGAGAGCGTCGCCGACCTCGCCGGCGAGCAGCCGGACACGGCGGACGCCATGGAGAACTGAAGCGTGTGCCAACCTACCCACCAACCTGACACCAGAAGGCCCTCTCGGCTGTACCGAAGCTGTACATACGGTTTCCGTTCACCTGTGCAGATGTCGCTGTGAAGACTAGGAAGGAAGCAGCGTCAGCAGAAGCGTAGCCTAGCTTAGAATTACTCTTTTGCATCTCGTTAAATCCTTTTAGTGTGATGTCATCTAGCTCCATTTCATTTCATGTTCTTGTAGAATCAGTCAGTGTTGTCGAAATCATATGTGCAGGCAGGAACACAAGACGCTGGGGTGTCCTGCTGCCCTTTGAAGATCTACCACAACTCTTACCAACCTTGCATTAGTGACCTGTCTTTTGCTTGTGAAAAGTTCGTGATTCCGACCTGTTACATTACATTAGTTTGTGCCATTCCGTGCCGTGCGCGCGCGTTGTTTGGTGACTGGTAGCCGAAGCCGGTGCTTGGCTGCTTGTCCATGCCGAACTAGATGGAGCAGCTGATTGATTGTGATCATAAAATCTTTTAGGTGTGCGTGCGCTTCAGAGTTCGTGGTTCGGTATGCCAAAGATTGTCCAAATGTTGCGTGACCACCCGTGTGCTAGTCTTTAATGCGGTTCGGCTGGTCTGGTCTGGTTTAATCTTTAGTGCCGGATATGCGTGAGTAGTAAATTGCGCCGTGCTGAAGGACAGTTTAGTTTTAGGCCGAAGGACATGGCCGAGGTGGGGTGCGGTAGAGTCTCAGGCCAACCAAAGCGTGGAGAGAATATAGCATCGGGAAAGCGTGGCTTGCGGAAGATGCTGAAAGCTCCGACTCACCTTGGAGGCCTTCCTGTTTTCTTTTCTTCACGTCTCGGAATTTTCGTTTAAAAGGAAAAATCTTTGAATATTCTAGCCTTCTTTTTCTTTTTTCTTTTCTCGACTCCGGTGCTTAGATTCTCATCTCTCGCGGATTTCCACGAACACGGTTCCCAGACTTAAGTTCCTCTACCACAGGTCTTGGTCAGTACTACATGGACTTGGTGTGCATTTTTTTAAGATGAAAAAAAACATACTATTGTCGGTGACAACGTAGATTCTACCCCAAATAGACGAGGCAAACATGGTACTAGCGCAGATCACAGCGTGGCCAGCGCCGAACGACAGCTCTGACTCAACCCAACGGATCAATTTATTACGTGCGCGCGCGCGAGTGGCCGTTGATGCGCTCCAAACGGCTCGCTCTGGCACGGAGCGCGACCGCACTAAACAAGAGCGGCTTGTGATAACCTGTAGCCCCACACCCGCCTCAATTGATTTTGATCAACTCGGTTGTCCCGTTCCCAAGAGAGAGCGTGACGTAGCGGATTGACAAAACAGCGGGCCGCGCCACCACCACTACCTCGTCTTTTCGGATCGGATAGAGATCACTTCTATTGTTCCATCCCCTTCCCTGCCAGAAAAGAGAAAACCGCTTGGTGCGAAGCAGTCACCACACCTCTGTGCCTGTGCAGCACGCTCATGAGATGCATCAAGAAATCGGAACTGCGTCTAATCAAATTCGTGTGTACTGTGGACAGCAAGACCTCACAACTCGGGACAGTAGCGTCCAACGACAATTCAGCCCTGTAATTGATTACATACTGTACAGCGCAACACGAGTAGGAGTAGCCGAACACACATGCAAACGGAAGGACAAAGTTGACCTTAAAACAGCTTACTTTTTGCTCATGTAAACTAAATAATGGCCCCTCCTTTTTGTCACCAGGGAGGGACTAACGTAAGCATCTTATTCTCAATCTTTCATTCTTTCGTGGTGCTGCAAGTTCAGCCAGTTTACAACACCACCCACCCTGTCGAGAAAGTCAATCCTCTTAAAAGGGCGCGCGAGATCTGCCTGCCGCAGGATGCAGCAGCCGCTCTTTTTCCAGCTTCCAAATTTGGTGCTAGAACATATGCGAGAAGCAACCTGCGCTCATAAGTTTTATTCTGTTCTATAAATTTTGGTGTTGGTTCGAATTTCTGGAAGGAAAAGAAAATCTCATGGTTGTGGTCAGATCTCAGCTCCATGCGTAACATGGATTCCAAGAGTTCATTAACTTGATTTGCCATGCTCGATTATCATCCTGGCGACACAAGCAAAAGGGCTGGCTTAGATAAGTAAGGAAATAAAGTCAGTTTCAGTTACAAAAGGAAGAAGAACTTACTTGTAGATGTGGCAAGATATACAATAATGCCTACCTAGGCACGATTTGTACGCCTTCCAACTTGAAGGGCGAGTTCAGTGTCGATCTTGAGAGAGATATCAAGTGCCTTCACGGAATGGGTTAATGCTCCGCTGAAACGGATCAGGAAAGGTTTGAAGTACTTGTACAGAAGCTTCCAATTGTAGCCAATTGATTCAAACAGAGTTAGACAAATATTCCAAAAATATGCCAGAGACCAAATATACAAGAACCGTGCCACTAAATATAAATTAAAATTTCAGCTCAAATACTCGAAAACAAACAAGTTAATATGTTTCCCTTGGGAGAAAAAACTAATTCAAAATGCAATGTAATACATATTGGTGAATTGTTGAAAGGAAGGGGACATTGGGTACCTTGAAATATAGGTGACTCCCGTTTCACCGATTTTCTTAACCGTATCAATTGTCACATTTCCAGATGCCTGTAAAAAACAATAATATTCCTACCCTTTAGTTCCAACCTGGTATTAGCAGAGAAAACAAGTTGCTTTCAACAAAACAGCATTACAATTGACATAAACAGACATTAAACCTATTAATTAACTCATAGGTACAAAGTTAAATTTGTGTACCTCGGTCTCAAATCTACCATTTATCAACTGAACTGCATCTTTGAGCATGGATACATCTATATCTCCATTTGGAAGAGGAACAACCATATTATCAAGCATTATCCGGGTTAAAGAAGTTTTGTTCTCAGCAGCATACTTCAACACATCATTTACTTCTTCGATTGTCCTTGTCTCAACCTGATTTATGAAAGATAATTGTTGTCAAAATGTATACATTGATTTCACCATCTCTTTACATTAAAAAAAAAGGTTCCACCATCTCTTACTATGAGAACACGTGCACACAGTCAAGACTAACAAAAAGATGGACGTAGAAGATAATCCCTCCATTTTCAACTCACTGTTATAACTTTTGTCCTAATGACAACAATTGAAAACCAGAGGGAGTATGAATACAAAGAATGCATGTTTTTTCTTTAAAAAATGTATAACACTAAATGGTACCTCAACAGGAAGTTTAAGCTTTTCCTTCTCCAAGAACTGGTCAACAGATCTCATAGCATTTGCAACTCCTCCAGCAACAGAGATGTGGTTATCTTTTATCATAACCATATCAAACAAACCCAGCCTGTGGTTCTTTCCGCCACCAATAAGTACCTACATGAGCATAAAAGACAAGCAAAAATGCAATAGATAAGTAACAATCAAAGTACTGGCAACAAGAAAACAAAAGCAAGTATGCTTACTGCCCACTTGTCAACCAGACGTAAACCTGGTGCAGTTTTTCTAGTTTCCAATATGCATGCTGGACGAGCAGCATCAGCCATAGCCTAGTCAAAATTAGGGCAGAAGGTTTACTGAAATATCAAATGAAAAAAAAGAGATGGTTTTGCAAAACTTGGAAAGTCTTCTGAAATATCAACCATGAACTGGAGTTTGGAAGTTATTTGTAGCAAATCAGAAAAGCAACAATAATAGCTGTATGCTCCTAGACAAAACAGACAGCTCTGTAACGATGGAAGTATCAAAGCGCTAAAAATTTGAGCATTACACATAAGTTCGTTGCATCAGAAAAATGATGTAAGGGGTACACGGATTGATTTTCAAAACTTAACACCGTCAAGAAGCAGCATCCAGGAAAGAGTCTTCCCAACTATGTGAACAAGAACAGAAATAACCTTTGTTAGTGTCGCAATGCCACTCATCCTCTGCATGAAATTGAGCACAACCCGTTCAGCAACAATTATGCTCCGAGCACACCCTTGTAAAATCAGTTGGGAAGTTAGATATAAGAAATTAGTAAATTCAAAATATATCTATCACTAATTACACTATATTATCTTTAACAGGCAGTTTACCATATACTTTGCCAAACTGTAATCCTTTATGGACATAATTTCCATCACTTTCAAACCATTCAACCTGCAAAATCAAGAACAAAAAACAGTTGGTATAGCTAATTTCCCCTGTACTACCTGTAGAATCATATCTTGCCAAAACCTTACTGAGAGAACTGATGCAGAGTGGATACCTTCAATGATGGATCAACCTGGTTAAATATCATGTCTGCTAAGCCTATTCCAGCAATGACACCATCAGCTTTAGCAATAAATGTTGCTTCAGCTTCCACATTAGAAGGTATAGTGGCAAAACAAGAGACGTCCCCTAAAGTTTTTAGCAAACAGTTAGCACACTCTTGAAGTAACAGATGTACACTCATTAAAAATACAGATGATTTCACATGGAAGGTAGGAGACACGGCAAGTTGTACCGCACTATAGCACTTGCAAATGAGAGACCTGACTTGAGACTCCAATGGTATTTAAGTCATTACATTTTCTACACTCTTGAGAAAGAAACCTCCTGAGTATGTTAAGAAGAAAGCAGCACAAATGATACGACGAACATTTTGTCCAGATTGCCAAAAATACATTGGTACTGCTAAGTGGTAACGACTAACGGCCAGCGACTTGGCAGTCCAAACAACAGGTACTGAATTACCATTCTTCACTATGCCTCTGTGAACAAAATTTCCTACAAATAGGTAAACAATCCTAAGGAATGAAGAAGAAAATTGACTCTGCATCCCAATCGCAACGAATAGGACAAGAAACAGCAGACTTCTCTGAAATTCTTAAATGTTATCGATACAGCCTACGGGATCCTTTGACACCACGTTCTGAAGTACTACCGATCACCGACCTAATGTAACAGCATGTTATCATTTCAGAAGATGAAAATGAACCGCTTCTCTACCAGTGCCCAGTGCTCTTCCTGACAGCTGGGTGAGTACACAGGACCAGCTCAAAAGCACCATCACGATGGTGCCCTCAAGACCGCAATTACATCTGAACAAACACCCAATACGAATGTTGTCTTGCATCAAGCGAAGAATTTCGTGCTACGCACTACGGAACACTGTACTGTACTGAACTGCTAGCGAGACAACTAGGTGAGGTAGTGGTCTCCGGGAATTCAAATTGCAGGGGGGATGCTAGTCGCGTACCTCGGTCCCCAGCATCCTCGGAGAGCGCGAGCGCGATGACGGCCTTGAGGTCGTAGGTGGGATGCGCCGGCGGCGCCACCGGAGACGCCGGCGCCCGCGCCTCGGCGGACATGGGAGCGGCTTTGGGGCGAGCAGGCAGGCGTAGGAGGCGGGCGGGGAGCGACGGGGAGGAGGAAGAGAAGACGGGGAGGCGGTCGCGGCGTGGGAGGATGGTGCGGGCGGGGCTAGCGGTGGGGATCGCGGGCATCGCTCTGCTCTGCTCTGCTCGCGTCGCAGCCGGCGGCGGGTCTGGGTACCACGCGAGAGGTGGGAACGAAGCCGCCTTTTCCGCTTTTGATGGCGGGCTGATCCCTTGCCCTTTTTGCTCTTTTGCGGACCGCGACTGGTTGGTGGTGATGGCGGGCGCTGTTCGATGGCCGGCGCGCGGCGAGCCAGGCACCGCACCGCACGAACACGCAGCGAGTGCGTGCGTGTCTCTGTGTCGTATGGCGCATCGCGGCTCACCGGGCCGGCGCCGTGCGCCAACCGCGCGTGCCCCGTGCATGAGTGACGGCTCGGCCGGTGGTGGAAACAAACGGCAACGGCTACACAGTCGGTGTGGCTAGCGCTGTTCCTCGACGTGAGTCGTGACGCGTTGAGGTGGTTGTGCACGCGCCTCATCAAGCGTAAAAACCACTCTCACACATTCACAGGCTGATTACCGTCTATAGCTGTATACTACTAGTAACACATTGCTAGAGACTACTTCCTCCGTCAAAAAATGTAAGGATTTATTGACTTTTATCTGTTATGTTTTATTTGTCTTATCCAAAATATTTACACAAATATAATATTTAATACTTAAAATATATCCAATGTTAATATAAATTGTAAAAAAATAAATAACATTTTAACAAAAATTTTGAATAAGACGAGTGGTCAAAACTGATACGTAAAAGTCAACAAATGCTTACATTCTTGAATAGAGAAAGTAAGCTTTTATTTTTATTCCAAGTCAGAGTCTACAAATGCAAGTAGTGACCTAACCTTTTTTTTTTGACCAAAGCATTGTGTTCTTCCTTTGTCTAGCAAATCTAGTGGTTGAACTAAAATAATACTATGCAGTATAAATTTATCTTTCCTTCTTTTCAATCGACCAAAAGTTTTAAAAAATATGATTTATACTTATAATTTATATTGTCATTTACTAATATTTTTAGGATTATGTAATATGTAAAAAACTATGTTAACATATAGACTAGAGAAAAAAAGTTATTTTTTAGATTATTCGATTTCAATTTGATGGCATTGAATGTTGATTGAAAGTTCCATAAGCTTTCAATAGACTAAAAATTAGCAAGTTTCATATAAATTGTTTTTTTTTGTCATCGTATACCACAAAACTATGCTATACTCCTCCATTCTTTTTATTGCCGTTAGGACATGCAAGCTAGTGCAAATTTGAACGACAACAAAAACAGAATGGAGGAGTATAACTCTAACTGATAAAGTGATACCATTGCACATTACAGAACATTTTTTGAGCAGTGAAAGATGATAGCTTCGTAGCATTTCAATGAAAACAAACGAAGCCGAGGATCTCAAAAATAGATGCTCTGTCTTGGTAATTCAGTTTGTGGCCGGCTAATTGGAAAGGTACGAAATTCAACGAATCAAAAGGATAAAGCTGACACGCCAGCTCGACTAATCTTTCTCCCAACCATCCCCTAAACCGGGCGGCGTGGCACCCCACCGTGGCGGTCGGCGACCAATCCCGCGGCGGAACGTGTGTGGGCGGGCCGACCTCTCACCTCTCCCCCGCGTCTCCGGCCGCCCCCAGGGTCGCCATTGCCCTCGCTCCCCTCCCCACCCTACCGCACCACCAACCCCCGCGCGCTCCCGCTACTAAAGCCCCCACCACCAGCCATGCTCCTCCCCCTCCTCAGATCCCACCCGCTCCTCCACCTCCACCACGCCGCGCGCCTCTCCCCGCCGAGCGTCCCCCGCCTCCTCCTCCGCGCCGCGCGGGCCCCGCTCCCGCCCCTGCGCGCCTGGACCCGCCAGCCGACACGCATGGCGGCCTCGTCAGGCTCCAACGCCAGCTCCCCTGCCCCGTCGACGACGCATCCCGTGGTGAGCGCTCAATCGGTCCTCGCTTATCCGTGCTACGATTAGGCGTTTTAACAGCACTAGTAAACCAGTAGTAGCATAGGCGTTCCTTCTCGCTCCTAAATTTGCCAGGCGTTGACCAACCGAATTATATGACTGCCAAATGCAAAAGGCTGTGCAGCACGACACAGTAGTTTAGTTTGGCCATGCTTCGTCCACTGAAGTCGTGGTGTTTTACACTTTGCTACTGCCATCAACGTAATTTGCATCCACATAGCACACCATGGGTGTTGTTGTGTCAGCACTACCGAGCAGCAACTTCAGTGTCAGGTAATAGTGGAGTGCAAGGGAGTAAAGCTAGAATCCACATAATGTTTGTGATGGTGGCCTGCATGCCCTGAGGCCCTGCTTATGCTGTGTGAAATTAGTTAGTATTTGTTGAATCGCATTCAAATTTAACAGTGGGTGCTGGCAGGCAATGCTGATCTCCTTAAATCACTGTACGCATTACTTTTGATCGCTGCCTTGACTATAATTTCTTTAATACATGACCTGTTCTGTTGCAGGTGCACAAGTCCAAGATTCGCTTTTGCCCTTCTTGTGGAAGCCCAACCAAACTGGCCATACCAGATGGGGATGAGAAAATGAGAGCGATTTGTTCTTCTTGTGGAAGAGTTCACTACGAGAACCCCAAAATGGTATGGAACAAGAAAAATGGCAATTGATTAATTTACATTTATATATTTAGAAGAAAAAAATCACTTTGAATGGAAGTCCCAATTGCTTTTAGTGAACAGCCTGCTCTCTCTCTTTAGTTTTCTTATCTTTGTTACATAATTTTAAATTGGAAAAATCGTGCAAATGGAATATATATAATACAAATGCCAGCTATTTTCTGTCTTTGACAATTTATATCATCTGAATAGGTTGTTGGTTGCCTTGTGGAGCATGATAACAAGGTCCTCCTCTGCAGAAGAAAGATCGAACCTGCTTATGGTCTTTGGTAGGCTGACTTATCCAATTCTCTATTTTCACTTTATTCCGTTCCATGCTAGATAGTAACAATTAATACTTTGTTTTGATATGCTTCCTCCAAACATATCGTAAACATATGCTGACAAACTTTTGTTACCTAACATACTCATTGTTACCATTGTTTCCTATTGCTGTGCAAAGCTTTGCCAAACTTCTTATTTAGGGATAATTGCAAAACAAGTCCTGTTTGAGACTCTAATTCTGAAAATGGTCCTGTTTTCCGTTTCGTTGCAAAATCGGTCCTGTTTCTTTGCAAAACCGGTCCTGTTTTGCTGAAAACCGGACCGGTTTTTGCAATGAAACCAAAAATAGAACCATTTTCAGAATTAGAACCCGAAACAGGACTTGTTTTGCGATTGCCCTTATTATTTATTGTACACATAGCTATCATTTTTGTTGGTGTCCTCCATTTTAATCAAGGTTTTCTTAACAGGACTCTTCCTGCTGGTTATTTGGAGGTGGGGGAGTCTGCTGCAGAAGGAGCCTCCAGGGAAACATTGGAAGAAGCATGTGCAGATGTAGAGATAATTTCACCATTCGCTCAGTTGGATATTCCATTGATTGGCCAAGTGAGTGAAACATATTGTAGTAACAAAGTTCTGCTTTACTTTATGCACAACTTAGTTAATTCGTCTTGTGCATTATGATGAGATGCAGTAGAGTTACATTATTTTCCGAGCAAGACTGAAGACCCCCAACTTCTCACCTGGACCTGAGTCACTAGAATGTCAACTTTTTGCTTTGGACGATATACCATTTGATTCTCTAGCGTTTTCTTCAATCATCGTCACCTTGAGAATGGTACCCCTCACAGTTGTTATTTGTTTGGTGCACGTCTGCTTTTGCTGTTTCTTTATTTTTAGATTGTAGTTTTTAAACATATGTATTAATTTCTTGCAGTATATCGAAGATGTGAAGTCTGGAAGCATCAAATTTCATTACTGCACTATAAACAAAAGGTGTGCCTTTACTTGTAGCCAGTGATTGTCGCAGCTGATAATTGTGGTTGCTTTTCCAGCTTACAATGTTGCTGAACTCATTGCTATAATCTATTTATGCTTTAATTTATTGTATTTTTTCTATGTATTCACCCAAGCTTCTGTCAAGTGTAATAGCATTCATGTATTGAGGTTCTATGCTACTCCTGAAATTTGTGTCGATACTAAATTAGCAGATAAAGGCATAATTTTGGTAGGATCTATCTGGGCTGTACTAGCAATATAATTTGTGCTACTTTATTTGCAGGCTAGGAGCCAGCCCTTCGGATCTTTGCAGCTTTGATATTGATAACCATCTAGCTGTGTGAGTTTGGCAAGGCTCTACACTATTCAGTGATTGATGAGAATGATTTCAGTATACAAGAGTCACAGGCCATGGGCACCATGAACACATTTTGACTATCAAGGTCAGTGTTCAAGAGTTGTCAAACAAATTACCGTTGCATATTGTCGTAGGTTTCATGTAGATACTGGAACTGTAAATGCTTGGGATTCGTAAATGCCTTTTAGGACATTTGGGTTGTAGAAGGCTAGCCTGGTGTGGTATAATCCCAGGTGTTGCAGGGTTGAGTTGTCCAGAGCGTGGATGGATTCTCTTTTTCTTTTTGGGGGTGCAGTGGGATGGATGGTTGTGACACAGTGCCGGCTTCTGGGTGTTGTAAGTTGAAGTTCATGACAGCTGAATTCCTTTTATTCCTACAATTTACTTCCGCTGTTACAAAGCGTGTATTATTTTGTGATCAAAGGGCATAAAGTCTGTCATACAAAGTTATGCATATAAGCCTCAATCCCAGCCTCGCATTCTCGCACGCTGGTGGTGATTAGTTGCACAGTTACTTAATGAACGAGTTCATGGAAAAATCTAGTAGTTTCTTTTAAGAAGTGAGCGAAGAATGTAGTGCAATTTCAGAACATCATTTTTTATAGGCATGTCGCGGCGGCAAGGCCGGGTGTGTGATAAAGCTTGCTGCAACATAAAGTCAGTTTGTCGTCGTGCGCTGTTGGATGTTAATGTGGTGCAGTGGAGGATTTCTGTGGTCGGTCGTTTTAGGGCTCCTGTCTACCTATGGGTTTTTATGTGGCTATGTGCATTGAAAGAACTCCCTACCTTTTTCACATGTTACTCGGAAAGATATCATTTGCTTCACGGAATCATTGAGCATCGAATAGTGACTTGGCATATTTACACCTAAATGGCCAGAAACCAAGATAAGGAAACGAGTGGCTTGTCGATTCACTCATTTATCCGATGGATGTGTTCTCACAAGCTCCCAAAACAGACTGAGTGGTGGTAATGGACAATCGCAAACCGGCGTTACAGGTGCCGAACAAAGCCAAGGCCTCGGACCAACCGAGCATCTCACCTGAAAAGGAGCCGTTGCTCGATGGCGTTATCACCTCAGAATTGTGCCACTTTTTTGCTTGGCTACGAAAAAGCCAGCAATAGGACTTACAGCAGGGAAGGCATAACATGTGACGGCATGGCAAAGCTAGTACAATTTGACCAAAATATACGAACCTGGCGCACCAAAAAGACAAGTACAGACGCACCAAGAAGATTACATATTATTCTGTAAACGGGCTCACAAGACCCCCACACATGGGATGGGATGCATATGATGACAATTACAAAAGATAAAACTCAGCGGGAATGATTAGGGGGCGGATGTCCTCGGAAAAACTGGCGTCAGTACACATCACTCAGAGGTCCTCAGGACCATTGACATCCTGGAGTGAGCAAAGACAGGGTCACATGGTCTATCGAAAGATGTACTGGATATTCAGAGCAGGGTGGTGAGACACGTACCTTGTTCTCTAGAACTATTTCATCTGGGATCTCCAGCTTCGACTTGGCAGTGATGGTCACCTTGCCCTGCAGATGGCACCAGCAATTATTCAGGAACCCTTAAAGATACAGATACCAGCGTGGCTGTTTCACATTACGTCCACTGACAAGTAATGCAGCAACTAAACACCAAACAAGGATAATGAGTAATCATCCACATCACTTAGTTTACCTTGAGTGTAATTCCAGAGCCAAACCAGACATCACCAGAAACCTTCAAGCTGTCAAGCTCGACAATGCTGGGGATTGATTTGAACCGAGCTAGGAAATTGGCAACCTATGATGAAAGAGGAGAAAAAGATAAGCTATGACCACAATCCAATTTAACCTGATCAATGATTTCGCAAGTATGACATTCTTATTTTTTTCGAAGGAATTAGCATGACCACTCTTTATACTGGGTCATCACACTCTAGTCCTAATCATGTCACTATCTTGAAAATGAACTGCTTACCTTCTTGAACTCGGGCCCAAGCTCAATCGATGGGTTAGACGGATTTGTCCTTGCTGGGTTGCGGATGACGAAGCCATCAACCAAAGTGTAAAGATCAGACTGTAGAAAGAAAATAAGCTTAGCAGCAGGATTATCATGATATTAAAGCAACAACGTTGAAAATTTGAAATGATTCCAGAATACCTGCACGAGCAACAAATCAGATGTAGCCTTCACTGGGAGAAACCTTGACCGGGGAACGTTAATTCCAATTGCTTTGTCGAAGAACTGTTTAAAGGTAAGGGCAATATATAAAAAAGGGGCTCAAGGAAAACAAACAAAATGGGGGCACTGAGGCTCATAAGGTGAAACTTATTTGCAGCATACCCGAATAGCTGCCCCAGCTGCAGTTTCTAGTTGCAGGACTTTGACGCCATCCACTTCCTGCAAATGCCAACTGCTTAGTAGAATCCAAAGCTTTCTTACAGGATTCACTAAAGAATTGGATTGATATACACCTTTATAGATTCCATGAAACAGAGTACAGACAGAATGACAGATGAGATACCTTGGGGTTTGGAATAATTTCCATCTTAAGCGCTTCAGCTTCAACAAGTCTCTTAATAGCTTTAAGGTTCACCCACCTGTTGGCAAGAACTGTTAGAGACACATAATTCTTTTTCCCTTAAAGGGGTGCAAAAGGACAGGTTTCATACAAGTTGTTGGTGTTGAATATCTTGAATTTCTCAATTGACTTGAATTCATTCACCTGGACAGAGAAAAAATAAGAGAAGATGGATAATTTATGTTAGCTTCCTAACCACAACTCATGAAATCATCGAACAGAATAATTCATGCTTAAAAGGCAACATACATGCTCATCAGGTACTTGGGCAATCTCCAAAAGCTGCACAGATATAATATACAAGGAATCAGCATGACATATCCTAGGTTCAATGGAATAAGCAAGTTGTTCTGCTTTAACATAAACTTGAAACTTCAAGTTACAAATCCATTCTTAAGTAAAATCTAGCAACAAACTTGAGAACAAAGTACCAGTGTACCAAGTAATTATGCAAATTGAACAACAAATGAGCAGTATACCTGTACTCTTCCTTCATAGGAGATGAGTGTACCACCTTTAACATCAGCAAGAGTTTTCGGAGTAACCTAGAATAAACATAGTACTTAAATTCTGTGTTGCACAAATGCAACTTGAATACAAAACAAGAAATTTATGTATACCTCCATGCAGTACTCGTTTTGGTTATTGATCAGGTGGTTTAGGATCTCTGTGCTGGTTAAGGATACATTTGATGATTCAAAACACACGACAAGATTAAGTATTGAAGTAAAGAAATAGCGCAAAGTTGATCATTTCAGTAGGATACTCATGTCAACAATAGCACCCAAGTTGTCCGAGTTCGCAACAAAGACGTACTCCTTGCCCTGTGATAGGATTTTGTAAACAGATAAGCAAGTGAATGTGCAATAAAGAAATGAGAGATGTTTAACCAAACGTTTATGTGTGCTTTTTTCTGTTATTGCCAAAAAAGGGGCTGGCAAAGTTGCATAGTTAGCTAAGCTTCCGTAGCATAAATTATAAAGTAATAGAAGATTTGGTGATATTAAAAGACAGAGTATAACCTTTAGAAAGGACAGGAGATAAATAAGCATAAGAATGTACATGCATATTTATAATAACAATTAAATTAAGTGAAAACTAATCCTAACAAGTTTAATTTTCTGGAAATTATTTAGAATCAGTTTCCCGGTCCACTTACACTACGTTGACATATACTGAGGCAAGAGTGATGCAATTTAAGCTTACCTGAGCCAATAACAAGTCAAGCTTTCCGCTGTTGTTCAAAGAGGGGAACACATCGCCATGGCCAGGAGGATACCTTCACATCATCAAATAAATACAAATTAATTGCCAGATGGGGACACTAAACTATCCAAATACAAGTGGGGCACGGTTCAAATTATACACAAAAAGTTATGTAAAGCAATACAAGACACATGAGTAGGCGTGTGTGAATATTGTGACTTTTATCATATATAAAGAAAGAAAACTAACCAGCCATCCTTCCCAGGCTTCCCTTTGCTTGGAAGGGGCGAGAAGTCCTCAGTAACAATGCGAGGATACTGGCTCTGTAATAGAGAATGCAATTCTGTAAGCTAAGAGCGCATTGCTTGCCATGAAAAAAAAATGCAGTTGACACATTCAAATAAATGAAACAATACAAAAACAAGCTGTGCACCTGATTGAATGTGTGAATCTCAATGTTGGAGTTGGAGTACTTCTCAACGATCTTGAAGTAAAAGAACAGGGCTAGAACGTCAGTGCAAGTGCAAGTGCAAGTCATTGAATTTTCCAATAGAAAAGTGAAGGGAAAACAGAACCTTCTGTGTGTCATCGTGAGTGTTGAAAGAGTTCATTAGAAGCAACGGAACACTACATCCATACTTCTTGTTGAGAGACTGCAGACAGGTGCAACTTATTATAAGGCACAGGCCAGTAACCACCATTATCAAAAAAGGGATATTATTGAAATAAGTTATGGATACCTCAATCTGAATCACAATAAGGTCAAGGAATGTGAAGCCATTGCGAACTTCAATGACAGACCTGAAAGGCACAGGAGAATCATAATCATTTTACTTGCTTCAAGGCCTAAATCTCAAAGATGGAAAGATAGTTATACTATGGAAAGATAGTTATACTATTTCTAATCGGACAGATGCTTTTACACTGCAGGTCTGCAGCTAATATCTTATAGATTAAGCCAGAGATATAATATTCTGTTCTGCTCGATATTTACCTTCCACATCAAACAGGCTCTAAAGCAAATCAGTTTGCCATGCACACAATTACAACATTGGTATCAATTGATTAAATTCTTCACTGATCCAAGCAATAGTGCAAACAATAAAGCAATGTAAAACAATGCAGAGTGTTGGTGTAACTAATCAAAACTTGAAGTATTGCAATAGATCAAGTGAACATATAAAACAGATCTAGCACGATCAAGCCCAACATCTATGTTGCATACGTGAGAAACTTTATGACACCAAACTTAACTACCAAGTCAGTTGTAAATGTGTCAGAGAATCAAAGCTTGAGCAATCAGAACACCATGAACGAAAATAATACAAGCTGCAGCACTATAAACTGGGCAGCAAACAAAGTATCAAATTACGATAAATTGAAACAATAAATATATGAACCCTGCTACAGGTCCGACCAAACGGTCTGATCTACATCCGACTGAAACAATCGTGTGATGCAGATGTGATTCATTATCTAAATCACGCGCTAAGTGGCCTTAGATATTGTACAGTCGTACCAAAGTCGGACACATGGGTCGGCTCTATAATATTTTCCTAAATATATCATGCAAAACACATATGTACATAACAAATGGCGCAATTTGGCCATTAATTTAATGCATATGTAAGGACAGTAGGTGTCTAAACCTAATGAGACACTGAATGAAAAACAAGAGTGTTTGAAAGCGTCTGTTAAAATAATCCACATTATTCCAGATCATAAACATTGAGAGCTCCACAACTATCACAATAAAAAACAGTATCAATAAGAACTGGTCAAACATGCCACAAGCCCAATACCAGTGATACATTAGACTACATGATATTTGATCAGGCACACCAAAATCCAAAGAACAACAGTGATGATGTATTTGTTTATTCACTGGCAGGCATTAGAAAGACCAATGTTTATTAAATCCATGGATCAACTATAAAAATAATGATACCAACCATGATACTAACGACCACTAGCATAAACCGGACAACAGATAGCTAGAATATTAAACACTATTATATTACTGGTGCTTTACCACGTCACAAAACCATGAGCAGAAATATTTGCATCTGGCCGTTTGCTTTGTAGCTCGGAGTATGAATCTAACAAAAACATAAACCGTCCACATGCTGAAACTAACTAGACAGGAATACCATCTCCGGTGCTAGTCTGACTTCGTAGTTCAATAGTAAACTCACGCAAACGTAATGAACAAGACTATAAGATACATGATCTGTCATCTGAGAACTGGTCCAACTCCAATTGATCAAAAGCAGGGAAGAGGATGGAAGTGTGCTCACTTGGGTCCAGTGCAGCCCATAGTGGTGCCGAGTCCTCCATTGAGCTTGAGGACAACAAGTTTGTCAAGCAGCTTCTTCGTCGCCTCGAGATCTGCGTCGAATCAACATAATCCGATCCGTGTTCACACACAGTCACTACAACATCCCCGATTGGATCCACAACCAACACACGCAGATCAAATCGGAGCGAGCGATCGCACCTTCGGGAGGGGGCGCGAGGGTGTCGTAGGGCACCACCACCTCATCGGTCGGGGTCTGGATCTTACTCCACTCGATCTGCTCCGCCTCTCCGCTGAAAAAACGAGACCACACCGCGTAAGTAGCAAAATTTAGAGGCGCAAAGCAATTGAATCGAATCCACAAGAGGTACCTGAGGTAGCGCGATACGAGGCTGATGAACCCGGACTTCTCGTTCTCGCTGCGTGGAAAACACTTCAAAAATTAGCGACACTGAAGGGGTGAGACGATCACCGTGCGGCGAGATCCGGGAAGTAGGGCAGTTGGGTCTCACCTGATCTGGTCGAGCTTGGCGACCTCGGTTTGAAGCTTCTGGAGCTTCTCGTCCACCGACATGGTGGCTGCGGCGGCCATCGCTGGGATCCGAGAGGCTTCGAAAGGAAAGGACAGGAGGAGATGTCAGACGAGCGGAGGAGTGCGAGCGGAGTCGCTGTGTGATGAGGGAAACGAAGCGCGGCAGGGCTCTCTCGTTTATAGCGCCCGCAGGATCCCGTCACGGCGCTAACGGAATGTGCGGGCGGATGCGCCGCGGTGCCATTTCTGTTGACGGCGTTTGACACGTGGCGCGAGGAGAGGGGACCGTCCGTGCGAGTCTCGGGCGTGTCGTGGTGTCGAGTCGCCGCTTGGTGCAGGCGAGGCGGGGGCCGCGTGATCCGTCGGCGACGAGGATCGGGAACGGGACGGCGGTGCTGAGTTGGCTGGCAGTTAGTTTAGCGGGCTGGGGAGGACAGCGTGTCACTGTTAGGAGGATGCGTGCTAGGCGTGGGGACCGTGCTTCAGTCTCTTTTGGGCATCTAATTCTGGTGATTATTATGTTTGCTTTTCGGAGGGGAAATGTTGTGTGCGTGACTGCGTGTCATCATGTAGAATTCGAAGATGCACAAAGTGAAAATGAGTTTTGGCAACCTGACTATATATATCGGTGGGCGCCGTGGTCTGATGTGCTGTGGTTAGGGTGCTGAATCATTGAAAAACTACAGCCTACGACTGTCATTATCTTTCCATTATCTAATGGAAAAGTCATTGTCTTGTGACATTAGTCAGTTTATTAGGCTCGAAAAAGTTCAGTTGTTTATCTTGCCTCAAATGCACCTTTTTCCTCATCTCTTTTTACTTGAAATGATAGCACATTTCTGCAACTGATCTTTGGGTATTAGAGCTAAGCTCTGGTTCTTAATTACCAGCTTTCCACCACGCAAGACCTTGCATAGCATATCAAGCCAGACAGCCTTCAAGTGCCTATCACACAAGATACGATTAGGTGTCAAATGCCCAAAATAATTGCACAGTGGTTACAGGAAGCACATGTTCCACCAAACTAAATTCCCATTTAAAAAATCAGCCCGCTGTGTCGGTGCACGTAAGGAGTGCATGCTGTGGCGCGACCAGGATCTGGTAGCACCGTAGCACGTACGTACGTACACAAGAGGAATCAAAATAGTATCTCTTTAACTTCCTTTCGCTAGCAATGCAATTTTTCAGTAAGTCTCACACGGGGATCGGATCATTGGCCGGAGTCATCAGCGAAACGAAACTGAACTGAACGCTTGGCCAGCTAAGCAACACTCACCTGTATTTGCATCCGTCGGAACGCTCCTTGACGTCCAGCCTCTCGGGCAGAGCTCTCTGTTCCTCACCACGGCAGTGGTAACCTTCCGAGCACCCTGCTCCGCCGCTCTCTTAGAGCTCCTGCCTCTTGCGCCCAGTTGAGTCACATTCGAAGGCGAGGTGGAGAGGCAACACCTTTCAGCGCTTCCAGGGACGGGGCCACTCGAACAAGCTACCAAGCTAATCATCTCAGTAATCTGTCATTTTCCTCTCTAAAGCACTCATCAGGCCATACTAAATACGTACTAGTACTTGCATAAGCTTTTTTGTCAACGTTGTTGCCACGTAACGCAACATGCAGTGCACACCAGCTTGCTTGGACCTTAGAGCACCGACCTTTGGGTTCTCATTGTTTTTGCTTCCACACAATCACGGCAGCACAGCTGGAGCTGGAAGCCTGGAACGTGGCCAGCAAACAGTGTCTTTCTTTCCGGATGTCATGGGACAAGCAATCGGTGCGTGACAGCGTGAGTAAACGAGATGGAGTGTTTTCGTCTAGTGGTGTTTAAAAGGGGGCTTTTTTGAGTCTCGTAACGATTAGGTTGCATCCAAGTTTGTTGATGCAGAGCGAGGTACAGCTAACTTTTCGGAGCTGGAAGGAACTTATCCTGCATTTCGTGATGCGTTTAGGTACTATGCCAAAAAGGGCGCATCTTTTTCCTGGGTGCGCCGATGTGCCGAGGTTGGCGATCACCCATGATGACTTAGGCCCTGTTCGTTTCCTGCCCTCTAAAAATTATACCCATCACATCAAAGAGAATCTTACTATTTAGTAGTACTTTTATTAATTTAATGACAAAACCTATGTCACGACCCCTCTAATTTGCGAGACGAATCTAATGATCCTAATTAATCTATGTTTTGCTACAGTGATGCTATAGTAAACATCTTCTAATAACATCATAATTACCCTCGTTGGATTCGTCTCGTGAATTAGATAGGGGGTCTGCAATTAGTTTCGAGATTAGACTTTATTTAGTACTCCAAAATGATAAAATTCTCTTTAATTTGACCCCTCTAAAAATTATATATCTGGAAACGAACACACTCTTAACAGAGATTCCTACTGGATAACATGTTTGGAAAGAATAGTATGGGCAGTGATACAGACGGTGTATGTGTTGTACCTTTTTCCTTCTTCCTTTTCATTCAGAAATTCTTATGTGAGATTGTGCATGTAGATATGTAATAATCATATTGACAACATGTTTGGACGTGTATTTCATTAGTCTATAACTTATATTACGAGGTGCTGAGATAGAACTGATCTCTGTTTGTGACCCACGTTGATCTCCAATAAACACTGGGTTTTAGCACTTGTGTCAAATTGCACCAGGTTTTAGCATAACAACTTTCACTATGCACCAGTTTTTAGCATTGTACATGATGGGCCCAAATGAGATACGAACAATCTTCTGCATTGTACACTATTAGTCCCTACCAACATAATTGAAAGCATCAGTGGCGGAGGATGGAAAAAAATTAAGGTGTGGCGGAATTGCTAGCACAGACTCTATCCAATAACCAAACACATCATCCATACATCATAACTAGGAAGACAGGTGCGCTCCGCCGCACCCATTAATTTTTTGCACCGAGGGAAAAAGTGAAGTCATCTTCTGGTGTATTATGTGTTAATTGAATTTAAGGATTTTATTATAAAGAAAAAAATAACCAAATATTGTCAATCCAGTGAAATTGGGCTGAAGTGACCGATTGGGCTGGCCATCAAGAAAAATCTTGGCCCATTTCGGCCCGACTATATAAGAATTCAAACCCTAGCCCACCCCTCAACCTCACCCCACTCGACCCCCACCCCACCCCGCCGCCTCGTCCCTCCCCACTTGCCCACACCCCATTCCACCGCGTCCACCCATCGGCGGTGCGCCCTCCTCTCCACCCGGACCACCCCCACCGATGGCGCGCCCTCGTCTCCCCACACCGCCGGAGCGCGGCTCGCAGCCGCGTCCCCTCCTCTCTCCCCCTGCGCGGGGCGGAGCCGCCTCTCCTCTCCCTATCCGCTCCGACGCGCGGCGGCGCCCCTTCCTCTCGCCCCCTCTCGCCGGCGCATGGCGGACGCCTCCACTCACTACTACAAATCCCCTCTATAGCGGCGGCAACAAAAATCGCGTAGCGGCGTCGGCTATTGTGGTCCGTAGCTAAAAATCACATTGGTTTTTAGCGGCGAGCTACATTACGGCCCGCCGCTACAAAGGCCACTCCAAACCCTAGTGTCCCAATACTATAAATGAACCCTCCCCGGCTAAGCCTTATCCCCATTCCCCTCGGTGGCTGCGCGCTCCTCCGACGCCACCTCCTCTTACGCCCGGCGGTCGGCGGCTCTAGCGGCGGCGTCGCCTCCTCCTACTCCCGACGGCCGGCGGCTCGGGCGCTCGCACCCCTCCTCCTCTCGGCGGACGGCGGCTTGAGCGGCGGCGCTGCCTCCTAGTCCTGGCGGGGCTGGCTTCTCGCACCACTCCTCCTCCCGGTGGTCGGTGGCTCGAGCGGCGGCGCCTCCTCCTCCTCTTGGCCGCGGGCGACGACCCTAGGGCAGCCACAACCCATGGGTGCCCGGATCCGGCTGCCCCCTCTTGCAGCCGTGGGCATGGTAGGGCGACCGGATCCGTGGCCGGTACCCTCTCCGACGACCATGACGGCGGCGCGCGGGGTGGGGTCGGATCCATCCTCTCCAAGCGGCGACGGTGGAGCTCGAGCGGCGGCGCCTCCTCCTCCTCTTGGACGCGAGCGACGACCCGAGGACGAGCCACAACCCATGGGCGCCCGGATCCGCTGCCCCCTCTTGCAGCAGTGGGCGTGGTAGGACGGCCGGAATGGTTCATCTTGCATTGCCAAAAGACTTACAATACCCAAAGATGTATCCAAACGAGTTTCATACTTGACATTTGCAGCTTTTGTGTGAACTATAACCTTATGGTTTATACTTGATCGTTGGTTATCAAAATCCTCATATGTTGTCCTACACCGATTATGGTTTGATTGGCATTTCCCAACATGGACTTTGTGTGCCTTGTATGCATTCTTGCAAGTTCGAACCCCAATCTTGTAAATGCATCATATCCAAATTTGTCATCCATTCGATCATGCTTAAAAAGATAACAATAGAAACAATAAGCCTTATCCTTCTCCACACTATATTCTAGCCAATTATATTTCTTAAACCATGCTTCTTTAAAGCATCTTTTCCCATTTGATTGAGGAAAATTATGACCAATTGGTTGAGTTGGACCCTTTGCTATGAAATCCCTCCTAACTTCAGATCTAATGTCGACGGCAAATCGATCGATTGGAATACGAAGTCCTGGATCGATAATAATGTGATCCAAACTAAATTGAGTTATAATACCTTCAGTTTGTGTATCTCCTCCAACTGCCTCCTCTCCCACCTGGGCTACCATGTCATTTTCATTGCCTTGTCCCGCTGTTTCAGCTGCCATAGCATTTTCAGTATGTTCTTCCCTTGTTTTAGCTGCCATGGCATTTTCAGTCTCCTCTTCTGCTTGTTCTTCAACCTGCACAACATTGTTTGTACCTACACTTGTGCTTGAGCTCCTGCCACTCAACCATAAACTCCTCAAATCTACAATCCACCAATTGATATAGTAAATAATTAAATAAACATGCTGGCAATTTATATCAAGTTAGTATTAATAAAAGTACTTGCAATACGTGCCTTTCATTTTGATCCTGCCCTTCCCTTTCTTATCCATTATACAGATCGGATAAAAAAAACCAAGAAATCCTAAGTAGGGATTGCAACGGGTACCCAATACTCGAAACCCGATGGTTAAAAACCCTATTAGTGTATGGACATGGGACATATATTATACCCATGGGTACATAAATGGATAAAATCTTGTACACGATGGAGTACGTGAGTATGGGTATGGGAACCATAAACCCAAACCCATGTACCCATGAACCCGAAATTTATGTGTGATTTATGGTTGATAACGTAAATTCATCATTTTTGTTGTAACTCTAATGCTCTATTAACACTATAAAATGGATTAGACTAAAATACGACCTCATGTTATTTATGCGCTAGACAAATTTTTTTATTAAATTGGTAAAATTTATTGATCTATTAAGAATTTGTATGAAATATTGCGAGTATGAAAACCCGTGGGTACCCGATTATCCGACGGGTATGGGTATGGGGTAAAACTTTAACCTGTTACGGGTATGGGTATGGGTATGGATATGGGTATAGTTTACTTCCGACGGGTATGGATATGGGTATAGTTACTTCCGGTGAGTTTGTACCCGTTGCCATCCCTATATGTAAGTTATACGAATAATTAACAATTATAGATCATTCGAACACTAAAGCAATAAGGCTTACTTAAATAAAGAAAATTAAGAGACGTTCATACGGACAATCTGTTGATTGTTCTCACGACCTTGTCGACTTCTCAATGGCAATTCCACTTCCGCAATTCCGTTGACCGCTGCTCAGCTTGGTTTCATAGTTTGGTGGGTGGCGTCCTTGGCACGAAGTGCTTAGGGTTCGTCCAAGACGCAGAAGATGGAGATCAATTGATACGGAGTTTGATCGTCTCACGTTGGTTTGTTTCCATGCTCAGCCGGACAGGGCCGCAACTGCAAAGATTATTGGGCCACAAAGCCCATGGCCTAGAGAGTTAGAATAACGATTTGCTGGCTCCTAATACCGTCTTCTTCGTTTGTTCGGTAAGCTCGCGGACACAGGACATCGTCAATGGCGGCTCAAGCATTATAACTGCGGATTGAACGAATATTAGGGGGTCTTTGCGGAAAAATCAAGGTACGGCGACTGCCTTACCTCGCCATATGGAGAGCTCCTCCAACGGAAAGCATCAATCGGGAGCTTATTCATTTGAGACATGCTATATTTTGAAATTAAGATTTCCTTTTTTTTATGTGATAAGTTAAAAGTCACCATGAGGTGTACTAACAAAGGGATGGCAAAAGATAATTTTAACGATTAAGTAGTGTCATTGTTAAATTTGTATATTAATTAATTGAATAAAATGGTCAACTACAACAAACTTTATTGAATTTATAGATATAATTAACTTAAGTTATACTAAAATACTACTATTCAAATTTGGGATTAAGCACACTTTTCTAAACGTTTCTGTCATGTAAAACTCTGCATCTCAAAGTGATGACCCATGCTGTGCATTTCAGCCATATGTACAAGGATTCCTAGCCACTAATTTTCTGATTCATTCGGTTACATTCAACCCTACATGTATTTGACATTAAAATTATTTCGTTTCCCCCTCCCTAACATAATTTAGATCGGCTCTCTGGTCTCGAAATTACTAGATTGATGGGTACAGAAGATCGGAGAGTGACAAAGAGGGACTCCTGCTTTGTTATTGATTTAAGTTGACTGCTATCATGTACAGAAAATACGCTTTCTTCAGTAGCTAGCAGCATAGTGCATCTGATACGTCTTCTAGTCAGACTCATAGCGGCCACTGAGAACATGGGCCTACTGTCATCCAGATGGCAATCCGAAATTTCGCGAACCGCGAAACTCCGCGCGCAACCCCTGCTATCCAGAACCACCGGGTCCCACCTGCCATACACCCACGAAACAACGGTTCCGTCCGAAACCCGTCGACCCCGCCACACCCTCACAAAAGAAACACACCTCCCGCTCCCCACCCTGCCACGTCACCGATCCGCGCACCCCTACCTTTTCCACTCTGCACCATCGATATCAAATCCAACGGAGCAGACATCGCGTCACGCGGATCGCACCCTGGAGCGTTCCCCAAAACCTCGCATCTATAAAACCCAACCGCGCACGCCTCCACCACCCACCTCAGCAATAGTCTCCTCCTTCCCTTCACACGAGCGCTCAACCACTACCCACCAGTTCGAAGAAGCAGCGGCGGCGGCGATGTCGGGCAGGGGCAAGGGCGGCAAGGGGCTCGGGAAGGGCGGCGCGAAGCGCCACCGAAAGGTCCTCCGCGACAACATCCAGGGCATCACCAAGCCGGCGATCCGGAGGCTGGCGAGGAGGGGCGGCGTGAAGCGCATCTCCGGGCTCATCTACGAGGAGACCCGCGGCGTGCTCAAGATCTTCCTCGAGAACGTCATCCGCGACGCCGTCACCTACACCGAGCACGCCCGCCGCAAGACCGTCACCGCCATGGACGTCGTCTACGCGCTCAAGCGCCAGGGCCGCACCCTGTACGGCTTCGGCGGCTAGATTGGTTTGGTAGGGCTGGGGATGTGACATCTGTGGTAGAATGTTGTTAGTGTTCGTCAGGTCGTTCTAGTAGTAGCTGTTTGCGTCTGGTGCCTTGGTAGTGCGGTGATGTAAGGATCTCTGGTTCATTGCAATTGGTATGGAAGGGGAAGTCAGAAATCTCTGCAGCTGTTTATGCTTTGCTCCAATCTATCGTTTGCTTGCCAATTAGGAATTTGATTAACCGATCATGGCTCCCATTGCAATTGGAATGGAGCTTTATGCTCGTAATTGGCTCCATGCTATCGTTGACCTGCTCTGATGCTTTGGCTGCATTGGTTTAAGCTTGTAGTTGGCTCTGTTTGCGCTTGGCCTTCTGATTCTGGTACACGATTTCTAGCTTTGCAACATTCGATTCACTTCGGAATCGTAGGAGCTTTATGTTTGTAATTGGCTCCGTTCTATCGTTGACCTGTTCTGATGAATTGGCTGTATCGATTTGGGCTTGTTATTGGCTTTGTTTATGCTAGGCCTTCTGAATTTGGTACACTATTTCTAGCGTTGCAAGATGCAATCCACTTTGGAATCGTAGGACGTGCGACTCAAATCGTCGTGCTGCAGTCTTAAATCTTTTAGTCGCGGTTGCAATTTCAGGATCAGGTTTAGTTGGGCTGTTTGGGGTTCACACAGATGACTGCTTCTAGATTGGTTCATTATGACTGTCGGTTGCATTCAAACCGAAGTTTCAAACCATCTAGAATTTTGGTGAATTCAAATCGGCATCTACTTATGCATCGAATCTTCGATTCGCGATTGGGATTGGAGCGTACATTTTCTGTGGGAGGCGGGGGAAGCGTTCGCCAGCCCTACTACAAAAGTGTTACAGAACTTACAGGTACGAGTTTAAACCGTGCCCTGTTCCGGTATAGCCATTTCGTTCGAGCACCTGCGAAGCATTGCTGTCCGTGTTGTCGGAGACACTGGCGCATGTGATCCTCGTCCGTTCACTCTCGTTCTTTAAATTCAAGCAGGCCCCGGTCGCCGGCGCTCGCTTCCTAGGTGGGTGCAGAGCGGAGCGTGGCGAAGAAGTGCAATCTGGCTCGCTGATCCGGTCCCCTGAGGCTCCGATTGAGGTTGGTTGTGGCTGCTCCAACGGTATCCATTTTCCTACCCGTTCATTTGGCATTGCGTACGATATGTTGATTTCGAAGGCTGTTGCGATTAGTCATGTTGAGTATTCCTGTTCACTGTCTGTAGCTTTCTCGGCTTATCTACCTATGCCACTTTCGTGGTTACGACACTATCCGGCTTGTCTATTGAGTCAGGTGTTTCAGTCTACTCAAAATACCATATCGTTTACTGGTTTCAAGTTCGATTCTTGAGAGTTTGTGGCGCTAACTTTGTAGAATAGTGCTAATATGCCTATGATTTGCTGACCGAATACTAAGATTGAATGGATGTTGTATTTAGAAGCACCTTTTATCTTGGGATGAAGGAGCAGATACTTTAAAAGCAAGGTGGTATTGAGCAACCTACAGAAAGGTAGTACAAACATTTAGCATCACTATATGGATAAGCAATCACATACATAACACAATCTAATTATAGCAACTTGCACAGCTGAATTTTGAATTTGCAATCATGCAGTTGTGTGACACTTTGTCAATTGAAATTCCGTTGTGCATGATTTCTGCTGCTTGTAAGCTATACTTCGCTACCAGTTCAACTTGTACTATTTTGCAATTAGAAAACCCTGTTAGCATCAGTCATGATAAGGTCACTATTATAGCCATGATATTTCAGATCTGATTCGAGAAACTGAAACTCAATAGTTCACAACCAATCGATCTGTTAGACCAGACCAAACTGCATATGTGACATCTGAAGGCTGGAGCCAATTGTTAGGTCCTGATTCTTGTCTTTTCCCCACTTTTGAAACATTTAGCATGACCTATGCTTTTTCATGAGAGTGCCAAGTGCTTTGTAATTGGGATGGAAAACAATTCTCCTTCGGGGTTGACTAAAGGTACAGGTTATTGACTGCTTGCCGACTTTGGTTACCTTTATGTAAAATGACTATCACCAGGAGTACCACATATTGTCCGTGGGTAAAAAATTACTATCACTACATATGAAAGAAGCTGCATAAATAATTAATCAATCGTATTAGATTTCTCCTTTTGTTTTTACATTTTTCACTTTAAATCATTGTCTCTGATGATAGATACAAGAAAATGGAGGCTGAAGTACAAAGTGGGATGTTTATCTGTTACAGTACCAAAAGAAAAACAAAATATAATCCTACATGAGAGTTAGAGTCCAAACTTAGGGGTCATCCTGTCCAAACTCTGAAATGAGAAGTGTTGTTACCAAACATATACATGTTACAGCGTAACTGATACGAAATTTCTAGTTAGATGAAGTTAAGCAACAGCCTCGTCAATCCAGTTACTTCGTTTTGTTGGACCACAAATCGTCAGCTATGAACTGCATCCATGAGTTGTCTTTACCCTGCTCATTTGAACCTGATGACTGTCCAGCATCCCCAAAGTTCGTCAGTTGTTCTTGATCTGCTTTATTTTTCGATGTGCTGCACTCGCCTTGCTTCTCAGATTCACCAAATGCCACATTTTTCTTGAAAACCCGACATAACGCATACGAGTCCTGTTAAATAACAAATAGAATCAGCAATAAGTTGGTTTCATTTCTGGTTCCTTAACAGTTTAGATATGATTTATTTTTTGTTTCTTCATGTATCATGGAAAGATTACAAGTTCAACCATGTCGTCATGTCGATGAAGATTGAAAGATTATTGCCATCTATGAATGTAAGTATCTTGCTTCTTGAGTTTTTTATTACTGAATATTACTGAATAATAATTCTCTATATTATTCAAATCTCTCTAGATATGCGTCTCCATTCTACTGAACTTTTTATTGAGTTACATGTCTTGTTTCTTCAAAGCTCCATGCTTGTCAATTGTTGCTCCAGTGTAAGAGGATTCAACATCATGTGCAGCAAGAACTTGCTAGTGTATAGATTCAAAACTGAAGACGCTGCTGAAGAATCTAATAGAACACCCATTCCTTCGAACAGTTGTACTGTGGAATTCTTTTCGAAACCGAAAGTAAGTAGGCATGAATGGTTCAACTCTTGTTTAATTCATATAGAAATGTCGACTAATGCATTTTTAAAGAAGTTAGTTGCATTTCATTATGAGTACCTAATTTCATCATTAGATTTTAAGTACCATGAGCAGTTACGATCTAATTTGCACTGTCAAACACTTCATGAATCAATCATCCTTGCTCGAAAAAATATTTTATCAATCCTGGCTTTAACTTATTTACAACTAAGTAAAGTGAGAGTGGGTCATGGAGGTTGGAGAATAAAGTGCAAATCCACCGACAGAACACTGGGCCACACTGAAGGATGTCTAAGCTTTAAGATACAATCCACATGCAACTGACCTAGGTTATGTATAATCTGAAGGATGTATCATGTGGTGATGACGGCACCTAAACCTTGTAAAATCATATAGTACTCTCCCTATCATATCATGAACCAGAATATTGGATGTTAAATTTGTCTTATCAAGAGCACGAGAAAAAGTGTACCATGTCTGACCCCATTAGAGAACTCGAAAGATACTTCTCCTGTACTTTGTAAAGTAGCTATGGTCCAGCAAGCAAGGAATACTTTATGCGTACCATTGGACTATGAGGAAAAAAAGAGTGAGAGCCCTATCTTTGCATGCACTCCATGCATCAACACGTTTGTTCCTTGAACTAAAAATAGCCTAGCTAATTTGTTATTCTAGTGCTTCATCAATCATCATCAAACTTCATTTAAAATAGCATCTCAAATTTATGCATATAGATTAGTACATAACTATATAAATTCAGAGAATACACATCATTTTTATTTTAGAATGTTGGCTATATAGTTTTAGTGTAATTAAACGAAGTTCATCGTACTGAATGCAGCAGAGAAGTAAACACCCGAGAATTAGACTCATCTCTTGGAGGATGAATGACTCACCTGAATCCCCATGGTGTTGTCGCATTCACTTTCCTCAATACGGTACTCATGCATCACCCAATTGGTCCTTAGCCCTTGAGGAGCTCGACCCTTGTAGTAGACCAACGTCTTCTTCATACCGATGGATCTGTTCTGGTAGCTGACCCGCCGGTCTTTTCCTGTCGATTTCCAGTATCCTGCTCGGGTTGCACGGTTTGTGCGGCATCCATTTGGATACTTCCTATCCCTTGGACCGAAGAAGTACCACTCAGAGTCCCTGCTTGGAAGGAACGATTTTTCTTCCAAAACAAAGAAATCAAGTTCAATATATCGGAACTGATGAGATGATCTGAGGAAGGGCAACTGAATGGACTTAAATTTAAGATTACCTGCCAGCTCCCAAGGCTCGCATTTGTAGAGGTCTACTTCGGGGATTATGTCGAGTTCGATGCTGAGTCCATGGACCTTCCTCTTGAGGTAGTAGTTCACAAGTTCTTCATCAGTGGGATGGAACCTAAAGCCTGGGGGAGATCGGCCGGTGCCATGACCTCCCAGCACCAAGCCTCCTTTCTTGCTGATCTTTGTCTTTGTCTTTATCCTTTGTCCTTCGCTTCCGGCACCGGCCACTGTGCTCTTTAGCTCCTTCATGAAACGATTCAAAGCCTGCCCTACAAGTAGCCGTGTTTTCCTTTACAGGATTCTCACACAAGCTCTGGACGTCTTACAACACCTCAGGATATCTTCTTTACTTATCTTTTAACGAAACCGAATTTCATTTTATTTTTCAGGGTACTACACTTTCGTGATATGGGTACTGTGGAAGGCTGTATTGGGATGCAAAAGTTTCCACGGTGCTGCCCGCGTGTGCCGGTGGGATATGTTCTTTTGTGCCCTGAGGTTGTTTTTGTGTCTCATAAGCTTAATCTCTTTGAAGTGTCATTGAGAAGAAGAGGACCAAAGGCAAGGTCAGGGTGCTACAGTAACATATCTCTGCGCCTTGGGATCGGCATTGCGAAATAGAAAGTTTATGGAAGGTAAAAAGAGAAGGTTCATGTGGCCCATGAGGCCTTCCAGTGTCAATGAGCTTGCATTGCTATCTATTTAGCCATCTAGATCAGACAAAACTTTAAGCTTTAGATAGATAAAGGAGTACTCGAGAATCATCTTTCTTAAGCTACCGTCTAAATGTTCGTCTCTCGAAGCTTAATAAGTTTTATTATTGTCTTCCATACAAACCTCCTTATTAGGTTTGATAATATATATGATCTTGATCTGTTCTGTCTATGTTAAATGGAAGATTTAAATACAACGATCACAATGTCAATCAGTACAGCAGAGACCCTTTTTGTGTGCTAAATATCATTCTGCTCCTCCCTTTCATAGCTCGCTGCTTTTTTCTTAACTTCTCAAACACTACAATGACAACATGCTTGTAAAGGGGTCTGCAAGTATAGTCAATCTACAGGAAAAGACAGGCATCCCCTTAAGATGCATGTGGTCTAAAGCAATTTTTGTTGCTAAATGCATATTTGCAAATTACTTTGGCAGTTGATATGCCTATCGAAATTGTGGTACAGCTGAAAGGTAGTGTGCCAGCCTGCCAGGGTACTATGGGCTGAAGAGGCACTCTGACATTACAGAGGCAACACGCTCGCTGCAAAGTTTCAAACCAATAGACTTCTGAACTTCAGCTTCATCCAATCCTTATAAAGACAGTGTACAACGTTGATCGCCATTTCACGAAAATCTACAGAAAAGTATTGTTCAGTATGTGGTTGTTGGAAATTTTGTTGCAGCACTTATCAGCGATTAATTTGCCTTGTCATATGTCAAAAAATGGATCCTGAGAATTTCAGGGCCAGTAGGGTCGGAAGCATCCCGGTGCATATATTTATTGACCTAACTGGAAGGGATTCTGATTGACATTCCAGGGTTACTGCCAAAAGCATGTCGTAACCTCTGATCTTGCTTGTGTTGGAATGATATTCCTTTATGTACCCAAGTGTTTCAGCTTAGACCACCGATCGAGTTCTCAGAAGTAAAAGCACGTAATGTAAGGCCTGTTGTTAGGCTTTTCTATATTATCGGATGATTCACACAGTTCAATATATTTGATATAATAAAGGTATAGTAATAGAAATAAAATCTTGTTAGAGCAAGCAATCTGTTCAGAAGTTCCAGTTAGAGATTCACAATGAAAAACATTTTGTTTTTCCATTTCATTTTCTAAATACTGATAAAAAAACGTTGGAGTGTATCCATATTTGGGGCTTGATAATGCATGCTTCTTGATAAGACAGGTATAGGAGTCATAATTGTCTTAATTTTTTATTCATAGTAGGCATTTCGTTAAAAAGATCACGTGTACAGATAGCCACACGACAAAAACTATGCAATGGCATAGCTATATTCACTCTCTTCCTTCACAGAAAAGAGAAAGCACTTCACTCAAGTACATTACATTTGAAGAACTGAAAAAGAAAGAAACTCAAGCAACAGGAGCTGATTGTTCCTATAGAGTATAACAAATATAGGGTACCCTCCTTATGAACTCAACTCTAGGAAGGATTCAACAACCCTTTGGCAACGATCCTTCAATTCCCAACAACAGGATGGAAACTGAAAACCAAAAGGATGCCTTATTGCCATGATCTTACTGTCTGTAAGCTTGATCGGTCGTAGTTATTAATAGCTACGACCCCGCCAGCAGCATTGATCACAAAAAGGAAGAACAAAAATAGTTATCAGTAGGATTTCCATCAACAAATTAATCAAAGGTATGTATAGCTTCAGGTTCTCAGGTAGCCAGAGCGACGCAGGAGGCGCTCTCCTCGGCGCCGTCGGCCGTGCTGGAGCACCAGGCGTCGTCAGAGATGAACTGCATCCACGAGTCGTCCTTGTCCGCGTCCTCGTCGGCGCCGCCTGACGTGGACCCTACGGGTACGTCCGGCGACGGGGTCTCGTACTCCTGGCTGCCGCTGGGGAGCAGCTGCTGGCAAGCGCCCTCCAGCAGCGCCATGCTGCATTGGGCTTGCAGATCGTCCATATCGGTGCAGATCGCGTTCTTCTTGAAGACCCGGCACAGCGCGTAGGTGTCCTGGTAATTTCAGAATGCAAGCACACAGTAAGGAAAGGCGTTACAAGTAAATCTATTATAGAATGCAAGCCTACTTAATTCATTGGCTGCACTGACGCATGATTATGTTTGTACTAAATGCTAGTTCATGTGATAAATATTTTTTTGCGAGCGAATTTATTAAACACTAACGAGATGTCCTATAGTTATACTGTGTTCTATTCTCTACTCTCGCTATCAGAAAAAGAGAGAGGATTTGATTTCCCAAAGAAGGACGGCAAGACAAGGGAAGGATGTGAGGATGATGATGGATTCAGCATGGAATAAAGCAGAAAGCGCACCGACATCATCGACATGCATAGCCATGAGCGCGAGACGACGCGGCAAGATGGCGCGCTCGAGATGGTGTACTTTGCTCTTTAATACCTCAATGATCGATGCACAAACAAATGCAGATCATGTCTGTTAATCTCATAACAAAGAGAAGATCAATGGTAGTAGCAACATCAAAGAGAACAGGTGCTAATACATACTAAGACACCGGCTTTTCCCTTCTTTCCTTTAACACTAGCTAGTTGAGAGTAATAAAGATTAGTTTGTCCCATCATCATGAGAGTAGAAAGGCAAACCTATCATACTGCCACGACGCCTGGTAAGAAAAGATTGTTTTAACCCTGCAGAAATTTTGTGTGACGGACAAAAGGAAGGGGTCATGCATGCGTTTCTCTCTTAATAAAGCCAGCCCCTATAGAGAGAATTACTCCTCCGTAACTTTCCATATGCACATGATGATGATCACTGCCATGATCTAGCTAGGTGATGGAAAGCTCTAGTAAGTAGTAACCTGGATGGGCAGCGTGTCCTCTGCGTCCTTATCGTCGAGGCGGTACTCGTGCATGACCCAGTCGGTGCGCACTCCCTGCGGCGCGCGGCCGCGGTAGTAGACGAGCGTCTTCTTCATGCCGATGGCGCGGCCGCCGTGGTGCAGCACGCGGCGGTCCTTCCCCGTCGACTTCCAGTACCCGGCGCGCGTCGCCCGGTTCGTGCGGAACCCGTTCGGGTACTTGCGATCGCGCGGCCCGAAGAAGTACCATTCCGGGTCACGGCTCGGCAAGAAGGACTTGTCTGCCCACCATCAATCATCAGGATTCATATGCGCCAATTAATTCACAACTACTCTTCAGCTTATTCTATATATGATCACCTCTACATATATGCCATCATCAAGGAGCTATCTTATAATTACTTACCTGCGAGCTCCCATGGCTCGCACTTGTAGAGATCGACCTCGGGGATGATGTCGAGCTCGATCTTGAGGCCGTGGATCTTGCGCTTCAGGTAGTAGTTCACCAGCTCCTCGTCGGTGGGGTGGAAACGGAACCCTGGAGGGAGCCCCACCCGCGCCATATATACCTATCCGATCGGTGATCGGCTGCTCCCGCGCCGGTGATCTCGCTCAAGCTCTGGAGGTCAGCAGCTGCGACGATCGCTGCGCGTGGACGAGCAGGGTGTGGCCAAAGAGACACCTTGCTTGCCCCGCTTCTCTTGTTGGGCACTGATGCACCGCTGCTTCGGATCGATGCCTTTACCAGCTACCCCCGTATAAGTAGGTTTTTCTCTCTCGATCAAGCGCGTCAGCGAGCTGCAGGAGTGGGGTAGGAGGCGACACAGTCATGCCTCTCTCACGATTTTGGGCGATCCGATGGCCACCTTTAGCTCCTTTTTTCTAGATTCCCCGACCCGGATACACTTTTCCACGGGCTCCACCGATCGATCAGGTCGGCCCCACCTCCTCTCTAGACCATCTTTCTCTATCCAGCCCCCTGAATTTGATCAAATCTTCTTACTGATATCCTCTACCGTACCACTGGTCTTGCCTTGCTATATTATTAGCTTCTTCTTTTTTCACAAATGGCCATAGTACAGATGAAAACCTTCACATACATATATGGATATTCACTCATGTAAATATACGTATGCATGCACACTACTACACATATGTGCATCTTCAGAAGACTTTGCCGACTTAATTATAGTCTTGAGATTCATGGTGTCACCATATAGACGTCTTGCTCTTAGCGTGGACGTCACCCCTCCCACTGAAATAATAGTTAGCCGTTGATGCAACACCATGTCCAATCTAAGATTTGATCCCGGATGAGAGTTCCTTCTACCATGGAGAACCTAACTATAGCTATGTTCAGTTTGTATTAGACATTATTCATATCCTCCGACCCTCCTTGAGAATTAAGGTAACTGCATATCAATGGTCATGCGATTTATCTCCAAGAGTAATGCCGGTTAATCTAGATATGCATGGTCTTTGGTCTTGGCTCTTGGCATGGATAATTCTCTTTTATATATGCTGATCATTTGAAAGAGATCGACGGCAAGATTGATTGAATGTGATAAATGGTAGTTTGAGATTTGGGGAAAGTTATGTAAAATTACAAAATATTAGTAGAAGTTTATTGCTTCTGGTTTCTCTTTACCCTCAAAACGAAGAAGAGCACCGTGTTGCCCATGCATGTTGATCTGTGTGTACATGTATGCACTGCGTGACAAAAAGCAGAAAAGAAGTGGATGATGCATATGAAAGAAAGAAGGTAAAGAACGGTAGGAAAAAATATCTTTAGAAGTCTTGAGCAAGAAGGGGATACAGAGAAGCTTTGCTGTCGTAGCGGTGCTTTGGTGTGCGTCGTCATGAATCAGCTTTCCCTTTGGTACATAAGTGTTCCTTACCTTTCGGATGATCAACGGTGCCACAGATGCAAGTGATGATGATGAGCGAATGTAGACTCTTCAAATCAGGGGAATGCAGGCATGAAAATTCTCTCTGTCGAAATGAAGTGGATATGCTTTGACAAATCTTCAAATCAAGGAGTAAGGAGAAAACACTGGGAAACAGTCGGGACAAGAGCTTGGGTTGTCTAATATTGCGGGAGTAGTCGCGTTTCTCTTTTTCAACTATTCTTCCACTTAATACAAAGATATATACAGTTCTCCTACGATCCTAATTGTTTTCTCAAAACCCATGGATCACATATATATGTGTAGCAGTTAGCTGCTGAGGAATTACCTAGAGCGAGTCACGCACGTGGCACATATTCTTCAACTATGGATATGCATCAAAGAAAAATTATATATCTTTTTTAAAAACTTGATCGGCAGGGACTAAGTGTCCCGAGACTCCCGACCGTTTTGCATTAAGAGGAAGAGAATAATCTTAACCACCGACCAAGAAAATCCCCCTAAAGAGGGATTATGGTTTGGACCGGCTAGGCCATTACTTGAACCTTACGACTAGGCAACCACGAGCAGCCTTACGACTGAGCAGGCGTGGGCAGAAAAAAATATATAATCAATCAGATGCAAAAAAAATTCTTGGTTTAGTACGTCTACTAAACAACAGCTGGTTCCTGCGTGTATGAATGTGAAAGAGAAATAGAGCTAAATCGGTGCAGACATCTTAATTTGCATGACAAAGTTAGTCTCTGACCAGCTCTTGCCGGTGAAGACATGGCACGTTGATGGTCCAAGGTATCATATGAATGGAGCTTTTGGGGAGCTGGACTTTGCATTGGGACCATGCATAAACATATCGATCGCTTCTCCGCTATATTTAGCAGATCGTACAGTACTGCCAATTTACGTTTTTTTTGACAACCCGCCAGGTTACGTTGGACAGGAAGAGGTCGTCAAACTGAATTGAAAGTGCAACGCACCAAGCTTACGAGTTACGAGCATAAGAGCTTAGGAAAAAAAAACATACAAACATAGGGCCAGAGGCCCGTTTCAGATTGCCTTACTGCCATTTTGGTTGGGTCCTAGCCGTTGAACAACGCCGGCCCAAAGAATAAAAAGAGAAGTATTCCCTTTGCTATATCTAGACAGAAAAAGACGGATTGGTGGATTCTGCCGCCTAAGGATGAATGAAGTTCATAAACAATCGAAAGAAGTTTCAATTGCTTCCAGTTATATTTTTTTAGAAAATGAATAAAACCGATAATGGTACTGACGGAAGCAAATAATGGGTATTGTGAAAAAAAATCGAAAACAAATTTATTGCAACTATAATATACAGTAAATCGGTATTTAGAATAAAAAAGAACACTGAGACGTAGAAGCAGCACATCATTTATTTTAATGATTGAGTATATAGTAACTATATGCATAGTACCAAATAAAATTTTTATGATAAACACTAACAAAACACAATTAGGCATCTAAAAATAAATAAGAAAAATAAGGAGGAGACAAGCAAGGATCATTTTTTTCTGTACATAAGAAAGGAAAATATTAGTAATAGGTGTTTTAGGACGGCACAATTACTAGCCTTTGGAATGATACCTAGTGCTGATTATAGTTATAAACTTATAATCGATGTACTCCAAATGGAAATTGCTTGTTGCCTTGCGATAATTGTATGTTCAAACATAACTTTGTGGAAACAATCAGAAGACTCTAGAACTGATTTCATTACCACTACCATAAATTATTATTGTTGTTGTTTACATTTCTTCAGAATATATCTTCAAGTGTTAAAAATATTGAAAATGAGCCACGATTAACCGATTTCGTCCCTATAGCTACAACTGCATATGATGCAGAGAGCGGAAAGCAGAGACGAGGCGAAATGCCACTAATTGTGGGCTCGATCAAAGATATTCTCCAATCATAGTGCTACTGGTCTTGAAGAGGAGGAAACATCGTTTGTTCGTTGGCAGATCAAGATCTTAGCACTAAGCCCCTCGTTCCTCGACTCTATCATGCTCGGTTTAGATACAAAGCTTGGACTGTGAGGACCGCAATGACAGCTAGGAAATTGTGATGTACAACAAAAAAGATACCTAAGATCAATTGAAGTTGTTTTGAGGACACTTATTAATGTCTTTGTGTTGAAATTAGATAGCGAGAAAAGAAATTGGATGTGTCAATGTTATCTGTACACAACATGATATAATATTTGATGTGTTCTAATTATTCAATCTGTTACTTCACTGGATAATGGAAATATGGAATGGACTTCACAGGATAATGGAATGGGTTCACCGTGCCAAGAGATGTCCTTGCAAGCGATAGCTCGCAATGTCATGGTACTCATCACGGGTGCAAGATCTCATGGTGCACTACCTCAATTTCTTGTCATGCCACAATAATTCTTATTGTGCTTCACCATAAAGATCGAGCCACATAAGTTTTGCAGTTGTGTATTCCATATGCAAGTGTGCATTATCAGTATATCACTGCACCAACTCAAAGGCTACAAATGAAGGAACAGTTAAAAAGAGAGAGCAGTGGACATGGTGACAACGAGTTGAGCTTTGCACAAAAGCTAAGAATGCTGATAATCTTTTCTTCAAAGCCCGCTGGCTAGCTTCTATATATATGGAGCTGACTCAAAGAAAATCTAGATTGGAATGGCATAAACTTAAACTGCGGAAGAGCTATAAGTTCCAACTCGTTGCCTCAGAATATTGAAATGAACTATAAATTTGGCCACTTTCTTTTTGCAGGACTGGTGTGGGCACTCTCGGGGTGCAAGAAACAAGATGTGCTTGCAAAAAGTATTTTCGACAAAAATCTAATTAATATGATGTATGTTGGCTGCTATACCTGCAGAAATGGAGGATATTGACAAAATCAATGATGTAGGAGATGATGGAGAACCTGACAGCAAAACTACTATGTATATTGTGCGAAAAAACTTTAAGGTACTAGAAAGTAACCAATTTGATATTAAGAAATGTGTGAGCTCTAGTTTCAAAGAAAGAGAGTTCTATAGTCAATAGATGGGTGTTTGAAGAAATTACCGTTCATCCAGAACTTGAAAATTTGTAGGAAAATTAAATTGATATGGTCTCTAATAAAATTCTGAGTGTAGGTTTTGTGAGCACGAGGGCATGTGACTACCTAGTTTAACTATTAATTTTGATCAAATAAAAATGCCAAATCTATGACTACACTATAAAATATATCAAATCAGTAGTAGACATATCTCAGATCATGTCTTGTCAGGTATGAGGCAACAGATGATGATCATATAGGGTTCTTCTCAGACTGTCCAAGTCATCCTATGGGCACTGCTCACAAAAGTATTCATAAAATTCTAATCTCCTTCTTTAGATAAATGTATACGCACTGTATTAAGAATTAACCTTAGGTAAGAAACTCACTAACCATAATAAATGAAGTAAAAAGTTTTCATTGTTTGAGTTATGTATCTTGGAACACTATTGAATAGTAAAATAAAAGTGAATGAATAATTCAATCGAACCATTTCTATTAAAAAAACATGTTGGACCAAATTCTTGCTCAAATATCATGAAACTTAAATCCTATTAAAAGGAAATAAGGATCACAGGATCGTGATAATAGTTTGTATACTTCCACATCAACTATGAAACTTGGAAACAAATTGTCATGTCACATAGAGCAACATCGGTTTGAACTGTAGTCCTATATATACTACTCCTAGCTATATGATCGAATGTAAACAACATATTGATCAATGTTCTCATCAATAGGGTGTTGGTCATAGTTTTTTTCTAACTAGGTGATGATTTGAATCAGTGATAAGGAAGGGCCTGCATTTAGAAGTGGTAGAGTCTCGCCACTTGTTTGTACAGGATGTCCAAGTTGTGAAATACATAATGTTCTACATCCTTTATATAATTGACAAACGATGCTGATATGATGATAAATACCAAATCATCACATATGTCATGAATTCTATAAAGGGTGTAGAAAATTATGTATTTCACATGATCAAGTTCCTGCACAACTTATTTTATCATTGTTGATTTAATCTTTTCACAGACCAGTAAGATAGTAAGGAAACAACCAAAAATGAATTAAATTTGAAAACCAAATACATGGCTTAATTCCATCTATAAACTGACCAAAGGTGAAGGCATACCATCAGCCAACTGCATATATTTCCTAAAATTTAAAATTGTTTTCATCATTTATTACAAAACATACAATAACTATAAATTCAGTAACGACACGAAATGAAGCATAGTTCCATATCAGTGACAACTAGAATGATGAAGACAGAAAACTCTAAACAATACTTTCGGACATAATCGCATATTGGCTATGACCTCTTCTGCAGATCAGGTGATCCTTTTTGTCTTTGTTGGGTTCACCTTCTTTTGTTGATTTATCCTCATGGTAACCTGGGTGACAGCCCACCTAAAACAAAAACATCCAATCAGTTCGTTCTCGTAAAAATGTTTTGTGCTACACAACAATTAAAACAATATAGATAGCTGCTATAACTTATAATGTGCGAGAGTTTTTTGTTGAATGTATAAATGAGAAGATTTGTGATAAACATAGAGTGAACAAACTAGTAAGATGTGATAAAAATAAAAAAGGAAAAGAGTGGCAGGTAACGACGTGTGTGCCTTTATCCCCACAATATTTTTACAAATGGCCATACAACAAAGTCGGCAAATAGTATAAATTACTATTTATTTAAGAGAACATTTCGGATTAAAAATGTGAAAAATTGTATTTTAATTTTCAAAATGTTTTGATTGAATTATTACACAAAAATACTTACAATGCATGGATACAATACTAAAATGGTGGTGACATATAAAGGTTCTTTGGTAGGGTTTATGCAGGTGGTTTAGCTTCGGATTATGCCATAATAAGCACTATCAAAGCCCTCCAAACTTAAACTAGTGTATGCCTAAAAGCAATGATAAGTTGTTTTCAATTTTGCACTACAAACGGTGATATGAAAATTGTAGTTTTTACCAGCCTATGCAGTATTCCAATTCCAAAGCAAAAAGTGACCCTAAAATTAATCGCATTAAGCCAGGAAAAGATAATATAAGCCAGGAAAACTGAGAATTTATTTTACATAATAGTTTTCAAGATAAGATAATGTAAGCCAGGAAAACTGTGTTTTTTTTCACATATAATACATAGCTGAGGATTTTTTTATTGCAATATCCAGAATCCTGTCCAATATGCCCTAAATGGACTAGTTTGCACCGTTAAAATTTCACACCAAAAATTAAACTAAGAGGAGGCAAAGATTAAATTAAAAAGGAGGAAGTCAGTTGCATATCCGCTTTAATAACATGTGACTTGTGAGCCATATCAGTTAAATTTTGATCACAACTCAAATATATCGGCTAAATAACTGAATATAGCATATCTAACCTGCATATGAGTTGCAAACTATGTGGAAGTTGAAACAAGAGCTACCGGATCCTGCATCTACGCTTACGAAGAGGGCACCTAATTAAATGTCCAGGAGTCCAAGACTCAACAAAATGAACATGCTGACCAAACGAACACACGTCATTTGGAATGAATCTTGAGCATAATTTCAAGATCTAATGACTTATCATGATGAAAATTTTCAAATTGAATGGCGGGTCATTTTCACTCGATATGAGTCACTGCAAAAATCAAACACACACACCCATGTATGTGTATTTGCTGCCCTAATAATATTTAAAACCTTGTTGAAGGGCAGTTACTTACCAGCCATCCAAACATTAGGTCGAAACCAGCACAGAGCATGGGGCTGCTCCACGTCTTCCGCGACGCGAACCACTTTCCATGCGCGAGTGGCAATGTCGTGGATCTCATAATGGGGTATCCAGGTTTGACCCTGATACAAAGCCTCCGAGTAGTAGACGCTGTTCCTCTTGTACTTGGAGACGCTCGCCCCACTGAAGTTCTCATTGAAATCCTTGGACACCAACAGCGTCAGGTCGCCGGCGTCTTCCACCTTGGACCACGCCGGCGTCGTCCGATCCGGCTGCAGGAAATCGCATTTGTAAACCACGGTGTAGTAGCTGAAGCACCGCGTTTCTTCGTCGACCATTTCCATCATGACGCCCACCAGATGCAGCTCGCCGTTCGATTCCATGTAGCTGCGGTTGCCCACATCCCCGGGCGGGGACAGCGATGGCAGCGGCGTCGCGGACGGAGGCACGGCGCCGTCGAGGAAGAAATTGCAGATGGCAACGTCCCCGGTGTGGTCGATCGCGTAGATCTTGTCCTGGCAGTGGACGATGCAGTCCACGGCGCATTCCAGGTTGGTGTCGAGCAGCGTCCACGCGCTGTCGACCCCGACCCGGCAGAACGCGACCATGGTGGAGTTTGGGAGCACGGCCGTGGCCACGCACCCGCGGCCGGGGTAGGGCCGCGCGGAGAGCACGATCTCATGGAAAAACACGTTTCTCATGTCGTCCAGCTTGATGTCCCTGGCATCTTCCTCGTTGGGATGGAGCACCCACCGGCCGTCGACCTTGGACACACGTGTCTCGAAGGACGCGGCCGCGATGTGCTCGCTGGCCGGCGGTAGCTCGACGCGGGCTCCGATGAAGGGGTTGAGCAGCGTCACGGATGCAGCCTCGTCCATGAGCGCCAGCCATCCACGCGACGCGCCGCACAGCACCTTGCCTCGCGCGTCCTCCGGGAGCGGCACGGAGACGGTTTCCTCCTCCGAGACGCTGTAGAAGGTGACGCTCTCGGACTCGGGGCCGAACGGGAGCAGCAGGAGCGGCGCGAAGCTCTTGAATGGCACGGCGTCGCGCCACAGAGAGCACACGGATCGGAAGGTCGCCGCGTCGTGGCCGGACGCAAGACGCTTGCCGATCGACTCGAGGTGCTCCGGCTCCGGCAGGCCGGAGCTCCAGTCCGACAGTGACCTCATCTGGGGAGGCTTATGAGCCATGGACGCGAAATAGGAGATGGATCGGGGAACTGGAATGGGGGAAAACAATGGAAGGAATGGCTCCATTCGAGCAAGAAACAGCAGGTTTATATGCTGTAAGTATGAATCCAGCGAAAGCTGCAAGATCTGGCAAGATTACAAAATGAGGCACAAATTAATTGTCTTTTTCGAATTATTAGCAGCTCCGTTTTTTCCACGCTGCATGCAGCAAGCATGGCATGCACCAGGGGGCTGAAGGTACCAGCTGGCTAATAACACAGTGCCAGAAGTTGGCTTCGTGAAAATTGAACACGACTCTGTGGAACACGACATTTTCCAATTGTGGTGTAGCCCGACGTTACTTGCATGGCTGAATGCTTGAACATGTTTTGCAGTCAAGGGGCATCTTCTCTCCAACTACTTGCATGGCTGAATGTAGTGTAGCTTGAACATGTTTTTTTATTTTTTATTTTGACAACCTGCCAGGTTACGTTGGACAGGAAGAGGTCGTCAAACTGAATTGAAAGTGCAACGCACCAAGCTTACGATTTACGAGCATAAGAGCTTAGAAAAAAAACATACGAACATAGGGCCAGAGGCCCGTTTCGGGTTGCCTTACTACTGACATTTTGGTTGGGTCCTAGCCGTTGAACAACGCCGGCCCAAAGAATAAAAAGAGAAGTATTCCCTTTCCAACATCTGGACATAAAAAGACGGATTGGTGGATTCTGCCGCTTAAGACTGACTTCAACAGAGGAGGCATTCTCCATTTTTGTATTGGCAAGTGTTACATCAAAAAAATAGGTCTAACAGAGAAGTAAGGAGAATGCAAATTTGCCTGGGAGGAGAGAGACTATGTAAAATTAGACGCTCTCTCTCCTCAGAGGCATCGCACTCGCGTCTAACGACTCGGACGTGGACGAGGGCGAGCAGGGGTTGCGGCGAGGCGTGACGCGCGGCAGGCGTCCTCATCGGCTGGGGCGGCGGCATGCGAAGCCAGAGCCCGGCTGTGTGTGTGGTGCGCGGAGGCAGGGCTCATCAGCTGCGTGTGGCGCGCGGAGCCGACGGCATGCGGCGCATGGAGGCAGGGCTCGTCAGCGGCGAGCAGCGCGCGGAGCCAGGAGCTGACGACGCGCGAAGGCAGGGGCCGGCGGCAGACGAGCGCCGTGCGTGCGCGCAACGTGCGGAGGGCGTCTTCGTCGGCTAGAGCGACCGCACGCGGACGCAGGGGCCGGCTACGGCGTGTGGCGCGCGGAGCCAGGGCTCGTCAGCGGCATTCTGCGTGCGGAGCCAGGAGACGACGACGCGCGGAGGCAGGGGTGGCGGCGAGCGAGCACCGTGCGGGCGCGCGACGAGTGAGCGTCGTGCGGGACCAATGACTGGCGCGCTGGTCTAGCACCAGTGTTCGGGACGCGGACATTGACGGAAAATTTTACTAGCGGGAAAACAACCGTCCGACGCGGGATAGTCTAAAATGCAAAGGTCGTTGGAGACTCTACCGATTGCCTTCCAAATATTTTACTGTACACCCTAGGCAAACTCACATATGCACTTTAAAAATGTATACCATTGTTAGAGTCAGTCTAAGGACGAAAGAAGTTTAGAAAGAATCGAAAGAAGTTTCAATTGCTTCCAGTTATATATATATATATATTTAAAAATGAATAAAACCGATAATGATACTGACGGAAGCAAATAATGGGTATTGTAAAAAAATCGAAAACAAAAATATTGCAATTATAATATACGGTAAATCGGTATTTAGAATAAAAAAGAACACCGAGGCGTAGAAGCAGCACATCATTTATTTTAACGATTGAGTATATAGTTACTATATGCATAGTACCAAATAAATCTTTTATGATAAACACTAACATAATACAATTAGGCATCTATAAATAAATAAGAAATAAAAAAATAAGGAGGAGGCAAGCAAGGATCATTTTTTTCTGTACACAAGAAAGGAAAATATTAGTAATAGGTGTTTTAGGATGGCATAATTACTAACCTTTGGAATGAGACCTAGTGCTGATTATAGTTATAAACTTATAATCAATGTACTCCAAATGGAAATTGCTTGTTGGCTTGCGGTAATTGTATGTTCCAGTCCGACAGTGACCTCATCTGGGGAGGCTTATGATCAGCCATGGACGACGAAGGTGTCAACAATCAGAAATGGTGTCTAAGCGCCGCAGCGGATCGACGGATTGGAGAACTGGAATGGGAAAAAAGATAATTTAGGAACAGCTCTGAACAGACAATTTTACCAGCAAACAGGCTGTAAGTATGAATCCAGCAATAGCTGCAAGATCTGGCAAGATTACAAAAGGAGGCACAAATTAATTGTCTTCTTCGAATTATTAGCAGCTCCGTTTTTTCCTCGCACACCAGCACGCTGCATGCAGCATGGCATGCACCAGGGGGCTGAAGGAACCAGCTGGCTAATAACACAGTGCCAGAAGTTGGCTTCGTGAAAATTGAACACGACTCTGTGGAACACGACATTTTCCAATTGTGGTGTAGCCCGAGGTTACTTGCATGGCTGAATGCTTGAACATGTTTTGCAGTCAAGGGGCATCTTCTGTCCAACTACTTGCATGGCTGAATGTAGTGTAGCTTGAACATGTTTTTTTTTTTATTTTGACAACCTGCCAGGTTACGTTGGACAGGAAGAGGTCGTCAAACTGAATTGAAAGTGCAACGCACCAAGCTTACGATTTACGAGCATAAGAGCTTAGAAAAAAAAACATACGAACATAGGGCCAGAGGCCCGTTTCGGGTTGCCTTACTACTGACATTTTGGTTGGGTCCTAGCCGTTGAACAACGCCGGCCCAAAGAATAAAAAGAGAAGTATTCCCTTTCCTACATCTGGACATAAAAAGACGGATTGGTGGATTCTGCCGCCTAAGACTGACTTCAACAGAGGAGACATTCTCCATTTTTGTATTGGCAAGTGTTACATCGAAAAAATAGGTCCAACAGAGAAGCCAAAGCAGAATGCAAATTTGCCTAGGAGGAGAGAGACTATGTAAATTAGACGCTCTCTCTCCTCAGAGGCATCACACTCGCGTCTAATGACTCGGACGTGGACGAGGGCGAGCAGGGGTTGCGGCGAGGCGTGACGCGCGGTAGGCGTCCTCATCGGCTGGGGCGGCGACATGCGAAGCCGAGCCCGACTGTGTGTGTGGTGCGCGGAGGCAGGGCTCGTCAGCGGCGTGTGGCGCGCGGAGCCGGGGCTCGTCGGCGGCATGTGGCGCATGGAGGCAGGGCTCGTCGGCGGCGAGCGGCGCGCGGAGCCGGGAGCCGACGACGCGCGGAGGCAGGGGCCGGCGGCGGACGAGCGCCGTGCGGGCGCGCGACACGCAGTGGGTGTCCTCATCGGCTGGGGCGGCAGCACGCGGAGCCAGGGCTCGTTGGCGGCGTGCGGCGCGCGGAGGCAGGGCTCGTCGGCGGCGTACGACGCGCAGAGCCGGGAGCCGACGATGCGTGGAGGCAGGGGCCGGCGGCGAGCGAGCACCGTGCGAGCGCGCGACACGCGGTGGGCGTCGGGCGTCCTCATCTGCTGGGGCGGTGACACGCGGAGACAGGGGCCGGCTACGGCGTGCGGCACGCGGAGGCAGGGCTCGTCAGCGGCGTGCGGCGCGCGGAGCCGAGGAGCCGACGACGCGCTGAGGTAGGGGCCGGCGACGAGCGAGCACCGTGCGAGCGTGCGACAAGCGAGCGCCTTGCGGGACCAATGACTGGTGCGCGGGTCTATCACCGGTGTTCGCGCGGGACGCAGACATCGACGGAAAGTTTTACTAGTGGGAAAACAACCGTCCGACACGGGATAGTCTAAAATGCATCGTCTAAAATGCAAAAGATGTTAGAGACTCTACCGATTACCTTCTAAATATTTTACTGTACACCCTAGGCAAACTCATATATGCACCTCAAAAATGCATACCATTGTTAGAGTCAGTCTAAGGACGAAAGAACTTCAGAAAAAATCAAAAGAAGTTTCAATTGCTTCCAGTTATATATATTTTTTAAAAATAAATAAAACCGATAGTGGTACTAACGGAAGCAAATAATGGGTATTGTAAAAAAATCGAAAACAAAATTATTGCAATTATAATATACGGTAAATAGGTATTTAGAATAAAAAAGAACACCGAGGCGTAGAAGCAGCACATCATTTATTTTAATGATTGAGTATATAGTAACTATATGCATAGTACCAAATAAAATTTTTATGATAAACACTAACATAATACAATTAGGCATCTAAAAATAAATAAGAAATAAATAAAGGGAATTGCTGTAGAGCCAATCCGATCGTCCAACTCTATTCCGACTGAATGAATATATGGTAATCGGGTGTTTTAAATTTTCAAATGATGATATATAGTTTCTATAATAGCTTGAGTTGTACATGAGTAGGACAATCGGGTTGGACCTATAGTGGTACTCATAAAAAAATAAGGAGGAGGCAAGCAAGGATCGTCATTTTTATTCTGTACACAAGAAAGGAAAATATTAGTAATAGGTGTTTTAGGATGGCATAATTACTAGCCTTTGGAATGATACCTAGTGCTGATTATAGTTATAAACTTATAATCAATGTACTCCAAATGGAAATTGCTTGTTGCCTTGCGGTAATTTTATGTTCAAACATAACTTATTTGTGGAAACAATCAGAAGACTCTAGAACTGATTTCATTACCACTACCATACATTATTGTTGTTGTTGTTTACATTTCTTTGGAATATATCTTCAAGTGTTAAAATTTTGAAAATGAGCCATTATTAACCGATTTCGTCCCTATAGCTACAACTGCATATGATACAGACAACGGAAAGCAGAGACGAGACGAACTGCCACTAATTGTGGGCTCGATCAAAGATATTCTCCAATAATTGTGCTACTGGTAATGGAGAGGAGGAAACATCGTTTGTTCGTTGGCAGATCAAGATCTTAGCACTAAGCCCCTCGTTCCTCGACTCTATCTTGCTCGGTTTGTGATTTTGTTTTCTTCTTTTTCAAAGTAGATACAAAGCTTGGGCTGTGGGGACCGCAATGACAGCTAGGAAATTGTGATGTACAACAAAAAAGATACCTGAGATCAATTGAAGTTGTTTTGAGGACACTTATTAATGTTTGTGTTGAAATTAGATAGCGAGAAAAGAAATTGGATTAATGTTTCTGTGTTGAAATTAGATAGCGAGAAAAGAAATTGGATGTGTCAATGTTATCTGTACACGACATGAGATAATATTTGATGTGTTCTAATTATTCAATCTGTTACTTCACTGGATAATGAAATGGACTTCACAGGATAATCGAATGGGTTCACCGTGCCACGAGATGTCCTTGCATGCGATAGTTCGAAATGTCATGGTACTCATCACGGGTGCAAGATCTCATGGTGCACTACCTCAATTTCTTGTCATGCCACAATAATTCTTATTGTGCTTCACCATAAAGATCGAGCCACATAAGTTTTGCAGTTATGTATTCCATATGCAAGTGTGCATTATCAGTATATCACTGCACCAACTCAAAGGCTTATTTAAATGAGGAGCTGTACAAAACGTCAAAAACGGTAATTTCATTTTACGGTGGTACGAAGAATAAGAATGAAAAAATGATTTAAAAGTGCAAAATACTACTGAAAGTTAGAATTTTCCTATGACAACTTATGTAAAAAAGGCTACAAATGAAGGAACAGTTAAAAAAAGAGAGCAGTGGACATGGTGACAACGAGTTGAGCTTTGCACAAAGCTAAGATTGCTGATAATATTTTCTTCAAAGCCCGCTGGCTAGCTTCTTATATGGAGCTGACTCAAAGAAAATCTAGATTGGAATGGCAAAACTTAAACTGCGGAAGAGCCATAACTTCCAACTCGTTGCCTCAGAATATTTGTAGGAAAAATTAAATTGATATGGTCTCTAATAAAATTCTGAGTGTAGGTTTTGTGAGCACGAGGGCATGTGACTACCTAGTTTAACTATTAATTTTTAATCAAATAAAAATGCCAAATCTATGACTACACTATAAAATATATCAAATTAGTAGTAGACATATCTCAGATCATGTCTTGTCAGGTATGAGGCAACAGATGATGATCATAGGGTTCTTCACAGACTGTGAAAGTTATCCTATGGGCATTGCTCACAAAAGTATTCATAAAATTCTAATCTCCTTCTTTAGATAAATGTATATGCACTGTATTAAGAATTACCTTAGGTAAGAAACTCACTAACCATAATAAATGAAGTAAAAAGTTTTCATTGTTTGAGTTATGTATCTTGGTACACTATTGAATAGTAAAATAAAAGTGAATGAATAATTCAATCGAACCATTTCTATTAAAAAACATGTTGGACCAAATTCTTGCTCAAATATCATGAAACTTAAATCCTATTAAATGGAAATAAGGATCACATGATTGTGATAATAGTTTGTATACTTCCACATCAACTATGAAACTTGGAAACAAATTGTCACGTCACGCAACATCGGTTTGAACTCTAGTCCTATATATACTACTCCTAGCTATATGATCGAATGTAAACAACATATTGACCAATGTTCTCATCAATAGTGTTGGTTATAGTTTTTTTTTCTAACTAGGTGATGATTTGAATCAGTGATAAGGAAGGGCCTGCATTTAGAAGTGGTAGAGTCTCACCACTTGTTGTACAGGATGTCCAAGTTTGAAATACATAATGTTCTACATCCTTTATATAATTGACAAATGATGCTGATATGCTGATATGATGATAAATACCAAATCATCATATCTGCATCATATGTCATCAATTCTATAAAGGGTGTAGAAAATTATGTATTTCACATGCTCAAGTTCCTGCACAACTTATTTTATCATTGTTGATTTAATGTTTTCACAACCAGTAAGATAGTAAGGAAACAACCAAAAATGAATTAAATTTGAAAACCAAATACATGACATAATTCCGTCTATAAACCGACCAAAGGTGAAGGCATACCATCAGCCAACTGCATATATTTCCTAAAATTTAAAATTGTTTTCATCATTTATTACAAAACATACAATAATATAAATTCAGCAACGACACGAAATGAAGCATAGTTCCATATCAGTGACAACTAGAATGATGAAGACAGAAAACTCTAAACGATGCTTTCAGACATAATCACATATTGGCTATGAACTCTTCGACAGATCAGGTGATCCTTTTTTTGTCTTTGTTGGGTTCACCTTCTTTTGATGATTTATCCTCGTGGTAACCTGGGTGTGACAGCCCACCTGAAACAGCATCCAATCAGTTAGTTCTCGCAAAAATGTTTTGTGCTACACAACAATTAAAACAATATAGACAGCTGCTATAACTTATAATGTGCGAGAGTTTTTTGTTGAATGTATAAATGAGAAGCTTTGTGATATTAAACATACAGTGAACAAACTAGTAAGATGTGATAAAAATAAATAAAAAAGAAAAGAGTGGCAGGTAACGACATATAATACATAGCTGATGATTTTTTATTGCAATATCCAGAATCCTGTCCAATATGCCCTAAATAGACTAGTTTTGCATGAATTCTTCTATTTTTATTTTAAATACTGTCTTATTGAAATAATCAAAAGTTAATTTGGACCGATACATAGTGAGCTACGAGGTTTAGTGGTATGCCTCTAAAACAACTATAAAACGGGCTATAGCGGGAGATAGCAGCTAAATTCTACATGAAATCGAATAGCGGTACACTGTATCAAAAGTCTATATCAGACTATAGCGGCAACTATAGCGGGAGATTTAAAACCTCGTGAGATACTAGATGCAGTAGTCTAAACAGCTGAAAATTCCACGACAAACATTAAACTAAAGGGAGAGAATCGGCTGTATTCGATTCGCTTTAATTTTATGGCATGGTAGTCATGCTTTGAATTTTTCGCGCCTAGAAATTCAATTAAGAGGAGAGAACTGGCTACATTAATTGAAATATTATTGCAACTAAAACCTTTGAGATAAATAACCAAAAAAGTAACATATCTAATCCCATATCCTGTGCAAACCATGTAAGAGTTGAAAACCTGGAAGCTTTCAACATGAGCTATTGGATCTTGCATGTATATACTCAAGAAGAGGAGACTGAAAGTCCAAAAGATATGCATAATGGTTTCCATATGCATTCTTTTAGGATGGCTCTTGAGCATATAGTTTCAGGATCAATGGCATATGTGCTTTTCAACTTTGCATGGTTTGCATCGGATACGACTCCGAGAAAAAACCAAGCATACCTAGCTAGGTTGCTGCTCTTACAATAGACTAACATTGTTTTAGGTGTGCAATAGACCTTGTTAATAAAGAGTGGTCACGTACCTCCCATCCAAATACTAGGTCGAAACCAGCATAGAGCTTCGGATTGCTCTATCTTTTCGTGGAAGGGCACCAGTTCCGATGTGCCAGTGGCAACGTCGGCAACCTCGTAAAGGCGTGTCAAATTAGATAGATTCCCATACAAAGGTTCTGAGAAGTAGACACTGTTCCTCTGGTACTGAGAGACGCTTGCCCCACTGAAGTTTTCACTGAAATTCTTAGACACCAACAGAGTCTGGTCACCAACGTCTTCCACCCTGGACCACACCGGCGTCTGATCCGGCAGGAGCAGGACGTCACATTTGTAAACCTCGATGTAATAGGTGAAGCGCTTCAATCTATGGGACACGTCCAGCACGGACCCGACCAGATGCAGCTGCCCGTTGGATTCCAGGTAGCTGCGGTTGCAGAGTTCACCAGGCGACGACAGAGACGGCAACGGCGTCGCGGTTGGAGCTGCGCCGGCGTCGTCAACACTGAGATTGCACATGGAGATGTCCCCAGTGTAGTCGATTGCAAAGAACTTGCCTTGGCAGTAGACGATCTCGTGCACGGAGCATTCCAGGTTGGTGTCGAGCAGCGTCCACGCGCTGTCCGCTCCGACCCGGCAGAAGGCGACCTTGGTGGAGTTCACGAGCACGGCCATGGCCACGCACCCGCGGCCGGCGTAGGGCGGCGCGGAGAGCACGATCTCATGGAAGAAGACGTCTCTAATCGCGTACAGCGTGATGTCTCTGTCGGTGTCGTAGCCTTCGTCGTCGGGATTGAGCACCCACCGGCCGCTGCTGTCCTTTACCACGCGTATGCCGGAGGACTCCGCCGCGATGCGCTCGTCGGCCGGCGGGAGCTCGACGCGGGCGCCGGTGAAGGGGTTGAGCAGCGTCACGGAAGCGGCCTGGTCCATCAGCACCAGCCACCCACGCGACGCGCCGCAGGGCACCTTGCCTCGCCCCTCTTCCGGGAGCGGCACGGAGATGGTCTTGTCCTGCGACACGCTGTAGAAGGTGACGCTCTCCGACTCGGGACCGAACGGGAGCAGCAGGAGCGGCGCGAAGCTCTCGAATGGCACGGCGGCGCGCCACGGGGAGCACACGGATCGGAACGACGCCGCGTCATGGCCGGACGCGACGCGCTTCCCGATGGACTGGAGGAGCTCGGGCTCCGGCAAGCCGGACCTCCAGTCCGGCCGCGATCTTCTCTCGGGAGCCTGCTCATCAGCCATGGACGACGAAGGTGTCAACAATCAGAAATGGTGTCTAAGCGCCGCAGCGGGGATCGACGGATTGGAGAAGAACTGGAATGGGGAAAAAGATAATTAGGAACAGCTCTAAACAGACAATTTTACCAGCAAACATGCTGTAAGTATGAATCCAGCAAAAGCTGCAAGATCTGGCAAGATTACAAAATGAGGCACAAATTAATTGTCTTCTTCGAATTATTAGCAGCTCCGTTTTTTCCTCAGCACGCTGCATGCAGCAAGCATGGCATGCACCAGGGGGCTGAAGGAACCAGCTGGCTAATAACACAGTGCCAGAAGTTGGCTTTCGTGAAAATTGAACACGACTCTGTGGAACACGACATTTTCCAATTGTGGTGTAGCCCGATGTTACTTGCATGGCTGAATGCTTGAACATGTTTTGCAGTCAGGGGGCATATCTTCTCATCAACTACTTTTAATATTCCAAGAGATAGAGTGAGGATAGCTATTCGCTATTCCTTTTTTAGGGAGGGTGCTATTCAATTGTTTTTCCGTTGCCATTCTACAAAGCCACGGCTCTCACGCCCGTTCTAGATTTTCCAATGTTTCATCAATTTTTTGGAGTAGCATATTACCATTTTTAATTATAAACACGTCATTTGACACGTTAGGTATTAACTTATATATGTCAGTGAAAAGTACAGACAACTTGTGTTAGATTGATAGTGTGGTGAGGACGGAGGTTCCATGGTGTCAGAGGACACCAATGGACGATGGTAATCTTCACTGGAAGTATGATGTATGTAATACCAGGTGGCACCATTAACTCTTCAGCCTCAACTCTCAAGAAAGAGCTCATTTTCTGTCGATTGGGCGCTTGAAGAAATCACCATTCGTTCACTGTCAGCCATGAATGTCAAAGCGATGAACTTGTAACCTTCGTACAACATAGAGAAAGTGTTGGTGTGCAACGTGCAATGATATGTTCATAAATGAGAACTCATAACCATTGTCGAATTCTGCTCCGCGAAGAGCTTGGTCGAGCACAAAGTGGGGGAAGCCTGCGTCCGGCTTCCGGACGATGGGCGGAACCCTAGCCCCTTCCCTGCTGCCGCCCGGCCTCCCCGCTGCTCCCTCCCTGCCCGCCGCCGCCTGTGCGAGCTGCGAGCCGCCGCTGCTCTACCGCGAGGACGGCGGCAGGGCCCCTCCGCTCCACTGCTGCCCCCCCTCCACCCTCCCCAAACGACGACGGCGAGCTCCACCCCGCCGGATCCGGTGCCTCGCTGCCTGGACCCGGGCGGGACGCGGCCGTATCCTGCATGGCCGGTGGCAAATCTGAGGCGGCACGGTTGGCAGCATCGGCAGCCCGGATCCGGGCGAGGCGCGCCCGGAGCTGGCGTGGCCGACGACGGCTCGACGGCGTGGATAGTGGCGTCGGTGGCCCGAACCGGGGTGGGGCGCGCCCGGATCTCGCGTGGCCAGCGACGGCCCTAATGGCGGCGCCGACGGCCCGGGCCCTAGAAGGCCGCGCCCGGCGGCGGCCCCGAGTGAAGGCGGTGCGCCTCCGTAGGCTGCGCGCCCTTACTCGGGAGGCTGCGCCCTGGTGGCGGCGCCGGCGGCCTGGTTGGCGGCGTTGGTGGCCCGGTTCCGGCGTCCTGGGTTCTTCGACGACAAGGCGTAGCGCCGAGGCGATTGGGACGTGGATGCGGCGATGGCGAAGCTGCTGGTGCCTTTCCAGTCCCCCTCCTCGGCTGCGACAGCTGGCCAGGAGAAGTGTGGAGGTGAGCAACGATGCTGTGGACGTCTGAATTGCTGCCTTGCTGTTGATGCGGTGGTGCGCTATAGGGCGGTACATGTGGGGACACGACGTTGCACGAATTCGATGTCGGAAGTGGTTGCACGGAGTTGGCCGGCCAAGTTCGGGTGGCGGGTGTGCCTTTGGCGCGTGCTGTTGCGCACGCGAAGGTGACGTGTTTGGTTGATTGGAGACGGTGGCGCACGCTTTGCTATCGCAGCCATCGTTGGAGGGGTGGTTGACGCGGTGTGAGGATGACCGACGTGGAGCCCTGGGGCGGCGTTGGGAGCTGATTCAGAGAAGGCGAGTTTGTACCGGGAGAAATCTTGTATGGTGTCAACCATGCCGGCAATGGACATGGTCTCCTTTGCTGAATGCGTTGCCGAGGTTCTAGCCATCTTCGAGGCTTCGTGGTCGAAAGCCAGCGTACCGGGTTAGGTGGCAATGGTGTCGAAGCGTCACAACCTTCTTGAAGGCGCCATCTAAAACAACTCCTGTTCTCGGCGGTTCCATGTTGTGTCGGGTTGTTTCGTGTTCGTGTAGGGGTGTGTTATGTGCGTTGTGCGTTGTGTGTGTTGTGCTAGTGTGTGGCGTGTGTTGTGTATTTGTGCGGCTGTACTGGTTCTTGTCTTGTTTTCTTCTTAATATAATGAAATGCAGCTCTCCTGCGTTTTTGAGAAAAAAAGTGAATGAGAAATCATAACTTAACACCCACGGCCCAGATTTATCCTTCAAGATGCATAAGAGAAACCAAGAAATAAGGGATTCATAGTAGCAAGCAAAGGCAATGGTTTTACAGTAAAAATTCTCCAGCGCGCTCTACAAACTGCTGGTGGGTGCCAAGTCGCCACCCTGCGACTACGCGCAGTTCGTCTAGAGGAATTGCGCGCCGCCGCAGGTTCAATTCTTCATGTGGCTCCTTGCTCGTGGCCGCATCATAGGGATGGCAACGGGGCAGGTGGACCAAAAGCCCACCCGCTATGAGATATGCAACGGGTGAAAATTCACACCCGCACCCGCACCCGTGGGTGGAAATTCACACCCGCGCCCGCACCCGCCGGGTTTCGGGTGGGTGGCTGGTCCCCGCGGGTCTTCCATGTATATATTAAAATAGATAATAAACACGATAAATATATATTTATAATTAAAATCAACACATAATTAAAACATATATTTATATCTAACATAAGAAAAGGTTCAACAAGTAAATAAATTATACAAAATATGTATAGATTGGGATGTCAATATATGTATAGCTCAATTATGGATAGATTCTCGAGCCCCGCGTATCACCCGCGGGTGGGAAAGGAAGCCCACACCCGCCCCGCCATTTTGCGGAACAGGTACGGGTGAGCCCCGCGGGTTCAATTCTTCATGTGGCTCCTTGCTTGCGGCCGCATCAAGTCCCGCGCCGCTCCTTCTCGTACGGCACATCGTCTACGACGCTGCCCGAGAGCTCTGCCGCGACCCGTGTGAAGACGCCGACCACATAATCTTCGGCTGTTCCATGGCGTGTGCCTTCCGGGCTGGCTTGGGCATCCCCGTCGCCACACACTACTACAGATCGGGTCTTTATAGACGGGGATCTACAAGATATAGAGACGCAAATAGCAACCGTCTCAATTTTCGCATCACTAGATCTCAGCCTTTAGCCACGGGTTGTTACCCGTCACTGTAGATGGAACCTGTAGCGACGTTTGTAGGCCCCGTCCCTAGAGGGTCTTCATGGACGGTTTGAAGTAACCATCCCTGTAACAAACACGGATGGAAAATTGGCAAGCCGTCCCTATAAGCCATAGGGACACCGCACAAAACACCTTCTCTATAAGTTGTTGGGACGGCTGCCATTCTCTCGTCCCTATATTCTACAGGGACGTTTCATAGAAACCCGTCCCTATAAATGTTAGGGACGTCTTGTACAACCCACGTCCCTATAAGTGTTAGGGACGTCTTGTACAACCCCCGTTCCTATAAGTGTTAGGGACATTTTGTACAACCCCGTCCCTATAGCTTTAAAGGACGGCTAACATAACACTTGCCCCGTCCCCATAACCTGTGATAGAGGTGACAATATAGGGGTATATTACAGAATCCATCCATAATACGAGAGATCATCATAGAGCCAAGATTTCAGACAAAAAGAGATCATCACACAACATCCATAACACATCATAGAACTCAACATATATATAACACAAGGACAAAAGCATCCACAACACATCACGGAACAACATGTTTCAATACAATCCAACAGGTTGAAAAAGAAATTGAAGTATCATCACATCAATACAATGAACCAGGATGATGGCACTGTCCTTGAGGACTGATTATGTCAATTACAATGAAACCCGCGATCCGCTCTCGATGTCCATGCAGCACCCACTGATCAATATGATCTGTACTTGGTAGAACCATGTCCTACAAAGAAATAAGGAAAAAGACATAAGCTTCCATGAAGTTGCCACAGCTACATCTTCCAAGAAATTATATTAACACATATGGTACTAACTCGATAGGCACCAGGATATACATATAAGATCAAAGGTGGGATGCTAGAAACAAACCTGGGTTTGTTGCATGTTACAAGCCGTTGAAGCAATGAAAAGCATGTGATGAACAGCATAGAATCCACATAAATTGCCGGATGGCTGCTGATGGCACTGTAACAACATAAAGAAAGGACTTGGAACATTGTGGATTGTGGAGCATATCATTAATATTACTGAAATTTTACTTACTTTGATTTTCTCCACATGCTTCAGCACAACTTTGCCTTTCTTCTTTTTGGCCGGATCACTTGCAAAAAATGTGGAGTAAGCCCTACATTCAAAACAAAGCAAGAGTAGACAAAACTAATTATATTCAGTCTAATTAACTAGGACATGTGTTGCAAACATAACTAGGACATGCAGGTCCAATAATAGACAAACTCACATATTAAGCTTTTTTTTTTTAGAGCTGAAAGGTCAGATGTGGCTTGAAGGTTTGAATCCAGGTACCAAACAATGCCGCATTTTAAACTGATCACCACTCGTTACCCAATGTCCAACAGTGTTGCAAGGAAACAAATGAAGTCTTTTTTGCTCCGTGCACGGTGTGACATGACTCTTGCCACATAGGCCTTGACCTCTCCATCCTTATTTGATTTAAATTACACTCAATGATAGAACATGAGGATCTAAGACTGCCAATGGCCACTTGTTGATTCTAGTTTCTTTGGACAAATACCTGAAATTAATAGTCATAGGCATTATTACTTAGAACACATAAGCGGTGGCGGAAGACAGAGAATACATATAAATCAAGAACACTCACAATGAGAAAACCCGTACAATGCTAATGTCCAAAGCATCAAGCCTAAACAGATCATATAGATTTGAGTAGTCGACAAGGAATTTGTCGTCTTCCGTAATAGCCCAAAAACTTGTATCAATATTCGTGTAATGAAAATATTTGAATATTGGAAAGAGGTTTGAACAAATTCGGATGAGATTTGAATCAAGAGAAATTCGCAAAGCTTTTAATTCGAACTTCGTCGCTCCGGGCCAATTTTCCCGCGCGGCCCACCTTCTTTTCTCTCCCTCAGCTCGATCCAGCTCGAGCCCACAAGCTACGGTTGTCGTCTACCTTTTCCCCCACTACGCGCGGTACGGCACGAACGCCGAGGCCACACGGAGCGCTCCGGTGTTGCCGCCAAGCAAACCCGCCGCCCTAACCACTCCCTCCACCTTTTTCACCCTACAAAACCCCCTCGCAGCACCGCCTCCCTTCCCATCCTCCTGCGCCGCCTCGGGCGCAAACCCTAGCCACTTCTCCCCATCGAGGTTTTGCCGGCGCCGGAGTGGAGGAGTCCGCCGGGTGAGCTCTTTGCCACGTTCGTGTTCGGCGCGCCGTGCTGCATCGTCCGGTGCTCACCGTTCCTTCTCTTGTGCTCCGGGGAGGACGAGCGGGCCGCGAGAAGTTCTCGCCCACCGAGGAGATCGCCGTCGTTGGTCGTCGTTCGTGCTTCCCCGGTAAGCACATGCTTCGTTCCTTGATCCTCGTCATTTCCCCCACCTGCTGGTCTTGAGCGCAACCCCTGTTTCCTCCTTGTAGCCCCGGAACGCGGAGAATCATGGTCACCACCGTCGTCCACCATTGTTGCGCTCCGTCCGTCTCGCAATCTTCGCCGCTCGTCGTCGCCGGTGCTTCCCCGCCCTCGCCAATGCCGTCACGACGGAGCTGGTGAGTGACCGCACGCCCGCCATCCTTTTCCCCCTTGGATTTGAGTCTCTTCGTGCTACGCGACGGGTTCCGCCACCGCCGTGCCATGAGCGCCGGTGGAGAGCTTGGTGGAGTCAAGGTCATGTTCAATTGATAGGTCCGGTAGACTCGTTGGGCAGTAGGGTTCCTCATGCGCGCGTAGATTGTGGAGAAAGGTCGTAGTTTGGTGCTTAGCGGTTGAGCCGCCATGGCCGCCGCCGCGGTTCTCACCGCCGGCGGGCCTCCGGTCACCTTTTTGGGTGGGCGTAGGTGTGGTTGTGCTCCTCGCAGCATGAGCTACCACCCGGTGTGCTCAAAGGGACTGGTTTTGCATCCGTGGGGCTTCCCCTCTTTGCGCCGCCGCCGTGCGGGACACCGGCGAGCTCCCGTGGCTTGCCCGCGGTGAGTTGGTCGGAGGGGAGTAGGCCGGCCGCTGCGCGACATCGTGGGGAAGACTGCGGTGCGCTTGGTTCGTGCCACGACGAGCCGTAGCGCCGGGAAGGGGAGATTCCGACGAGGCACACGGAGGCGCTCGGCGGCGCCGCCCCTTCCGGCAGCTCGACGTCATGCCGACGTCGGCGTGGGGCCCGCGTGTCCGACTAAGTCCATGAGGTCCGGTGCGGAGTTTTGGATGGACTTGGTCTTCGTGGACCGTTGATAGGAGAGGAGAGAGAGTGATCCGTGGACCCGGTCCACGGCACGATGTCGAACCGTGGAATATTCCGAGAGAATATTCCGTCGGAATATTCCCTCCGGTTTTTCTTTTTCTTGGAATTTCCGAATTTCCGAATTCCTTTTTCCTTGGAAATTCATTTATTTTTCCTGGAGTGTCGAAAAATTTCGCGGTCGGTTGCGTTGGACTTGTAGCGACGTGCTCTACGCGTTAGTGTAGCTTTTGGTCATGACCTAGTGCCATACCTTCCGTCGTTCGTGTCGTCCTTTTTGCCTTGTTTTGCATGCCTAACACCCGTTTCGCGATCCGTTTGTCGGACGGTGCCGAGGAGTTCCCGTCGAGCCGCAATTCGAGGAGTTTCCTCCTGAGCAGCCGTTCGAGTATCCCGACCCGCACTGGGACCAGCGTTTTCCGGGCAAGCCGCAATCCTTGACCACTCTTGTTCCTATTTAGCAACTTGCATTAAATTGACTCATGCTTGTAAACCGTTACTTGCACTTCTAGTTTACCTATGCCATACTATGCTATCCTTGCCACCGATTGCCATAGGTTGTTCTACTCATTATCTGCTCGCATGCTTAGTAATTGCTTAGTTTCTTAATTGAACCTCACATGATGATTATACATGTTTTTGTGTAAAATAAAATGTAGGTGTTTCTTAGGTGTCGAGTTTTTGTACTAGATACCCTGTAGGACTTTTGCGGGGGCGAGTGTAGGTGATTAGGTGCTAGGAGACTTTTGGGGAGTCTCTATTTGGAGAGTGCATGTTGCGGGCACGGTTGTGTAGGGGCCTTGGCTATGGTGTCCCTATTGTGGCGACATTGTGGTTGAGACTCGTTGTTTGAGGAGAGGGATGGTGACTTGCCCCGGCAGCTTGAGGACCGGTTCTTGTGCGTGTGCCTCTCTTGGTCTTACTAGCATACCACGTGACCCGTATGGACGAGCTGGATCAGGATACTTAGCAGAGGACTGGGTGACCCGCCGTGGTGTAGAGTTAGTGTTAGTGGGTTTTTGGAGCGTTTGTCTCAACCCATGAGCAGAGGATATCACACCTGGCCCGTGGTATGCCTTGTCACACCTTCAGGACCTTTTTTCCTATGTTGTGGTTAGAGGATCCTAGACCCGAGGGACGGGCGCCTACCGGTCGATGCTTTGTTGAATGATCTTGTGAGTGTTGCTTTGCTTGGGCCACGACGGTGGTCTTATGTTTGAGTTCCTCTTCACGTGGGTACAGATGCTTACTCTCTGCAGAGATATATAAATCTATACGTATAGTCTAGCCCAAAGTATGGGCACTACCAAGAGAAATCCACTTGATTAGCTTTTACTACTTCTCCCCTCGATATGTGTTTTACTTCCGGCTTCGAGCTGTGGTTCCAGTGGAGGTGTGCTGGATATAAAATTTGACCCTTGCAGGATTGTGTTGTTTCCTGCAAGGCCACTTATAAAATTTGACTAATAATAAAATATGCTTCACATAGACTTGAGGATTAATTGCTTTAGCTGCTAGCTCTTTGCCTACCCTTGAAATATCCAAGCATGCATACATTGTTGCTAGGTAGTTGCGGCTTGTTGAGTACTTTATGTACTCACGGCTTTCCCACTTTGTTTTTCGGACGCAGGTGCAGAGGATCCCGCAGAGCCTACCGACGGAGCCGACGGAGTGGAGTGACGGTCTCGCCTGCACTCGAGTTGCTTGTGGCCGTTAGTCTTCATCGCCGATCTTCATGTGAGACACTTCCGCTAGATTTCATCCTTGTTATCGCGATGGCCTGCGTGCCACGCTCTTTGTATCCATGAGATTGAGATTTGAGTTTGTTAATGTACTATTGGAAATTCTGCTATCTTGCCTTGTTTTTATTCAATATTTATAGTTTTTCTATGCTAACTTGTGATAGATGTATTTGCCACACTCCGGGGAGTGGCTTCGAGGTACAAAGGGTTCGGGTTTCACTTGGGTGAAATCCGGGTCCTCACATCTTCCGTGAGAAAATGTTGAGGCTTGATGTAGAAAAGAAAGTGCTTCTTCTTATTCTTGCAGCCAGCCATATAGTGCGAATGAAGTTGACGGGTCATAGGTCCGACAGTTTTCAAATCACTATCATGCAACATTTCTATTCCAAGCTTAAAATCTTTATGGGTACGAGTCCACACGGAAGAATTCAAAGGCTGCTCAGATCTGATCTTTGTTTTTGTGGCTTCCTTGGATTTTGCAGGCTTCTCAACTGCTTCCTCAACTGCTGAAACTGCATTCCCCTTGTCCACAGATTTCTGGTTGCCAACCGGACGCGGAGGCTTCGAACTCGCTTTCTGCAAACTGCATTCCGCTTCACCACAGATTTCTGGCTACCAACTCAAGGTGGAGGACTGGGTGTTACTGAAAGTTCTATTGCTGCAGGGCTGAGCACAATAAGACCCTTCCTCCACCGAATCCATTGTAGAAGGGCCTCTCCAAGTTTTGTGACCTCATCATTTGGTGGGACTTCCAGTACAAGATCTTGGAAATTGCTATGCACATATTGGACCTGCACCACCACATAACCATTGGATACCTCAACATTGTGCAGCACCCATCGTTCAGGACAAACCTCCCCTCTAGCAACCTCAACCCGATAGCCACCAACCGTCGGGGAGAAAGGTTAGCGCCGTTACGTGGCGTCCTTTGGACCAACTTAACGAAGGTTTAGCCCCCGGAACGCAAAACCACGTCAACGGTCAAGGCCGGGCCCACTCCTGTACGGCCGCTACGGAGGGACATGTCAAGAAGCAACAGGCTCGATCTTGCTTGCCAAGCCCGGGAGAGCTCCGCCTCGCACGACCTTGCCTCGTCAAGCTCGAGGGGGTCTCGCCTCGCGCGACCTCGCCCGCGGGACTCGAGAGCGTCTCGTCCCGCTCGACCTCCAAACTCGACCGCCAACCGCATTAACTCTACCTGCCCCGGTACCCACGTGGGCGCCCTCGGCAATCATTAACGCTGACTCACGCTCCATCCCCCCGCCACCGCTACATGCTCCCGTCGAGCCACGCCGATGGGACGTGCCGTCCCCGTAGCCCGACGGAGTTGGCGTGGACTCGGGGCTCAGCCATGATCGTCCGACGTACGACGGTATGGCCCCTCCCGTTTTATTCGTCGATAGGTGGAGCTCGGGGCCGGGATCGACCAGCCCTCCGTCCCGCGCAACCTCCACCAACGAATCCGAAGCTCGACGGGCCGTGCTTGCGACCTCGACCTCGGGCACGCCATCAATACGCCCGACAAGGAAGGACCGGAATGGCGTGTCCCCTCCAACCACTCCGCCATGACGCCGCCCATGGCTCCACCGGATGCGGAACACTCCATCACCGACACGACAGGGCTACAGGAACGACGCGACTGCCCGGTCAAGGCACTCAAGCATATGTCCGGAACCGGAGCCGACGGGTTAGTACGAGCTCCGGATAAGAACACGCGTGCTCTCTCTCTCTCTCTCTCTCTCTCTCATGTAACTCAAGCTCAACCCCTGCGACTATAAAGAGAAAGACACTCTCACTTCCTAGACATTATTATTCATCTTCACTCACACCACACACATTCGCAACTAGGGACTTGGAGCACACTCCTCTCCCACCTCCTCTCGTACGCCTTTGTTTACTTGACGCAAGGAACACGAGCGCCGCGACACCACCCCAACCGGACGTTGGGAGCTTTCCCGAACCAGTCTAAACCTCTCGTGTGTTCCTTTGTGTACCATCCGACCTAAAACGCGCAGCCCCGGAATAAATTCTACTAGCCGGTGGTTCGAACACCGACGGTTGGCGCGCCGAGTAGGGGATTGTTGCGCATTTTCGCCATTTTTCTCCTCTCCCATGGCACGGATGGCTAGTTCCGAGCTCTCCTTCCGGGCCCCGGCACCGCGGTGTGTTTTGGGAGCTTGGATTTCGTTGCCACTATCGAGCGAACGCTGGTGCGTGCCGAGCCGCCAGCACCATTGGCCTCCGTGGCCACCCGCGTCGCTGCTAAGGCGACGGTCCCGTGGCAGCTAGTGGCCGCGGGCGCGCCACCGGGCTCGCTTTCATGCAGCCGCGGTGCCGGTCAAGTGCTCCCCCGAGGCTAGCAGGCCCCACGGTAGGAGAATTCGTCGGGATGGTTATCCATCCATCCGAGTCTTTCTTTGACCTCGTCGACGTAGGGAAGGAGGAGGACTCGGACCAGGGCAGCACCGATGAGAATCACGGTCCCGCCCGCGAGTGTAACATGGTGCACGCAGCGGGAGCGGGTGCGCAGAGCGACGGGGACCAGCCGCCCGGAGCCCGGTGCTCCGAGGACTCCAGCAGCTCAACGCGCATACACCGCGCCACCGGGCGGTGACGACCTACAAGCTCACCTCCGGGCCGGGAGACCGGAGCCGGAGGAAGCCCGCCGCAACCTCGCGGAGGAAGCGGCAGCGGTGGAACGGGAGCTGGAGCAGCAGCGCCACCACGCGGAGTGCAACGCACGGCAGAGAGCTCGCCGTGTTAACCAACAAATCGCCAACGACGATGGTGCTGCGACCCAGCATATCCCTCGTGCTGGGCAGAATGTCGCCGCGGCAGCGGCATTGCTTCAAACCCTTCCCTTGCAGCCAACTTCGGAAGCACAAAGTATGCAGAGGGAGAAGGTCGCGCTCCTCGCCAAGGCGGCGGAGCAGCATGCAGAGAGTTCACAGCGGCGCACTGCGTTGAACCAGCGTGCCGGTGCCGGTCACCACACCTCCCGGGACCGAGGCGGGAGGCTCGGCGCACGCATCTATGCGGCAAGCTGCGCAGCCAGGCCAACCCGATGCGCGTTCAACCATCAACGTGCGACGACGCACCCACGACGACGTGGGCTAGCAGCACGTCCGCCACCCTCGACGGGAAGGCCGGTACGACGTCGAGCAAGATCGGAGTCGGAGCCCCGACCCCCGGGGCCTAGGGTTTTCGGTCCCGCCATTCGGGGTGGGTGCTTCCCGCCACGTTTTCGTCCCCCTACGACGGTTGCCAAGTACGCGGGGGAGTCAAATCCCTCCCTCTCGTTAGAGGATTATCGCGTTGCTCGTCGGGCGGGCAGCGCGAATGATGACCTTGCCATCATTCGAAACCTACCACCGTAGCTCGCCGACTCGGCGCGGACTTGGCTAGAGCATCTCCCCGTGAACAAGATAGATTCGTGGGCCGACCTGCGAGAGGTATTCGTGGGCAACTTCTAGGCTATGTGCTCCCGCCCGGGCAATCCCCGGGAGTTGAAGAACTGTTGGCAAAAGCCGAACGAGCCGCTCCGGGACTACATTCGGCGCTTTTCCCGGCGCTGCAACGAGCTTCCCCACGACGTCGACGCGGACGTCGTGGGCGCGTTCCTCTCTGGAACAAACTGCGAGGCTCTCGTTCATGAGCTGGGGCGTAGCTTCCTGCGAACAGCTCGGGAGCTCCTTGACATCGCCACTAGCCACGCTTCGGACGAAGAGGCGGTTGGAGCCCTCCTCCACCGTGATACCCCGAGAAGGGGAAAGGCAAGCGGGCTGACGGCAACGCAGGCGGAGGCGCCTCCGGCTCCAAGCCCAACAAGAAGAACAAGTCGCGGTCGAGCGACGATCCTATGGTGGCCACGGCCGAGAAAAAGGGCGCCAAGCAGCCCAACAAAGACCCGCCGAACCACTTCGAGAAGGGGTGGAACGGACCGTGCCCCAACCTCGAGTTTCCGACAAGCACCGATGAAGGACGCTCGTTGATGAAGAAATTTGTCACGCAGCAGGGGAGGAAGGGGCGCCCGAGCCGGAGCACGAGGAGAACGCCGGAGTTGAGGGCGACGCCGGTGACGAGGAAGGCGAGGGCTATCCCCGTGCCGAGGGATGCCTCGATGATATTCGCGAGCTCCGACGCCGGCCCCGGCCGACGCTCCGTCAAGCTCGAGCGCCGCGACGTCTTCGCCGCGGAACCCGCGACCCCGACCTACCTTAGTTGGTCGGAGGTGTCGATCACTTTCGACCGCTCGTGGTCGACCCCATCGTCGCCAAGACGCGCCTCACTAAGGTGCTCATGGATGGAGGCACCGGCCTCGACATCCCGTACGCCGACGTCCTCGATGCCATGGGCATCGAGCATTCGCGCATTCGCCCCAACGGTTCGCCGTTCCACGGCGTCGTTCCGGGACGCAAGCTGTTCCTATCGGGCGGATCGACCTGCTCGTCACATTCGGGACACCTTCGAACTTTCGGACGGAGACGCTCACGTTTGAATTGGTTAGATTCCCGGAGTCTACCACGCCATCCTCGGGCGGCCGTGCTATGCGAAGTTCATGGCCGTCCCGAATTATGTCTACCCGAAGCTCAAGATGCCCGGGCCGAACAGAGTCATCACCGTAGGCGCGTCCTTCCAGACACACCTACCGGTGCGATGTCGACAACCGTGACCTGGTGTCAACCCACCCGGCCTCGATCACGGAGCCGACGGTCATCGTGGAGCAGGTCGTTGAGGAACCTCCGCGGACGAGCCTCAAGGCGGCCTCGTTCGAACTGGCGGAGGGCACCAAGGAGGTCGTCCTCGACCTTGAGGGCGACGAGAAGAAGACGGTGCGCATCGGCACCTCCCTCTCTCCCAAATAGGAAGGCACGCTCGTCGACTTCCTCCGCGCGAACGTCGACGACTTCACGTGGAAAGCCTCGGACATGCCAGGAATCCCGAGGGAAGTCGCCGAGCATTCCTTGCACATCGGGCCGGGCTCCAAGCCGGTGAAGCAACGCTTGCGCCGCTTCGACGAGGAGAAGCGCAAGGCAATCGGTGAGGAGATCGCGAAGCTTCTAGCGGCCGGAATGGCTAGCTAATCCTGTTCTTGTACGAAAAAATAATGGGAAATAGAGAATGTGTGTTGATTATACTAGCTCGAATAAGGCCCGTCCGAACGATCCTTTTCCTTTACCACACATCGACCAAATAGTAGACTCGACCTCCGGATGCGAAACCATTTGCTTTCTAGATGCGTACACTTGGTACCATCGAGATAGCGCTCGACGAATCCTACCGACTCGCGACCTCCTTCATCACGCCGTTCGGCTCGTCATCGTTACACCACGATGCCGTTCGGTCTCAAGAACGCCGGTGCCACTTACCGGAGGTTCATACGAAGTGCTTCGACTATCTCATAGGAGATATAGTCGAGGCCTACGTGGACGACATTGTCGTGAAGTCCAAGAAAGTTGACTAGCTTGTGATCGACCTCGAGCGTGTGTTCGCCAAGCTGCGCGAGAACGGTGTCAAGCTCAACCCCGAGAAGTGCGTCTTTGGGGTCCCGCGAGGAATGCTCCCGGGCTTCATCGTCTCGAAGCGCAACATCGAGGCGAACCCGGAGAAGATCTCTGCCATCGAGCGCATGGGTCCAGTCCGGAACGTCACGGGGGTGCAACGACTCACGGGGTGTCTAGCCGCGCCGAGCCGCTTCATCTCGCGCCTTGGGGAGAGGGCTCTTCCGCTCTACAAGCTCCTCAAGAAGTCCAAGCGCTTCGAATGGACGTCGGAAGCCCAAGCCGCGCTCGACGACGTGAAGCACATTCTAGCCAATCCTCCGGTCTTAACCCGGCCGTCGGCTGGGCGAGCAACTCCTCCTCTACGTCGCGGCAACCACTCAAGTCGTCGGCGCCGCCGTCGTAGTCGAGCGCGAGATGGAAGGACACATCCTATGTCGGCGAGGCTCTCTCCGACTCGAAGATGAGGTACCTGCAGGTGCTCAAGATCCTCTACGCAGTGATGGTCGCCGGACCCAAACTACACCACTACTTCGATGCGCACTCGATCACGGTGGTAAGCTCGTTCCCCTTACGCGACATCATCGAGAACAGAGAGTCTGCGAGCAAAGTCGCCAAATGGGCTCTCGAGCCGATGGGGCACGACATCACATACGTGCCTCAACCGGCGATCAAGTCGAGGGTACTCGTCGACTTCATCGCGGAGTGGACGGAGACACAATTGCCGTTAGCGCCGGTGGATCGGGAGTATTGGATCTTGTACTTCCACGGGTCGCCGATGCGCGACGGAGCCGACGTCGGGATCGTCTTCGTCTCCACTCATGGAGTACGCATGAGGTATTCTATTCGGTTACATTTTGCTGCTTCAAATAATGTAGTTGAGTATGAGGCTCTCGTCAATGGCCTCAAAATTGCTATCGAGCTCCGGATCGGACGACTCGAGGTCCGCGGGGATTCTCGGCTCATCATCGATCATCTAATGAAGGAGTCAAGCCGTCGAAACGACACGCTGATGCTCTATCACCGGGAAGTGCGGAAGCTCGACGAAAAGTTCGACGGCCTCGAGCTTAAACACATCCTGCGACAACTTAACGAGGCGACGGACTCGTTGGGCAAGACGGCGTCCGGTCGGGAGTCGACCCCGCCGGGTGTCTTCGCCAACGACCAGTTCCAACCGTCCGTCCGACCTTCCGACCCTCGCAAGGACGATGGAGGGCCGGTCAAAGTGGGCTCGGGGGCTGTCCCGAGTCCCAACCTCAACCCCGCGGAACACTCGAGCCCGGGCGGGGCTCGGGGGCTGATCCTCCGTTAACGAGCGGAGAGATTATGGAAATCGATGCTCCGGAGGCCAACGAGGCACCACCGCCCGACCGGAGAGCGCGAGTACATCGAGTACCTCCTCCGCGACAAGCTCCCGCCCGAACGGACCGAAGCAAGGTGCTCGCACGGGCGCTCCAAGTCTTTCCTCATAGTCGACGGCGAGCTCTATAAGCGCAGCGCTTCCAGGATCTTGCAGCGCTGCATCACCATCGAGGAGGGTGTAAAGCTCCTCGACGACATTCACGCAGGTGTCCGTGGACATCACGCGGTGCCACGGACTCTTGTGGGCAACGCCTTTCGACGGGGCTTTTATCGGCCAACCGCGGTGGCCGATGCGACTCGTGTTGTGCGCACTTGTAAAGGTTGCTAGTTCTACGCTCGACAAACACACCAGCCCACTCAAGCTCTCTAAACCATACCCATCACCCGGCCCATCGCGGTTTGGGGTCCGGACTTGGTCGGGCCACTAAAGAAAGCACCCGGGGTTTCACTCACTTGCTCGTGGCAGTTGACAAGTTCACCAAGTGGATCGAAGCGCAAGCTATCAGCAAAATCCAGTCCGAAGAAGCGATCGATCTCTTCGCCGACATCGTTTATCGGTTCGGTGTCCTCAACTCGATAATCACCGACAATGGTACGCAGTTCACGGGGAAGAAATTCCTCAAATTCTACGACGATTACCACATTCGAGTGGACTGGACAACCGTAGCTCACCCCGAGACCAACGATCAAGTCGAGCGAGCCAACGGCATGATCCTACAGGGGCTCAAGGCCCGCATCTACGATCGCTTGAAGCGTTTCAGCGGTCGATGGGCGTCGAGTTGCCGGCCGTCCTTTGGAGTCATCGAACGACTCCGAGCCGGCGACCGACTACACGCCATTTTTCATGGTCTACGGCGCTCCCGCAGTTCGCGCCTTCGATGAGAAAGGGAATGAAACAACGCTCGAGGACGTCGCCGACCAGCGCGATGAAGCACGCGATGCTCGCGCTTCTACACTCCGCCAAGTACCAACAGGCTCTTCGACGATACCATGATCGTAACGTCAAGAGTCGAGGTTTCGATGTTGGAGACATGGTATTGTGTAGAGTGCAGAGCAGCAAGGAGCGCCACAAGCTCTCTCCGCCTTGGGAAGGACCCTACATCGTCGCGCACGTCATCCGGCCCGGCTCCTACAAGCTCAAGACGGTGGAAGGTCGAGAGCCGACCAACGCCCGGAACATCGCACGCTTACGTAAATTCTACCCTTAAACTTGCGTTCGTTCCTTTACTTTCAACGATCGCCCGTTCGGTACAGTGATCCTCAACCTCCACAGGGAGGTCGACCCTCACTTGGGGGCTGGAAGGCGGGCGATACCAACGATTTTTAAAAGCAAAAATCGCTAACACGCGTGCTACTTAGCTCTTTTTTGCGAACGAAATTTGCTAAATCTTTTTGGACTTGGATTCGAATCCAAGCGGTCCTAGCGTACGCTCACCAAGACGACTAAATCTAACGAGGATCGAGGACTTGAACTTTGTGAGTTGGCGGGATAAATGAAAAGGCCAAAACGAATTTAAGCCGAACTTAAAACTAACGAGAGCAAGACCTCGACGGGTCGAGCGCGAACGATGTTAAAAACTTAAAAGTTATTTACAAGCGAGGGGAACGACGCCCCATTGTTCATAACAAAACAAAATAAAATGACTAATGCCCTAATCTATCTTCATCTTGGGGAGGGGCTCCTCCTCGAGCTTTGCAGCGAAGGTGTCGGCGTGGGCGCGAGTCTCGGTCCGCAGCGTGTCCAGCTCGGCGTCGGTGAAGCCAGGAACAATGCCGAAGCTCACGGCCTCGAAGTCGAGGTCCCGATAGTGTGACGCCAGCCACATGAAGGTCGAGCGTACACTCGGAGCGTCTTGCTCCTTGAATCGTTGCACCGACTTGCTCCGGCAAGCCGGCGTCGGCGCGCCGCTCGACTTCGACCTCCGTGAAAGCCCGTCCTAGGACGGCGTCGAGCTCTCTCCGGGACGCTTCGCTGCGGCAAGCCTCTACTCCAAGCATGCATCGTCGAACAACGATTGACGTCAAAGGTTTGAATTCGAAGAGTCAAAAAGCGCGACGAAGCCCGCCGTAAAGTCGATGTAAGGAAATTTGAAGCCCTTACCTTCCTTTTTGGCCCGCTGCTCCCGGAGCTCCTTGAGGTAGCCGGACGCGGTCCGATGGGAAGCCACGGCCGCGGCCTCGGCCTTCCGCCTCACCTCACGCTCCGTCCGGAGCGCCTCCTTGACCTTCACCGCCACCGAAGCGACCTCCTCGGCCTTGGGCAAGGCTGCCTCCTTCACGCGGCGCGCCTGCGCCGCCTCGCGCTCCGCTGCCTCTTGGGCCGCTCGGGCCGACCCTTCTCTCGCGAGCGCCTCCTGCAGGCCGGAACGAGCCCGGCCGGCAGAGCGTGCGAGCCCGCCCGCCCGGGCTTCAAGCCGGGAAAGAACTCGCGCCCCGACACGAGCCCCGCTAGGAACGCCTCCACCTCGAGCTCCGGTGACAGCTCGGCGCCGCCAGCCGGACTCACCGGGACCACGTCCCCGCCGGCCGCCGTCGTCCCCGCGATCTCCTTCCCCGTGGCGACATCCCTCATCCTTGCCGCTTGCGCCGCCGAGGAAGTCGGCGACTTCCGGAGAGTCGTTGACGGGGCCCTCCTCGCCGGCACCGAGCGCTTGGATGCCGGCTCGCCATCACCGGGTTCATTCTCACGGGTACGCTTTCGGCCAAGGCAGCTGGATCGACCGCCCCTGCTGTTCCATGATCGGCTCGGCCGGCGTAGTACCGGGGCTCGCCGGAGTTTCCACGGCGTGCCCCTCGCCGAGCTCCGCCGCCGAGGGTACGACCTCACCGGTGCCCTCCGCAGCACGTTTAAAGACATTGACATGCGAGGTCGAGTCCTCGGCGCGGGGAAGGGGTCGTAGATGTACGCCGCCCGCCGGGCCATCGCCAGGAACCTCCGGCCGTGGCGCATGCTCGACGTTCGCTCCGCCACCCACGAGCTCGGTGATCATTTCCGCCGTCTCCCTCTCCGTGACGGTGGGCCCCGTCGGGGAGACCTCGGTCAAGTCCACCACATCCGCCGCCGCGGCGGCTCCTCGCTAGTCCCCGTCCCTCGACGAGAGTCGGCTCCTCGCCGCGTGAACTCGACCCAAGCCCCGGGATCAAGGACGACGTCGACGTCCCAGCCACGGTGGTCGGGTAGTGGGGCGAAGAGGTCGTGGAGGCCGGGACAAACTCGACCCGAAAGGGAGTCGGAGATTGCACCGGAACCGAAGTCCGAGCGTAGGGGGCAGGGTCGTGCCGCTAGGTCGGAGCGTGAGGAGGCGGGCTCGGAGCTCGCCGCTAGACGGGAAGATCTTGGCGGCTGCCGAAGTCCCGCCGCCGCTCTCCTTTGAGGTAACCTCGCGCCGGGAGATGACGTACGGATTCCCCCGCTTGTCTCGTACCCACTTATGGCTCGGTCGAGGCGGTCGACGGTGTATGGGGGTTCAGCCCCGCTGCCTCATACGCGTCCCGCTTCTTTTAGCGGGCGCGATCCCTCGCTGCCTTGTCCTGCTTGGCGCGGATCACGGCCGCCTTCGCCCGCTTGCACACCGCCTTGTCGATCCTCTCCAGCTCAGCCCGCAGGCAGTTGGCCTCTCGTTCGCCCACCCCTTCCGACAGCCTTCAGCTTGATCCGCTTGTAGAACGCGACCCACTTGGAGTGCGAGAAAAGTATAATATAATAAGCTAAAGTTACCCGAGCCAAGCGAAGATCGAAATATGGAAGCTCGAATCGCTTACCGCGTCGACCGCCTCGAGGGTGTGGCTTCATCTTCGGCGCGTTAGGGACAGGCCACACCGCGCGGTCGTGCCTAGCGCCACCCCGACCCTTCGTGCAACGGCCTCGTCGGAGAGCTCCACGAGCGCCATTACCGTGTCGGGGACCATGCGGTGATCGGCGGAGACCTGATGCATCAGCATCGTCCTCCACACTAGCGGCGCGAACCGCTTCTTGTGGTAGGACGTGACGACGACCGTCGCGTCGAGGTCGAACGAGCGAAGGTGGCCGATCGCCTCGACCAACCGGTCCACCCGATGCCGGTGGTCCGGACCGCAGCCCCACTTCCACTCCTCGGGCACCTCCTCGAAGACCCGACCTTCGAAGGCCGGGAAAGGGTGCGCCGGGTCCCGGCGCAGGTAGAACCACTTGTAGTGCCACCCATGGTTCGATGTGGGGGTGGTCATGGGGACGTAATCCTTCCCCTTGTTCCTCTTCATCACGATCCCCGCACAACCGATGTGTGCGGGAACCTCCTCAATGACCTTCCGAGAAATTGCATTAAAAAAGTAGCAAAAATTAATGATAGCTGCTCGTACTCTCAATGGTAGGATGTTTCTAATCGCCCCGGAAGCAATGTTGTCAACAAGATATGACAAGTGTGAGACTTCATTTTACCAACAACTTTTAGATCAATCACCGAGAAGTGGCTTCCAATGTTGGCGGAGTAACCAGATGGAACCTTTATGCTTTTAAAGAACTCACATAGCTCTTTTTTCTCTTGGCGGGATAGAGTGATACATGATGGGGGTATATGATCACCCCGAGGATAAAGCTCGAGCCTAAATCCCATATCTTCCAAGTCTGCTCGAGCATTTTTGTGGTCTTTGCCTTTTCCTTTCATATTCAGAAATGTGCACACAAGAGCTTCACACACATTCTTCGCAATATGCATGAGATCAATGCAATGACGTACCGCCAAGTACTGCCAGTACGGGAGCTCAAAGAATATGGATTCTTCCTTCCACGGACCATGATCACCGGATTTAGGGCGTTTCCTCTTTCCAAGAATCGATGATGAAGCAATTCTTTGATGGTCCTCATGAATTTGTTCACCACTAAAATTTCTTGGGCCCAAACCTTTCTCCACAGTTCCATCAAACCGAGCACTCATTGTAAGATAGTGGTGCTTCCTTGAAAGGAATCATCGAGTTCTCATGCACACTGGTTTCTTGGAGTTTCTAAGCCACACACTCTCGGTGTCATACAAGCACTAAGGGCACCCTTTGTCTCCTGGCTTACTTTGTCCCGACACGGAATATAATGTCTGGGAGGTCTTGAATTGTACGGAAGAGCATAGCATGCATCCGAAAATAATCTCTTGTGAATTCGTCCCACACCTCAACACCACCGACCAAAGTAATTTAAGGTCATCTATCGGTGGCCTCAAGTATACATCGATGTCAACCCCGGGCTGCTTTTTACCACCGATTAGCACCGACAACATAAGATACTTTCTCTTGTGGCACAACCAAGGAGGAAGGTTGTAGATGCACAACACAACTGGCCATGTGCTATGGGAAACACTCATGTCACCAAATGGATTCATCCCATCCGTGCTCAAAGTTAAACGTATGTTGCTTGTTTCTTTGGCAAAATCCCCACATCTTTGATCAAAATTCTTCCACTGAACCGAATCCGCAGGATGGCGATATTTGCCATCGTTCTTTCGAGCCTTTCTGTTTTCACCATCTTTGCTCCGTGCATGCCAACGGAGGAGCTCACTTTACTTCTTGTTTGCAAACAAACGCTTGAAACGAGGGATGATTGGAAAATACCACACCACCTTTTGAGGACCTCCATTCCTCTTGCTAAGAAGCTCCTCATCACCCCCATCTTTTCACGTGCTTATACAGTGGAGTTCCGTAAACAGGACATCGAGTCGGTGAGCATAATCTTCACCACGATACAAAATGCAATTTTCCTTACGTGCATGTATCTTTTCAACTTTTAATCTCAATGGACAAATTATCTTCTTAGCTTCATAACTGCTTGAGGGTAAGAGATTCCCTTTTGGAAGCATATCCTCTAAGAGCTTTAGCAAGGCGGTAAAGCTCCAATCCGACCAACAATTGCTTGCCTTCAGCTTCGAGGTTTCAGCACACCATCCAATAAGCTCAAGTTGCAGCCAATATACAAGGGCTTCTTGAAATCTCGCACAAGATCTTGAAACTTTTCAAACTCTTTTTCAGTGCACTCATCTTCATTGTTTGCCTCAACATCATTCATCATTTGTTCAATGTTGTCAACTAGATCAGCATAATCATCATCAATAGATAAGATCTGATCATCAGCAATTTGTTCATTGTTGGTGCTTGAGGGCCCCCGACAACCAATGCCATTAACAAATCCCAAAGGAGGCTCACCAGGATTAAGTCCTTTCCCACCATGTTCGTTCCAGATTTTGTAGTTGGCTTTGAATCCACGCATGATGAGGTGTGCATGTAGGTGCATTGACCGAGAAAACCTCTTTTCATTCTTGCAATCAATGCACGGACAATCCATAGCACTCTTCTTCATCCGTCTTGTCGAGTCTTAAACTCGGCACTAGTACTACCCGGTCCCTCACGAGCGTGGAATTCGATGGTGCAACACACGAAACACACAGGAACACAAGATTTTAGACAGGTTCGGGCCCCTCGAATTGAGAGTAATACCCTACGTCCTGTATGTTATGTATTGCCTTCGGCGGATTGCTAATTGCAAGATCTCGGAGAGTTTCGGGGGGGGTCCCTGCTCCGTCTTATATATCCGGGGAGCTAGGGTTACATGCAGAGTCTTAGTCGATTACATGGATTACATATATGGGAGCTCTATCTCTAGCTTTCTTTATTGATTCGAGTCCTAACGAGACTACTAATTATTCCTTAACTTGCTTCTCAAGTCATCATACGCCGGTATTGATATCCGCTCTGATCTCCATACCGGTATATATAATCCTCTGTTATTCCAGATCGGTCGGGAACCGATCTGTCGACCTATCTCCATCACCTTTATCTTCATTGATTTGTTACCGTGTCTTTACGCATCCATTACTTTATCATCTCGTATACCCATAAGGCAAGTATACGACGAGTAGCCCTCGAGTAATTTTTTATTTGACCTTGAATAAGATCGACCAGTCTTTTGCATGTTGGTCTTGATTCCATGGTAAAATTAAAAAGAACTCTAATCTGCTGCAATGATTCTTCTTTCTTCGAAGCGCTTTAAAAAGCCAAAAAATTAGTATGTTTATCCTTTATATCACCTAATTAGGTAATCATTGCAAATTCTTCTCTCGGTGCACCAACTAGGTGCACCCAATTGAGTATAGCCCCCGACTCATGGATCATTTGAACTCCTTTCAAATAATGCAAGAGTCCACTAGTTGATTCTTCATTATTTTCCTTTGATATGCAATCATTACAGACCACTCCATTTATTTTTCCATTCATTTCCACCTCCCGCAATCGTTATAGATCGCTCTTGGATACGGTGCACCGGTCAGGTACACCTAATTAGGTATAGCTCCCGACTCTTGTATCATTTGAGGATCGCAAATAATTCAAGAGTCTTTCTGAGAGACTATGCTTTACTATCTTCCATGGAATCATATCCCTCTTAGCACTTTCTGCCAAGAACACATTTTTCAGACCGGTCTAACCGGTCATATCACATTTAACTAAAGATTCTGGTTGATCGGACCAGTTTATTCCCCATATTCTCACATCGACTCGAGTCTCCAAGGCCTATGATCATCCGGATGATTAACACCCACAGCCTAAGGCATCCATTATCATTGAGTCGGATAAAGTCTAACTCTTTCATACTGCTAAATTACAAAATTCAGCATTACTTTAATTTCAATCTGAAAATTTTCATATTTCAGACCGCTTTTTATTCACATAAAGCACGACGACTTATCCTTATGATCTGCTAGGTCATAATTAACACAAATAATAGATCTTTAATATCCTTATGGCCGTTAGGTCATAATTGCGTATTCACGACATAAGTCATTTAATGCTAAATCCATCGGGCCTTGCAAAATAGCCCAATAACTTTTTAGCCCCCGGGCCCATCCCAGTGCCTATAAAAGGAAACGAAGAGTCGACCTAGGTCAAACCCATTCCCGAAAGCTCATTCGCGCCCGCCATTCGCCCTTGTTCTTCGCTCTTGTCTTTCGCACAATCCAATCTTAGATTTTCTTCTTCGATCTTCTCAAGATGGGCAAAAAGAAATCTTCCGCCAATCCTTCATCTTCTTCCTCTCGTTCCTCGCGACCAACTTCCTTTTGGCAAAAGGATCTTGGTAGTAGCAAAGTCACGGAAACATCTCTTAATGATGCGATCCGTGACGGATACCTTCCTCCTCGGCCAATCTTAAACTGAGCGTCCCTTCTCCCGGCCAAGTTCCATGGGGAATAGACAACTCTCAGCAATTGGTTTTCAAAGCTTTTTTCCTCCGTGGCCTTGATCTTCCTTGCTGCTCCTTCTTTAGGGGTCTCCTTTTCTTTTATGGATGGGAGTTAGTGAATCTTAACCCTAACTCCATCCTGCAAATTGCTTTTTTCATCCACCTCTGCGAGGCTTTCCTCGGAGTTCTCCCCACTTCAAATTATTCCAATACCTTTTCCAAATCCGCCCACTTCCCTCATCGGACCGCCAGTGCTGCACTCGGCGGGGTAGGGATTCAATGCTTGGAGCGCGAGATGAATATTTCTCTATTTCTCCGAATAAAAGCATAGCTCATTGAAAACAAGGATGGTTCTTCCGTGATAATCCCCAGCCTGCACTTCCTCCCTTCAGCGCCAAAATAGCCAAAAATTTCCCTACCGCGGATACTAGGGAAAAACTTAAAGAAGACGGAGAAATCCTTTCGCTCTTGGCTTGCATCAAATATTTAAAGGAAGTCAAAGGCGTCACCGCCGAGACAGTCCTTTGGAGCTTCATAGTGCGAGGAGTCCAGCCACTCAAGAGACAAGAACACCCAGCTTGGTGTTTCAATGAAGACATTGCCATTCCGTTGGATGGAACTCCTCTTCCCGACAAAGAACGATTAGAAGCCCGCATCGGGCGGATGCTCCAGCCGAAACCGGATCTATCCGGATGCACCGGAGTAGGTCTGGCTTTCAGCTCGTCCAACCTTCGTGATCCTGTAAGTATCTCTTTCGTATCTTTGAATCTCGTTATTTTTAACCTTCATTCTCTTATGCAAACTCGATTGCTCAATATAGAAAATGGACAACTTTAAGAGTCACCCTCCTCTACCTCCCAACGATACTTGGGGGAGGACTATGCGAACAATACCGCTCCCCGGCTGTTCAAGCCGATCCGACTCAAGCGACTTCAGATCGGTCCTTCCCTCTCGCCTCCCAGCATAGCTCCCAAGGCCGAGAGGCCAACTCGGTGCTATGTACTTCACAAGCATAAGCGGTCTTGATGTCACCCCGGAACGACAAGACCCCATTTGGTCCCGGCATCTTCGAGCATCAAGTATTGGTAATTCGGGATGGCCATAAACTTTGCCAAAGCCGGTCTTCCAAGTATCGCATGATACGCTGAATCAATGTCGGCTACCTGGAAGATAACATTCTCCCTCCTGTAGTTCTCCTTTGTCCCAAAAGTCACTAGCGGAGAAATCTGCCCCAAAGGATAGCTATTCCGCCCGGGTATTATACCATGAAACGGCGAAACACAGCGCTCCAAATCAGCTACGAGAGAGGCCAAGCTCGGCAGAGTTTTGGCAAACAAGATATCCAGGCAACTTCCTCCATCAATGAAAGTCCTCTTCAATCGCACCTTGTGAACTATGGGGGCCAGGATGAGTGGATATTTACCAACTTTTGGCAATACCTCGGGATGATCAGCCCTGCTGAAGGTAATGGGCACCTCGGACCACCGTTGGTATTCGGGTGTGGCGGGAGCGACGGCATTAACCTCTCGAAATGCCAACTTTTGCTTTCGCTTTGACTCGTAAGCGTCCGGGCCTCCATAGATCATGTTCACCTCTCGAGCCGGTTCTTAAAAGCCTTCGTCATCCCCATTGTCATCGTGCTCTTTATCCTTGCCCTTGTCGTCTCTCCGGTTTCGATGAGCAGATCGGGCGCAACCTTTAAGGCAAACCGAGCGAACGGCCTTAACAGAAGCACTCCTTGGCTTTATGATTCCCATTATGAATCATGCAAGGGCCCTCTAGAAGTGTTTTGAACGACAATCGTTCTCTTGGACCTCTCTTAGGAGGTGCCGGCCGATCTCCTCCATGAGACTGGTCGACAGCTGCAACAAGGTGATCCGCTTTGCGCTTATTGTTGTTCTTGGATCCAGACTGGTTGCCTTAGTCATGCTTCGGTTCCTTCCCTTTGTTCCCGCGCAAATTGACCACGTTTGATTCACCAGCAAGCATAATCATCTCGCTATTTTGAAGCACTCGACGCCATCATGGTAAGGTTCCGATTTCGCCTTCCAATCTTGTGAACTAATGCTTCACTTCGGACGCCAGCTTGAAACGCCGCAATTACTTGCTGATCGGGAACATTGGGGATTAAGGCCTTCTTGTTGCGTAAACGCCTGATGAAGTCCGTAAGAGTTTCGTCGGGCTTCGCTTCAGCTGTTGAGGTCGAAGTAATTCCCTGGCTTCTCACAAGTCGCTTGGAAGTTCTCTACGAACTTTTTGGTGAGGTCGCCCCAGGAAGAGATAGATTTCTCGGGTAGGGACTGCAACCACAAGCGTCCAGCCTGCTCCATGCACATGGGGAGGTAATTAGCTAGCACAAACGTATCTCCTCCTCGCTGACCGGATGGCGGTGGTGTACATGCGTAGCCACTCGGCAGGAGGTGCTTTACCATCATACTTATCAATGGCCCTAGGCTTAAATCCCCGGGGTATTTGCAAATGCGTAAATCTCACGTGAAAGCGGGAATCACGGAGTACTCGTCATCTTCCGGACCGGTCCGGACCGGTGAAGGGGATCATCGACGAGGGTAATGCCGGTAGTTGCGATCTCTATCATCATCGGAGTAGTCGTAGTATCGATCATCTTGATACCTATCTCGTGATCCATCCCGACGGTCGTTGTTGGCCGGTTGTGCGGTCTGCGAAGGAGGAGGCGGAGACGGAGGCGCCGCTTGGCGATCATTGTTGTCTCGTCGAGGCTCCCCATCTCTGTCTCGGTTGTCTTGTCGAGGCTCCCCATCTCTGTCTCTCGTTGTCTCGTCCCCTTCGGTCTCCGGAATCACGACGATCATCTCGTCTTGGCCGGTCATCCCGATGAACATGTCGGTTGACTTGTCCTCGTTGGTCATTACGCGGAGGATTTCCACCAGGGGGCGACGCTGAAGCAGCCGGTCCACGCCGAGGCGAGTTAGTCACGTGCGGGCGAGGCGGGGCAGGATCACGCGGACGATCATCCACATGACCGGTACGACGCCTCTCATCTTCTTCTTGTTTCGGCGTTCTTCCGTTCTCTCCGCATAGCGGTCGATGAGGACGTTACGAGCGTCACGGTTACCATTGAGTGGTACGCGCAAATCTTGGTCCGGAGCTCGTTCATGTGCGTCCGCGATCGGGGTGTGTCGAGGCCCAAGCCTTCCACCGGAGGAAGCTCCTTCGGACCGGGCTCTTGTAGGCCGCTCCGAGCGAGAACGCGAGCGCCTTGAAGATTCCGATCTGTCATGAACGAGTTGATTTGTTTGTAGAGCAGTCGCATCTACCAAATTTAAAGTGCGTTGCAACCCCGGTGTTGCATTGAAGACTTCTTCCGGTATTGTCTCAAGGATTTGCTTCACTCCCACAATGTTGTGAATCGACGACGTGAAGACCCGAGCGCCATTTAATTCCACTTCCATGGAACTCAAATCCACAGCTCCGCTCGAAGAACGATGGCGCCTTCCGCTGCGGCATCCACGTCGGCCGTTATATCCTGGGGACGTTTCTTCCGGGTCTCCGGACCGGTCCGGCAGTGGGCCCGTGGTCGGGGAGCGGTCGCGGGAACGCTTCCTCCGTCTCGACCGGTACCAGCAACGTTTTCGCGCGGATTCGCGGCTGAAGGTTGTGGAGGTTGTTCATCTCCGTCTGCTTCCTCTGTTTCACGACGACGACAATCGGGTTCGTCTCTCGCCATCCTTGCTTCTGCTTCAGCAGCTTCCTCGGGATAGAGTTGTCGAAGAACTGGTCCCGTCATGAACACTTGGAAGAAGACCGGAGGCTCTTCCTCGAAGTCATTACCAAACTCGCGAGAGCGGCTTATCATTACGAGACCGGGCACCGGTCCGAGACGCAGACGGTCCGATTGTTCGCGCTAAAGCTGCGTCGGATCCGCCAAGTTCTAAGCCCGAGGTGCCAACCGTGGCAGGTGATCGCGCTTCGAAGCTGCAGCCCGACAACGAGTCGGATTCATCAAAAGCAGTTTTCCGGCGTAATCAGCTTAAAAGTCGAGGGACCCGAAGCGGATCTTGAAGCCGGGCTCGAAGTCGACGACGAACGAAGAGGCCATCGAACTTGCTAGGAACTCGCCGGGACCCCTTCCTGGCGCGCCAAATGTCGAGTCTTAAACTCGGTACTAGTACTACCCGGTCCCTCACGAGCGTGGAATTCGATGGTGCAACACACGAAACACACAGGAACACAAGATTTTAGACAGGTTCGAGCCGCTCGAATTGAGAGTAATACACTACGTCCTGTATGTTATGTATTGCCTTTAGCGGATTGCTAATTGCAAGATCTCGGTGAGTTTTCGGGGGGTCCCTGCTCCGCCTTATATATCCGGGGAGCTAGGGTTACATGCGAGTCCTAGTCGATTACATGGATTACATATATGGGAGCTCTATCTCTAGCTTTCTTTATTGATTCAGAGTCCTAACAGACTACTAATTATTCCTTAACTTGCTTCTCAAGTCATCATACGCCGGTATTGATATCCGCTCGATCTCCATACCGGTATATATAATCCTCTGTTATTCCAGCACCGGTCAGGAACCAGTCTATCATCTATCTCCATCACCTTTATCTTCATTGATTTGTTACTCGTGTCTTTGCGCATCCGTTCCTTTATCATCTCGTATACCCATAAGGCAAGTATACGACACGTCTCATATCATCCTTGGCAACATCAATGAAAGACAAGAGACCATTCAAATAAGGCAAAATTGTCCGTAACACGCTAAGAAAATATGGATTTGATCAGTAACACATCAACAAAGTCGAATTTGTCCGTAACACACTATGATTGTGTGATTTCTTGTCCAGGACACATTATGCCCATTTAACAATTGTTTTCATATTTTTTGTCTCAATACTCGTAATACATTTGGATTTGAAACTTAGCACAAATATATATTTTTGCTTTATCTATCATTAAAAATAGAGCTAATTTTTTTCAGATGTTTCTATTCATTGCTCATTGTTTTAATATTCAATTTATCCAACAAACCATGAAAATAAGAAAATAAAATCTAGCACTATTTTTTATAATAGATAATAGGACAATGTATATTTGTGCTAAGTTTCAAGTCCTACGAGTATTGAGATAAAAAAGTTGACATCAATTGTTAAATAGTCATAATGTGTCCGAGACAAGAAATCACAAAATCATAGTGTGTTGCAGTACAAATACGACTTTGTTGATGTGTTGAAGACGAAGTCATATTTTCTCAATGTGTTACAGTACAATTTTGCCTTCAAATAATCATCGCAAGTGCGATTATCAAGATACATCCAAGCACGATTACCCATCACTGCAAGTGCAAATATAAAATTAATGATTCAATTTACCACAACACATAAAATCAACAAATTTTAACTAGGACACTCTAGTTTTGATTCAGAGCATTATCGACAATATTGATGTTTATTTTACGACTAACATTGCATATTTCAAACTATATTATGGATAGCACATAAATATAGAAAATCATTCATGTTTTATTACTAACCTCACACCTTGAGCACCAGCTGCAGCAGGCAGCTACCTAGGCAGCACCAGGACCGCGCCAACGAGGAACTTTGCGCACGGCCCTGCGTACAAAGTAGTGGAGGACAGGAATGGCCCTGCTCACGGAGTGGAGGGAGCCGACCTGCCCACGACCGCCGACGGACGCCACACGCATGAGCGAGACGTACCGACCTTGCCGCCGGCCGGAGAGGGACGACGACGGCGCACGACAACACCAAGTTGTGCCGCCAGTAGGGAGAGGGACGTTGCACGACCAGCGTAAAGGCCCGACAAGATGCCGCCGTCCCTCCCCCTCCGTGCAGGGCAAGATCGACGGCCGGCTAGAAGAAAGAGCACGACGATCGGAACTGTGTGGAGATCTGAGTCAAAGCAACCACTAGCGACGTGTTCATGTCAACCGTCCCTACAGCGGGTCACGTGTTCAAAAAATAGGGACGGGGCAAGAAGAACCGTCCCCATAGTTCCAAAAATAGAGACGGGGCATGAAAATCCGTCCATATATCCTTCACTAACTGGAACGGGTCGTCAACAACCGTCCCTATATCCTTGATTTATAGGGACTGTGAACTGTAACCCGTCACTATAACCTAAGCCCGTCCCTATATCCTAGCTTTATAGGGACGGTGACAAAATAACCGTCACGGTAAAGGAAACCCCGTTACTATAGACTCACGATTTAGGGACGCTTTACGTTTAACCGTTACTACATGTCTTGATTCGGACGGCTTCCACTAAAACCGTTGCTACAACTGCCTTGACAGCGACTAGCAGTGACGGTGCTCTGTTTCGCCGTCGCTACCCTATTCTTAGTGATGTTTGCTTTTCAGCCGTCACTAATCATACGTCGCTAAAGGCCGCTTCTGTGGTAGTGACGGTCATTGTCCGACGCCTTTGGGAATTGCAGCGTCCCACGGTGGTGCTCCCCGCCGCACACTACCATGTCTTCATCCTGCTGTGCTGTTGGAACCTCTGGAAACACAGGAATGAAGTGGTGTTCCACCATGAGCCGCCATCGCTTGGCCACTTGCTTGCTAATTGCTGAACTGACGCAACCTTGTGGCGCTGCCGCAGGCCTCAGTCTGATTCTGCTATCTCTGATAGCTGGTGCTCTGTTTTCTCTTCCGTAATGTAATCTTACTAGCATTTGTTCTCTTCTTAACCTTGTAAACCTGTACATTGTATTGGAGCCGGAACTGGGCTGCCATTTTTTTTGGATAAATGGAATCAGGTGGGGAATTATCCCCCATTGACACTAAAAAAAATTCTCAAGAATAAATGCTAACCAAATGGACAGTCACCCTTTCCTTTCTCCACTTCAAAATGTAGTAAGTTGTATATGTTTGAATTACCAAAAGCAGCTAGACACTACGGGAGAGCAGAACTATGTTGTGTGCTAGAAGCACACGGCAAAGCCCATATTACACATGGCAAACGCTTTGCCGTGTGCAGCACACGACATAGCATAAATGAGTTGATTATTGATTAGTCTTTCAACAAGTAAATGCTCTAGTGTGGACATAACATAAACTAAAATGTGCATACTTTTTTTTTCTCGAAAACGTAGGAGAGCTGCGCTTCATTATATTAAGGAGAAAAACGGGATAAGAACCCGAATCGGCCGAACCGTTACAAGACAAACACACTCACGGCACACAAACAAACCCACACGCACAAACACAGGAGCCACACGACATGGATACAGCAACGGGTAGGAGCTTCTCAAAGATAGCGCCTTCAAGAAGGTCATGACGTTAGACGCCACCGCTACCTAATCCAGCTAGCCGGATTTGGGCTTTCGCCCATGAGACTTCAGAGATGGGAATCAAGACATCGACAACGCCTTCCACAAGGTGAACGAAACCCTAAGGCCTCGTCATTGCCGGCATGGTGACCCCATGCAGGATTTCTCCCGTCACTACTAGTGACCCCATCTCCGGATCAGCTCACAACCTCTTTATTGACACAATGCCGCAAGCAACGACATCGAGCCTCTCGCTCGACCTCACACTGCGCCATTCGCACCCCCGGCGCTCAGCTGCGCCAACATCGCGCGCATCAACGCCCCCATCGCCATAACTCCATACATCTCTAGACGCTGCCATCGCGCATTGCAACAACAACGCGCGCCAGGCATGCTGCCGTCAACCACCGAGGCCATCCGCGTTGCTCGACGTCGCTGGTCTGCCGGGGGTAGCGTCGCCGCGACTGCCATAAGCCCACTGCTCGCGGCGCGCTGGCGCCACCATCCCACAATGGTGCTACCGCAAACTCACCATGGCCACCGCAGGATCCCGCTCGTGGAGCGCCGCCGCCGGCGCCGACCTCTCGACATAGATCTCGATACACCGGGCACCATGCCGCGCCGTGTACCCGTAATGGCCTCCGTCACCGGGCACCATGCCGCGCCGTGTACCCGTAATGGCCTCCGTCAGCGGCTTCATCACCAACGGCGGGTGGCCCCCGCGAGCGCCGGCACCGCGCCAACCACGCCAGCGCCGCGCCGCTACCGGGCCATGGTCGTCGTCGAATCGTAGAGGCCCGTCACCGGTGCGCTGACCCATTGCCGCTAGATCCGGCCACCGGGCGCCGGATCCGAAGACTCGGATTGCCTCACGGCGGGTGGCCCTCATGGGCGGCCGCCGTCATGCCTCCGCACCGGCGCCGCGCCATGTCCGCCGTCCGCTCGAAGTGGCCCTCGCCGCCGGTGTATCGTGGCTCCCTGTCGCTAGATCCAGCCACCAAGGCGCCAGATCCAGCGACAACGGAGCCCTTCTCCGTGCAGGCGCCATGGCCGTTCGCTCGAACAAAGGGGGAGGAGTTGAGGGCTGGGGTAGGGGGAAGGGGCAGTAGTGGAGAAAGAAAGGCCTCGCCGCCGCCATCCTTGCTGGCAGCACCTATGTCCGGCCGCTTTGCTCCGGCGGCGGCGAGGTGGAGGAAGATGAGGAAGGGGCGGCGACGGTGGCACTGGTGTACCTGAACTCCGGCAATCCTCCTATCCACCTCCGCTTGGATGTGATTTTGCATGTTCTGCTCCAGCTTCTGCCTTGCCCTCCTCTCAGAATTGAGTTGGGCCTACAATATTTGATCTCATTGTGGTGTTGCAAAAAGACGTGTAGAACAAATAAACCAACAACGCGTGTAAATAAAATTACCTCAAGTGCGTCCACTTGAGTCGTAGTAGTGGTAGATCGAGGGCGTATAGCCAGGCTTGAGCTCGTGCTCCTCGCTCGTATATTGGAGAGAGTGTGCCCATAGTTGAGTGAACCCTGTCCAATATAGTACCGCCCATGCTTCTTGCCTCCACCCACCCTCATCACGACCTCTCCATCAAGGTCCTCGGTGGAAGTATCCCACTTTGGCCCATGGATCTGCCTACCCATTTCTGTGTACTCTGTGAGGTGGCTGTGGACGAACGGATTGTTGTACGTCGAGGGCGAAGCATCCGGGTTGTACGAGGTTTCGAGCGCCGACACCTTGTCCGTGTGGGCCATAGCCCATGTTGTGAACTGGGTGTAAGGGCGGTCCTCGCGTGACTTTGGCTGCAAAGCAAAATGGCGAGATGATTAGAAATTATACGATATTGAGTAAGAATAAATAAATGAATTCCCGTGCCCATCCCTCTGTGTATTGCGTGAGTGAAAGGTTCCCTTGATGGTGTGCTGGACCTGGCATCGGCAAACGCCGCTCCTGACAAGCATAATGCGTCTCCTCCCAGCCTTCCGCGCACCACTTGTGCACAATCTCTCCCCAAAGAACAGTATCGTTATTAGTCCACCACGCAGGCACCTACACGTCATCAAGAACAAGACACATAAGAACAACAAATTAAGTGTTAGAAAAATATTAATGTTTTATAATTATCTTCATGTACTCTTCCCTTGTTCAGAAGTTGGTACAGAAAAGGACAAGGAAAAAAACTTGTTGCGTGCCATGGCAAAGCACACGACAAAGAGGCACGTGTGCTTGTCACGAGTCCTCTATGCCATGTGCATTCTCGAATTGTCGTGTGCTATTGAGATGCACATGGCAAAATGTGTGCATATCAGTATATCACTGCACCAACTCAAAGTCTTATTTAAATGAGGAGCTGTACAAAACGTCAAAACTGATAATTTCATTTTACGGTGGTATGAAGAATAAGACTGAAAAGATGATTTAAAAGTGCAAAATACCACTGAAAGTTAGAACTTTCCTATGACAACATATGTAAAAAAAGGCTACAAATGAAGGAACAGTTAAAAAAAAAAAGAGCAGTGGACATGGTGACAACGAGTTGAGGTTTGCACAAAGTTAAGAATGCTGATAATCTTTTCTTCAAAGCCCGCTGGCTAGCTTCTTATATGGAGCTGACTCAAAGAAAATCTTGATTGGAATGACAAAACTTAAACTGTGGAAGAGCTATAACTTCCAACTCGTTGCCTCAGAATATTGAAATGAACTATGAATTTGGCCACTTTCGTTTTGCAGGACTGGTGTGGGCACTCTCGGGGTGCAAGAAACAAGATGTGCATGAAAAAAGTATTTTCTACAAAAATCTAATTAATATGATGTATGTTGGCTGCCATACCTCCAGAAATGGAGGATATTGACAAAATAAAAGATGTAGGAGATGATGGAGAACCTGACAGCAAAACTTTAAGGCACTAGAAAGTAACCAATTTGATATTAAGAAATGTGTGAGCTCTAGTTTCGAAGAAAGAGAGTTCTATAGTCAACAGATGGGTGTTTGAAGAAATTACCGTTCATCCAGAACTTGAAAATTTGTAGGAAAATTAAATTGATATGGTCTCTAATAAAATTCTGAGTGTAGGTTTTGTGAGCACTAGGGCATGTGACTACCTAGTTTAACTATTAATTTTGGTCACATAAATATGCCAAATCTATGACTACACTATAAAATATATCAAATCAGTAGTAGACATATCTCAGATCATGTCTTGTCAGGTATGAGGCAACAGATGATGATCATAGTGTTCTTCTCTGACTGTCCAAGTCATCCTATGGGAACTGCTCACAAAAGTATTCGTAAAATTCCAATCTCCTTCTTTAGATAAATGTATATGCACTGTATTAAGAATTGACCTTAGGTAAAAAACTCACTAACCATAATGAATGAAATAAAAAGTTTTCATTGTTTGAGTTATGTATCTTGGTACACTATTGAATAGTAAAATAAAAGTGAATGAATAATTCAATCGAACCATTTCTATTAAAAAAACATGTTGGGCCAAATTCTTGCTCAAATATCATGAAACTTAAATCCTATTAAAAGGAAATAAGGATCACATGATTGTGATAATAGTTTGTATACTTCCACATCAACTATGAAACTTGGAAACAAATTGTCACGTCACATAGAGCAACATAGGTTTGAACTCTAGTCTTATATATGCTACTCCTAGCTATATGATCGAATGTAAACAACATATTGATCAATGTTCCCATCAATAGGGTGTTGGTCATATATTTTTTTCTAACTAGGTGAATCAGTGATAAGGAAGGGCCTGCATTTAGAAGTGGTAGAGTCTTGCCACTTGTTGTATAGGATGTCCTTTGAACATAATGTTCTACATCCTTTATATAATTGAAAAATGATTCTGATATGCTGATATGATGATAAATACCAAATCATCATATCTGCATCATATGTCATCAATTCTATAAAGGGTGTAGAAAATTATGTATTTCACATGATCAAGTTCCTGCACAACTTATTTTATCATTGTTGATTTAATCTTTTCAAAACCAGTAAGATAGTAAGGAAACAACCAAAAATGAATTAAATTTGAAAACCAAATACATGGCTTAATTTCATCTATAAACCGACCAAAGGTGAAGGCATACCATCAGCCAACTGCATATTTGTCCTAAAATTTAAAATTGTTTTCATCATTTATTACAAAACATACAATAAATATAAATTCAGTAACAACACGAAATGAAGCATAGTTCCATATCAGTGACAACTAGAATGATGAAGACAGAAAACTCTAAACGATACTTTCGGACATAATCGCATATTGGCTATGAACTCTTCTGCAGATCAGGTGATCCTTTTTGTCTTTGTTGGGTTCACCTTCTTTGGTTGATTTATCCTCATGGTAACCTGGGTGACAGCCCACCTAAAACAAAAACATCCAATCAGTTCGTTCTGGCAAAAATGTTTTGTGCTACACAACAATTAAAACAATATTGACAGCTGCTATAACTTATAATGTGCGAGAGATTTTTGTTGAATGTATAAATGAGAAGATTTGTGATAAACATACAGTGAACAAACAAGTAAGATGTGATAAAAATAAAAAAGGAAAAGAGTGGCAGGTAACGACGTGTGTGCCTTTATCCCCACAATGTTTTTACAAATGGCCATACAAAAAAGTCAGCAAATAGTATAAATTACTATTTATTTAAGAGAACATTTCGGATTAAAAATGTGAAAAATTATATTTTAATTTTCAAAATGTTTTGATTGAATTATTACAAAAAAAACTTACAATGCATGGATACAATACTAAAATGGTGGTGACATATAAAGGTTCTTTGGTAGGGCTTATGCAGGTGGTTTAGCTTCGGATTATGCCATAATAAGCACTATCAAAGCCCTTCAAACTTAAAATAGTGTATGCCTAAAAGAAATGATAAGTTGTTTTCAATTTTGTACTGCAAACGGTGATATGAAAATTGTAGTTTTTACCAGCCTATGCAGTATTCCAATTCCATAGCAAAAAGTGACCCTAGAATTAATCGCATTGTCACTGAGAACTTATGTTACATAATAGTTTTCAAGATAAGATAATATAAGCCAGGAAAACTGTTTTTTTCACATATAATACATAGCTGAGGATTTTTTATTGCAATATCCAGAATCCTGTCCAATATGCCCTAAATCTACGCTTAAGAAGAGGGCACCTAAAATTAAATGTCTAGGAACTCAAGACTCAACAAAATGAAGGGAGTATGCATGCTGACCAAACCAATACACATCATTTGGAATGAATCTTGAGCATAATTTCAAGATCTAATGACTTATCATTATGAAAATTTTCAACTTGAATGGCGGGTCATTTTCACTCGATATGAGTCACTGCAAAAACCAAACACACACCCATGCATGTATATTTGCTGCCCTAATGATATTTAAAACCTTGTTGAAGGGCAGTTACTTACCAGCCATCCAAAATTTCAAACATTAGGTCGAAATCAGCAAAGAGCATGGGGCTGCTCCACCTCTTCCGCGACACGAACCACTTTCCATGCGCGAGTGGCAATGTCGTGGATCTCATAATGGGGTAGCATGGTTTGACCCTGATACAAAACTTCCGAGTAGTAGATGCTGTTCCTCTTGTACTTGGAGACGCTCGCCCCACTGAAGTTCTCATTGAAATCCTTGGACACCAACAGCGTCAGGTCGCCGGCGTCGTCCGATCTGGCTGCAGGAAATCGCATTTGTAAACCACGGTGTAGTAGCGGAAGCACCGCGTTTCTTCGTCGACCATTTCCATCATGACGCCCACCAGATGCAGCTCGCCGTTCGATTCCATGTAGCTGCGGTTGCCCACATCCGCGGGCGGGGACAGCGATGGCAGCGGCGTCGCGGACGGAGACGCGGCGCCGTTGAGGAAGAAATTGCAGATGGAAACGTCCCAGTGTGGTCGATCGCGTAGATCTTGTCTTGGCAGTGGACGATGCAGTCCACGACGCATTCCAGGTTGGTGTCCAGCAGCGTCCACGCGCTGTCGACCCCGACCCGGCAGAACGCGACCATCGTGGTGTTTGGGAGCACGGCCGTGGCCACGCACCCGCGGCCGGGGTAGGGCCACGCGGAGAGCACGATCTCATGGAAAAACACATTTCTCATGTCGTCCAGCTTGATGTCCCTGGCATCATCCTCGTTGGGACCTGGGAACACAAGATGACATTTTTCAATTTGGCAGAAGATGGAATTAGTTATTTGGGTGGCAGACCTTCAAGAGGTATGGCATAAAATCCTAACTACGTAATTATATCATACAAGCAAATCACCTTTGACTGCTCTTATAACACAAATTGGTGCCTTGGTGGACCATAAAGAACAAATTATGAAATAGATATTCTATACCTATGCTAATAGTTTCTTTGCCCAATCATATTTGTTGTCAGTCCTAAACCCGCTAGTTTATTTTACCATACATCGTACACACACACACGCACACACACACACACACACACACACACACTTTACGAGATCTACAGGCAATACCAAATGTCTCTTCATCAGGGTGGAAACACCATAATCTCTTGACTAAATGCAAATGTTTGATGAAAACCACTTCAAATAATCAACCACTGAGAAAACTCAGAATATAGGACTAAGTATGGAGAACTAACCTCAAGTGAAATAATAATAATAATAATAATAATAATAATAATAAGAGCGCAACCTTAGCAATGGAAGTACCTGATTTTTCTGTATTTTTTGAGCTATGTGGCTTGAAAGGCCATTGAATAGCAGCTATTAGGTAAATCAAATAATTCAATGGAACTGTTTATATTGAAAAATCAACAAGCTGTTGGAAAATTGGTTTGTCAAATATCATGAAACTTGAATCTTAAGATGTATACACATTATAAAAATGAATAAAAGGGTTCACATGAGCTATGTAGTTTGTACTTCCACCTAGTATTAAGATTCAATGTAGGCACAAAATATTTGCTAGTATCTATCCTATCATTGTTGCTACAACACTTGTATGAACCACCCAAGTAATCGTTACAACCTCCATGGTCAACACCATCTGTCCAGAGCAATATTTAGGCCAATGGCTCCCTAGCTAACATGACAACATCATATGTCAGATCTCTAAAAGATTTACAAAATCAAGGATATCACAAGCTCAATTTCATGCATGACTTATTCTATCGATCAATATTATAGATTTGGTGTTTTCACATCAATTAGCAAGAGGTAAAGACAAAAAGAACCAAAAAATATGAGTCAAATTGTGAACATAATTATAACCAGAAGCTTCCTTAATCCATCAGTGCACCGACCAAATCTGAGGCATACCAGCCAGCTGCAAACTTATTTTTTAAAAAAAAAAGAAACAGGAAAATCTGTCTTTCATTTATAAGAAAACATAATGGCTCAAACATCTTTAATGGACAGAAAAACTCCAATAGTCTTCGATAGAATCACATTGCCCTTGAATTCTCCTGGATGTTCAAATGATCCTTTATCTTGCTGGGGTCTGCTTTCTCTATATGGTTCTCCTCATCATTCTTGTGTCCTGCCAACCCACCTAAAACAATGGTCAATCAGTTTTGTTGTCACAAAAATATTGTGCTGGCTACACAACAGATATAATAACATGAATAATTTGCTAATAAAGATATTATTATGAGAGGAATTATTAATTTGATCCCATGGTGCTCCTTAGGAAGGAAAAACGACTTGAAACATTTTGGCGGCATGCAGCACTCCAAGTTGTCAGACGTTCGGGTGGAGTTTTGGGGATTTTTTGCAGTAAGTAGGCGTGGCTGTTTGTTGACCAGGCCAATCCATAGCCTTTTGTCCATACGCTCTAGGATTTGAATATTTGACGACCCCTACATGCTTCATTGCTACCAGGTAGACTTTCAACAAAGAGCAAAAAAGAAAATGGCGTAGTAGAAGAAGCGCAATAAGGCAATCACACTTTCTCTTGGCTGATAGGCAGAATATAACCACAAGCACATTTTGCCACAAGTGACATAGTATCTACCTGGATACCCCCTCCCATGCCAACACACATCTATTGCTCAAGAAACAAGCTGTCTACTAAGGCAGTGCCAGACACTGGCTTGGCGGAAATTGAATGGCTCTGGAAGACGACATGATCCAATTTTGGTGCAGTCTGGTTACTTACATGACTAAATTCGTTGTAGCTTGAACATGTATGCATGTTTATCAGCAAAAGGGTCATCGCCAAAAAAAAAAAGAAAAAAGCAAAACGGTCATCTCCACAACAGCCAGCATTGCTACAGATGGAGGGTTGATCAATTGTTTCTCCGCTGCCATTCCAATAGAGTCACGGTTCTCACATCGTTCCGGAGCTTATGGATGTTTTGTTATTTTCTTTTATCTGGCATATTACTATTTTGAATTATAGACACGCCATTTTATACAAATTTGATACCAGCTTACCAATGAAAAGTACAAGCAACAAGTGTTGTGTGACAAATGGTTGATAGAGTGATGGCTATTATATTCTGGCCTGAGCTGCCCGTTATCTGGCCGTGCTGCCTTAAGCCGTGTGATTCCTGGTCACTAGAGTCTGAAGAAATAGAGGCCTGTTTTCTAATCACACTACCAGAAACCCGGAGGCTTCTGATGATCGGTTGAAGAAATCACTATTCATTCACTATGAGCAATGACACCTCACTACGGGAAACACGACATCAGGGCACACGGCACAAGCTCTACGACAGCCGACACAGTTTGTGCTGTGTGCCACTCACAGTAAATGGCTCACGGACTGTTTTTGACGGCACAAAAACTATCGGGGCACACGGCACAGTTACTCCCAACTGTGTTGTGTGCCACAGTAGCACACAACACAGAGAAGGTGTACGGGGCGTCATCGTGGCGGCAGCCGTGCACACGGCACAGTCTCCATTTGTGCCGTGTGCTAGTACCGGGCACACGGCACAGATAGAAACTGTGCCATGTGCCGGAGTCCTGGCACACGGCACAAATGGAGACTGTGTCGTGTGCCATGACCCTGGCACACGGCATAGAGGTGTCAGGATGCTAGATTTATGGCCTCCGTGCCGTGTGCTGTGGTCATGGCACACGACACAGATGCCATAATCTGCCACAAAAATTTAGATTTAGCCGCCTGGACCATCCAAAACACAATAATTCATCACATCATTCAAATTCCATAATATTCATCACATGCAACATTCAAATATCACAACGAGCATCGATAACACATGATATCATCCACAAGCATTCCACAACACATAGTATCATCACAGGCACTAAACATAGTGTCAACACGAGCATTCCACGAGTATCGTTGTCACAAAGATCAATGGTCCCAAGACCACCAATCATGCGCAGCTCTGTCCCATGGCAAGCATTGGTCTTATGGCCTGTCATTTGATGCCGTCGATGGATTCTACACAGGTGAATGTACAAGAGAGGTGTTGATTAATGATTTCAACAAGTGAATGCTATTAACACTAGTCAATGAAACAATGAGATGTGAATGTTATTATCACTACTAGATATTGCTACTACTAAATGAAGTAGAATGGAATGTTGTTATGACTAGGTTGCTTATGCAAGGACAAGGAAATGATATTATCACTAATAAATGAAGGTAGGACAATTGAACGATATTACCACTAGTAAATGAAGAAAAGAATAACATACAAACTAACTCATTCAAACTCACCGGAGTAAAAGCAGGAGTAGTACCTGCCGGAGACGGTGCGAATGGTGTGAACAAGTTCGCTGGAGGTGTTGTACCCATCTGCGACGCTATCCACTGGAGCAGCCGCTCTTGGTTCTCCTCAGCCCTCCGTGGATCCTCCTCGCGTAGGCGGTTCACTTCATCCAGCTGGGCCTGCAAAATGTCACCCAATTGTTACGACCCAAGAGAAACATGTGTAGGAAGCAATGAACGACGAATGACAATGAGCTAACCTGGAGTGCCTGCAGCTAGGACAGTGTGTGCTGCTAGGAGGAGTGCGTATAGCCGGGCTCGAGCTCGTGCTCCTTGCTCGAATCTGGGACAAAGTCAGAGTGTTGGCCGAGTCGACGACGCTGTTGCCGATGATGTACCGTCCGTGTCTCTTTCCTCCTCCTAGCCTCATTGCCAGCTCTCCATCAATGTCCTCGATGCTTGGATCCCACTCTGGCCCATGTACCTCCCTTGCCATTGACGTGTACTCACTGATGCGGCTGTGGGCAGCAGGTTTGCTATACGACTCGAGTCTGTCGTCCGGGTTGAAGTCGATGCTCGACGTTACCTTGTCCTTGTGGTCCAAGCCCATCCCTTCAAGGTGCCCAAAGGCTGGCCACCATGTGATGCCGACTGCGAAACAAAAAAAACATAGAAATATATGCTTATTATGTGTAATATACATAATCATTTGAGTAACTCATGAAATAGCTAGAAATAGATTCACATACCCATGTAGCCATGTACTCGCTAAGTGTACGACTGCCTTGATGATGTGGTGCACCTTGCATCATCGGACTCCGCTTCTGCGCCGCATAGGGCTCATCCTCCCAGCTGGGTTCGCACCACAACTTATCCACCAAATCACTCTAGGCTGGCTTATTCTTAGCAGCCCACCACGGAATACACACGGCACAAAACTACATGTGTCGTATGCCAAGGTATGGGCACACGACACAAAAGCTCGCCGTGTCAAACCCCCTATATGGTGTGAGCTGTGCTGTGTGCCCGCCGTATGGCACATGACACAATTTAGTTTGCACCATGTGCTACCTCTTGGCACACGGCACAATGTTTTTTTGTGTCGTGTGTCAACTATTGGCACACACCACAAACATTTGTGCCGTGTGCAATCTTTGTGCCGTGTGTATTCTTGTAGGCACACACGGCACAAAGTTTGGCACATGGCATATGAGCCATTTCCTGTAGTGCCTGAGAAATTGTGATGTATGGCAAACATAACTAAGGTCATCTGAAATTGTTTCGGCAACACTTGTTTATGCAATTGTATTGATATTAAAAAGCGAGGAAAAATTATTGGGTGTGTTAATGTGCCTGATCTTGTTGTACGCGTGCTTCTGATGCCTGTACACAATACAACGTTATGTGGTATGTTCTAGTTCGACCTGGGAACACAAGATGACATTTTTCAATTTGGCAGAAGATGAAATTAGTTATTTGGGTGGCAGACCTTCAAGAGGGATGCCATAAAATCCTAACTGCGTAATTATATCATACAAGCAAATCACCTTTGACTGCTCTTATAACACAAGTTGGTGCCTTGGTGGACCTCTGCTTATTAGCTAAATAAAGAACAAATTACGAAATAGATATTCTATACCTATGCTAATAGTTTCTCTGCCCAATCATATTTGTTGTCAGTCCTAAACACGCTAGTTTATTTTACCATACGTCGTACACACACATGCGCGCACACACACACAACACACACACACACACACACACACACACACACACTTTACGAGATCTACAGGCAATACCAAATGTCTCTTCATCAGGGTGGAAACACCATAATCTCTTGACTAAATGCAAATGTTTGATGAAAACCACTTCAAATAATCAACCACTGAGAAAACTCAGAATATAGGACTAAGTATGGAGAACTAACCTCAAGTAAAATAATAATAATAATAATAATAATAATAATAATAATAATAATAATAATAATAATAATAATAATAAAAGCGCAACCTTAGCAATGGAAGTACCAGATTTTTCTGTATTGTTTGAGCTATGTGGCTTGAAAGGCCATTGAATAGCAACTATTAGCTGAATCAAATAATTCAATGGAGCTGTTTATAATGAAAAATCAACAAGCTGTTGGAAAATTGGTTTGTCAAATATCATGAAACTTGAATCTTAAGATGTATACACATTATAAAAATGAAAAGGGTTCACATGAGCTATGTAGTTTGTACTTCTACCTAGTATTAAGATTCAATGTAGGCACAATGAAAAGGCTCAATTTCATGCATGACTTATTCTACCGATCAATATTATAGATTTGGTGTTTTCACATCAATTAGCAAGAGGTAAAGACAAAAAGAACCGAAAAATATGAGTCAAATTGTGAACATAATTATAACCAGAAGCTTCCTTAATCCATCAGTGCACCGACCAAATCTGAGGCATACCAGCCAGCTGCAAACTTATTTTTTTAAAAAAAAAAAGGAAACAGGAAAATCTGTCTTTCATTTAGAAGAAAACATAATGGCTCAAACATCTTTAATGGACAGAAAAACTCCAATAGTCTTCGATAGAATCACATTGCCCTTGAATTCTCCTGGAGGTTCAAATGATCAAGATCTTGCTGGGGTCTGTTTTCTCTTTATGGTTCTCCTCATCATTCTTGTGTCCTGCCAACCCACCTAAAACAATGGTCAATCAGTTTTGTTGTCACAACAATATTGTGCTGGCTACACAGCAGATATAATAACATGAATAATTTGCTAATAAAGATATTGTTATGAGAGTGGAATCATTAATTTGATCCCATGGTGATCCTTAGGAAGGAAAAACGACTTTTGAAATTTTGGCGGCATGCAGCACTCCAAGTTGCCCGGTTCCGGTTAAGCTCGCGCCCTAAGGCGGCGCCGGCGTCCTGGGTGCTTCGACGACAAGGCGTAGCGCTGAGGCGATTGGGACGTGGATGCGGCAATGGCGAAGCTGCTGGTGCCTTTCCAATCCCCCTCCTCTGGCTGCGACAGCTGGCCAGGAGAAGTGTGGAGGTGAGCAACGATGCTGTGGACGTCTGAATTGCTGCCTTGCTATTGATGCGGTGGTGCGCTATAGGGCGGTACATGTGGCGACACGGCGTGGCGCGGATTCGATGTCGGAAGTGGTTGCACGGAGTTGGCCGGCCAAGTTCGGGTGGCGGGTGTGCCTTTGGCGCGTGCTGTTGTGCACGCGAAGGTGACGTGTTTGGTTGATTGGAGACGGTGGCGCATGCTTTGCTATCGCAGCCATCGTTGGAGGGGTGGTTGACGCGGTGTGAGGATGACCGACGTGGAGCCCTGGGGCGGCGTTGGGAGCTGATTCAGAGAAGGCGAGTTTGAACCGGGAGAAATCTTGTATGGTGTCAACCATGCCGGCAATGGACATGGTCTCCTTTGCTGAAGGCGTTGCCGAGGTTCTAGCCATCTTCGAGGCTTCGTGGTCGAAAGCCCGCGTACCGGGTCAGGTGGCAATGGTGTCCAAGCGTCACAACCTTCTTGAAGGCGCCATCTAAAACAACTCCTGTTCTCGGCAATTCCATGTTGTGTCGGGTTGTTTCGTGTTCATGTAGGGGTGTGTTATGTGCGTTGTGTGTTGTGTATGTTGTGCTAGTGTGTGGCGTGTGTTGTGTATTTGTGCGGCTGTACTGATTCTTGTCTCGTTTGCTTCTTAATATAATGAAGTGCAGCTCTCCTGCGTTTTTGAAAAAAAAAATGAATGAGAAATCATAACTTAACACCCACGGCCCAGGTTTATCCTTCAAGATGCATCAGAGAAACCAAGAAATAAAGGATTCATAGTAGCAATCAAAGGCAATGGTTTTACAGTAAAAATTCTCCAGCGCGCTCTACAAACTGCTGGTGGGTGCCAACTCGCCGCCCTGCGACTACGCGCAGTTTGTCTGGAGGAATTGCGCGCCATCGCGGGTTCAATTCTTCATGTAGCTCCTTGCTCGTGGCCGCATCATAGGGATGGCAACGGGGCGGGTTCGGGGCGGGTGGACCAAAAGCCCACCCACTATGAGATATGCAACGGGTGAAAATTCACACCCGCACCCGCACCCGCGGGTGGAAATTCACACCCGCGCCCGCACCCGCCGGGTTTCAGGTGGGTGGCGGGTCCTCCGCGGGTCTTTCATGTATATATTAAAATAGATAATAAACACGATAAATATATATTTATAATTAAAATCAACACATAATTAAAACATATATTTATATCTAACATAAGAAAAGGTTCAACAAGTAAATAAATTATACAAAATATGTATAGATTTGGATGTCAATATATGTATAGCTCAATTATGGATAGATTCGGAGCCCCGCGTATCACTCGCGAGTGGGAAAGGAAGCCCGCACCCGCCCGCCATTTTGCGGAACGGGTACGGGTGAGCCCCGCGGGTGGAAAAGTCCACCCGCACCCGCACCCGTCGAGGCCCCGCACCTGGCACCCGAATTGCCATCCCTACCGCATCAAGTCCCTCGCCCTCCTTCTCGTATGGCACGTCGTCTATGACGCTGCCTGAGAGCTCTGTCGCGATCCGTGTGAAGACGCCGACCACATCATCTTCGGCTGTTACGTGGCGTGTGCCTTCTGGGCTGGCTTGGGCATCCCCGTCACCACGGTCATTGTCCGGCGCCTTTGGGACTTGCAGCATCCCACGGTGCTCCCCGCCGCACACTACCATGTCTTCATCCAGCTGTGCTGTTGGAACCTCTGGAAACACAGGAATGAAGTGGTGTTCCACCATGAGCCGCCATCGCTTGGCCGGTTGCTTGCTAATTGCTGAAATGACGTGACCTTGTGGCGCTGCCGCATGCCTCGGTCGGATTCTGCTATCTCTGATAACTGGTGCTCTGTTTTCTCTTCCGTAATGTAATCTTACTAGCATTTGTTCTCTTCTTACCTGTACATTGTATTGGAGCCAGCACTGGGCTGCCATTTTTTTGGAAAAAATGGAATCAGGTGGGGAAATTATCCCCCCATTGACACTAAAAAAATTATCAAGAATAAATGCTAACCAAATGGACAGTCACCCTTTCCTTTTCCACTACAGAATGTAGTAATCTCTGGATGTTTGAATTACCAAAGCAGCCAGAGGAGCTAAGATCCGAGCTTCCTACATTATTTTCTTGTTTCTAGTTGAAAAACTGGAACATCGTGGTTTTCAACAACCAATGGTGAATTCTTATATTTGCTTCATCCATAATCTTTTCTTACATGTCAATGGGAGCACTGAAAACCTTTATGCATTGATGAAGTCACAAGAAAACCGAAGCCAATTATATTGAGAATTAAACATAATACTAACTGTGATCACATTATCATGACCATCAGTGCCTACCTGTGACAACGACCTAATAGGTTACCTTTGGCAGTGAAGATGATACAATCAACTAGACTAGAATTAATTGTCTGTCTCCAGGACAGCACTACATAAGTCCGTGTTATCTCTTACACAGAAATTTAGTACCAACCTAGCGATCCATCTTGTAAAACCTCTCCATGCTTCCCATGGATGAACCTCGTCTTGAAGGACGCTTATCAATAATCTGGGAGAAAATTGGTATCTTTTCGATGTGTTTCAGGGCAGCCTCCGCTATACGTCGTGTTCTGGCATCGCCATGTTGGAATGCATGAACAAGTGCAGAGCCCAAACTGCGATCAGCTGAAACAGCTTTAGAAATCTCCCCGGCACGCAAAATCCTCTCCACAGCCCATGTCACCCTGTACTGAAGACTGCCTGTAGGATTTTCCTTCAAGATATCAAATATTGGTTCGATTCCGTTGGCCCTATGTAGCAACAAAACACCTTCTGCTATCTCCACTCCATCCTCAAGTAGAGTGGAAAGAGCAGCCAGAGCAGCTTCAACAACTTTCTTATTACAATGATTCAAACAATGAATCAGCCGCTCCAATGCTTTTCCTTCCAGGATACAGAAGTTGTCCCTAATCGAGCAAATTCCAGTGTGAACACGACAAAGTCGAATACTGGAGGGTTTCCTCCCAAAGCGTGGAAGCATGGACTTCTGCTCAGGTTCATCAAACTTCGGTGTGCTGGACAAATATTTAGATTCTAAAGAAAAATTCATTAATGCCTTGGCAGATATGACTTGTACCTCATCTAATCCATTCAGTCGAAGCAAGCTGGTGAACAAGGTAGCAAGATTATACTCACGAGCAAGTGCAATGCATCGTGGTTCATCCCTCAAAGCATATGTAATCCTTGCTAAAACCTTTACAAGGCCCTCGAGCAGTGAATGATCATTGATATTACTGCCAGCCTCCCTGCGACAGATGCTTAACACCTTACGAGCAACCATCTTGAAAGCCCCTTGCTCCATTAATTCTCTGGTAATGTGCCTATCCCTTTTAGGAAGGTTTGCCAGAATCTGAACTGCAGCTTCTTGCTCACCAACGTTTCCATCATTTGGGAATGTAGCCCTAACTAAGCAGCCAAGCAGAGCTGGACTTCCTCGGAAGACTTGCGCTATCTCACGGTCTACATGGAGTGATATTTTGTATATCAGCTTCAAGGAGGCGATGCGGCTTTCCTGATGATCACTTTCGACAAACTGCACCAAGTTGGTGATAGCACCAGAAGATTTTATAGCTGAGACAATAGAGTGAACTGTTTCAGGGGAACTGCTAAGTTTATCAAAAAGCTCAAGAAGCTTGCACTGTATTGGAGGTGAGGTGTTGCTTATCAAATGAAGCAAGCTATGAACAATGTCTTCAGAAACCAGAGTACGATCATCATCAACTAGTACTTTCCCAAAGTCAACACCAGATGCTACCAGATTACACAGAACTGCTGCTGCAGCCTCTTGCAACCTCGGCGGAAGGAGATTGACACCATTGATAGAGAGAACTCGAAAAAGAGGAACCAGGACATTTTCCTCAATAAGAACCTTAGCACTTTCTGGATTGGCAGATATATGCTCTAACACCTTGAAAGCGACTTCTTTTGCTTCCAAGCTTCCATTTTCAACAATTCCAGCAAATAGCGAACCCACCCTTTGGGCGACTAAGATCTTCAAGTCATTAGACAAAACAATCTTTTCTAGCGACGATGCCATCAGCAGCTGCTTCTCTGGAGAACCTGGTAAAATTTGAAGAGTTAGTATCACATTTATTAACTGAAATAGACAACATATAATGCTTGGTGAACCGTATAAGGAATGAGATAGCACCTTCAATAAGCAGATTAAGAAGCGGTTCCAGTCTGCCATTTTCAGCCATCTGCACAGCATTTCTCTCGCACCTGTCCAAATTATCAAGTGTCTTTTCAGCCTTGTCAGCCATTGTTGGGTTGTAGGTTTTGCTTCCCGCCACCTTGCCCAAAATCAGTATCGCTCCATTCAATTCACTTATCTTTGCACATACCAATTCAGACTTTGAAAGCTCGCACAAAGTAGACACTGCCAATTCTCTCTCCTGACAGCCCTCACAATCGATGAATTTGATGATTGTGCGAATGGTGTCCCCTTGCGCCACAGCTTCCTGCGAAGGGTGAAAACGTGTCACCAGCAATGTCATACAACACATAATATATGCACAAGAACAAAAAATCGCTACATCTCCTTTCACCCACCCTATCTTCATCAGTTTCTTTGGCAAACTGTTGAAGAGCCTCCAACGCTTGCAGGCGCACTATCCCACTGCCGTTTTTCAGCATGCCGGCGACCATCAGTATCATCCTTTCACCGCTCAGAACATGTTTTCCTGCTCTCCCTTTGCTCCATCCTCGCATAACACGACCTAAAGCACACACCGCCTCTTTCTCCGGGGCATCCTTCGTCAGCCACTGGCAGGCCCTCCGAAGCTCATCCCTCTCCTGTCTGTCCGTCCACTCCTGGATGGCGTCCCGCAGAGCCAAGACAGGCCTCAGGTCTGTTCTGTACACATCTTGCATCGTGATCGGGCAGCACGGCACCCTGCCGAGCTCGCCGCACTCCGCGAACCACCTGGCGATCGCGTCCCGCTCATAGGTATGGCCGGTCTCGATCACCACTGGGTCCCTCATCACCTGCATGGTGATTGGGCAGAGGAACGCCGAGAGCACCTCGTTGTCGCTCGCACCATCTTCGCAGCCGTCCGAATCGCCTGCAGGTCAAAACAAAAGAAAACGTAGCACCACGTGAGCAATTCATCGAACATTCTGAAGGCACAAAAACGTCACTGTGATCACCAAGGCATTTAAGCATGGTCTGTGCGTACCTTCTCCTTGACGCTGTGAATCTTGGCGATGGCGCTCCATCGTTGATGGTCCGGGAAGCAGAAGGAGCCCGGGGCAGAGAAAGCAGGGGTCGGTGGTGAGGTTGACTACGCGCCATTGGGTTGGCGTAGTTTAAAGGCGAGTGGGAGATGGGACTGGTTTGCAAATGGCGCATGCGCACACGGAGACGGCAAGAGAGGGCGATGCGATGACGACCGGTGAGTGACGAGGCATCGACGCGCGAAGAAGCCGGCGACGACAGCTGCGAGGCTGACGGCAGGGGCCCTCGGTTAAAAACGAGAAGGAACCGCGACCACGCCCACGGTGATGGCAACGGCTCGGCTGCCTGCCTTTTTCTATGCAGGTTTCTTGCGTGGACTCCGGTTCGCCATTGACCAATCTCGTTCGCTTTGCAAAATTACCGTGTCAACGAAGTTGTTTGCGTCTGTCCTTTGTCGTGTGCGAAATTACCGAGCCAATTCCATCGGTTGACTGGGCCGGAATAACAGCTACAGCCAGCCCAAATACAAATAAAGGACAGCCCAAATGTGTGCACCGTTCGGCAAAGGCAGCACCTGCTCACTCATCGTCTTTCCCTCAAAAAAAAAAACTCATCGTCTTGGGCGCGAGCGCGACGACAACGTGAAAGATTTGTGTGTTGCTCACTCATCGTCTCGGCGCAGACTAACTTCCATGCTTCACTTTGTGGCATGAGGATCGAGTCAGAGTTCTTCAAACAATTTCAGTTGCAAGTGAAATGGAGCAGAAGGAAATGCAAAGGAGGCATTTTCATCAAGGAACTGAAAGTTTCATCAACAGGGAATTCAGAGTTTAGAGCAACAATCAATCAAACTGTTACTGCAAAGATTCAGGTCGAAAATTCAAAAACCCAATTCATAAGGGCACTCTCATACCACAGTACAATTCATGTCCCAAATTATTTTCCGGCAGGCAACACAAGCTTCACATTTCACAAAGCACAAACCTATCCAAATCGAGGTAACAATAAACATAGCAATATCCAAACGCAAGGTTTATTAACCCAAGGGGAGAGGAGGAGGTTGGGACGAAGATTTTCTTGTGTTTAGAAATTAAAATTTGGTACAAGTATTGAGATTTGTGATTTCTTAAAACATGTACAGAAAACTTGAGGTAAGTACGGACTGCTGACTGTCTTAAAACTAGTGCTGAGAAGAAGCAAACACCCACCAATTAAACGGCATCACTTCCCAAACAACACTTGCAAGTACAACATCGTACCAACACAGCAGGGACTGACTACCAGAAACCTCCGGTTAGACCAACGACAACATCATCCCTACCAACTGTGGTAACCAGGGCCGATCCTCAGGGGAGGGCTAGCAGGGCAGTGGCGCAGGGCCTCCGAATTTTGGGAGCCCTCCCCATAGCATGTCTACATGGCATCTGACATCATTTGTCTAGTTCCTAGGCAGGAGTAATTTTTTCGTTCCCTAATACGCCTCAAATACTCTACACAACACGAGGACGTCAATTGAAAAAGGTAAATGGGACTGTATGTTTATCAGGATCACTCCCTCCACCCTCGCATGCGTTGCAAGCAACTGCTACATGTTTGTCTTAGCTTTATTTGCTGCCTACACTTTCATATTAGCGATCAAACACATGACATCATAGTTCGACGATTCGGCGAGTTACGTCGATAATGAACGCCCCAATGGATGTAACTATGATTAATCTCCTACAATAACACTTACTCCCTCCGTCCCATTGAAAGTGTCGTTTTTGACTTTTTAGATTTAATGTTTGACCGTTTGTCTTATTCAAAAAATTTATCAAAATACTAAAACAAAGACATTATTATTGAAGTATCACTAATGATGAATTAAGTTAGAAAAAAATTAATAGTATTCACATAAATTTTTTGAATAAGACGAACAGATCAAACGACGATGCCAAAAAGTCTAAAACAACACTTTCAATGGGATGGAGAGAGTAATTGTTATGTTAATTGTTGCAAAATTATTATATTAATTGTTCCCTCAGTTCTTATATTTTAATAAATAAAATATATTATTTTTTTGTAGATTTTCTTGTTTTCACACTAATATCTTCTATGGAGATTTTTTTCCTGATATTTCTATTGCATATAGGATCCTATTAACTATATGTTTGTGGCACCAGACGAGAGAACCTTTTAAAAACTAAAATTACTAGAAAATTATTAAGGTCCAAAATGTCACAAGAACGGTGGACCAATTTTGCATGATGTTGATAGCCTTGTTACTAACTTCACATGAAGAATTGTTCCAAAGCAAACTTTTAATGTAACATGTAAAATATTTTATATGAATGTTCCATTTTTTAATATACTAGACTTTACTAGTAATAATAGTCTTTAGTAGCTTATAGTTTTTTATATGAAATTCTATGCTTATATAGAGGGTCCTAGACTTTCAGGATTGCCTCGGGTCTCCAAAATCTTAGGGACAACCCTGGTGGTAACTTGGTGAAGATGAGCTCAAGTGAGGATGCAATTAAATATCATACGAACAACAAGGCAGGTGAGAAGGAACAGGAGGCTACTATTATATTTTTCCTAATCTTCACCAATCATCAAACTATGACACAACAATTCACAAACTCACAAGGTACATAAGGGAGAAAGAAACATCCACAGCAGACATTACAATAGTTGCACCTGACAAGTTTTCAGAATGTAATAATTGTGAAGCTAACATAGCAGTGAACTAAAACAAACCAATGAATGAAAATCCATACAAATTTCAACAACACAATGTAAAAATTTACATACTATTTGTTCGTAGATCCCTCTCTTGTCATTTCTGTTAATTCTTCTGCTACATTGCACCTCGTTTTTAACCCTAGACACACCGTTGCTTGTCGTTTCTAACCCATTACAAAACTTAACCAAGCAAAAAATGTAATGGGATACATTGATTACGATTACACCCTCATCTCATTACGATTCCCATTACGTTACCAGCATCAAACCAAACACTTCCCCAACGTGTTTGGTTCATGACTTTGTACGTAACGCATTCGGATCACGGGTGTTTTGTGATTCCGTTACCTTTGTTTGTTTACAAGTGCCACGTATTCGCATACCACGTAATGGGATACAGGCCTATACAAACCAGACTCCCTCCCTCCCAGCCCGTATAAGATCAATACAGACCTCGCTCTCCCATTCCCCATCGCTTCTCCTCTCACGAACAGCGTCGCCGCCTCTGCCATCGCGGATCGACTTGGCCAATCGCTAGCCACCGATTCCTCTCACGAACAACTAGCGAACACCCCGCCCCGCGTCTCCATGGCTAGTTGGACTAGTGCACCTCCATGGCTGGCTTTTGGTTGGATCCTCATTGTGTGAGGTTCTGCAAGGAGCACGTCAGTTCTACGAGCAGGGCTCCATGATTCTTTCTGAGATTTGCATAAGGTCAATTGGCTCTCTACTTAGGAGCTTCCACGCGATTGCCCCGTTTCTTCAAATGTGATTCATGTGTGTTTATTTTAGAAATCCATGTCCTATGTAGGATTTTCAAGTTGATTTCTTTTGCTGATGGATGAGGATATAAGCTTTTGTGCCAAATCAACAAGAATTCTCAAAAAAAAATTCTCATGTTCGTCCTAAGATTTCCGGATTCTTTATGGTGAGGCTGTTACAATTACGATTGCGATTACATATGCGAACCAATCAAATTCGTTATTACCTCATACCCTTTATGTTACTGCTGTTTTCTCATTCCCATTGTGTTTGCGATTATGGAGTAAAAAAACATTACCCAAGTGCTTTGCGCTTGCCTTGAACCATAGATCAGTGTCCCTGACCATTGACCATTAGGTTACAGGCACACATGGTGCGATGTTCTTTCGACACGGTTTATTAGACGATCTGGACATCGAGCTCCAAAAGATAAGACACCCTATAAAAAATATGGCGTCATGTGGTGTCTAGTCTGTTGTCTTTCGTCATCATTATTTAGTAGGGTAATTGCATAACATACCCATAAATCACTCAGAGCTTGAGACTCGTACCTATAATTTTTTTTGTTGCCAATTCTCACCCCTAATATATTTTGTTGTAAAAATCATTCTAGTTTATACATATTTAATTGTTTTAACTTATTTTCATTCATTTTGAGCAATGGATTGTGCACTTATTAATTTATAGAATTTTGGGAGTATAGCCATCATCCAGAGATGGAGAAGCATCAATAACATATAATTCAGAAGAAACCATTGTCCACTTGTTATTCCAATGCAGCTTCAATACCCTATGCTAGAACCAACTTGGAATAAGGTGGAACACTAGCACTGATCCAGATAGGATGTTGATTCAAGCTAGAAGAGCCTTCAACTCAAGCATTTTCAGAGAGATCCTCATCGTGGGATGCTGGTCCATTTGGTGTCACAGAAATAGTATCTTTTTTTATGGGAAACAGAGATCAGAGATCGCTTGTGGAAGAGAAAGCCCAGGCCCTGCTCAGCAACCGCGAGCAAGTTGCAAAATTTGGTTATCTTCATCATATGTTAGGATTACTCATCATATGTTAGGATTACTCTACCAAGCTTAATACGCAGGGACTTGAGGTGGACGAATTTGCTGGGAACCACTGGCGTATTGACAACCTGCATAAAGGTATGTCACAGTGTAACTGTATGACTATTGATAAACGATAATAAAGTATATCGTTATGGCTGGTCACGGTACATATAACCTCAATTTAACGAGCCCACGGTGAAGGGTCTCGGCATTGGGCGCTACTGACGGAAGCTCCGCACGAGCATAATGGGCAACATTGAAACACCACAACTCTATGCTCTTCCGGTGCAATAACTTTCCAAGTTGCAATGACTCTTCTGGAGTTTGTAGTGCTGGAAAGTTTCTAAAGTAGATATGATGAAGATTTTGAGCTTTGTTCTCTATCTTTTGCATCATGCTGCATCCATAGACGTGTAGATAACTAAGCCAGCACAAGCAGCAAGGTATCTTCAAGCAAACTATCTCACGACAATCTGACAGTTCCAACCGCTCCAACACTACAGATCGAACTGGAAAGAAGGCCACCTAACTCGTCCCCCGTTATACGTACATGACATAGATGCAGCATCGTCAGGCTTCCCAAAGCTGAGTCGGACTGTTGGTTGGAAAGTACAGTGTTCTAGTTCAAGATGCTGAATTAAACTTCCTCTCTCCCGTCAGATAAAAGTGAGCATGGGAACTGGTATTTTGGCTCATTATACCAACATAGTCTAAGCGTGAATTCTTCAAGCCCTGGTTTAACAAAAGGCTGAAGCAAAGTATCAAGATAATTACTGGCAATGTATTCGAAATTTAGTTTCTTCACGCCAATGCCGGAGTGGTTTTTCAGAATGTGATCAACTTTTCTTGTGAGATCAATATAGCCTAATGTTTCCATTGTCAAAGTGAGATTGGGACGACGTCTCCATGAACTCAAAAAGGCACGAGACACTCGAGCAGCACGTCCAGCATCTTTCAGCGGCATTAGGGAGTGTATATGCTGCAGGATCTCCTGCATGCACAAGCATCAGACAAAATTGTTCAGAGAAACAGACTTGGAAACGATGGGGAAGCAAATTGTTACTACACTAATTCAATTATACTATAAAACAATGCATGTGACCTGCTTTGTAACAGGTCGATCGATTCCAAGCTGGACAAGTACGATATGACATGCATGATTGGGGTGGCTAACGAGCTAGGTGAGCTCATTAAGGCTCAGCTTGTTAAAACTCGCCAGGATAGAAAGAGCTTAACTCGGCTTTTTAAGATCAACAAGGTAAAAAGGATTCTCGGGTTGGTTCATTTGAAAATTTCATTTTAGCTCGTTCCTTTATAAGCTTGGTTGCGAGCTGAGAATAATTCAACTTTGATGTCAAAAATATTGATTAATTCAAGCATCTTGATAATTTTAAAACATGATACAAATATCAAGAAATAGAATAAAATATTATATATACTATAAAACTATCAACATGAATCAAAACGGTGATCAATAAGTGCGACACACAAATTAGCTTCACCAAACATAAGAACATTAGTTTCTATTGAGTTTACTATTATTTTCATGTTATCGATATTGTAGAGCCAATCGAATATGCTGTGAGCACGCCTTACAAAAGCTGATTCATCAAGGGACCGGATATATAGCTACGGAAGGAGTTCAGCTTGGTTTATTTGGGAGACCGATTCTAAACGGACCGTACCAAAATCAGGATCGGAGTCATATATGATGATATCTTGAAATAAGTGATATATAAATAGAAAATTTTGTGCCATACCTCTGGCAGGCATGATCCAGCACAACTTATCCTTTTGCCAGCTTGAGAGTCGCAGTCTTGACCCCGAGAAGCAACAGTTCTACCTGAATAGATCATGATTACGCTAAGTAGATGGTAGTATTAAAGAACATAAATCAACATGCTTAGGTCATTCTTAGTGGGTCTTTTATTTGTCATTTGTTAGGTGATACATAAGCAAAAAAAGATGACATGACATGGTATTTAATATGAAAGAGGAGGAAAGCTTTTCATTATGATGAAATGATAGTGACACTCTTTCCAAGTTGATGAAACAAGAATGAAAAGTGCATTGAGACTCTATTCCTTTCATATGCAAAAAAAGTGAATCATCATTAGTACACCTATGTAACCATTTAATGTCTTGTTCTGCTTATGAAATTGTGCAATGAAAATAGTGTAGCGAGAGATACACTTTCATTTCACAAAAAAAGACTAGAAAGTTGACGTGTCACACTTGAAAAACATGAAATGAAATAGACCACTAAGAATGGCCTTAGTACTAGTCGCTGAATTTGTCTTCGCCATCTGAAATAAACATTTTTAGTATAACAATGGCAAACTTGATTATTATGATCATAGTACCTTATATATATAGTGAGGTGAATTCTTATATATATAAAAATGAGCTGGTGACGTACTGAAGATGACATCTTTCCTATTTCAAACACACTACTATATATAGTGTCCTAAAGAAAACACTACTATAGAACTCACAATGTTTCCGATAACCCAATCAAACAAAACAAAAGATTTTACTGGCAGAGTTGAGAAGAACCAAAATTTGGCTATAATCCTATCGGTGTCACGAGAACCAACATATGGGGGTCAACCGAGCCGCCCTTTGTTAGAAGATCGGGAGCTACGGATCAAGGAAACGAATCCCCAAAGAAGCACACAGAGACACACGATTTACCCGAGGTTCGGCCCGCCGTGATACGTAATACCCTACGTCCTGCTTGTCCGGTGTGTATTAAAGCTTGAAGGATTACAATAACGTTCTTGAGTTTCTAGGGTTTCGAGAGTCTACCTACTACATAGTCGGAGCTCTCTCATTTATAGTCCAAGGGAGGCGTGCTACGGTGTCAAATGGCTAAATCTTCTAGTTGTTGGTCCGAATCCTTCGATCCATACGGGAATTGAAGGAACACGCCGCCCAATGTGGGGCGCCGTCGGCTTGTCCAACAGGAGGAGGCACAATGGCACCGTCGCCTCTCTCGTCACTTTGTTGGAAGGACAAGGCGTAATTGCCCCTCCCGTTATGTCGTTTCCTCAAGCGAGGCTGCCCGAGGCCGGTCCATGGCCAACCCCGTGGGGACGCCATACATCCCATGCGGGAACCAAGAGGAGGGAGCACTATCACAAAAGTTTACTATAGCCACGGTTCTAAAGGGGCTGTAGCCGCGGGTATGGGAGCCGCGGCTACGCCACCGAGACTATGGATACAAGCACATTAGACACGGATAAGAAACCAACCGTGACTATTGTACTAACTAAAAACAAAACAAAAAGGAGGGGCCACGTGGGCTCTCACGTCACCCAAGCCGTCGCGCCGCCGCGTGCCACCACCACCGTCGCCGCGTGGAGCAAGCGGCCGACCGGATCCAGCCCCTCGTGCGCCGCCGTCGCCATGTGGACCACCGCCGCCCGAGACCCGCGTCGTCCGTCGGAGTCGCGCCGCTCGTCGGAGAAGGAGGCTGGCCGGATCCGGCCGCCCTCGATCCACGCCGCCCGTCGGAGAAGGGGGCTGGCCAGATCCGGCCGCCCCAACCCGTGTCGCCCGACGGAGAATGCGGGTGGCCGGCCGCCGACGGAGGGAGGGAGCCGCCGTGGAGGACGTGGCCGATGGACGGAGGGAGCGCCATGGAGGGACGCCGGAGCCGCCGCCCGACGGAGGGAGGGAGGGAGGGAGCCGCCGTGGAGGATGCCGTGGAGCCGCCGCCCGACGGACGGAGGGAGGGAGGGAGCCGCCGCCGCGAGCCGCCGTCCGGACGGAGTGACGGGAGGGAGGGAAGCCGCCGTGGAGGACGCCGTGGAGCCGCCGCCCGACGGAGGGAGGGAGGGAGGGATGGAGCCGCCGTGGAGCCGCTGCCCGACGGAGGGAGGGAGGGAGGGATGGCGGACGCCGTGGAGCCGCCACCCGACGGAGGGAGGGAGGGAGCGGATGGAGCCGCCGCCCGACGGACGGAGGGAGGGAGGGAGGTAACCGCTGCCACGCCCGATGGAGTGCGCCGCCTCGGAGGAGGCCGGCCCTCGCGTGCCGCCCTCGAATGAGTGGAGAGAGAGAGCGGCGGCTACCGGTTGGAATGGAGAGAGGGAGAGAGGAGTGGAGAGATTAGGGTTAGGTTTTTATTTTTGTAGTGAGTGGGTTGTGGAATGGGCTTTTGGAAGTGGACCGTGGCTACGGATGAGTCTCTTTCGTAGTCACGGTCCACTTTGTCAACCGTGGCTGCGGATGAGTCCCTATCACTAGCCACGATCCATTTTTTTACTGTCTCTATTGTTTTTCGCTGCCGCAACTATGGTTCGTTTTTGTTATAGTGGAGTTAACTCTCCCAACCATCCGCGTGGGACCCGCGGTCATGTCCCGCGCCGCATGGGCACGCTAGGGTTACGGGCGCGCCGCCCCGCCCATAGGCGGTGTCTTCCCTCGCACACCCCTGGCCTAGTCGGGCCGGGCCGATCCATCACATGGGATGGTTTACTACTTGATGCGCCACGCCTGACGGCCCATGGGCGGTTATGGGGACTCTCGTCCCAAGTACACCGACAAACCCCTTTGTTTTCAGATAATGGATGAAAGTCCCGACCTCTACACCATCAAAAAGGGGTACACAACCAAAATTTAACCAAAATTTAAAGAAGCACAAAAGCTCAAACACAACACAAAAGCTATAACCCCTTAGATGAATCAATCAAACTATAATATAATCAGTTTGTCCCACTCGTGGCGCTGCAATAGTCGTGGACTAATCGATTGAGATGCATTGATGGTTCTTTTAATTATTATTTTGCAAAAGACATAAGTACGTCTTAGATGCATGAGAGAGAACCGCTTACTAGGACATTCTTGGATTTGCCGACGATGTACTCTCTCTCTCTCTCTCTCTGGTTGGAATGGCAGCATCGACATTGCCGACGTATGTATCCTGGATCAAGACGAGAATAAAGGTATTTTTTGTCCTAGTTCTCTATTTCCCCCTTCTCTTCTATACGGAGGAAAACCGAGTTACAGTCTGCATCCTGGGCGGGGGTTTAAATTCTCTACAAATGGTTAAGGATTTATCATTAATGCACAATCTTTTTTCTTTCTATTAATTAATAAATTGATGTTTGACTTTGTATAGCGTTTGATGCAGGAGTGGATGACAACGGCTCGGCTGCCTACCTTTCTCCATGCAGGTTTCTTTGCGTCCGCCATTGACCAATCTTGTTTGCTCTGCTAAATTACCGAGTCAACGAGAGTTTTTCTTTTTTGCGAGAATCAACAACGAGAGTTTTTGACGTCTGTCTCTTGCCGCGTGCCAAATTACCGAGCCAATTTCGTCAGTTGACTGGGCCGGTATCCCAGGTATAGCGCAGGCAGCTCAAATAGTACAGAAAGAGCAATAAGGCCCACTAAAGACAGCCCAAATGTAGGGGGCCAGCCCCAGCCCATCTACCGCCGTCAGCCCGTCACTGCTCGCCTCAGCAGCACGGGACGCGTCCGATCCACGGCTACCTTTTCACGGGACGGTGTACCTCACGCCTAAAACACTCATTCCACGGAACAACCCCTACACTTGGTTCGTATAGACTCGCGTATACGCCGACAGCCTTCATATACTTTTGCATGTTGAAATTACAAGCGAATTCCAGGACTCGACCAAAAGGAGGGAGTGCACAACATAACTTGTACGGGGAGATGCTCCTGGACACGACACGGCGTAAAAATAAAACCTTTCCCATTTACACCGGCTGACCTTTCTGGCAGTACCTATCCCGTCTGCCTGTTCCGTGTACACGAGAGCTTTCATTCATCTGGGTTCACAGAAGACGGAGGCGTCCCTTCCACGCACACACGTGCCGGGCCCACTGCACCATTGACCGGCACCAATACCGTGTCAACTAACGAACTGCTCCCAGTGCCGTCGGCCCAGCATCGGCCGGCCGCTCATTGGCCCGGAAACGGCAGCCAATTCGTAGCGCGTACACAAACTCCGACCCGCCTCAGACTGCGTACAGGGTCCCGATACACCTCGTTCCCACACGTCAGTGAGATAACCTGATTCAAACCGCGCAGTAGCGACGGACGCGAGGAAGAACGAAAAAAACAATTAACACGGTGATTGAAAGCGCCCTAATCCCAATTAACCAGGGGCCTTTCCTTTCCTTTCTCCTTTCCCTGGTGCCGGAACGGTCACTTCTTCGGTTCTTCCCCCACCCAACGAACGCGAGCAAATCGCAAAAAGGCCCCCCACGTTTTATAAAGCGCAGCCAGCCTGGGCTCCTGCCTCCTCTTCGCCCCGCACGAATTCGAATCCTCCGCCGGGGAAGGAGGGCCGATGGCGTCGCTGTTCGGGAACGGCGGGTACGGCTACTCGTCGGGGTCGGAGGTGGAGGACGAGGACGAGGGCACGGAGGGGTACCGGAAGGGCGGCTACTACGCCGCCCGCCCCGGGGACCGCTTCGCCGGCGGGAGGTACGTCGCGCAGCGGAAGCTCGGCTGGGGCAACTTCTCCACCGTCTGGCTCGCATACGACACCCTACACAGCGTACGCCCGCGCCTCACCTCTATTTGTATCAAATTTGTTTCTTTCTTTGCTTCATTTATACAAAATTCCATTCGCGTGTTCTTTGTGCAACGTTCTGTTGCCTGTTCGGTTCGGTTGTTCCGGTGGAGGTTGTTTGGAGGCTGGTGGTTAACTGAATCCAAAACAGTTCAGCTTTGTCTTTTTCGTCCTGTTTCATTGCGTCGTTTCACGTTTAATTTATGTTCCCAAAAGAGCTTTAAAGCCATTTGGACCGTTATTCAGCAGCAAAATCGTGTTTCTGAATATTTTTTTAGAAAAAGACAGAACTTTCCTGCATACTGACTGAGAATCGTCCGAATTTTGCTCGGGTCGCCTGTGCACAATTTAGATTTGAGACCAAATTTATTCATTTTCTCATCTAAATTCGCAAATATTGCAGCGGTTTGTGGCGCTCAAGATCCAGAAGAGCGCGAGGGATTATGCGCATGCGGCTCTCCACGAAATCGAGCTGCTATCAGCGGCAGCCAAAGGCGACCCAACGAATTCCAAATGCGTGGTGCAGTTGCTGGACCATTTCAAGCATGCTGGCCCCAACGGTAAGCACGTTTGCCTGGTCACCGAGTTCTTAGGGGACAGCTTGCTCCGGTTGATACGGTACAACCGGAACAAGGGCATTGGCCTGAACAGGGTGAAGGAGATCTGCCGATCGGTGCTGGTCGGCCTTGATTACCTGCACAGCGAGCTCGGCATCATCCACACTGATTTGAAACCTGAGAACGTTCTTCTGGTTTCCACAATTAACCCGGCCAAGGATCCGCTGCGTTCTGGGTTCACACCAATCCTTGATCGGCCTTTGGGGAACCAGTATCGTGGGACAGTGATCAGTTTCAGTGAGAAGATGCTTAGGGCGAGAGCAAGACGTGCAGTGGCAAAGATTTCGCAGAGGCGAGTTTCCCTTGGCGGGGTTATGGCTGAAGTAGAGAAGGAGAGGAGCCTGGATGGGATCAGCTTGAAGTGCAAGATTGTCGATTTTGGTAATGCCTGCTGGGCCGGTCAGCAACTTGCTGGTGAAATACAAACAAGGCAGTATCGGGCTCCTGAGGTTATCATTGGTTCTGGATACTCATATTCTGCTGATCTGTGGTCATTTGCCTGCATGGCCTTTGAGCTGGCCACTGGTGACTTGTTGTTTGCTCCAAAGAATTGCCAGGGATGCAGTGAAGATGAGGTAAAAAAACATCTTTTTATTTGCAGCATAGCTTTTCTTACCGTGGTATTCCCTATGTTCCAAAATTTCTGGTGACCAAGTCCCTACTTGTCATTATGTCTATACTGCAGAGTTTAGACCTCACCATATTTTGTGTTCCAGCTTTTGTGAGTTCATACACCAGACTTTCAAATACTCTTTGCAATGAAACTTCTGAACGTTTCAAAAATTGCTCTGTATTATGTACTGTATATGCATCAGATTGTGGGCCACTTTAAAATTTTTGAAAATAGGCAATTGTGTAAAGACACACCTAACCTGACAGATGCCAACCTAGCTAGTGAAATCTTTATAGCATTTAATGGGCCCGTTCTTACGTATTTAACTGAATTACCCAACTTTGAGGTGCAACATTTGCATGTTACTATGTGATGCTGCTACTTGAACGGCTCTTTTTCTTTCTTCCAGTAATATGCCTCTGAGTGTCTTTCTATGATGACCTTGTAAAATCGCAGAATTGAACCTTTGAAAAAAAAATCCATGTAAATACTGTGAGCTGAAAGGGACACTGTATTTTTATGCAGTTCTAGTAAATGTTACTACAGAATAGACATAGTTCTTAATTCATCTGTTCTGTTTGTAAACTGAAGTTTTCCTTATAGAAAATAAAAATAAATCTATATCGTTCTGGTTGCGAGTTGCCTAGCACAAATTGAAGTTTCAAATGGACTGAAAAATAATTAATTGAATGTACAAATATTTTTGGTTCTGTTACAACCCAGATAATGCTAGTTTGATATCAAATCTGCGTAAGATTCATTGTCACTTTGGATTGTATATGATGCTGATTCCTATCTATCAAGTCTACTGTTATGTTAGTGTTATTACTATCGCCAACCAATTCACTGGTCTATTTATTTTCTCTTTATAGGATCACTTAGCTCAGATGATGGAAACACTTGGAAAGATACCTCGAAAGGTTTCCACAATCTCCTCACTATCCCCATTTGCACATTTATCTTAATCGCCGTCTAATCTTATTTTGTTTTCATTCAGATTGCTAGCTCTGGAACTCGTTCAAAGGATTACTTTGATCGGTATGGAGATTTAAAGAGGATCAGAAGGCTAAAATTCTGGCCCCTGGACCGTGTACTTATTGAACGGTACAGTTTCACTGAACCCGATGCCCAAGGCTTTGCTGACTTTCTTCGGCCAATCTTAGATTTCACTCCGGAAAATAGACCTTCTGCTGCACAGTGTTTGAAGCACCCATGGCTTAATTGATTAAAAAAAATTCCAAGTCTAACCTGTAGAAGTTTATACGCACAAGTGTGTTCGAGCAAAGGCTCTTTCTGACCGGAGCAACAGATATTCACGGACTTGACATAACGTAGGATTGGAGTCAGGAGGGAGCCACTGTCATGCTAGAATGAGTTATTCTAGCGCGGCATAAGCTTTAGCCGCTTCTTTCTTCGCGGTAGCCTGTTTTGTGATGTAATAAGTTATAAGTGTTCCACTGGTGTGTTTTATAGGGAGCTAATGCAATGTTAACCTGCATGTCTGCTGTAGAGCAGAAATATTTTGTAAGATTGTTGATCTGGCCACCGACCTTTTTCTTTATTACCTAAGAAAGTGAAGTGCAGTAGTGCTTTCAACGATTTGTTCAGTGGATTGTGCGCTGTAAAGCTGTTTCACGGTTCAGAACAAGCGTGCTACGATTGCATTCCTGCTTGCTTGCAACAGATGTTTCGATATTCAGAACCAGCATGAGTTTTCTTGAAAGTGAGGTGTAAAGTTTAGCCAGTTCCCTTGGAAAAAAAAAGCCAGCTCATGCTGCTGCTGCTTTGCATTTTATCAGTCTTTTTTTCAGCAAATCTCTCCGGGTTTGGAGTAGAAAAGGTATATGAAACTTTTATCCATCACAAGTGGTAACTTTATTTTCCTCACTGTTCGGTGAACTTGGAAAATTCGAAAACGTGTCCTTCAACTTGTGTCACAGTGTCATCCATGTCCAAATGTCCACTTGAACGCACACACATGTCTATCATGATTCATGTGGTATGCTATGTATGACTGTTATCCACTGGTGATGGATAGAAAACTGTGATAGGGCGATGGGGCGTAGGGGACTTCACCCAGACGAGGGGGCTATAATAAGAAGTAGAGATGAGACAGTTTTTTTTCTCGAAAACGCAGAAGAGCTGTGCTTCATTATATTAGGAAGAAGAACGGGATAAGAATCCGTACGATCCCCACAAATACACTGAACACTACACACGACACGATGCACACAACACACATATAAGCAGACGCGATATGGACGCCACCGAGACAAGGAGTTGCTTCAAAATGACGTCTTCAAGAAGGTCATGACGCTTAGACGTCATCGCCATTTGATCCGGCAAACAGGATCCTATCTTTCGCCCATGAAGCCTCGAAGATGGATAAAACATCGACAATGCCTTCAACAAGGGAGACCCTAAGGCATGCTCGTTATCGGCACGGTTAGCACCATGCAGGATTTCTCTCGGTTCACCTTCGCCATCCCCGAACTAGCTCCCAACCCTGTCCCGGGGCTTCACGCCGGTCCTCCTCACACCGCGCCAAACATCCCTCTCATGATGGTTGTGACAACAACGTTCGCGCCACCAACCCAACACCGTCCCCGACCATCCTAACATGCTGCCGTCGCGCGCACGCCAACATCGTGCGCGCGCCAACGGCACATCGACTCCTAAACTTGGCGGGCCGGCTCCAAGCGAGCACTTCCGGCGTCAACCTGCTCCACACACTGTCGCCGCGTGTGCTGCCCCCAAGACGCACAACCGCATCGACACGTGGTTGCAGATCGGTCGTCCACTCGGCCTTCGCCTATTGCCCGCCACCTCCTCGTGGCCTGCTGTCGTAACCGAGGCACTCGCCAAAGGAAGGGGGACGGACAAGGCGCTAGAGACACTTGCCTTCGTCGAAGCCACGGTGCACCGGTGCCGGCATCGTTGTTGCGTCGCTCCGGCTCGCCGACGCTGCTGCCGCGTCTCCCGGCACGATGGAGCCACCGACGCGCCACCAACCAATGCACCGCACGGCCGTCGCAACGGACCAACACACCAAGCTCGTGTCGCCTTGCACGGAGCGCCGCTCGAGCCGGCCGCCCTTGTCGCCTTCACGCGCCGGCCGCTGCTACTTCGCCACGGACTGCCGATGCTGCCACTACTAGACGGGCCGCCGCTGGACACACGTAGATCTAGGCGTGAAACCTCCGGATCCGGGCACCTAGGCCTCGGATTCGGCCCGTGAGCATGTCAACGCCGATTGGGTGGGAGGGGGGAGGTAGTAGTGGAGCAAGAGGCCCCGCCGCCGCTTTCCTCGCAGCTGCAGCTCGCATTCCGCTCGGGCGGCAGCAGGCCGGGGGAGGAGGCGGCGGGGGTGGTGGGTTAGGATTCCGCCTGTCGCCGCCCGAGAGCGGACGTGGGCTTTCCCCATACGTGTTCATTCATGTGTCCATTCTTCGAACAATTGTGTAGATGAGACAGTTGATCACAGAACATAAATGGAAGTGGAATATGATGACTCACAGCTACACATAACACATCACATAGGCAAGGCAAGTTTGTACGTCTTATATCCCATATGGATATTTGGATCTGGATGACATTGGCTTTTTTGCAAAGCTCATGCATGGTGAAAACTACGCAACAGTTGAAAGATGCTTCTACAAATTTTTAAGTTCGTGGCACGGTGGGGCCAGTTGAATTTTACTCAAAACTCTAAAACAAAGAAAACTATTGTTTTAAGATCTGGGCCTAATCAGATGTGTCAGGCCCGTATCTATCCCTTCGTGGACGGTCCAGCACGTAGCTGCGTCCGGCCCTTAAGACCGGTATCCTAGAGACTTTCTATATGTAGATGGTTGGAAGGGAGGTGTGAGACAGATCGGTGTTCGAGATTCATGTGGATTAGATGAATGCTACAGATTTAGGCAGGTGGAGAAGAAAAGGGTGGCTAGTGTTGCCACGTGTCACCACAGGATTGGAGCGGGTGGGAGGGAGAGAGAAATCAATTGATTTTGAAACTTAAAACATGTTTTTCTTCCAATTTGTAACTCTGTTTTTGAATCTGTTTACACTACCGTGTTATTTAGAATTAATTCTACGAAATGAGATCCGATGTGAATATTTTTAATACTTTTTTAAAATCAAATTTTCATCAATATCTTCAATGCACTGTATCAACATTTTATTTATGTTGTGTCAACATTGTTGATATTCTATATCAATATTTTTCTAAAAATGTTGATTTCATCTTTCTGAAACTTTGATCTGTATTGGTAAAAACGTTGACACGGATTCTCTAAAATATTGATAGGTGTGACGATAGTGGGAACCGATCTATAGGTGAGAACAATTCGATAAAGTGACTCGCTGGCCCGCTGCTTCATGGATCACGTGGTCCGATCTATCCGTCGACTCCTGTCGATTAATCTGAGCATAGGACTTCCCGGTATCCTATGCGATTCTGTTGTACATAAGGAGCATTGACTTATTAAAACTTTTTAACATACACAAACTTATTCAGGAACACATGGAGCCCTTCGTATAGAGGAAGCACATTTCATTCAGCTCATTTCACATTGTGATTTGTATTTATTCTAATATTTCTAATGTACAATTATCTTTGACAATGCTAAGAAAAAATAGTATATCATATGACACTTTCATTCAGCTCATTTCACATTGTGATTTGTATTTATTCTAATATTTCTAATGTACAATTATCTTTGACAATGCTAAGAAAAAATAGTATATCATATGCCACTTGGTGTCCACATATATATATTTTTTCATGGAACACTTTCTTTTACATAGCACTTTCTAAGATGTTACGTCCCATGAGTAGCATTTTGGCTCATCTGTTGATTCTATCATGAAGAGGGTGTTTCACCTAACCATTTTTTTTAGTACCAACCAAGGCTAAAACACAAAAGTTTACGTTAATCTTGACAAATACACTCGTAAGGAAATGGGAGGGCTACACTAGCAAAATCTCTACCGCTCAACCACAGGAAACCTTAGAAGAGGGAGATCATGGATCGTTACCACTAGACGCGCAGACGAACAGAAGCAACTTAGAGCAGCGAGGTCCAACGTAGTCGCGCGTCGATGTAGAGGAAGTAGTCGTTCGCATCAACTGTCTCCTTCTAGTCCGGCCGATCAGCACCACAGCAACAGCACCTCTTTGCGGTATTCACACGTACAGGGAAGAACGCCATGCGCGGCGTGCTAACACCGACGACACATCTTCATGAGAAACCCGAGAACCACCTTTATAACTACTCGGTTACAATGTAGCATTTGATGGTTCCTAAGCATGCCGATTCACATCTTGAGCACGTACAACAGTCTCGGATCTAAGGACAAAGCATATACAATGTGTAATAAGTTGGATCTATCCTGCTACATGTCATACATGCACCCACATCATTAGTTCGACATCTTCATGTTGATGGCTTGTGAAACATAGCCATCAACTAATGCATATACTAGTCTGATATTTAAGTGTGTCTAAACATGAATTTCAACTAGAGACAACTTTTAGAATAACCATACGAGTAAAGAGTTTCTCAAACCAATTCACATAATTGTCAATCAATACAAGTTGCCTTTAAATGTTTATTCAAGGGACATTCAATCATTTATCATGAATACAATGAAATATGATCATCTCTATGATTACCTCTAGGGCATATTTCCAACAGCTCCCGGGTCGGGCCCAAGGCCAACTTTTGGCGGAGCCCCGAGCGAACCTTTCTTATAGATGAGGTCGAGTCGTAGCCCCCGATTCGGTTGGGGTGGAGCCTCGAGGTCGGTTGAGACTGCGGAAGTCTTGGACGCACCCACCGTCGTGCCGGCAGCCCCGGGTCGGGCTCGGGGCCAACTTTTGGCGGAGCCCCGAGCAAACCTTTCCTATAGATGGTGTCGGAGTCGGAGCCCCGGGTCGGTTGAGACAACGGGAGCCTTAGACGCACCCACCGGCATGCCGAGCAACCCTCGTGTCGGGCCCGGGTCCAACTTTTGGCGGAGCCCCCGAGCGAATGATTCTTGTAGATGAGGTCGAAGAGGGAGGTGGTGCCCTCGGGTCGGTTGAGACCGTGGAAGTCTTGGACGCACCCACTGTCATGCCGGCAGCCTCCGGGTCGGGCCCGGGCCCTACATTGGGCGGATCTTGTGCTCGTGCAAGGGCACACCTTCGTTTGCTCAATTGTGTTTCCTCGGGTACCGGCTCTACCCGCTCGACTACCGGGGCCACGCTCACGACTTGCGGTGTTGCAACGATCTAGAGGAGAAAAGGCTCTTTTGGCTCGGGCACCACCGGGACGGGCACCGATGTGAGCTAACGCTTGATTTCGTCGAGGGCTTCGTCTCCCTCGACGGTCCCTCGAAGAGGTTTGATTGCTTGATCAGTTTGAAGAGGGGAGTGCACATTCCTCGAGTCGAGCTATGAAGCGACCTGTGGTAGCCATCGACCCGGTTAGGCGCTGCACATCCTTGAGGCCGGTGGGAGGGCGCATCCGATCGATGGCTTTTATTTTGTCGAGGTTGACTTCAATTCCTCGGTGCGATACTAGGAAGCCTAGTAATTTTCCAGCCGAACACCAAAGACGCACTTATTCGGGTTGAGTTTTACCTCGTTTGTCCGTAGGTTTGCGAATGTCTCCTCTAGATTCGATATTAGGGACTCGCTCGGTTTTAACGACTATTTCGTCTACAAATGCCTCCACATTCCTTCCAAGTTGCAAATCGAGGGTGATTCTCATGGCACGTTGGAAAGTGGGACCTACATTTTTTAGACCAAAAGGCATGCTCACATAACAAAAGCTCCCTGCAGGAGTCATAAAAGCAGTTTTTTCTTCATCTTCTTTGGCCATACATATTTGATGGTGCCCGGAGTATGGATCTAACATACATAAAAGCTCACACCCCGCTGTAGAATCGACGACGTAGTCGATGCAAGGGAATGGGAATGGATCATTGGGACACGTCTTGTTTAGGTCGGTGTAGTCCATGCACATCCGAAGCTTGTCGTTGCTCTTCAAGACGACCACCGGGTTGGCCAGTCATGTGGGGTGTAGAACCTCCGTTATGAAACTAGCATTGGTGAGCCGTCGGATTTCGAACCGGATGAAGTCTTTGCGTTCCGGGGCTTGTCTTCATGCCTTCAGCTTGATGGGCTTGGCAACAGGGTCAACCTTCAACTTGCCCTCAATAACCTTCCTCGGTATCTGTTGGTCGTATCCATGTACCCACTTATATACCACAAGAGGACCTATTTCATGCATTACTTATCAAAATAGAACAACTTTGAATATATGTAATTATGAGGTTAATTGTTAGCATAAAGAGCCAATAAAAGATCTAAAACACACCTTTTTGATAGATAAAATGAATATCTAGAAATTGTAAACAATATCCCCGTATGTCGACGGGTTGCCACGCGAAGATGTGAGCATTGGCTCGAAGGAAGGTGATGAGCTCGAGCTCCTATTTCGGGTTGAGGCTGCCACCAGTGGTGACGGTCTTGGAGTCTCATACGCTAGAATTTAGGAGTATCGGATGACTTACACACCATTGTACAAGTTGTAGTTGCCATGCAACTCATAATTATTTCGTTTCTCATCCACAAATTTATGAAGTATCAATTTCTACGAGAGAACTAAAACAACCACCCATTATACATGTGATCTAATAGGCCGTCTCGAGATTACGTGTCATGCATGAGGTAGACTATAAGACCACACCTTTATACTTACCCTTAAAATGAAAGAAATAACAAAAAGAAGGATCTAGCTTCGTGCATATCTCTCTCCTATAATAAGAAAAGAAACACACCTAAGGCTGACTCCTACAATGTCATGCATTTTAGAGAGGCAAATAAAGGTTTGCCTTGCATGTACGGTAAGAGAGAAGACATGCATTTGATACTTTCTCCAATAGAGCGTGCAATTTCTCCTATTCCTCCGAATTGGTTTCGTTTCGCGCGTAGTGCTGAACAGAAGAGCCCGACGGCCACCTGCTGCACACCAGCACGCGGGTTGTGGCGTTGCTCGCTGATGCTTGCCCCGCCCGTGGCCTGCACGCGACGCCAGCCGGGAGGCGGGAGCACCAACGATGGTCCTTCCTGCCAGGCGGCTAGCCTCGCGTGCCGCTTGCCACTGCTAGTCGCCCTGCCACCCGTTGGTGGTCGCTCCGTGCACTGGTCAGCCTACCTGCGGAGCGACTCATCGCGCGCGACGCTCGGTTTGCTTGTCGCCGCAGCTCAGGCCGCTACGCTCGCATCGGTGGTCAGCACTGCTCTGCCCATGCGGCGCTCGGTCGCCCCGCGTGCTGCCGCCCTGCTCCGTCACTCACGTGTGCCGCAGCGTCCCTTGCTCCACCCCGCACCGCGCCCCTGCTCCGCCGTTGCGCGCCGCGCTCGCCCGCGCCACCGTTTCTCTTGCCCCGCCCCGTTGTGCTTCTCGCATCGGCGCTCTGCGCGCTAGCTGTCGTCGGTCGCTCGTCATCACGCGTCGGCGCTCCACGCGCTGGCTGCCGCCAACCCCGTGCGCCACCACTGCCGCCTCTGCTCGACCCCATTGCATCCGCCTCCTACGCACCGCTCTCCTGAGACGACAGCTCGACGGCAGCTACGCGCTCCCCTACACCCCCCATGTTTGACTCCTCTAGTGTAGCTTCGTCACGCTTGGAGGCCGCACGTCGCTCCTCTAGAACAGCATCACGCATCTCTTTGGTGAAGTCCAATCCACCTCGCTGCTCACGGACCATGGCATTGACGAGCTTCGACACATCTGCACCAGCATGAGCTCCCCGGCCGTGGGTGTTCTCTGCGGGACCGACGCCTTGCCGCCGCTCTCGGGGCTGTCGACACCCTTGGAGGAGGCGGAGGTCGAGCGCCTTATTCATCTTGCTCGCTGCGGTGGAGGTTAGTGAGTGCTGGAGCGAGGCGGATGACGCAGACGCAGAGGAGAGAACGATGGGAAAGCGGGCGCCGCGAAGGAAGCCTGCGAGATGTAGGTGAACACCGTCACGGAGGTGGCGCCTCGCGTCCTGCTCGTCGACTTGCTCTCCGCGAATGCATCGGTGGAGAGAAAGAATATAATTTTGGCTTCCCTCTCTCCTGCAATGCAAAATACATCTCCATTTGCATATTCTTGTTGGAGATCATTGATGTACAGTACCTCCTGTAGAGGCAAAAAGGGAGTTGTCTCTCATTGTTGAAGTCAATCTAACAATTTATCGCGTCAGTGAATTTTCGCATGTGTCATACATCCGGGGCCACATTTGATAAATTAGATTGCACTAATTTGTACAGTTTGGCGGCCGTCTATTTAGGAAATCAGATGGAGCAAGATAGCTTACACTGATTAATCAAATTCGTCATGTGTGGCTGTCAGGGTCTTGGCTTGGTTAGAAAAATGTAGTCTCTTGCATTGAAATTTGAATTTTTGAAAAAAACTGATATAAAAATTTGTAAAAAAAACTAGATGTCGTATGATGAATTTTGGTGAAATAATGTTATAAAAGTTCAGAAATTTGAGGCATAAAAAATAAGAAAGGTAAAAAAATAGAAAATGAATAAAAAATACAAAAAAAGTAATATGTGCTTTGAGGAGTGGCAAACTGCTTCATAGTGGACGCGCTATTGGGAAGGCACAAATATTGACTACTCGTAGGATTGCATTCATACCACCTAGTGCTAAATGGACCGAGCAACCTTGGTCTTGAGTGTAGCTCATGTTTATTTATTGTAAACCGCACTAACCGTGTGTTAAATCGCACTTACTGTTCGGTAACTGCCCGAAAAACCGATTCTAGTTCAAACGAGTTCAAAATCTCAATTTGTCTGATTTTTTGGACAGTTATCCTGAGTGCGAGGTAAGTTAGGGAATGCTTGGTTGGTGACTAAGGTTGCCACGTCTAAGGTTAGTCGCGCCACAAATTTTTAGGCAGTTGTTTGGTTGACTACCATACTTGAAGCTTGCCATAGTTTCTTAACACCCTGTGGCTAGCAATTTGTTAGCCACACTTTTTGTGACAAGCCATACTTGACTAATCCTAGATGTGACAACCTTTTAGTCACCAACTAAACAGGCCCTTAAACTGTGATCTCTTGTTTAGTGCTTTTGTGAGTTGTAACTTGAAGAAGAGTTTTACATTTGTAAAAAGTTAGTTAGCGAAACTTGTATCCAAAGGGAGCCCAACTATGTTTGATCTACTGATCTCATCTATGTTCAAATCAAACTCTTACAGCGTGTCAAGCTTCAAATCACACGAATATAATGTTTTCAATCAATTAGTATTAGGGACTTGCTAATTTTTAGGATACTAAAAGTTGGAGAGAGTTCAGTCACCCGAGTTTTGAGTTTTAGATTTCCAACTTTTTCATACCCGTTAAGAGAAAATAGTTCAAACAAATGATAAAACATATTTTTTCCATAGAAATATATCATAATTTTTTTTGTAAAGTATCTTTTGCAAAGACACATAACCCTACATTTTTTTCAAATTTCAAATCAAATCAAATCTCATCAAAACTTTTAGACCCGTTAGTGTGTGGCCGCGCCTACGCCGCACCCGCTCCGCACCCAGCGCCCGCGCTCGCTCGCCTCCCGCACGCGCCTTTGCCCGCTCCCACCAACCGTCGTGCCCCACGTGGTAGGGCGGCTTCAATCCACCGAAGCCTAGGAAAAAGGCAACATATCATATGAGAATTAGCTTCGTGTGAGAACCATGAGAACTTCAATTTGGATCACATGATTGTGATCCAAAGGGCCGCATAGAGAGTGGTGGGAGGATGAATTTGCAAAAGTATGATTAAGTGGACGGTAATTTTACAAATCTCTCCTCCTACCTGAATTCATGTGTTCCATTAAATCAAGATTATGAGATCCAGATTGGAGTTCTCATAGTATCTTTAAAGCACAATGATTTGGTTAAAACACAATGACCGGAGTAGTTTTTAGTTAAATAAAAGAATTTATTCTTTAACAAAACCCACCTGGATTCGGTGGGTGAAATAGGAAAAATCTCCGGTCCTCCCCTCCCCCGTTGCCCTACTGGAATCTAAAATTCTGAATCCGCACCGACGTCCAAGTCCAGTCTGTTTTATGCTTTCCTTCCTCAGCGCGGCCGCCATCCATAACCACAAAAAAATCTGAATCGAGGGAGGGATCAATAGCGATCGATCCATGGCGACAAGAAGAAGGCAGACCCTGTTTAGCCTGCAAGATGCAACTTTGTGTCCTCCTGCCCTCTCTCGCCGACGACAGCAGTGCCGAAACCCCCTGGGTGCTCCTGGACGACCACGCCTACGTCGCCAAAGTGGACAACGCCACCACCGCCGATTCCACGATGTGGGACAACAAGAAGATCCAGGTTACCTTGTGCTCAGCGCGCCCACCCCGCGTCTCCTACATCCGCGTGTTCCGCCTCGGGCTGGACCACACCGAGTTCCCCTTGGAGCCAAAGATCATCGCCACGGAGGAGGACCTTGTCCTCCTTCGCATCATCGTCAGCTCTCAAGAGAATATATTGAAGGATACCGACTACTACATCTATCAGGCCGCCGACAGGGCCGTCGGCGGGCGCCGTCACCGATGCGCCTTGAGCGCCATCCTTATGCCTTCGATACATCACGGGGCATTCAGCGGAGACAGGTGTTTCTGCCCTAAAACACCCTATCGGCACATCAACGTCGCTACTCCTCCGGACCGCACCACTCCCAGGTGTAGTGACCTCCGTTCGAGGACCGATCCCCGCGACGTCATCTCTAGCGACTAACTCCTGCTCGACGGAGTCCTCTCGAAAACCACATAGAGCAAAGCTCGAGCAACTAGAGCTCAGCAAGACCGACCCGTCAAAGTGGCCATCTACAGCCGACTCCTAGACATGCAAAGGCCAGGGGGTAGGATACATTAAGCACTAAGCTGGCCTACAAGTGAATCCTTACTTTCAACTTTTAGCAGTTTAATTAAGTTGTAAGAAAAAGTAAATTTAATTTGTACTATGCTACTGCATTACATGTTTCCAAACAAGCAATTAAGCAATACAGCAAATTAATCATAATCATCATCATCAATGTTTCTCTTCTTACTACGTTCCGGCGTAGGGACAAGTGGCACTCGTTACTATGAGGGGTAGCGATTCGAATCGATTTACATCTTGCAGGAGAGACCTGATTGCACGTCACATACACGCTTCCCGAAGCCGCATGAGACAACCTTTTCCAGCCGGCACTGTAGTGTTAGTCGGGCCTAGCTCTCCCGAGAAGGGTCCCCACGCGATGCCGTCCCGGACGTCATCCGTGAGTACGAGTGCTCCCTTCTCTCCTTCCAAATTCCTGCCAAGTAACCAAGGGAGTAGGGTATCTCTCTAACATACAGCAGCCATCGGTACGTCGGTTTACTCGGGCCCATTAACTCCAGCATGCAAACAGTACGCTCAAACTTAATCCACATGGACCGGACACGACGCGGTCCTTGTGTGCACAGACAGGGCTACCACCTCGAAGACTCTTTCAGTCCTTCACTTTCCACCTAAGTTGTCCGTCCGGCCTCCAATTTTCCATTCTCTTCTCAATACTTAGCATCGTGTCCAAAAAGGTGATTGTCCTATCTACGAGTGGTCTCCGTACCACTCGACGGATCATCACCCTAATTAAGCAAGCATCCAGCGTAGGGCAAGCGAACATGGACATCGGGATCCTACCGCACGCTAGGGTCTTCATCACAACTCCTGTAGACCTAATGCACAATACAGACCTACAAACATAGTGATGAAATTAAAAGACTTAATTAAAAGGTTGTGCACCGGAGCTTGCCTTGTTGAACCACAACTATGGAGTTAGTGTCATCAGCTATCGGGCCTTGGAGATTGGAGAGTTCCTTCCGATGATCCTCTCCAAATAGATTTTCATCGTCACCTAAATTGAAGCGTTATGTCAACAATGGCGAATACAAAGACATGCAAGCAATATGTATAATGTCGATGTATGAATGCTACACTCAAAAACATAATTAATATGTTACGTAAGATAGTTCTTGAAGACATATACAAGAAACGTAAATTTATTTTAATGTGTTGCTTCTTCTTAGCAATTAACTAATCCCTCGATTATAAGCTATTGAATTCATTTGAAGGCATGTGCAAACTTCATGGACATGAGAAACTTACAAGCGAGGTGCAAAGACATGAACGGAATACTAATTGAGCACGAGTAGCTTTATTTGGACAATAAAACATTGTTGCTGTCAAAAATAAATTCTACAGAAATATACGAGGGAAATATGATATTGTGGAAATTCATGGTCATGTATGATGCAGAGAGTAACATGCATGCTCAGGTTTAGGATTTATGCATGGATAGAATAAATACTATAAATTAGACGTGTTTTTTAAAGGATCATTCATTCAGCACTAAACATGCAGAACCATGATGAACAACCTAGACTAAGTGAAAGAGCAGATCAAAAGGAGGTTGACGGAACTTAGTTTGCAATTTTATCATGCACATATGATTGATTAATAAATAATTAGGATTTAGCTACTTAACTTAGCAAGTTGAAGCCATTTTAATTCACATGAGCACTTTTGCATGATTTCATGTACTTATGCATTAGAGAGATGTTATGAGCATGAAATAACAAAATGATAAGCAAGTTTTATCATTTTATGAAGAAAGGGTTTAATTTGGGAATTAAAACAAGACTTTCTACTAACTTAATTGTTCAGGTAACATTAGGTGCATATATGAACACATCATAAAACATGGTGATACTACATGCTACTAGTGACATTTGTGTCCTGGTAGAACATTCATTTGATATACAAATTAATTATTAGAAAATAAACATGCTAATCAAGGAATTAAGCATACAATGCTATACTTGCCGAAATATTATTAATATGATGCACCATAGTAAAGAGCATGTCCAGATGAGTTCAAAACATTTTAGTTTGCATCATTTGCATTTCTAGATAAAAAGATATTAATTTATTATGGTTTACAAACTTATAATTATTCTGGAAACAATATGCAGCAAAAATGAGTTTTATCAGCACCATTAAATATATCTTGTTGTAAGGAATCCAACAAAATTGGTTTCACTCGATTTGAAGTCCTAAATCTCAAGATATGAATTTTCTAAATTAATTCAAAGTTCTGCCTAATTTACATAAATGCCATTACGAATTTTTAAATTGAACCAATGCGCTGGCTGACACACAGAGGGGCACAGAGTGGCGGATCAGTTGTGGGTATGGCCATTTTAGATCCCAGGCCGTGTGGGCTAGGGTGTGGCTCGCCGGAGCTTCACCTGAAAGGGGCTGCGCGGGGTGGAGGAGTCGCCGGACTTGGGCGGAACTCGAGGGGAGCTTACCTACGTGCACCACGCGGCAAGGAGAGTCCGGTGGAGGTGGTTCGCAGGGCGCGCGGTCACCGGAGCTAGCTCGCAGGCGACCATGGTGGGTGGGCAACGTTCGGCGGCAACGTGAGCTCGAACCGAAGGGCGAAAATCTCCGGTTCTTGTGCTTCGACGTTCACCGGAGGATGGATAAGAGCGACATGGGGTTAGCTTCCTCCGGGGCTCGTCCAACATGGCCCGCTCCGTGGAGGTCAAAAGGACCGGCCGACGGTGGTTGGGGAGAAGTCAAAATCCGGCCTAAGCGAGGGGAAAACAAACGGAAACGAGGTCAGCGTGGTGCGCCGTTGTGTTGCGCATATCTTGAAAGAAACCGGAGGAGCAGAGGCTCACCGAGTTGTGCCAAATTGGGCTCGAGGTCGGAGGCGGCCAGTAATGGCGTCCGGTGGGGAAACGCTTAGATTCGCGCGACTCGGTGCGGAAATTGCTGCGGCGTGGCTCGGGAGCTGTTGCGGTTCATGGCGCATCCATTGCCGCACTCGATTTGGGTGGGGACACGGTGTAGCGGTGGCGCGACGAGGAGCTCCAAGGGGCGGTAATGGTGCTCGCTTTCTCTCTGCTGCTGTTTGTGAGAGAGGGAGAGAGAGCAGGGAGTGTCTCGAGAGAGTGGCCAAGGGAGAAGGGGAGCCGGGTAATGGTGAGGTTCGAGTGGGGGCAAGTCGGAGGAAATCGGCCACGTTTGGGCCTTTGGGGGCAGGTGACGCTGAGCTTCTGCTCTGGTTGGCCGACAGGGAAGAAAGGAATTGGGGAAGGGATGACGAGTGGGACCCACAACATATTCCAAAGCATTTTCTCTTTTTTCAAACTGTGGTTTTCTAGCAAAAGTTTGGCCTTCAATAAAATACCTCTCGTGCCCTAAAATTCCAAAAAAATACTAATGTGTAGTACTCAGTTTGAAAGAGAAATGCACGAAGAGTTTAGGTCAAAACACCTCCTGGTTTAATTTTGATAAATCACCAAAAAGGGGTAAAACTTAAGCTTATCGAATTTCTCTAGGGAGTTATACTGATCCAAATGACATGGGACTTGTTCCCATATTTTTCTTCTGACTTCCTCTACAACATATATTTTTTTCCAGGGGCATTTGTTATAGAGAAATTTTGACTTGTAGTTCAACCCAATATGAATTTATTTGAATTTGAAATTCAAATCGTTGTGCATGCCACCAAAAATTCTATATTGGGGTTCTATATGGTCAGAAGATAATTGTAGAATTTTGAGTTTATATGTTCGTGACACTGGGATGTCACACTATGATACACATGAGAACTATACTTATAACCAACTTTTATTTTGTGTTTGCAGTTTTCATTGAGCATGCGCAGCAACGTGACCTGGGACTTGGGTGCTGGTTGGCCACTGATCTCCAAGGCGTGAATAACATTAGATTGGGTTAGCAATTGTTAGCATAGTTTTGATGGGTGATATGTGGGATGTAGTGTTAAGTCCTCGGTAATCATGCATGGTACGAAGTTAATTGCATCACCGACAAAAAGCTGAGCCCTCATTAATCAACTAGTTGGGGTTAATGTTTGTATGCTCATAAATTCAGGATCATGCTGAGGCATTGCGCTGCACCATCGAACAATGACAGTTTTATTCATTCGTATTATTGCCTCGAGGGCATGTACAACGGTAATAAATAAGTGAGCTCTTGAGCTGATGTGGCAATGTATTTTTGTAAATAGCCCCCCAACCCTTGAAGAGACGGCTGGGTGGTCTCTTGACGAAGAGATGGTCTCTTTCACGTATTTCGACGTAAGAGGCAACTCCGAGCACCGTTGTACACGTGAAGAGACGACTTATGTTATGTAATCATTAATATTATGCATTTATTAAAAGACATCATTCTCTTCTTTGTATGACTAGAGTTGTTTCATGTCTCTTTACTTGATACATGTGTCCAAGAGACCATAGTGGACTCTCCTTTGTACATGCCCTTATCCAGGTCCTACTTGGAATTGTAGTAGTAGTAGGGTCTAGTGTTTATGTTGGATACTTGCATGCGAAGCTCGTTATGACTTAGGATGAGAGCTGCTGTCACATTTGTAATATTGCCTACTTAACAAGGTGAACTGCATACAAATAGCCTCGTACATAAGCTAATTGAAGACGTACAAATGAACTGATAAGTGCTAGTGCTACGATTACAATCATTAGTTGCTACAATTACAAAGAATACTACAACATAAGTGCTACGGTTACAATCATTAGTTGCTAGTTCCTTCATCCTCAGCGAGTTCTTTAGCTAATCGGTCCAAGACAGCTTCGTGCCTCTTCAACCTTACTTCACTAAACTTTGAAGTGTCTTTGTCCAGCAGTTTTAAGTAGGTCTCATACCTTTTAGCTCTTGCTGCTGCTGCTTTATTTGACATTGCTTGATTATACAAAATCATGTTCTCACTTGCTGTGGGTTGCCCAAAGGAGATGTTGCAGCAAATTTTCCTTTTCCTTTTAACCTTGTCTTTGCGGCCTTTTGCCCCTCAGGACGCTTGTCATGGTTGATGCTTTCTTCTTCGGTTTCTTGGTTGGATGAAGAAGTATATGCTCCTGAATCAGAAACCTTGGTCCTCTTATTCTTGGTGGTTGCTTCTTGAGTGATTCTTCGCCATTTCGGTAGATCCTTAACTATTTCCCACAAGTACTCCAGCTTGAAAGGTCTATCCATGTTCTCTTTTTTGAACATCAGATGAGCTTTGTTCATAATCATTTAATCAGATTCCCCACTGCTCCATGTGCTTCTAACTCGACCATATACCCCACGTAACTTTGTGATATCTCTTTTAATATCACCAAAATGATTCTTCAATGCCTTAACATCCCTCTTGTGTGCATTCTGAGGTATATTGCTGTTGAAATGTTGAGCTACTTCTTTCCAGATAGTATTCTCCCTTCTTATCCACACCATTTATAGGATCATAGGAGTGGTATAACCAGGCACTAAGTAGTGCACGGTTTTCATCTTCTCATCCAGTTCACACGTGTCCGTCTCTTTGGCTCATCTTTACTGCTATTGCTTGACTCGGGATGCTAATTGGCGGCTTCTCTCTTCTTCTTGCAGGGCCTCGGAGAACTACATTGTGATGGATGGGTGTAGTTGTTGGCTGCACCTCCAGCTGAAGGACCAAACTGCAGCATAGATTGTGAGGCTCGTGGCTGCACCTCCGAAATGCATATATTGTGGAGCAAAACTATCTTCTGGCTGGAATCCTTAAAAGTTTGCTGGAGGATGTGACGTCCAGCCACGCAGCTGTTGAATGCCTTGGAATCTTGGAGGAGATTGGCCATACGGTGGGTAGCCTGGAGCACCAAAAGGGTTGAAATTATGAAGAAAATTGGGTGGGAAGGCAAACCGGGATTGAGAAGTTGGAGGAGAGCTTGGGTTACTACTCTTAGAATATGGGCTTGGTGAGTCTTGGTTGAGCAGGTTTGTGAAACTTTTCTAAGAGGGATCCATCGATACACTAGAGTTGAGAGATACGAGTGTGATGTGATAGTTCAGCTTTGTAGCCGGAGCAACAGGTTCAAACGGCTAGATGACCGTTACCTTGACCGTTGGCAACATAAGCAAGTGCATAATTGTTTATTATTGATAAACAGTGAATTGTAAAAGTAATACTATTTTATTCTATCCAACCAGTCCATAGTGTTGCATTTGACTTTTGTTCCAACCTCTCTATTGACTACTTCCACAATGTTTATCGACTACCTCAACTAATATTATAATCACTATGGACTGCTTTTGCTCAACATTGTGGATGGCCTTATGCTTGTCATTTTTTGTGTCGACACCACGTTCCTGCCGACGGGAGCAGACTTGATATGTACAAGATGGAACTGTTGTTAAAATGAAATAGGAAGTAATTTTAGGGTATTGTAACAAATGTACCGGCAACTTGGTATCAAAAATGAGATCATCTGATTCCTACAGGGCCCTACGTGTAAAATGTTATGAGAAGAACTAAAACGCGTCGATCCTATCCGTCATTTTACAATCTAGCGGCTAATCGGATGGGAGCACGGTAGCATCCATTCGGCCGGTAGCACTAGAACTTCTGCTCCACCGCCGTCTTCTTTTTCTCCGGTGCCCGCTCCTGCTCCGCCCAACCCCGCCGCCCGACCGCCTCCCTTCCCGTCTCCCTCCTCCTGCCCGCCGCTGAAGCACCCGAGGACCTCGTTCCCCGCACTACTAACCTTCGTACTCCTCGCCCCTTCTCTGCTGGTTTTGGATTAGCGTGGAGTGGACGTGGAGGTCCATTAGGAATTGGGATTAATTCCATTTCTCCATTCGTACTTGTAAATTACAATTGATATACAAACCCTAAGCACGGCTAGTGCAGGGCGGCACGCGCGGCCAGGAAGCGTCAAGAGCCTGCCGCCTTGGGTTGCTTTGGCCCTCCTCGTCCAGCTTCGACGGTGACAACGAAGGTGAGAGTTGAGCTTCCTCCACAGTCATCTACTCGTCCTTCTTCCTTCTGTAGTTACCATTTAGGATGGATGTAGTGGGGATGGGGATCCCCGTTAATCCCTTCGCGGGTGCCGGTATGGAAAGAAATTTTCGCGCTTGGCGGGGACGGGGGCAAGGCTACCTTACCTCGCTCGCCCTATTGTTTGGCCGCCTAATGTCATGTAACCTATGTACTGAAGATTGAACCACCTCTTCGGTTTCATGTCATCATCATTTCTCCATTCGTACTTGTAAATTACAATTGATATTCTGATGTTTCTGGAGAAGTTTCTTGACCTGACGAGATTTATATTGTTTGGAATTTTCGTTATGGTGCACCTTTCATTACCGACATTTTTTCTAATTTCGTCCATTTTTTCCCCCAAGAATGCATGAATGAAGACTATAAGGCGCTTGCCCGAAAATGTTCATAGCTCCTTGCGCTCAAGCATTATTCTGTCTGACCTGCAAAGGGTTGTTGAGGAGTTGATATATAATAGCATCGATGCAAATGCCAACAAGGTACTGCTGCCACTTATGGCCAAACAATCTACACGTAGTATCTTCTATGTTGTGCACTGCTAATTTAAATGTCGAATCGCTGATACCCATTTCAGATTGACATAGCAGTAAGCGTGAGAGCATGTTATGTAAAAGTGGAAGATGATGGTATGCAATTATCCTTCTTTTTGGTTTCTTATAGAGTTTTTCCCTTAAGCAAACTTATTGGTTTGCTGTACGGATTTCAGGTTGTGGTATTACTCGAGATGAATTGGTTCTACTGGGGGAAAAATATGGTAGGACAGAACTTTCCTTGTATTGTTTTATTTCCTTGCTTTTTTCCCATACTCTGTGGTACCTTTTTCATGTTATAGTTTGTTCAAACTACACCTTTTGGATAATATTCAAGTACTATTTCCAAAGGGTACCCGTTGAACATTGCTGCAGAAAATCCATCTAAAACTGAAAAATGTGAAGTTTTGAACTCGAAGCTTTTTTCAAGCTGCAACCAATCATTTCAATTTTGCGCCAAAACGGATCAGAAGTATATCACTGAAAATTAATAAATTGAATTTTGTCAATTATCAACATAAAGAAATGGGGGTTCAGGATGTTCATATTATACATGTCAGATCCAGTAAAGCAACAATGGAACATCCATATTGTTTCTTTACAAAATTTTCTATTTAGATAGTAAAGACCCCTGCCATCAGGGTTGAACTTGATTGTAATTTTTGAAATCTTGTGTTCTTGACTGCTAATGATTTATAATTCCGTTATGCTATAACAGCGACATCCAAGTCTCGTAGTCTCATGGATAATGAAAAACTTAATCCTGGAAGTTTTGGACTCAATGGAGAAGCACTCGCTTCACTTTCTGATATCTCCGTGGTTGAAGTCAGGACAAAAGCCCGTGGGAGACCAAATTCATATTGCAAGATAATAAAGGCAACACTAAATTTCTTCAATGCTACGCATACTCTTCATTTATCCACTGTTAATGCATCTGAATTTGCTAATCTCAATTGTGCAGGGTTCCAAATGCTTACATCTGGGAATAGATGACCAGAGGGAAGTTGTTGGTACCACAGGTAATTGTTCTATTTTCTTCAAGAAATGAAGTAGTACCAATATATGCCTATATATATGCAAGGCATGATTACCGAGGTGGTAATGGTGTATCCTGGATGGCAGACTTGTGTGTTATTTATATTTCGATTTTGTTGACCTAACTTGACTTGGGATGAGTCGGTTAAGAGGGAGGTGAAGGAGTGGAATATCTCTAACAAACTAGCTATGGATAGGAGTGCTTGGAGACTAGCAATAAATGTGCCTGAACCGTGACCCTTTTTCTTCTTTCTTGTTTGCCCTTAAAACTCTATGTTTTATACTTTTATCTTGTGTTCCTTTTGTGTCTCTCCTTTTCGTGTTTCTTCTAGGTTTCATCTCTAGCCTACCCCAACTTGCTTAGGATAGAAGGCTATGTTGTTGTTGTATGTTGTGCTATTTATCTGGATTTCCATCTTTGTAGTTGTTGTTCGGGAGCTTTTTTACAATCAACCAGTACGGAGGAAACAAATGCACTCTAGGTATATGATCGTTATCATGACTATTCATTTCCAGATATCTCTTATTCACAGATTTACTTGAAATATTACTTTGTTACTGTTCATCATATTTTGTAGGGAGAAAAGAGAATTACATCATTTGAAGAGGTGTGTCCTGCAAATTGCACTTATCCATCCACTTATTTCAGTCAGACTCCTTGATATTGACAGGTCTACTTTTGTGCTACCCTTGCCTTTTTTTTTTACTGTTACACATTTTTGCTTTCACACATATACTTACATGTCCTTTCTGTGATTACAGAGAAGATGAGTTTCTATGTACAGCTCCTTCTTCGTCTCCGTTACCTCTTATATCCAGAAGTTTCGGGGACGATGTATCCAATCATCTTCACGAGATAGCTGCCTCTGAACAGGATTGGGTTCTTTCAGGGCACATATCTGGACCAACAGATGTGTTTTGTACGAAGGTAAGTCCTCCCTGTAATTGTTGAGGTTTTATAACTAGAGTTGATCGAGTGTTTTAAGCATAGTGCTCTTCTCATTTTCAGGATATCCAATACTTGTGTATCCTCTTTGTCAACTGACCATTTCCTGCTCATCTTTACTCTATTCTCGAATTTTGGGTACATCCTTGACTGTCCATAGACATCAACTCAAGATTTGTGAGTAGAAACCCAATCCATAATATGCTCAATAATCTGGCAGCTAGTTTTCAATCTTCTATTATAAGGAAGAATGAAGAACTTGACGTTCAGAGCACTAAGAGGCAGAAGATTGATATCTACCCAGCTTATCTGCTAAACTTTTGCTGCCCTCGGTCTATCTACGATCTGCATTTTGAGCCTACAAAGACCATTGTGGAATTCAAGGTGATTTTCTGTAACTCCTTTTGTGTTTCCTTGTTCATGGTTATTTTCACTTGTACCTATGATTCTTGTATGGGTGGAGCAGAATATTAATAAAATGTTTTGTGAATTTCTTGAAATATGGTGGCAATTTATTTTTCATTGTGTCATCTCTAAGTAACATTTACTTTGTTATATATGGCTATTTATCCTTTCCATTTTATTTCCCACTTCTAGGACTGGCAAACTGTCTTGTTTTTCATTGAACAAACTGTCACAAACTACTGGAAGAAGCATGCACTGCAATCACCAAAAGGTTAGAAACTGAAACCAATTTCTCTTGTAGTCTTGCTTGCTTGCGTATTTCTGTATGAACAGTTCTATATATGCATTCATTTCTTATTGTACCCTTATCTAGCAGCAGATGAAGCTTCTGTTGATGGTACCAATGTTCCTCTGAAGAAGGATGGTTAGTGACTTGATGAACATACTTCATTTTTGCTTTTATTGGTCTCATTTGATCTATTAATGTTCTAAACTATTCTCATGTGGTGCTTGTTGCAGTGAAACTGAATCAGGGCATCAAGCATCATAATGTGCAGAAGAAGGTAGACCTTGCAACCTTCCAAAGCACTCAGCCCAAGAATGCAGTCAGAGCCACCAACTTTGGTATGGGTGCCACAGGAGCACTAAAAGATTCATGCTGCTTTTCTTTTGATGTGGAACCATCTTTACAGCATACCTCTTCTTCTGGAAGAATTGTCAATACATCCAAGCAAAATAATAATGTCATCAATATTGATTACAAGTTCGGGCATAAGCAAATTCATTCTCCTGAAAGTGGCAACTATCTGTGGTTAGAGGATGGTCCTTCCCATTTTAAAGCTGATATTTCAGATGTTAACTCAACTTCTTGGAAAATGCAACGGGCAGAGAGTATATTCCAGGAGTATGCATATTCTGGTAATTTTGGAATGATGGAAGATTTACCAACTGAAGGTTTCTTAGCTTGTGAACAAGATTCTGAGTTTATTGATCCAGAACTTGAAATCCAAGAACCTTGCATCAGGTCTCCCTATAGGCCAAACAGAATGACATGTGATTATGTGCAAAATCAAACCAACATGTTCGCAAACACATCAGGCCGGGATGGATTCTGTGTCAAGTTCGACAAATTAATTGAGAATTGTCTAGTCAATGAAACCACACATGAAATTTCACAGTTCAATGATGGATGTTATCATGATTATGGTAGCATCACCAGTGGCTTCTGTGGAGTTTTGAGAAAGTGCAGCACCAATACCAAGTTAGAGACTCCACATCCAAGTGTTGAAGGCCTTGAGGCTGATACTATTAGCCAGATGAATTTTCCTGATATCCATCCTGTGTGGAGCAATGACATCATGGATAGGTCCTCCATCGAGGATACTGTCCGTCATTTTTCTCATCCATTCTCATTGCTTGATACACCTTTCAGTCAGGCAAGGACTGACATGAAACGTCACAAGAGATCAAATAAAAGTTTTGATCTCTCAAACTGTGCAAATATGGGCAACGAGTTTGGTTTTACTTTGAACAGATTTGACAATGATTTGTCAATAATATGTGAAGGAACCAAACATTTCGATAACTCTGACTATGAAGCACAGCGGCTCAATTATGATTGTTGTTCCATTGGCCAGTTCAGTTCTGAAGATGATCTGACAAATTGGAAATCAAAATTTGACACAAGGTTGTCAGATGATATTTCTCGTGTGAAAAGTATTAATGGTTTCCATTTGAATGCCAGTTCTATCAAAATGGTGAATGGCTGCAGACTTGCTCAAGGTATACTGAATCAACCCGATTCTAGATGGAATCAGAGATTCGGGCTTTCTAAGGATAGTAGATCTAGGTGTCATTCTGCTCCACCATTTTATAGAGGTAAACCGAAATTTACTAGATTGAATGAGCCACTGGGAAAGTCAACCACAGATGGTGATAAAGATATCTGCAGTAACAACCAAAATGGTACATCTTATAACTTTGGCTATCCTTCTCTTAATTGCATTGTTGTGGGTGCTAATTTTACGCTCTTTTAATCGAATGCAGACCATGCACCTGCACCGATGGATATCTCTGCAACACAGCCTATTCCTGAGACTGATAGCAGTGAATTTCCAGATCTAAATTTCAGGTATGCTGCTCTAGTGCTTTTGTCCAGTTGTCTGGTTGTACCTTTGGTACCTGAAAATTGTATCTCTAAGCCTGTTACTGCACTCTTGCTTCTCTCAGTTGGGACAGATCAAACGGATATGTGAAAATGTGTGAGGATGCTTGTTCTGATGAGCTTGAAGATACAACTGCTCAAATAACTAAATGGCGAGATGGTTCTGGCCAACAAACAGTTAAGCATACATTTGTTTTGGCACACATATTTTATAGTTCTTTGGTACTGTGCACTTTTATATGCTTATACTAATTTATCTGCTTTTGTAGGCTTTGGACTTACCACAAGGTCCTTCCGGATGCTGTGATGATGTACTTAGCATTTCTTCTGGGGCCTTACATCTCTCTTATAGCTCGTTAGTTCCTGAATGCATAGACAGAAACTGCTTTGAGGAAGCAAGAGTTTTGTTGCAGCTGGATAAGAAATTTATTCCTGTCATATCTGGGGAAATAATCCTCCTGGTTGATCAGGTGCTTTTTTATTTTTGGTTTTTCTATACGAGGGGATCAAGATCATAGTTGATACTGTTCATTTAATGCCAATGGTAGTTGTGTTCATTAATAACTTATCTAGTCCTGTTATTTTGTTGTAATAGCTTATTATGGAAACAAAAACTGCTTTATTGATTGAATGATTGTTGCATTTGGAATAGTCAGATTGTGGGCCTTGTCATAGGTGCACCCAATTGTTGCTTTTTTGTTCAGCAAACCTTGTGCTTGATCATTATTATTAGTACTTTAATCTCAATTATTTGTAATTAAATGCTTACTTTTGTATTATTGTTAAGTTTGTAATTTGAATACAAAAATATTTAAGTGCATGCCCTTGTTAAGGATATAGTAGTAGATTAGGACTCTTATTGTAGAGTTCTTATCCTAGTCTAAGATTGCATGCTCCCCCTATATATGTAACCCATTGGGTCTATTATCAATATCAACACAATCCATCATATTATTCCAAGTGCCCTTAAATGTTTGGCTTATATTTCCATATTGAAATCTGAAACATTCATTTAGTATGTCATGCCCATTCTGATTTAGGTAATACTTGTGCACTGATGTAATGCTTTTGTTTTTGGAAGATTTAGCAAGTTGTATCCTATTTACTGTTTTGCAGCATGCAGCTGACGAAAGGATACGTTTGGAAGACCTCCGTAACAAGGTTGTTATTGATACAGCAGCGAGAAGCATCTCTTTAACATTTTCCCCCTCTTTTCTACTCATATAGTGATATGACTTGTAGGTTTTAGCAGAAGAAGGCCGTGGAGTCACTTACCTGGACTCTGAGGAAGAATTAGTACGTTATATCTATAGTCAGCATATGTCACATTATGCCAGTATAACTTTCATCAACTTATTTTAGTAGTAAGCACCATTTTTTAAGGAATGTACAATAGGGGAAACTCCTACAAAATGCTCCATTTGATATTTTACTCCAAATTGTTTTCAGTCTCTCCCTGAAACTGGGTTTCAGTTGTTCCAAAAGTATGCTGAGCAGATTCAGAAATGGGGCTGGATCATCAATAACGATAGCTCTTCCTCTGAATCATTCAAAAAGTAAGGATAAGGACCTTTGCTTTCTCTGGTCTGTGAATAAGATCTTGTGTTATTCATGTCTGTATCTTACGAAAAGTTATTTTGTTAAGCAAGTGACTTCAATTCTCTTTTAAAATAAAATAATCTAAGATATGATGTTCTGTTTTTTTGGCAATGTAATCATACTTTTAGGTTATTGTTTTCAAGAATAGTTTGTTAATAATGTACATAACTTGAAAAAAATTGTCAATGAAGTGATCAAGGTTAACACATTTTTTGTTGTTGAAAGGAATTTCGCAGCTCAATTGGTAGGAGATTCACGCCAGCGCCTTGGTTGGCTCTACCTTGATTTTTTTTATTTCTGTCTTGCTAGAATACAAAGCCTTCTCTTTATTACAATATGGATAGCTTGATCTGCCATTCTGTGACAATTGTGAAAGTGCGAGTCTACTAAATATTTGGTTGTCATTTGCTCATTTTCTTTATTTTTCCCAAGGAACATGAACATTCTGAGGAGACAAAGCCGTCTTGTTACTCTTGTTGCTGTAAGGAACCTTATCTTCTATCATAATTCATGCTATGCAACTTGTTTTTGGATTTGCCTATTGATTAGTATTTCTATTTATAATCTGTTTATTTCTTGGTAAAACCATTACGGTTAGATCCCATTAAAATTTATCCCATATCTGTAAGTTGTGCATACACTGGTGTCAAGACTGAAATGGAAAACTGAACCTTGATTTGTCAAAAGTTCATCCGAAGCATTTTCTGGGGAAAAGGTTTCAAACACAACATTTTGCAAGATATTTCTGTATAACGTTCATGTAATAACTCATTTGTATATGGTATTTTTATGCCTTTTGAAATTCAATAAATGAGTGATAACTGTTCTTGAAGTAGGTCATCTCAGCTAGTAATTTTGGGGACTTTCATTATTGTTAGTGAGAGTTTTGCATTTTTTTATCTCAAGTTTTTTGTGTAGTTACAAATAACATGTATTGTCTTCTCAGATCAATTGAAATTCTTATAATTTATTAATAATACACACACACATCTATGATCTACAGGTTCCATGTATTTTGGGTGTCAATTTAACAGGCAAAGACCTTATGGAATTTGTTCATCAGGTAACCTTTGAGATTTTCTGATTTGCTTAGGCGAATGAGCCACATTTTTCATCTGCATGCTATCTGTAATATGAAGGAATATGTGGATATTTTGTTACAGTTACGGCACTAACAACTAGTCATGTACATGTTAATCTTTCTTTTTCCAGCTTGATGAGACTGATGGGTCATCAGCTATCCCACCAGCAGTTCTCCGTATTCTTAATTTCAAAGCTTGCAGAGGTTACTATTTATCCCCCATATACCTGTTGTATATTGAACTTTGATCCAACGTACTAGTAGTCTATTGATGTTACTTTTTCTTGGGTTATTATAGGTGCGATCATGTTTGGTGATGCCCTGCTACCATCTGAGTGCTGCCTGATAATTGAAGAATTGAAAGAAACATCTCTGTGTTTCCAGGTAAGATGAAGGCTGAACCTTCGGTTATCATTTAATGCCATTCTCTGTGTTTTCTGCTGGTGGTAGCTTCCTCCACTGAATAAGAACTCTTGCAGTGTGCTCATGGGCGCCCGACCACGGTGCCCATCGTGAACATAGCATCCCTCCACGAGGAGTTAAGGCGACTCAAAATTTTAAGTGGAAGGCAGACAGAGACCTGGCATGGCTTGGCGCACCAAGGACACAGCCTTGAGCGTGCTCGGACGCGCCTCAAACAACTGAGAAAACTACGCCATGGTCTGTAGCTGTACGGTAACAGTAGATGTTATAGATAACAGAAAATATGGGATGTTTCTTGTATAGTTTGTAGGAAGTGGAGTTGCGCTGTAGAGTGCGCACATTTTAAACATTCGTTCCTGATGAAGAGATGAAAGGAATGGCGCCCATCGCAGGTGTTGACAGGTGACTGGAGATTGCCACGGCGTGTATTTCTGTATAGTATACCTCTTTGTATACTCTGATCGTTACATTCATACTGTATAAAGTTGTAAATATGTCTTTTATTTACTAAATGTACTTCTCAAAGAAAAAGTTGTAAATATGTACTGCACTTGAACCAACAAGAACTTAACAATTGATATGTTACATCTGTACTGCACTTAACCGTGCCTACATAAGGTAGACTTGCCGACAGTTGTATCAAGTTTGTTGGCACAGGCATCGCTCGTGATCTTGGTACCCTGTGTCCGTCAATTGCTTGCGCGTAGTCTGTTCAATTTGATTCACTGATGTCCAGCTCTGCTGGAGAAGGGCATCCAGGTTCGATCGATGGCCGAGGATTTGATCCTCATGGGGTTGATTTGCCAGTTGTGGCCTCGATTGTTTGTGAATAAGAGGGCGTTGATTCCATACGACGTGTAGCTGTTTCGTAATTAAAAGCTTCGTATTTGTAGATTTTTCCACCGAGCTAATGATGGTCGCGTAGCATTGGCTACTGAAGAAGGGCGAAGACAGTCGGGCCGCGTAGTGGAGATGGTCTCGGCCTTTCGCTGGTCGGGCGATTCGCCTCGCCTTATACTAACACAGAGTAACAGGCCCAGATGGAAAGCCCGTCTCGTGATATACTAGCATAGCATCAGTAAAGAGCTGGCGCGCGGCGACTTTTCAGCGGCATTTGCATTTCCCCCAATTCCTCCCGCCCATTCAACCTCCGAAATCCTCTGAGGTGCCCGCCGCCGCCGATGGGCGCCGTCGACATGGCCGACGCCGACGACTTCGCCTCGCCGCTGCCGTCCACTGCTCCCACACCACGCGCACGGGGGCCGCAGGCCCCGGCGTGTACCACGTGAGCGGCTTGCCGGTGGAGTTCCCCTACGCGCCGTACGGGACGCAGCTAGCGTTCATGGGGCGGGTCATCGCCACGCTGGACCGCGCGCGGCGGCAGGGGCGGTCGCACGCGCTCCTCGAGTCGCCCACCGGCACCGGCAAGTCGCTCTCCCTCCTCTGCTCCGCGCTCGCCTGGCAGCGGAACTACCCGCTCCGGTCCCCGGACCCGCCCCCGCCGCCGCCAAGGACCCCTTCCTCCACGGCGGAGGATTTGTCGCCGACGAGACGCAGGCGCAGCCAATGCCAGGTGGCGCCCGATCCCCTTCCCAGTCGTGGATCCTTTTCAGTGATTTTGTTTTTGGGGATCGAGGGCTGCTTCCTTGGTTTGCTCATTTTGCCGTTCTTGGTGTTTAGGCGTCCAGGAGAAGGCGACCAAGAAGAAGAATGTCCCAACCATCTATTACGCGACGTAAGATTTCTTCTTGAAGTCTTTCTTAGATGATGGTGGCAATCTTGATTGATTTCTTGGTTGTTACATTTCTGAAGGAGGACGCACGCGCAGATAACCCAGGTTGTCCGTGAGTACCGCAAGACATCGTACAGAGTGCGCATGGCCATCTTGGTAACCCATAGCCCCCATCTGATTAGTTCCTGCGCTTCCTACTTTCAAAGAAGAAAACTCATTAACTGATGTGACTAGCAGTGGCTCAAATAACACTTGGGCTTTGCTGAATCGTTGATAGCAGTGCCCAATGTTACTGAACTTGTTACCCAGGGTGCCCAAAACGCTGAAGTTCAGATGTTTAGATTGTGACTGCATTTCTAACATGACTATTACCGTTTTTTGCTTCAACTGATGTGTCAGTAATCTTGCAATGCAGGCCTCGAGGAAGCATTACTGTGTCAATGAGTTTGCGTGCATGAGCGAAAACATTGATGAGCAGTGGTAATATACATAATACATCATCATTTGCAAATGCCTTTTGCATTTCTCGTTGCTAATCTAACTTCTTATGTGGACTTCCCTTAATCAGCAAGCAGCTGCTGGACAAGAATGTTCAAGGCTGCTCAGAATTCAAGTGAGCCTTTCCATCCCTTTTCGATCTCAAAACATATAATTTAAGTGATCCTTCCTGTCCTTTTCTAATGCTATTTGTAAATTATGCAGGAATGCACAGAAATTAAGTCGGCACCCATCCCTCCAGATTGGTGGCTGCTATGAAGTTCATGATATAGAGGACCTCGTCAGAGTTGGAAAGAAAATGAAGGGTTTGTATATCTGTTTAGTTGCATATGTTTCCTCCAGAGGGAAGTCTGATCTTGTCACTGCTGGTACCTACTCAATTGTTTCTTTCTGTGTTATCTGCAGGATGTCCATACTTTGCTGCACAACACATGGCAGAGACATCTCAATTGGTTTTCTGCCCATATAACTACCTAATTAGTCCAATTGTCAGGAGAGCAATGGATATTGACATTAGTGGCTCCATCATTATTCTTGATGAGGCACAGTAAGACTTCACTTCCATGACTTTTCCAGTCCATCGATAACCTATTTGTTAGGCTGATGTTCTTAAATGGTTCAAGTAAAATAGAATTGTTCTTGGGCACCTTTTTATGTTGACGAGGCAGCCTTAGTGCTGAGTTTTGTAATAATGAAGGCTCTATGTTGTCCAGACTAGCCAGTAAATTTGATCCCATTATCTAAAACATGTGACAAACACTCAAAATCGTGGCTGTAAACTTGTGCTAGCAACAAAATGGTGTGTTTTCCCTAAATAAAAATACAAAATGTGCTTTCCACTTGTTTTCCTTCATCTTACACTTGTTTTGCAGCAACATAGAAGACATAGCGCGTGATGCTGGAAGTGTTGATGTTGATACAGAATCACTTCTCTGTAAGTGAATGGGCACAAATTTTTCAATCTATTTTTGTTTTCTGGAAACAATGTTCTGCTAGAAGTTAAGAGTACCATTGTGAATAAAGCGTTGCAGGAAGAACTACAAATCTTAGCCAGTGATGAGTCTGTTGGAATGATATACCAACCTTTGCATGATGTCATTCAGGTATTTCTCTAAGAGAAAGATCTAGTAATGTTTCCTGAATAAGGGTTAAGCTTTTAGTACTACTGCAGGGTTTTATCAGTTGGATATCGGCATGGGGGGTAATCTGCAGGATTATGAGTTTGGACATCCTGCTTCATAGTATGTATCATTTGTTTTTTTCTCTTATTTCCTACTCCCTCCGTCCCAGAATATTTGGCATTCTAGCCTCATCCAATTTTCCCAAAATGTTTAGCATTCTCACTTCCCGAGACACCTTTCTCTCTTTCCAATACACCTCTATCTCTATCTCTATCTCTCTCCTCATTTTCTACGCACCTACTTTATTCCTTCTTTAATCCCCGTGCCCAAGGCTAGAATACCAATTATATTGGGACGGAGGGAGTCGATGATTTCTTGTTTACCATTTCATCTTTTATCCTTAAACAATGTAAACATGTATATATGAGACGCAATAAATGGAAACTTTAAAATTTTGACTACATTAGTACAAATTGATCCATTCTTGCTCCAGCAACATAAGTTGACAAAAGTGACTTATTGTTGTGTTTGCCATTATATCAATTGCAACTGTTACTGAGCCATTACTGGGCATGGATAATTTTTTGCCAATATCTATTTGTTAAAGAAGTAAAATTCCTTCCTTGCCTCCTTGGTATTTTCTGCAAAACAAATATTTGGTTCCAAAAACTGTTATATTACTTTCAAGTGCAGTAATTCATTACAAGCACTAAATCCTGGCAGCAAGAACTAGGTGCTTTTCCCACATTCACCTGACTTAGCCTTTCGTAATTTTCAGTTGGACTGGTGAAAAGGCTATTAAAGAACTCCAACAGGCTGGTATAACACCAGTATACTTCCCAGTATTGCAAGAATGTGCCACGAAGGTGATTAATAACAGTAACATCTATTTTGTTTATCATTCGACTTTCATGTGTCTAACATTTTTAACTTGTGTATTGATATCACCATTATTTCTTTAGGCAGTTAAAGCTGCTTCAGATGATGAATCAGATGGAGGACACTTAACTGGTTCTCGTGCTATGACACTAGAGAGTAAGATTTAAGACAATAAATGGCGTATTTCATTCATCTTAAGTACAGTTAATAGCTGAATGATGTTATATAAGTTTTGCAGGTCTATTCTCTTCATTGAGTTACTTTTTTGCTCAGAATGGTCGTAATTCATGTGATTATCAACTTGCCTTGCAGAGTTTTGGTAAAAAAGGTAGCATGTCAGCCTCTTTTATCCTTCTTTCAGCTGCCTCAAATATTTTAATATTAGATAAAACAATTTCATCCATATATTGTACATTTGTACGCATGAAATTTAGATGTTTTTTTTAAATAAAAGAAAATCAGACATTGTAAGGAATTCGTTAGCGGCGCTGTTCAAATAACTAACCTGGTTGCTTAATCTGCTTTGATGCAGTTTGATTTAATTCTAGGACACCCTACCAGTTTTCCATTATTTAATTGAAGGAATGACACAGTTGAACCATTTACAGGTGACAAGGAAATGCCTTCAAAATACACAATGAGTTTGTGGTGTCTCAATCCTGCTGTTGTTTTCCGGGAAATTGCTGATCTAACCCTTTCAGTTATTCTGACATCTGGGTAAGTCTCCATATTCCTTGTCCTTTCTCATGAAAACTTGAAAAGACTGATTAACGCTTAAATATAACTGTAGCAACCTGCCCATATTAAGCTATAGATAATGGAACAGCTGGTGAATATGATTTTTTTAAAGCATAGAACATAGAAGAGGAACTAGGTATGCATGCAAGACATGGTAGCAAATATATTAATCATGTATAATCTAGTTTTCTGAAGTTTCTTCTTTTAAGGAAAATAAGTTTATTGCCATGGTTATTGAAAGCACTTGGATTTGGAACAATGTAAATGAATGTTTCCTTCACATATTCTACAAAGGGGGAGGGGGGGTCATCAGTAAGACAGTGACCATAACTGGTCCTTACACTATAAGTTAACTTATTGTACTTACTGGACATTCTTACGTGGAATAGCCCAAGCAAAGTTTTTTAGTATCTTGTACGCACATGAGCCAACCGAAAGAGATCTTCAAGTTGCAAATTATAAAATGTCATAATGTTACACTTGAGGTTCTCTGAACCTACACTGTTCTATTCACTGGACTATAATTTGCAGCCTCTAACTACATGTCACTGCAGTACACTGTCACCCATGGGCTCTTTTACATCTGAACTTGGTGTCCAGTTTGAGGCTTGCATGGAAGCTCCTCATGTGATTAATGTTGATTCTCAGGTACTCCTGCTGAAGTTTCTCCTCATCATGCAATAAATGTTGTGCTGGTTTTGTATTGACGTTTACAGAACCCAGATTCAAAATGTTCTGACTACACATATAGTACATGTAAAACTTGAGATATGATTCTTTGTTTTCCGCAAATAGATAAAAAAAGTTCTAAAACTTGCAGAACAATTGTATGCGATCTTTATATTAAGAATATCAACTTCTTTCCATTGTAATGTCTAGGAATAAAACATTTTAGTTCACTGTAGCTTGCTTCATGCTTCTTCCCTGTCTTGGAAAGGCGTGGATTCCCTTTGTGTATTTGCAACTTTTGCCTGATGGAATTATGGACTGGGCTGTCCTAGTATTATTCATTTAAATACTTCTGAAGTGGCATGCTAATGTATATCACATATGTAGCCAAAAACTGTTGCTTAAACTTTTGAGAACTCACTTAGGGAGGTGACAGACATGGCTTAAAGCTGATACACTTTACTCTGGTCTCAATTTTGAATTGTAGACTTTGAATCAATTGCTTTTCTAAAGTTGTATATTCTTATGTTAGTCGTAATCTCTATGGATTTTGTGAGTTGATTTCATTTTCTATCAGAATGGAGAAGCTTAATCGTTATAAGTTTTGGTAACTAGATAAGACAGGAACCTTTTATGCTTATAAACGTTACCTAAGATGATTATATCAAACAGTTCTATAACTCACAGTTTTTTTATCGAGGGAATAATATAACTTGCAGTTTAACAGTAGATTTGCTTGCAGGTTTTTGCAGCTGTGCTATCATCCGGCCCAACAAATCGTACATTGAATGCCAGCTATAAAACTGCAGATAATTTTTCTTTCCAGGTAACTTTCCTTGAAACAGGGATCTTGAACTTCGAGTACCATGTATCAAATGGAGTGTAATGTGAGTTCTTAGATGGTCATGAATCTGAGTGCTCCTTTGTTATCCTTAGAAAGTGCTTTTCTTCTTCTGAATGTGTTTTTGGCTTGGCTTGCTTAAGTAAAAAAGGCACCATACATTTACACAAGTGCAAAGATTGTAGGGGCTTTCTATGGATCACCACCTGTACAAAGGAATTTAATAAATTGGTTGCTGATGGGGCCTTTTGGTGCCTGTGTCTGTGTGTGTACGTGTTCTGGGGAGCTCTCCTGCACGTTTGAGGAAAAAAAATTGTAGAACATCTCAACCTCAATTTTCTTTTTGTTTCTTCAATAACAAGCACATAGGATTTCTCTCGATCGGAGTTACAGGGAAAATATATAACGTTTTATTAACTTTTTTTATTCTATCAATCCTATATTCTGATTAATTTTGCTTTCCATAGGATGAACTTGGAGCTTCACTAGAAGAAATATGCAGAACTGTGCCTGGTGGTGCTCTGGTGTTTTTCCCTAGCTACAAGTTATTGGACAAATTGAAAGCACGCTGGACTTGGACAGGTCAATGGGCACGATTGAATGCTCAGAAACGTGTGTTCATTGGTAATATTTTGTTAAATATTCTAAAACATCATTTCTGTAGTGTAGAAAACATCATGCCATGTTCAGTTTCCTGTGTCCTTTTATTGAAGGCTTGCTTGTTTCAGAACCTAAGGGAAGTACAGAGGAACTAGAGCCTGTTTTAAACGGGTACTATGACACGATCCTCGGCAAGGACCCTGTGAAGAAGGGCAGATGTGGCACAAAAAAGTTGCGAAGACAAAGAATTTGTCACAGGAATCAGCTAAAGCAGGAGCTGCTCTTCTTGCAGTTTGTCGTGGGAAGGTGCTATTTTTTACAGTATATATCTGTAAACAAATTTGTGCACATCTCAAAACCATTTAGATTTCTTATTCTATCGGGTGATTACACCAGGTATCATATATGATGCTTTGCTTTTTGCTGGTTTCATTTCCAGGTGTCTGAAGGAATTGACTTCTCTGATGACAACGCCAGAGTTGTGGTATCCTTTGCTTCCGCTTTATCATTAAATAATATTCTTATAAATTTTAGTATCATTTTTTCCCATGTTAATCTATAGCATGAATTTTTGTTTACTACATCTCTTCTGGTAGAATATGACTAATGATTTGGATATCAAGCTCTGTTTCCTTGACTAGACATAGGTCATTGTTGGCATTCCATTTCCAAATATGTAAGTATCTTTTCTTCTTTGCTCTCTTGAGATAAATGCAATGTTTGTTCTGTGTTCTAAATTTTATTCAACATGGATCAGAAATGATGTTCAAGTAAAGTTGAAAAAGAGATATAACGATTCATATAAGTCATCAAAACATCTGTTAAGTGGGAGTGAATGGTATTGCCATCAGGCATTTCGTGCTCTGAATCAAGCTGCAGGTATTTAACTCTCATTTACCTGCTGAGCATCTGCTTGGCTAAGATGTTGAAATTTGTCTAATTATTATTCTTGTTTTTAGGTCGGTGTATTCGTCATAAATTTGACTACGGGGGCATAATTTTGATTGGTGTGTTCTCTAGTCTCCAGCATTTGCTGGACATATTTTTGACTATTTAGTAAATGCAACATGTAGTTTTCATATTTATTTTCTGTGTTATATGTACAGATGAGAGGTATCAGGAAGAGAGAAATCGTGTCTACGTTTCTAAATGGCTTAGGAGTGCAATCAAGGAGTATAAAAGCTTCCAGGATACAATGAATGAGATGCAAAAGTTCTTTCAGAATGCTCAGGTATTGCAATTCTTATGAATCTGATCTTTCTAAATTTGGTCGACGTTTTGTAAAATAGATGGCATCACTTCAGGAACAAATAAAGGTGAAAGCTCAGGACATGACCCCAAAGGACAAATTGGATATAGATACAATTCGATCTTACAGTGATAAAAGAAAGCTGCCATGGCCAGAATTGACATTCTCAGACCACTCAATACTGCAAAAGAATCAGAAGGTAAAGACTGAATGTCTTAGTGAGACAGTTTCCAACATCAGTGTAGCAGCGGACCATGAAAAGGAGGGTGTAAGCTATAAATCACATGAGGTATCAAAAATCTCTTCAAGATCGTTTCTTTTAGCAAAGAAAGAAATATCTCCACAGCCTGGAAATCATTCAATGCCATACCGGCTGCCTCCCTGCAAAATTGAATCTAATTTTGAAGGCATAGCTGACACTGGGCTAAATTATCGAGTCAAAAAAGAAGTTGTCAATTTGGAAGAGGATGGTCTGAAACCTCGGTAATGTATCATCATTTTAGCATATTTTATTCCTGATATTGTACCACTATTTGTGTTTTAATTAGCCGTCTAACATGTGCAGATATGCAAATTTAACTATCTTGAATCCATTAGAAATGGAGCAGTCTCCGGTTATTGGGGAAACTTCTGCAGAGGCTCCAGTGGTTAGTCCCAGCTACTATTCTGCGGTAGACACCTCGGAAGTGATCAGTACTGGTGAAGAGCGGACTGTAGACCCATCCTTTTTGTTTTCAACCTCAAACAGAAATCTTTCTTGTCCATCCACATCAGCAACTCCTGAAAGAACCACTGACAAAAGTTGCCATTTGGAGAATGAGTCTTTGGTAAACAGAAGTGTAAATTCCCACTGCCAGAAAAAGAAAAGGTTGAGTTCCCCAATGAGTTGTACTTACACGGACCATTCTAATTCTCCAAGTAACTCATTCTGCTGTGACAATGGCGCTGTTGACATGGTGTCTGGAGATCTGACGACTAATGCTGAACTGTGCTGTAGAAGTATGAAATTGTCCAAGTGTGAAACTCTTAAGCTTGAAAGGAGCCCTAAGCAGGAAAAGGTTTCAGCAAAGAAATCCATGCATAAAAGGCTTCTCATTAGTTGCAACAGATGCAAAACAGCACTTGGATTAAAACAAAATGGGTTTCTGGTTACATGCTCACAGTCATCATCCTCAAAGTTCTACGTGGGGTATCTTTTGAAACATGAGCTACCAACTGCTTGCTTCCCAGAGGATGATACTTTGGCATCACCACCAGTGGAAGTAGAAGTAATGGACTGTGATGCTTCCTCACTGAACCAGAATATCATAGCGAATCTAAGCAGACAAGGTTCTGGTGATCATTCTGATATTTGGTCTCCAAAGGATGGATGTGTTTACAGGGCAGTAACCTGTCCTTTTTGCTCTTCTGAAAATACATGTACCACGACCCTCGGTGTGCAAGTTGTTGCAACTGATGTACTAAACCAACCATTGGCGGACAAGGTACTTTGCATTTATGCATGCAAGTTCTAATTATTTTACTACTACTGTTGACTTATTTTAATTGCTGTCTCTACATAAAGGTGCTCTTGTTCAATGATCGTTTGGATGTCAAGCATGAGGCATCGAAGAGACAGGTACGTCTTTTCTTCTTCCAAGACCTGAGCTGATGACAGGATTTTGATGACTAACAAGGATTAGTTGAATTATTTTGTTCTATGTGAAGGTTCCAAGAACTGAAAAGGATGCTGGAAGCCCAGTATCACAGCCACTAGTGATTGATCTGGAGTCTTTTGCGTATAAACCAGTGAAGGAACCTGCACCGCTGATCTCAAGAAGATCTAAGGTCAGTTACCAGCTACCACTGTTGTTATCTTTAGCAGTTCTGCTTGTGATCACTTTCCCAGTGTCGGAAATGTAATCAGGATTCACATCATCATATGGTCCTCATTTTTATCAATGTAATTAAGTTCTCAAGTGTAATTGAGGTCAAATTCTGATTATGCTTCCCGAAACCCATATTCTCAAGTATAATCTTCTGTGGAGCAGCTTAGGTTACCTACCATGAACAAATCTACTGCTGGTACATAAACATGGACGGACCTACGAGATTAGAATCCATCTCCTCTCTTTGCTTCCGGAGCATCTAATATGGAGGAACGCATCCTACTACCCGCAGCATTGGAGATGTGCATTTATCCTCGAGGTGCAAATATGTTCAGGGATAGAGCTATTGTTCCCTGAGCTTAAGTAGTGTTACTGTACACCATGGTAGTATGATGGTGATGTAAATACAGATTTGGCCAAAAAAATATATATTCATGTGTGTATATATATATATTCCCAGCAAACAGGTTCTTGCCCTCAACTCATAACACAGATTTGGCGGAAAAACTATTACTGTATATTCATGTATACGTTTTTCCCCAGAGAACAGTTTCTTGCCCACAACTCGTAACATTTGAATTCTGAGCAGGAACAAAATTTTGCAATGTTCCGAGCAAGGACAAAATTTGACATTGTAAAGACAAAGTTACTAAAAATGTGGGCAGATAAATAATGTCATAAATTATAATTGATATTCTTTTCCAGCAAACATTTTGTTGCCTACAACTCCTAACATTTGAAGTGAAGATTAAATTTTGCGATGTTACGCTTACAATACATCGTAAAGTCAGTTACTTAAAAAATCTGTGGGCAGATGAGGAACGTCAAACTATTGGAAGAAGTTCTTTTTACCTCCTCCAACTATTACGGTAGTTCAGTTTTGGTCCCTCAATTATAAAATCGGGTAGGAGGACTCCCTTAACTTTTAATACCGTTCATTTTTCCTCTAGACGGTTTGGACAGTGGTATTGGCTGATGTGGCATCATGGGCCCACCTGTCAATGTGCTATGCCATCTTTTTTCCTTTCTTATTTTATGATGGTTTTTTCTTTCCAATACTTAGCTTATAAAAGCATAAAAATTAATTAAAAATATTTTACAAATATTAAATACGTTAACGAAGAACTTTTCCAAATTTGAAATAAATTTTGAATAAAAATTGTCCAATTTGCAATAATAAAATGATATTCCGAAATTTAAATTCAAAATTTAATTTGAATTTGATTTTTTTAAAAAATCAATTTTTTAATTATTCCATAACTTCTATATTATGAGCATAAAGATTCTTATAATTTTCTAAGCTCCGAAGTTACATTTTAGAAGGAAAATCCATTGGAATAAAAAAATATGATGCGGCACACTAATAGGTGGGCCCATTGTGCCACATCAGCCAATACTACTATCCAAACCGTCGGAGAAGGAAAAGTGAACGGTATTAAAAGTTGAGGGAGTCATCCTACCCGGTTTTGTAATTGAGGGACCAAAAACGAACTATCGCAATAGTTGGAGGAGGTAAATAGGACTTCTTCCTAAACTATTATCAATATTTTGTTCCCAGCAAACATTTTGTTGCCCACAACTCCTAGCATTTCAGAGAAAAATCCCTAATGGCCACCCAAAAATTCCTTTTCCTTGGCCGCAAAAATATTCTAATTTCCTTAGTGGCCATCATTTAAAATTTTGATGCCTTAGTGGCCACTACATGGGTGAATGGTCATAATTTGTAGGAGAAAAGATGACCATTGCACAAAGCATCCATCTATAATGCAAATATACTATTTTGCAATGTTACTATGCTTACTAAACATCGTAAAGTCAAAGTTATCGTGAAAAGAAATATATATATATATATATATGGGTAGATAAATAACGTCAATAATTATTATCATTTTGAAAATAAAAACTATCATAAAGTAATATTGATATTTTTTCTCAACAAACAATTTGTTGCATACAAGCAATTTGGAATGTTGGAAATGTAGGAATAGGAAAAATGCAGGATTGGAATTAGCTATGAATGGCAATCCTACAAGAAATAAAAACGCGGAAAAACTTCCTATGGAGCCTTTGGATACAACTCTTGAAAAACACAAGTACTCCAAAGGGAGAGAGACTCAAAGGAGTTGGATCTCATGTTCAAGATCCTCCAAAATTTGGATGAATGAAGCTATACTAAAGGAATTTCATAGGAATTATTGAGTTATGTCTTGTGTTCCAAAGGGTTGAGTAGGACATTTCGTGCAGGATTCTAATGGTATCAAATTCCTTTATTTTTTTTTCTTTGTTCCCAAGGGAGTCTAACATTTGAAGTATGAGGAAGGATAAAAAATTTTGCAAGCTCCCGGCGAGGATCGAACTCGCGACCTTTCGCTTACGAAGCGAACGCAATACCACTATGCTACGGAAGCATCACAATGTTCGATCACAAAGCACATTCTATTAATAAAATAAATCTGGATCGAGTTTTGGCTCCGTCCATTTTACTAACGAAAACAGAGAAAAGTCAGGACCGCGTCGTGTGTGTTGTCGCAGCAACCCAACTGGCCGTGATCGCGACAGTACTAGTACGGAGAGATCTCTCGTCCCAGTCCAGGGATGGTCCAGCTCCGGGGAACCAGATCGCCAGGGCCCAAGGTAGCTGCTCATGACGTACCGCGAGCGCGGGGATCCGTCGGAGAGAATGAAACTGAAGGAGCCACCTGTGGAGCAGCAAGCTTAGGCATGACGTTGTACGAGATGCCGAGGCTGGTCGTCGGGACACGCGCAGACGGGGGACGGCAGCCAGAGAAAGAGGAGTAATTCGGCGGTGCGCGCTGACAAGCTCATGTCTTTCTCTTGCTGAACGCAGGAGATACCAAGTTGGAGCCTAGGTAGCGCCGATACGCCGACGGCCAACCCGTATCGGAACAATGTTTATCTACTGTTTTTTACTGTTTTGTTTTGAAAGTCACGTATCGGTGGCTGTATCACCGTATCCATATCCCGTATCGAAATTTCACAGGTTGGAGCTGCTAAGCCTGACATTTCCGGCCTACGCATCGCAAGAGTGGTCAGAGTAACCGGATTTATCATTAGTTGAGGATCCTCGGGGATGGAAACGAGGTTTCTCAGTGGCCTATGCCTGCTTCTCAATGGCAGTTCAGATCGGAATGTTTCTTTGTAAAAATCTGTAATTGCTTCCGCTAAATCTCATCCCGTCGCCCGATCCAAACACCGTCCAAGGCGGCATGACCGTTCTGCGAGAGAATTTTTGCATAGCAGTAAGGCTATCTCCAATAAGTACCCATTTGGATACCTAATAGCTTCAATAAAGCACCCAAATAGGAGGCTCATTTTGGGAATGCTACAGGCGTTGATGCACATATGAAGTAGCTCCAAACGCTACCCATTACGGACGGCGACTGTGGCGAGGGCGGCGGCTGCGACGACCAGCGAGAAGCCGCGGCGGCGGGTGAAAAGCTGCGGCGGCGAACGAGAAGCTGCGGCAGCTGGCGAGCGCGGTGGCTGCCCGAAGCTGTAGCGGCAGGCAAGGGCGGCGACTGTGATAGTCGTGGCAGGTGAGGGCGGCGCGCGATTCGTAGCTCCGATGGTTGCTTCCTCAACGGCAGCGCGCGATTCGTAGCTCCGGCAGTTGCTTCCCCAGTGGCGGCGCATGATTCGCAGCTCCTGGTGGCTCCTCCCCAACTGCGGCGCTCGATTCCTCCCGGCGGCGGCACGAGATTCCTCCCATGACTTCCGTGCACGCGACTCCTCGCCCAGCGGTGGCGCGCGCGTCCTCTCGAGCCAGTACTCCTCCCACGCCGCCGCTCCTCCCCGCCGTCACATCCGGCCCGTCCGCTACCCGTGCTGGTGGCTACCACACCCATTTCAGGCCTACCGTTGGAGACGGTCACTTTAGCTCAGTACCCTTTCACCCATTTGAGCTACTGTTCATGCTCATTATGGATAAAAGGTCACCTCCATGGTTGTAGAAGCTCGTCGAGAACTTGACAAGGGAACCAGCGTTCCCGTGGCCCACGGCACAAACGCTGTGCGCGCGTCTCTCCGGAGTACACGAACGCACCGTGGCGGCGCAGGGCGCTCTTCGCGTATCGCCGGACGCAATCTGAGCGCACAAACCGTGTCTCGCCCAAGAATTCTGTTTTCCCCGCACCAGCAAGGCCGCAAAGTGCCGAAACATAGTACGGCAAACATTCCGGTCAACTGCTGAGCACATCGAAAGATATACGTAACCACACGATCACGAAAAGTGTTTAACATAACCACATTGTCATTTGCTGGAGAAAAGGACAGATGATGTCAAACCTTTCACCGGTCATTTGCTGCTCTACCGAGTCACCACTTTTCGTGACCTGAAAGATTCGATTGGAGGAGCCGTAAAAGTGCCGGTGATGGAAGCAGATCATCCCAAAGTGAGCGGCAGACGGCAATTCCATTTTCGGAATGTACTAGTGCTGCGCAACCAAAAGGGAAAAAATTGGGTGAGCGATGGGCGCACCACGCCGTTGGTGCTCTCCCCTACGCGTCAGTACTCCATTGGCTTGCCGATGCTGTGGGCCTGCGCGCGCCTGGCAAGCGCCGTGCGCACCCGCGCGGCTCGTTCTGCTGGCGAATCGGCCGGCTCCGCACGCTGGCTCGCCTGCCTAAAAACCGTCTGGCTCACGCGCGGCTGGGCTTCCTCCGTCTTCCTGGAAAACTGTCTGCTGGGCTCGCGCGACGTAGAGTTAGGGCACGGCGAATTATCTTCTGGCGGCGCGGCGACTCCATGACAGGACTCCCTGTGCGGCGCGGCGCGGACCTTCCTGGGCAGCGCGGCGATCTCGGGGCAGTAGGGATGCTGGGCGGCGCCATGGCTGCAGGGCTCAGCGGCGAGGCCATTGTTGCAGAGCGGCCGGCCATGGCGGAAGGGCGACGCGGTCAAGTACCGGCCGTAGACGAAGACGTCGAGGACAGGTAATTGCTGTGTGGATCGCTTCTTCCTGGTCTTTAAACTGAATTGCTATAGATGATCGCTGTGATCACTTCGTCTTGCTCTTTAAACTGAATTGGTGTCACGTGATGTAAATAGATTATTGCATGCTCCTTCTATGAATGATGGCGTTGATTTCAATAATAGAGAAGATCATGAACAACAGGTGGAGATCGAAGTACCCAATGAGGTGAAAAAATCAAACTTCACATACTCTAAATCAAACTTTAATTGATAATTTGTTGTACATCTTTAATTGATATTTTTTTTGTACAGGATGTGGTTAATAAATCTGCTGAGATGATACCTTTAGTTGGAATGAGTTTTGATTGTGAGGAAAAGGCTTATGAGATGTACAATACATATGCTGGACGTGTTGGCTTCAGTGTTAGAAAGAGCAAGACGAAGCGCCGCAAATCAGATAATAGTTTGTGTCAAAAATATTTTGTTTGCAGTAGCGAAGGACATCGGAAAAATGAGGCATCAGAAAAAGATATTACAAGGACCGGTTGTGATGCTCGTGTGTAGTTCAGTATCAGCAAGGAGAATGTATGGACTGTACAAAAGGTCGTAGTAGAGCATAATCATTGGCTTGCCAGTCCAAATAAGACACATAAGTTGAGGTCCCAACGAGAGATTATAGAGTCAGATAGAAAATTAATTGGGCAGGCACGACGGTCTGGAATGAAGCCAGCCCAGATTTTCAACTTCCTTAAAGAGCATTACGGAGGGGAAGACAAAGTCTCATTTACTAAGATGGATTGCTTTAATCAAATTGGTCGTGAGCGCAGACAGTACTTAGAAGCCAATGATGCACAAACATTATCTGAATATCCGAGAAATAAACAAGCCCAGGACCCTACATTTTTTTATGCATTTGAGGTGGACAAGGACACTAAGGAAATAGCAAATTTTTTTGGGCAGATGGTCAGTCTATCATGGATTACAAATGCTTTGGTGATGCTTGTGTCCTTTGACACCACATTTCAAACAAATAAGTTTGAACTACCTTTTGCTCCGATTATTGGCACCAACCATCACAAGCAAACAATAATTTTTGGGTATGCGCTCGTGTTTAACGAGACTATTCCATCATTTATTTGGCTATTTGAGTCCTTTCTCCAAGCAATGTCCGGAAAGCACCCAAGCACAATTTTCACGAGATCAAGACGCGGCAATGGCAGCAGCAATTGCTTATGTATTCCCGAACACAGCCCACCGCCTATGTTTGTGGCATATTGGTCAAAATGCTGTCAAACATCTTGGTCCTATAATTAAAGCAGCGAGAGGATGAGGCAGACGACAAGAAGAAAGCTAACAAGTTCGGGCGGATTTCAAAAGTTGTATCTACGAAGACAGATCGGAGATTTACTTCACGAGAGAAATAGGATCAATTGTTGGCTAAATACAACCTTGAAGATAACACATGGATGACAAACTTGTATGCTTTGAGAACAAAGTGGGTTGCAGTACACCGTGACTCATTTACAGCAGACATGCACTCGACCCGGAGGAGCGAAGGTATGAACAATGTCTTCAAGAAAACATTTCGTAGAAAACTCGGTCTTTCAGAACTCCTTTTAGAATGTGAAAAGGTTACATTGAATCTAAGGTCAAATGAGAAGGATGCTGATTTTGAGTCACGTCGAAAGACCCCTGTTTGCTACATTTCAAATTTGCCAATGTTGAAAACTGCAGCTGAAACATATACAAGGAGAATGTATTCTGATTTTGAGGAAGAGTTTAAAAAACAATTTACGTTGTCTTGTGAATTGTTGGAAGGTAACGGGTCAAACTCGACATTCTTTGTTAAGTATATGCAATCTGAACGTGGAGCCACGGTTGTATTGAACACTGAAGATTTGACTATTACATGTTCTTGCCGAATGTATGAATGCATAGGTATGTTAAGTATTGTCTTTCATATTATCTTTCATGTTGTTTTAAATTTCAAGTCATATCCTAAAATACTCAATGTTTAAATTTGCAACTATATTTTTCAGGTTTATTATGCAAACATGCTCTTAGAGTCTATAATATGAATGGGGTATATAATTTGCCATCACAATATATACTGTCTAGATGGACTAAATATGCTAAAAGTGGATTTTATATTGAAACAAAACAAGCATTTGAGGAGGGAGATTTGAACGCACAGGCAGCACTTATATCTCGACAGGCCACATCTCTTGCATTGAAGTGTGCGTCATCAAAAGAACTACTTGATAAAATACAGAAAGCCATCCATGACTTGAACCAGGAAGCGGATACTTATCTAAGTGAGATGCATGAAAAATCCAATGAGATTTCCCCTACCCCAAATGAATGTGTCCGGGATCCACTAAATGGTGTAATATCATTTAGAATCCCTCCAGTCATAAAAGATCCAAAGCAGACACGTTTTAAAAATGTTCTTGAAAAGAACACAGGGAAGAAAAAGAGGAAGGTTGCCCGGAAGAAAGGTAGCGACCTATACAATACCTTTTGTTCTTGTGAAAAATTAATTTTAAATCCTTATTATCATATATATATATATATATATATATATATATATATATATATATATATATGTAGGTGATGATCTGGATCATGATGATATCGAGGCAATAGACGGATGTGCTGAGCCAAACCAAGTAATTGTAAGATACTAGCTAGCTTTTTTAATTTAATTAATTCCTTCATATGCATCATTTATGAACACTTTCTTGTCGTATACACAGGATTTTAATGTTGGATCATCTTCAAACGTGAATGCTCCTTCTGGAATGGCTCCTCCATACATACAAGGATGGTACACAAGCCTCTTGATGGGAGTTGATCAAGATGCTACAACGCAAGCTGCTGTTAGGAAGTTACATTTTGATGAATCTATGTAAACATGTTAGCTATTTTTGAATTTTTGTCTCAATAGAAACTGATGTGGCCTACTGAGAATTAAGGGTAAATTAAAATATTTCGTTGCAAACTATCTCCTATACTATAATCATGCAGCTATTAGTGCTGAGTAAAAAACAACACGTAATACATACTACTATTGTGTACTTGGAAGAATTGCAAAGTCTAGCTTTCTTATTATTATTAATCGAGATCTGTATTCATGGAGTAAAGGACGGTAGCAATCGCTGAAACCGATCAGCATCCAGCGCTAATGACGCCCGCATGCAGCAAGCCGAGCCTACGCCAGCAGCACGCACGTCGCGGCTCGCCAGCAGTTTCAGCCGTGCCCGGTTCGCACGGCGCTCGCCAACAGGCCCAGGCGCGCGCGGGCCCGCAGCATCGGCAAGCCAATGGAGTGCTGACGCGTAGGGGAGAGCACCGAGGGCGTGGTGCGCCCATCGCTCACCCAATTTTTTTCCACCAAAAGGTAGTGTTAGCATATGCAGAGCACCAGGTCCAGATCAAATAGAGCAAATTCGAAAGATACATGACTCAAAAAAAAAAGTTCAGAAGATACAAGAGTCTGTTACATCAGAGCTTGCCAATGAAGAAGGATGCTTAAGATTCCAACTATTCAGGCTGCAGATGGATTTGGTTAACATGAAGATCGAGTGAGATTCTTCCATCCAAGTTGCAGGTAAAATGAAGCAGAAGAAATACAAGGATGCTTTTGATCAACTTCTAACTGAAAGTTCCACCAGCATTTCAGGATTGAGTACAGTTGAATCAGACTGTTATTACAAACATCAGAAAACAGTGTAGCCTTCCCAAATCAGTTTCAAATAGAAAACAGACTTGACATTGCACATAGAAAGAACCATCAAAATCAAGGCCAAACATATCGATATCCAGATGCAATAGCAAGCAAGGTGATTCAGTTCTGTTCAGAAATTAACAGTTGGTACCATAATCTATTGAGATCTGGGATTTCTTAAAACAGGTACAGATAACTTGAGGTAAGTACAGACTGACTGGCTGACATTTCCGACGGTCAAGTGCCGAAGAAGCGACTACCAACTAACTGCATCACTTCAAAGACAACACTTGCAACTAGTACTACGTTACAGCATCCTACCAACACGAAAGGGACTGACTACGATGAGATCTAGGAGACGGACAGACGGACAGCATCCAAAGGCTAGGGAGCAGCGACTGCAACATTCGGTTAGGCCAGCGACGACTTTCCTACTCAACTGCGGCAACTCGGTGAAGAGGAGCTCCATCACTCGTCTCCCTGTAACAAATAGTTTCAGGCAACGGCATCAGTGAGATTGCGATTCAAAGAATCAGACCAATAGCATGTGTGAGCGGAATCGACCCTACCTCATCCTCGTCGTTCACCTCGGACTTGGACTTGTCAGAGTCACCAGAAGTGGTGGGGCCTCCAGCCTGCCATCATCGCACAGACCACACATCAATACCGTGACAAAACAGAGACAAGGACTTGCAGGTGTGCCAGGACATGAGCGGGGGAATACCTGCTTGTTGTTGTAGGAGTCCATCTTCTTGGTGTACTCAACCTTGAGCTTCTCGGCCTTGGCAACAAACGGAGCCTTCTCCTGCACGTGAGAAAACAGCGGAGATAAGCACATGGCGATTTCAATGTTTCCGTCAAACTATCACATCTACCACTGAATGCAATTCTCTGTTGAGTGGACACATTTTCATTAAGGTAGCACAAAAAAGGGAAGTCAAAATGAGCGCTCAGGTTCAGGAAACGTTCAAACTAAACTGAACCAGCCCAAATGTGCAGGTGCAAATAATTTAAATCGATAAGCCTGGTCCAATCTGCAATTCTATGACATGGTCTCATATAACTATCGAACAGCCGAACAATAGGGGAAATGCCATAACCAAACAGAATGCCTAGTAGTATTCATCGGCAATTTCACAGATCTAATACGGGAGCAAGTAACCGCGACATGAAGGAATTTGAAACTAAACGTACATCCACAGATCAAAACAGACCCCGCATCGAACATTTCACAGGGATGAAGCAGTAGAAACTTACAGCATCAGACATGGACTTCCACCTGTCACCACCTGCCTTGCCGATCTGCAATTCATAAGAGCACACGAATCAGAACACGCAAATTCGCAGAAACACTGCGCAGAATTTCAAATCGAATAGAATCGTTGCGATGCTTACCACAGAGACTTGCTTCACGTTGGGATGCTGTTCCTTGTACTCCTTCCTGAACCCCTCCCTACGCAAAACGAACAGAACAAATCGATCAGAACTAACTCGCGGCAAACGGGGTGAAATCCACACTATAAAAACTCGTATGATTCTAGCACTCACATGAAGACGAAGAACGCGCTCGGAGGCCTCTTGGGCTTGTTGGGATCCTTCTCAGCCTTGGGCTTCCTCACCGAGAGCCTGCAACAGAACCACCAAAAACCAAAAAATCCGGATCAAATCCCATCCAAATCAAAAGCAAACCACAGAGAAAACACTGCGAGAATGGAGAAAGGAGGCCGAACGGATCGAATCGTACCTGGCGTCGCCGCCGCCGGTCCTCGACTTGGTGGCCTTCATCTCGAACCCTACAAACACAGATTCAACCGAGAACAACACGATCAGCAACAACGCACACCAACAAACACGAATTCGCAACGAATCGATCTAGATTCCGAACTGACGGTACCTTGGGGTTGGATCGCGTAGGGTGCGGGTGTGGGTGCGTGCGCGGCCGCCGTGTGCAGTTGCGGGGGTGTGCGTTGCGTGATGCGAGTGGAGAGGGTTGGGGGCAGAATAGGGGCGGCTTTTAAGGGCGGGGGCGCCCGGGCGGTGATCGTTTGCGCGGGATCTGAAATTTTTTCGGCCACGTCACCGATCCGCGCGCTCGGCTCCCATTGGCCGCGCGGCGCGCCGCTGGCTAATTGGTTTCCGCTACGAAATGTTTGCCCGCCTGCGGGTTCTGTCTCGATGACGAACCGGTCGGATCATGCGGGTCCCACATGTCGGTGAGCATGTGGGTGGCATACCGGTTGTTTTGGGGTGGACGCGGGAAGTTTTCGCGGTGTGCTTTCCCTTCCCTCCCTGTGTTTCTTCGAGGGTCAGTTTGGGGATTTCGGAATCGCGCTCTGTGTGGAAGTTTCGGGGCCCACGTGTCATCCAGATGGGGGTAGTGCTTTCATTGCTTTCCGGTGCTAGTAGTTATCCGGATATCTTCTCCTCAAAGATACTCCGTGACCGTATCTTCTTTGCTGCTGTACAGGATTATATGCAACCGTACAGTATACACGGGCCCCTGTAAGCCACAGATTGATGGCCCACGGACGACATCAGCTCACATATATGGGCTTTTTCTTCACACTTGAGCCGAATATGCCTTATTATTTTCGACTTACAGCCCATGTAATACATCATGTTGCATCTAGAAAAGGGCGTGTTTCTGTTTGGCCCTTTGGCAGCTATTTTTCATGTGTGAATTGAATATTTGAAAATGACTTATGTTAGAATATTTCATTATGCGTGATGACTATGCTTTCTTTTTTTTCTTTCTCGATTTGCTGATCGTTGGCCACGAAAGAGTCAACAGCTGCACAGATAATAAAAAAGAAAAGGTGCTTCGGAGAAAACATGTTAAATCAGTTGATTAGATTGAAGGTGCTTGTAGGAAAACATGCAACATTAAAACACATACGGGAACATGTCGATTTACTCTCTTTCCGGCTATTATAGCAGGATCGGGCAGCTATTGGATGATTATTTGCTAGTGGATAGAAAAAGAAGTTGCTGTCAAACACACCGATCTAAACACTGGCCATTTCGAACGTGCAATCATCCGTTCCGGCAATCAGCCATGTTGTTACAACGTGTTTGGTTCAACGATAGTAACAGAATCGCAATCGCAATCATAATACGCTCGTATCGTAATCAATGTAACAAAAACCTTACTTTGTTTGGTCTCCACTCTGTAACGGAAACGGAACCAGCGGAGAAAAGAGAAGCATGTGCGATGGCCATCACCATTGATGTAAGGTCTACCCAAGTGCAGAGCTTCGCTGTCTTCCAGAAGGACGAGACCTTGCACGAGGTCCACGGGAATGTAGCAGCGATTGCTGGGCACCTCTGGTCCAACTACCACTCCGCCACCATTGCCGTCCGAGGCTCCAAGCGCCCACTCATCCTCCTAGACCACCGCACAATCGAATCGAGTGCAATTGCGCCCTTCCCGGCGGCGAGGAGGGATTCAGACCAGCGCCCTTCCTGGCGCCCTTCCCAGTTCTCTTCTCCCCGGTGTCGAGGTCCATCGCATCGGCTCCTGTTGTCCCGGCGGACAGGAGCGAGGAGCGGGAGTATGGGCGAGTAGATTGGAGAAGAGAGAGACCGGCCTGTATCGGTTTGATTCCGGTCTCTCGGGTGGGATTCAGATTTGTGTTGCATGTAATCTGATTACAGGGTATCAAATTACGAACTTTCTGCAAACAAACACTTGTAACGGTTTGGCTTACCCACCGCAATCTGATTATGATACAAATCGTCCAACCAAACACGTGATGGTAATATATTGTTATGGGACACGTTCTCAACCATAAAAAAAATTGTCAAATTCAACGAGTTCTCGACTGTACGGAAACCAGCATATATACTACGCGTACAGAACTCTCGGGTCAGTGCGTGCAGAGAAAGAAAAGTTCAAGTCAAATGGCTCTCAAATCCTACTTCCCTGCCAAGCAGTAGTAGGCTTGATGATGTTGTCTGCTTTCACCGTTATGTTACTGGCACAACGGCCACGCTCGCGAACGCCGGCAACCTGGTCCTCCGGTCACCGAACGGCACGGTGACGTGGCAGAGCTTCGACCACCCGACCGACACGTTCCTTCCGGGGATGAAGCTGCGCGTGAACAACGGCGGACTCCCCGGCGACCGGCTCGGGTCGTGGAAGGGACCCGGGGAGCTTCAGCTACAGCGCGGACCTGGCCACTTCCCTCCAGATCCTCATCTGGAACGGGTCGCACCCGGTCTGGCGCAGCGGCGTGTGGACGGGGCACAGGGTGGTCACCGAGCACGTGCCCAGCATTATATTCGCGCCATCGTCTACTTCACCGTCGTGGACTTGGAGCACGACGCGTACATGCCCTTCTGCAGGTACGTGATGGGTTATTCTGGCAAGCTTGAGCGGCAGAGAGCTGGCCGGAGCAACGCGTCCCGCGCGCCGAGTGCAGCCGCTACGGTTGCTGCGGGGCCGTTCGGGTAATGCGACCGCACCGACGGCGGCGAGGTCCCGACCTGCAAGTGCAAGTGCCTCGATGGCTTTGAACCGGTGAACGTCAACAACGGCAGGTTCTCGCAGGGGTGCCGGAGAAGGGAAGCGCTGTGGTGCGGCACCAACGATGGGGGTGATAGCTTCTTGGCGTTGCCGGACCGGTTCGTGCGCGTCGCGAACCGCAGCTTCGAGGAGTGCGAGGCGGACTGCATCCGCAACTGCTCCTGCTCCTGCGTGCCGTACGCTTACGCCAATCTGAGCAGCAGCCCCATGGGGGATAACACGGAGAAGATGGGTGCCAACGCGGAGGCAAGCGAGACGCTGTACCGCCGTCTCGCTGGCCTGCCAACAGCAGGTACAAATATTTCCCTCCTGCAGTTAATAAGTTACGTGCGCCCGCTTTTCTTTTTTTTCCTCGGTAAAATAGAGCAAAACATTCACCACCAAACTGTAAAAATATATGTATATCCCCGTTGCATCCCAGGAAAACACACATCGAATTGCAAGAAAGGAAAACGGATCACATCAGCTTGATCTTGCAACTAACTTTACAACAATCAAAGCCATAAACCAAGTACGATACTACTTGCTATCAAATGCGACATGGACACTGTTGCATGAGAGGAATGCGCCTCATGAATGAACCAGAGAGGCAGAGAAAGTAGTACTAATAAATCAATGTAACACTTCCTATACATAACACGTGGTGCATAAATGAACTAAACTGAAGGAACAGGAGAAGATTTCAATGGAAGGCTGAGACCGTGGAACAGAAGGTGTAGCTTACAAGGCATGACATTGAGCTGCTGAAAATGACGTAACGTATACCAGCGGTGGCAAAGACCACCCGGTATGGGTCAAGGCAATTGTGTTTTTCAGTTCCTCCTTAGTTGAGAAGGAAGGACAACCAACTACGACCTAGGAAAAACTTACGGATTGAACCGACGGAACCGCTCGAGCGTCGAGATCGCGGTAACCGCGATTACGCGGTTACGGACGAAAAACCGAACAAACCGCAAATTTGAATTTGGCTGGACTGAAACGGCTGTTGTTCGGTTAGGAAACGGTTTACCGCTCGGTAAGTTCGGTTTACCGCTCGGTAAGTGCGGTAAACCGCCGACAGGAATGAAAAACCGACATAAAATGATAAAATGGAAAATGCAAAAGAAAAGGCACAAAAAATTGGCATGACCTTTGCATAATTTTAACAACAATGCAACTCAGATATTAAGGACGTATAATATAGATTACAGTCATATAAAATCATAAGACATAATCCATAGTACATATGGTTCGAATAAATAGTCCATTACAACACATAGCTTTTGAGGAAATAATTATACAAACTAGAATATCTTATGCATATTACACGAAGACCAAGGTGGCTACATCTAGTTGGCATATTGATCCGTTGATATGAGCATAATCCTATGAGTATCCACTATTTGTGCTTTGTATTGTTGCCAAGTTAGGCCTGTCCACTGCGAAGTGGTTTGCCAGTCCGCAAAGCACATATTGTATAATTGCGAATTCTCATATGCGATTATTGGAGGTTCTTCCGCGTGCATAACAGGAATCATGTTTTGGTAGTAACCATATGGGATAGGATTACTTGCACTATATGAAGAATCACTTTCCTCATGTGAGATGTAGGTACCTTGATAATGTTGTTTGCCCGTGCTTGTGCCACCCTCTGTCATGGTCGTTCTTTGTGATTGTGGAGCACCATGGTCCTGATCTGTGTAGCATGAGTGAAGTATGTCTCACCTACAATTAGAGTATAATTATTAGTGATCAACAAATAGATACAATAAAAAGTGAACAAATGACCTTCATAGGAATACCTGTGAACCTGAGTGGATTTATGACCTTCATTTCCTCCTTTTTCAATCCTATCATTTTTTTGACCCCTCAAATTTATGAATTTTCGTAACATCTTTTCACCATAATTCATCAGACGACATGTAGTTTTTTTTACGAATTTTTACATCAAAATTTTTCAAAAATCCAAAATTTTGAATTTCAAACGGCCGGTAACCGGCCGTCCGCAGTAACCGGGCCGGTTCGGTAACTGCGGTAACCGCGGAAACCGGCCGGTTACCGACCGGTAATTTTTTTCTAGACTACGACTTCTTAAGTATCATCAAAGATTACTACTGCTTCGCAAAAAAAGATTACTTTTTTTGACAGGGGAAAAAAAGATTACTATAACTTCTTTTCGGAGTATGGCAGCAGAGTCAATACAAGCTTAGAAAAGATGTTCGATTGTCCAGGCATGCTACACAAACATGTCAAAAAATACTTGTAACCTTGTTTTTTTTTCTTTGGCAAATCACGGCAGGACCAAAAATGAAATGAAACTAACAGTCCAAAAGGAGGTGTTCTGCAGAATTTCATTCGTGGATTGAAAAAAGAGAGAGAGATGTAACCAAACACTCTCCCTAATATAAACATGCCATGAGAAATGTGCACTAAAAGTCTTGTGTTCCGGCTGTTGCGCAGTTCTCCCGTCACATAACGATATCATTGTTAACTGAACACGGTTACGACCAGAAATGCCAAATTCAACGAGGACTGTACGAAAGCATATTCTACAACAGAACTCCCGATTTGCTTCGTGCAGACAAAGAAAGGCGAGTCAAGGCGCTCAATGCCCGGGCTGCCGGGCAAGTGACAAGTAGAGGTCGTTCTGATCATGAGGGAGAACACAAGCAAAAGACAGAAGCCTTGATAAAATTGTATGGTTGCGCCACCAGCAAGACGAAGCCTTGATGAAGTTGTATGGTCGCGCCCTCCTTTCACTCCTGGTCCTCTCGCTCACGTCGTGCGAAGCCGATGACCGGCTTGTCCCGGGCAAGCCGCTCACCCCAGGCGACGTCATCGTCTCTGACGCCGGCGCCTTCGCGTTGGGCTTTTTCGCCCCGTCCAACTCCACTCCGACCAAGCTGTACCTCGGGATATGGTACGACGGCATCCCGGAGCGCACCGTCGTGTGGGTCGCCAACCGGGAAACGCCGGTCCTCACCACCGGCGGCAACGGCAGCGCCTCGTCAGCTCCGGCGCTTGCAGTGACCAGCACCTCCAACCTCGTTCTGACCGCCGCCGACGGTCGCGTTGTTTGGGCGGCCGCTGGTGCGATCAGTTCACCATCGGCGTCGGGCGCGGGTAACACGACAGCCACGCTCACGAACGCCGGCAACCTCGTGCTCCGGTCGCCGAACGGCACCATGTTGTGGCAGAGCTTCGAGCACCCGACCGACACGCTCCTCCCGGAGATGAAGCTCCGGATCAACCACGGCGTGCTCCCCGGCGACCGCCTCGTCTCCTGGAAGAGCCCCGGCGACCCGGCACCCGGGAGCTTCTCCTACGGCGGCGACCCGGCCACGTTCTTCCAGACCATGGTCTGGACCGGGTCGCGCCCGCTCTGGCGCAGCGGCGTGTGGACGGGCTACCGGGTCTCCTCCGAGTACATCGCCAACATCAGCGCCATTGCCTACTTCACCGTGGTGGACGTGGAGGACGACGCCTACGTGTCCTTCACCCTCTCCAACGCCGGCTCGCGCACGAGGTACCTGATGAGTCACTCCGGCAAGCTGGAGATCCAGAGCTGGAACGACGCCTCCCGCCGGTGGCACGTGCTCGGAGTGATGCCGCGCACCGACTGCAACCGGTACGGCCACTGCGGCCCGTTCGGGTACTGCGACAACATCGGCGGCGCGGTCCCGACCTGCAACTGCCTCCAAGGCTTCGAGCCGACCAACGGCGAGGAGTGGAGCAGCGGCAGGTTCTCGCAGGGGTGCCGGAGAAGGAAGGCCCTGAGGTGCGGCTCCGACGATGGGGATGGCTTCCTGGCGTTGCCGGACATGAAGGCGCCGGATCGGTTCCTGCTCGTGGACAACAGGAGCTTCGACGAGTGCGCGGCGGAGTGCAGACGCAACTGCTCCTGCGTGGCGTATGCTTATGCCAACCTCAGCAGCAGCCCCACGGGAGATCCCACCAGGTGTCTGGTTTATATGGAGGACCTCATCGACACGGAGAAGTTTGCGGCTACCGCCGCTGGAAGCGAGACGCTGTATCTTCCGTCTTGCTGGTCTGCCCACAGGTACCACTCTTTCCTGCAGTTGTTTCGCGTCATCAGTTTTAACAAAACGAAGTAAAATGTTCATCATGAAGAGAAACATTAGCAGAAAAAGACCCTGTTTGTTTCCCAGCCAAGAAAAGAAAACAGATCACAGTAATTGAAATTGGTAGTACAACATCAAAACTCACAAACAACTTCAGAACAAATGAAATCCACTGCATAAAAAAGGAAATGGCAGCTAGCGCGGTAACAGCTTTCAGAGCACCTGAAAGAAATGAAAGATGTTCAGTGGTGAGTGAGATGTTCTATTTTTCTCATCATTACACTTCCCAGTAACAATTTTCTGTGCACAACTTGGGTTGCTTCACCAGCTGTGCAAGCTCACGGGCTACACAAATTTGTTCTCTCTTGGTGTCTTGTACGCTGCCAGGTCTTGATCAGCTTCAAGATAATCACTGCAGGGCTTATACCGTCAAACGTACCGGGTGGTGTGAAACATGCTGATGGACGACAGAACCGTGATTAGCTGTGTCGTGACATAAATCGTAACAGATTTTATCAGTGCTCTAGTCAATATATTAATTAACGTGTGTGAAAAAAAAGAGGATGATCTAAAAACAAACAAACCCACTGGTCACTGAAAAAAAAAGATGAAGGTACTGCAATGGAATTACTAATTTAGACAAAGTTTCCTGAAATTGTTATTTTACGTCTAAGGATCTCAGTAAAAGATTTAAGAAGGCATAGAAAAAATAAGCCAGCAGACTTGGAATCTCAAGTTGCACAAAACATGGGATGTTGTCAGTGTTTGAATATTTCAGTTGTAGGCCACACGAACAACTAAAGAAAGTAGTAACAGTCAATCGAAGGTTATTATGACTATTTACGGAGTATGGCAGCAGAGTCAATACATGGCTAGAAAATAAAGGTTCAAATGTCCAGGTTTGCTATCTGAAAAGGATTAATTTTCAAGAATATAAAAAATACATTTAACCTTTTTTTCTTTGGCAAATCATAACAGGACCGAAAATGAAATGAAACTAACAGACCAAAGGGGGTGTTCCGCAGAAGGCTATTCGTGGATTTTAAAAAAAGTTGTAATCAGACACCCCATATAAACAAGGCCATGAGAAAGGTGCACTAAAGTCTTGTGCTCCGGCCGGCCATATTCTATCAGTTACTCAATTCTTCGTCACATAACGATATCATTGTTAACTGGACACGCGGTTACGACCAGAAATGTCAAACTCGACGAGCTCTGCTGGACTGTAGGAAACCATATTCTACAAAAGAACTCACGGATTGCTTCGTGCAGACAAAGAAAGGCGAGTCAAGGTGTTCAATTCCTTGGCAATTCCTCTGGGACGAGCTGAGAACACCGGCAAGACGAAGGTTTGATGAAGTTGTCTGCTTGCACCGTCGTCCTCTCACTCCTGTTCCTCTTGCTTAGGTCGTGCAAAGCCGATGACCGGCTTGTCCCGGGCAAGCCGCTCACCCCAGGCGATGTCGTCGTCTCTGATGGCGGTGCCTTCGCCCTGGGCTTCTTTTCCCCGTCCAACTCCACTCCGACCAAGTTATACCTCGGGATATGGTACAATGGCATCCCGGAACGCACCGTCGTGTGGGTCGCCAACCGGGAAACACCGGTCCTCACCACCGGCGGTGGTGCCTCGCCATCAGCTCCGATGCTTGCAGTGACCAACACCTCCAACCTCATTCTGTTCGATGCTGACCTTCGCGTTGCCTGGACGGCCAACATTGCCTCTGCGGTGACTAATAGTTCGCAGTCGGCGCTGAGCGCGGCTAACACGACAGCCACGCTCACGAATGCTGGGAACCTCGTCCTCAGGTCACCGAACGGCACCATGCTTTGGCAGAGCTTCGACCACCCGACGGACACGCTCCTGCCCAGACATGAAGCTCCGCATCAACTACGGCAAGCTCCCCGGTAACCGCCTCATCTCTTGGAGGAGCCCCAGCGACCCTGCACCCGGGAGCTTCTCCTATGGCATCGACCCGGCCACGCTCTTCCAGACCTTCATCTGGAATGGGTCGCGCCCGCTCTGGCGCAGTGGCGTCTGGACAGGGTACAGGCTTTCCACCGAGTACGTCGCCAACATCAGCGCAATGGTCCACTTCACCATTGTGGACGATGAGGACGAAGCCTACGTGTCCTTCAGCCTTCCCAACGGCGCCTCGCGCACGCGGTACCTGATGAGTCACTCTGGCAAGGTGGAGATTGAGAACTGGAACGAGGCCTCCCACCGCCGATGGGATGTGCTCGGAGTGGTGCCGCGCATTGAGTGCAGCCTCTACGGCCACTGTGGCCCGTTCGGTTACTGCGACAACATCGACGGCGAGTTCGCAACCTGCAAGTGCCTCCAAGGCTTCCAGCCGACGAACAGCCAGGAGTGGAGCAACGGCAGGTTCTCGCAGGGATGCCGCAGAAGGGAAGTGCTGAGGTGTGGCTCCGACGATGGGGATGACTTCCTGGCGTTGCCGAACATGAAGGCACCGGATAAGTTCTTGCTCCTGGACAACAGGAGCATCGACGAGTGCGCGGCGGAGTGCAGACGCAACTGCTCCTGCGTGGCGTATGCTTATGCCAACCTCAGCAGCGGCACTATGGATGATCCCACTAGGTGTCTGGTTTATATGGAGGATCTCATCGACACGGAAAAGCTTGGTGCTAACGCCGCTGGAAGCGAGACGCTGTATCTCCGTCTTGCTGGTCTGCCCACCGGTACTACCACCCTTTCCTGCAGTTATTGTGCATCAGTTTTCAATAAAACGAAGTAAAATGATCGTGAAGAGAAACATTAGCAGGAAAACTTTATAGACACTGTTTCACTATAAGTTTTCCAGACAAGAAAAGAAAACAGATCAGATCAACAGGACCTTGTAATTGATATAACATCAAAACTCACAACTAAAATTTCAGAACAACACACCAGCTATCAAATGCCACATGAACTCTACTGCATAAAAGCATTGCCAGCTAGCGTGATAACAGCTTAGGAGTTAGGACCACTGGGAAAGAAGATGTTCTATTATTGTCAGTTTGTCACAGTTACAAGATACCTGGAAGGAATTGGTACTCAATTAAGTGTGAATTATTTAACTTTTTGCGGGTAAAAGAGAGCTCTATATGTTTCCATCATAAACATCAAACACTACTATGCTCACGGGCGATAATTTTCCAGCAAACAACCCCATATATATAAAAAAATGAATGGCGTGAAACATGCTGACAGATATCGAAGAAGACTACTTATGTTCATGCGACATAAATCGTAATATATTTTACCAGTGCTCTAGTCAATACACCAGTTTGTGTGAAAAAAGTGATAATCTTCGAACAAGCAAACCCATTGCCATTGGCATATCAGCGTTGTCAGAAGAACAAATTCAGGAATTGCTCCGAATTATCAATTTTGAAGCAAAAAAATTCCCAAAAATCTTTTGTTCTCTGTCTCAGTATCAGTCAATTTTTTTCAGAAGTACTAACACAAAACATGAGATGTTAGATTTTGAATACTTCAGTTGTAACAGTTATAAACATATTACATTACTAAATTGTTATCATTATACAAGTGCCTCATAAATGTTAGTTTGTTTTGTTAAGACAGAAGGGTGGGTAGAAAAGCAATGACGATAGCATTGCCAGTTTTGGCAAGCGGTCTGCTGATATTCTTATGCCTGTTGACATGGACTTTCAAATGCAAAGGTACAGGCAATCTTTCCCTGGCAAGGGCATGCGAATATGGCATTTGTACCAGACATTATCCTCATGAGAGAAGAAATGTTCACAACCTTTTGGAAAGCAGGTAAGAAGAAATTGAAACTGGGAAAACGCAAAACGTTAGTCCTGGGAGATTTCATTACCACTGAGGGCTTTGGAGAAGGAAGTCCATCTGAAGGCTTTGAATTTTCAGTTGTAAGCTTCAGTGATATCACAACTGTGACAAATAATTTCGACCAATCATTTCTGATAGGGCAAGGAGGTTTTGGTAAAGTTTACAGGGTAATTCATCTACTGCTTTCCTCTTTTGATGTTGTCATTGAGTTATCGCTGCTTCATGGGTAAATCAATGACTCCTCCATTTTTCATTTTAATTTACAAGGCAAATTTAGATGGTCGAGAAGTTGCCATCAAAAGGCTCAACAGGGATTCTGAACAAGGAATAGCGGAATTCAGAAACGAAGTGATTCTGATTGCAAAACTACAACACAGAAATTTAGTTAGATTTCTCGGTTGCTGCATAGAGGAGACGAAAAGCTACTGATCTTTGAGTACATGCCAAACAAAAGCTTGGATGCCCTCCTTTTTAGTATGATCTAACAGCAGCACGTTGCAGTTTAATAGTTCAACATAACAAATTGATTATATTAATCATATGTCATCATTGCTCTTTGCAGGCAGAACTAGAGAAACAACACTAGATTGGCCAACACGGTTTAACATAATCAAAGGTGTCGCTAAAGGACTTCTGTACCTCCATCAAGATTCAAGAATGAAGATAATTCATAGAGATCTTAAAGCAAACAACATTTTGCTTGATGAAGAGATGCGGCCCAAGATAGCAGACTTTGGTATGGCAAGGATGTTTAATGATAACCAACAGAACGCAAACACAAAGCGGGTCGTCGGAACATAGTGAGTGACCATCATTTTGCTGAAATTTGTGTAACAATTACTTGAGTAACAGAAAATTGACGTTCCTGGTAAACTGTCGACAGTGGTTACATGGCTCCAGAATATGCAATGAGAGGGATATTCTCTGTCAAGTCTGATGTGTATAGCTTTGGTGTGTTGATTTTGGAGATTGTCAGTGGTGTGAAGATAAGCTCTATTGATCACATAATGGAGTTTGAAAATCTTCTAGTCTATGTAAGTATAACTTTTCTGAATTTGAAAACAGTACATAATAAGAATCTTATAGTTCCAGAATCTACATCAATGATTTGATCTATTCAGGCATGGAATCTGTGGAACGAGGGGAAGCCAAAGGATTTGATAGACTCAAGTATTGTTGATACCTGTATAACCAATGAAGCTTTGCTTTGCATACACTTGGGGCTTTTGTGTGTGCAGGACAACCCCAATGACAGGCCGCTCATGTCATCTGCGGTGTTTATATTAGAGAATGGAAGTACCAAACTTCCTTTGCCGAATAAGCCTATCTATTTCGCTCATAAAATTAATGAAATAGAACAGACCAGAGGCGATATTCAAAGCTCAAAGAACAGTGTGACTTTTTCAGCTCTGGAGGGAAGGTAGGTCAATGTTTCATGTACAAATATGACTGAATTTATTGAAGGAACACATAGGTGCAAGATATGTAATGTGCAGTTACGATGGTAAATGATTTTTGCAGCAACCATTCTTCATATTCCTAACCAACTGTTTTGCAATTTGTAAAAAAAAGGGATATGAAAATTGAAAAAATTACACATTATGAGTTGATGATAGGAAATATTACCCAGAAAGATATGGCAAGAAGTAAGCCTACAGAGATAAAAATTCTACCATAATTATACATATGGAGTAATTCAGATTTAGACATGTGGAGTAATTCATATGGCTGTCGTTTGAAACAATGTGCATAAGCAACTCAAATCTCTTAACCAGCTTCTATCTTATGTATGCTCGACCGGGTAGATCCATAGGACACTACAGACTAGAACTCGAAAATCAACAACATGTCGGCAGTCTATGCATCGCTTTCCTAATAACAAATTAAAAACTACATACCAGTTGCAGATAGTCTCAAAGAAGAGGAATTCCTTACCTTCTTTAGATCAAGAAAGGTTGAGGTCAACACAGAACATTCTCCACTTCTTCATCATTTCTCGCATCCGGCGCCGCCACTAGAACCGCACGGCACGAGAAACCCACCAGAAATCGCGGCCTCCTTGGCAGTGGGGCGCCTGCGCGATTTGGCTTTCTTTGGAGCTACCGGGATCAGGAAAATGCCAAACCGTGAGGTTCCAAACGAGACACCAGGGGCACTGAAGAGTGCTGTGCGATGTACGGGTAACGTGGAGGCGGCAACGGCCGGCCGGCGGCGAAGCGCGCACCGCCGCCGTGGTCTGTGTGGGGCTGGGCTGCTGGACCTGGCTGGAATGGATGATGGGGCAAGTAACCGCATGGGCCGTTTATTTCGTGGGCCTTGTCAGTTTGGATCATTTATTGGCTAGATGTGGCTTACGGTCCTGACCGACGCTATTTGATGGGCTGTGCCACATGACATGATGACCAGTGTTTGACTTGACCAGGATCACAACAAGTTCATTCAAAAAAATCACAACACGAGTGTGAGTCGTGACTCCGGCGATAGTGATTATTTATTCTTCAGAGTTCAGGCAGCAAACTGTTACGGCCACCATAGTTTCTCTTTCTTAATATAAAAACACACAGTTCTTCTACGTGTATGAGAAAAAAAGACAGCAAACTGTTGCGAAGTGGCGAAGAGCTTTGTAGCTCGATACTATCCTCCTGTAATGCCAGCCAGAGGTTCAAGCACAAGCAGCCTCGGCCCTGCTTGCATTATTGCATAGCAACCAAGTGCATACTGAACAATGCACAGTGGCAGAGGATCTGATGGATACAAACCAAAAATAGATCACCACATTGAACTAGTCGTTACACATGGAACTGAAAAAGTGAAACCACGGCAGAACTAGACAGGAGATGTGAGCATCAGATTCATTCACCTTTGATCAAGCTACGGGCCATCATATCTTCTATTGCTACAGAATACGAAGGACAGCTGACATCACCATCCAAAGTTTACTAAACCTTTTGCTTTTTTCATTTTGCACTAATATATGCACATACACTCCTTGCATTATTGTCTGTCAACTTTTTATTAACCTCATAGGTCTAGAAAATCATCACAACATGTGTAAGCTCCACATGTATTATCCATACCATCAATATTGTTATGAGATTTGTGCGAAATACACTAGAGTCCAAAAGTTACATGTTGAAGTACATTTTTTAGAAAATGGGATTATATTAATATTCTAGTCTTTGTATCGATAGATACATGCAGTTGTTCAATATTACACGACTAAAAGAAAAGTCTGGGAAAGAACCACATTTTCAGTTCATAACAACCCAATAAACGAGAATGACTTTTGTGGGCATAGGGACATGTGCCCACCCTAGCTTTATTATTAATGTTTTAATATACATATTGAATATCTTATTATACTATTAAATATGTCAGACTAATTATAGATATATTGTCAAATCATAAAATAAAGTATAGAAATATCAATTTCTGACAAATTCATCGAATTTAATAGAATTTTATGAATTTGTCATAATTTGATATTTTTATACTTCAATTTATGATTTGACAACTTATCTATAACTAGTTTGACAAGTTTTATAATATAATCAAAGATTCAATATTTATATTGAACCATAATTAATAATTAAGTTAGGGTGGACATATGCCCCTATGCTTACTAAAATATTTTCCCAACAAAATTATTACAAAGGACACAATCTACTCAAACGCCATCCGTTTGATGCAAGTGTCATCATCATTGTTTCAAGCGACATCCCCAATGCATGTTTGGCCTTCCTTCCTCCTTTTGTAAAAGTGACCGAAACCAGATCCGATAGGTTCCTCTGAACAAAACCTATATAGGAGAAAACACTCGTGGCTTGTTAGAAATCATATCATTATGGCTCAACCAAATTGCTCAACAAAAGGTAGACACCCCCAACTAGAGATTGATGCATAACACTCCTTCTAGCCCCTGTAACCATCCGTTAAACATATGATGAACATCTAGGAGTGGGGATATTAAAGTAACATGTATAATTTTTCAAATCAATTTAGCACTTGGGCAATAAAAAAAGAGGTGTTGGATTGTTTCATTACTGTTGCAAGAACAATATTTAACACTCCTTCGTTGTCTATTCGCTAAATTTCTTTTGTTAGGGTAATACTACCTTTTATAACATACCACATGAAGATCTTTATTTTCAGAGGTAATTTCAGTTTCCTAATAATATTTTTATGTGAATAACATTAGTAACATGTGGAGATTGAATTTCACCAATCTCAATGTTGAACATCCACATTTGAAAAATCCAGTTTGGACTTTGCAGGTCCGACGCGGACAGCTAAAAATGTCAACCCAACCCAAGTACAGGAGCATGAATCCCGTAAGCTACCACACTGGAATTACATTATTTTGTTGGTTTCAGTCAAAAAAAAACGTGCAAGTTTCTCCTTCTAAAAAAAACTATCACCATAGTATAACATATCGTTGCTTCAAGACCAAGCTCAACGTTTTTTTTTTGAACTTCCAAGCTCAACGTTTAGATCTTAGCCAAGAGGCCGAGAAAGATATATTAAAAAAGCAAAAGACGAAAGGACGGTCCAGAGTCGAACAAAATGTTAGCAGCCTTGCTTTCCAACGAGCTAGGACCAGGAAGATATGGGCGTTCTTCCCAGAATTCGGCTCAACAACCTGTAAACGGAAAGTGCTCCATGGCGTGGTCAGCTTTCTTGTACGCCGCTGTCCTTCTCCCTGTCCTGCTGCAGCTGCCTTGTGCATCCGAGGATCGCCTCGTCCCCGGCAGGTCGCTCTCTCCTGGCTCCACCCTCGTATCCGACGGCGGCGGCTTCGCCTTGGGCTTCTTCTCCCCATCCAACTCCACTTCGCCGGACAAGCTGTACCTCGGCATATGGTACAACGACATCCCCCAACGTACCGTGGTGTGGGTCGCAAACAGAGAAAGGGCAGCCACGAACAGCACTTCCTCTGCACCAGCGCTGTCCCTGACCAACACTTCCAACCTTGTTTTGTCCGACGGTGATGGTCGTGTTCTCTGGACGACCAACATCACTGGAGGTGCCCGGAGCTCGTCCTCATCGGCAGCCACCGCGGTGCTTCTGAACACGGGCAACCTCGTCATCCGGTCACCGAACGGCACCACCACATGGCAGAGCTTCGAGCACCCGTCCGACACGTTCCTCCCCGGCATGAAGATCCGGATCAAATACAAGACGCGCGACGGCGAGCAACTGGTGTCGTGGAAGGGCCCCGACGACCCCTCGCCGGGGAGCTTCGCGTTCGGCATGGACCCGGGCACGTTCCTCGTGGCCTTCACCTGGAACGGGACGCGTCCCGTGGCCCGCAGCCCGCCATGGACGGGCTACATGGTCAACGGTGGCCAGCTCCAGCCGGTGAACTCCAGCGTCATCCTCTACCTGGCTGTTGTCAGCAACGAGGAAGGGATCTACATGACCTACACCCTCTCCGACGCCTCTGTCCGCACCAGGTTCGTGTTGACTTGCTCCGGCATTTACCATCTCGAGAGCTGGGGGCGTCGTCGGGGTGGTCCGTCATGGGAAAATGGCCGGCAGACAAGTGCAATCTCTACGGCCACTGTGGCCCGAATGGTTACTGCGACAACACGGAGGCTGTGGGCCCCACGTGCAGGTGCCTCGACGGTTTCGAGCCGACGAGCGTGGGAGACTGGAATAGCGGCAGGTTCTCTCACGGGTGCAGGAGAAAGGAAGCCGCTGCGATGCGATGATGGTTTCCTGGCCTTGCCCGGGATGAAGTCGCCGGACAAGTTCGTGTTAGTAGAGAACCGAACATTCGAGGAATGCGCAGCAGAGTGTACCGGCAATTGCTCCTGCGTGGCTTACGCTTATGCGAATGTCAGTGCTAGCAGATCGACGCGGGACACCACCAGGTGCTTGGTTTGGGCCGGGGAGTTGATTGATACAGAGAAGCTTGGCGAGACGGCTGGCAGCGACACGCTCTACCTCCGTGTGGCAGGCTTGGATGGTGCGGAAGACATTTATCTCTCTATGTCTATCAAGTTAATTTGAATCGTCAGTTAAAACTCTGCACTGATTTGGCACAGGAAGAGGGAACAAGACAAATGCATTGACAATTGTACTGCCTATAGTTTTGATTACTAGCACCGCGATATTCGCAGGAACTTTCCTCGCGTGCTTTAAAGGTACGAATTCTGCTTTCTATGTAGTCTTTGTTGTCCTCGTCAGAATGAAATGGTTGATGAATTTTTATGAGCAGCTAGCAGAAAAAGAAACAGAAGTGATCAGCAAGAAGCTGATTCTAGGTGATACCTGTACGTCCGATGAACTTGGAGACTGGAAACACTGCTGAATTCCCTTTTGTCAGATTTGAGGATGTTGTGGCTGCAACAAACAATTTCTCGGAAGCATGCAAGATTGGACAGGGAGGGTTTGGAAAAGTTTACAAGGTGATCTGCCCTTTCAGTACTCATGTATAATTCGGGTTCAGTAATTAGAGATGAGGGTATGACAATTGTTTTTTATGTTTCTAAAGGCCGTCTTAAGTGGTAAAGATGTTGCTATCAAAAGACTAAGTAAAGATTCTGAGCAAGGAAACAAGGAATTCAGGAATGAAGTCGTTCTAATATCCAAATTACAACATAGAAACTTGGTTCGACTTCTTGGTTGCAGTGTTGAGGGTGATGAAAAGATCTTGATTTATGAGTATTTACCTAACAAAAGCTTAGATGCTTCCCTTTTCGGTATGTTTTACCACTTTATTTTACATTAGATTACTTTTTAAAAGTATCTTAGACAATTCAGAAGATTTCATTGGATTTTGAATGCAGATGATTCAAAGAAGATGTTGTTAGATTGGCCAACACGATATACTATAATCAAAGGGATCGCAAGAGGGCTCCTTTACCTCCATCAAGATTCAAGAGTGACCATAATTCATAGAGATCTCAAAGCTGCTAACGTTTTACTAGATGCAGAAATGAGACCTAAGATTGCAGATTTCGGCATGGCAAGACTATTCAGTGACACGCAGAAAAATGCCAGTACACAACGTGTTGTCGGAACATAGTAAGTAGCTCAATGAATTGACTTGCCAAATGAATATATGATATAATTCAATCCATGAAATTCAAATGGTTTGACAGTGGCTACATGGCTCCTGAGTATGCAATGGAAGGTGTCTTCTCTATCAAGTCCGATGTCTATAGCTTTGGCGTACTACTTTTGGAGGTCGTAACTGGATCAAAGAGAAGCTCCATTAGCAATACCACGGGTTTTACAAACCTTGTAATCTATGTGAGTATATGCCCTCTCTGAAATTGTAGCCCAAAATCAAAGTGTAAAGGATCTGAACAATAATCAAAATTATTTGTTTTGCGTTTTTCAGGCATGGAATATGTGGAAGGAAGGGAATACAAAAGATTTGGCAGATTCATCTATTATTGATACTTGTTTGCTAGATGAAGTTTCGCTTTGTATTCATGTAGCACTCTTATGTGTTCAAGAAAACCCAGATGACAGACCACATATGTCCTTGGTTGTGCCAACGCTGGACAATGGAAGCACTACACTTCCAACCCCAAATCACCCTGCATACTTTGCACACAGGAGTAATAATATGTCACAACAAAGAAGCAACATTTACAATTCCGTGAATAATCTTACTCTTACTCATATAGAAGGACGGTAAAATGTTCCTTTATATGTACCAAATGTTATGCAGAATATTATACCTTATTTAGCTTCATATTATTATTTTTATTGCACTTCCACCGTGCCCCTGTTTTCAAACAAGTCAAGGCATTTTGAGCTCAAGTCCAGGTAATGAATCGGCAGAGAAGTGTTGTAACATGGTTAATGCGCATCCCTGGCACCATTTAGCTCATGTCTCCACCATCATTGTCTTATCATCATAGTTTATATGTTTCATTATTTTATTCTTGTCTTATCCTTGCTTTTTATCAATAGAATTTATGAGGCTATATTTGTTGTAATGGCAATGTAAAGCATATGAAGGGAGCATTTTATGCACGAGAGCACTGGGTAGTTTTTCGCTCTTATTTTATCCAACCAATGTGGTAATTTCAATAATTCAAAAGTGATTATTTTTGTAATAATAGGATATATTTCATACATCAGGGTATGTACTGCAAAAAGACAGATATAAATTCATGTACACAAAATGAAGTTCACATAAAGAAACAATGTGAAAAAAAGGGAAAGCTAACAATTCAACTTTGCAATGCTCTAATTACAAGTTCAATGACCAATCGGCATGTGATCCTACAAAAATGCTTTGATAGGATGCAAAAATACATATTTCTAATTAAGATATAGACATTGACAAGTTTATATAAATATTTCATGCTTTTAAGACTTCTAACTATGGTTTCAATTGATGAAAACCAACCAGTTTTCATGGTTTTTGCATAAATCGGTATGGTTTGGTTTAAGCAGTTGGCCAGTTTTTGGTCAAACAAAATTTGAATACGTATTAAAAAATTACAATATTATTTAAAAAACTAGATGAATAATGAGGAATTATGGTGAAAGAATTTTTTTTGATTAAGTGGCCAAAACATTAAGGAAGGAAAAAATGAAGAATATAATTAAAAAAGGAAACTTATCTTATCCTCTTCTTGTCACACCCCTATTCCGGAAAATAGTTTAGCGTGATACGGATCGTCTCGGGAGAGGGTTAACGAAGTAACCTGTCATAGCATCACACATACAAACATACACGATTTGCAAGGTTGTCAAATTTAAGTCTCGAATTACAACTTGAGTTTCAAATAAAAGATACAATAGGTTCTGAGATTTAAGTTACATAACCATGAACTTTGTTCGAAAGAGAGTGTGGAAGCGATTACATAACACGACGATAGATATATAACTTAAATAAACCATACCGGCCTAGGCCATGGCTCACTCATCATGGGTCGGAGAGCTAGAAACTCATTCGATGGTCCACTCTTTGTGCTCTTCTCCGTCCCACACAACCTTACCACAACAATGACAATACCCGGCTTGCTGGAAATCTGAAAATACACATGTACTAGTAAAGCCTGAGTATCTAGCATACTCCGTAAGTATTACCTGTCAAATTGGAAATCTAAGACCGACACCTAGATACATGGGGGTTGACCGGGCTCAATTGACATTTGCATAAAAACAACACCAATTTACTTAGTGTTTTATGCCGCAAATTATTTTTCAGCTGAGATACATAATTCTCCAATTCACTGAAAAAAATCGCAGCAAAAAACATTAGCCAATGAATAACGTGCACTTGGAGCGTAGATGTTGTCCCTTTTTGGTAAGTTGCACGGTTTCGTTAACATTGTAATGTATTAAAACTATCTCAAATAACTCTTGAATGTTTTTTTCATATGATTTTATATGCAGATAATTCAGGGAAAATTTTGCTTGATTGGCCAGCGAGATATAATATAATTAAAGGGATCACAAGAGGACTCCTTTATCTTCACCAAGATTCAAGATTGACTATAATTCATAGAGATCTCAAAGCTGCCAATGTTTTACTAGATGCACAAATAAGACAAAAAATAGCAGAGTTTAGTATGGCCAGGATCTTCAGTCTCATAGAAAATTGGTAATACTGAATACATTGTAAGTTGCTAACTAAATTTGACTTGCCAAATTACTGTATGAACTAATTCAATACATTCAAACCATGGTGCAATTTAAATGGTCCACCGACGGTGGCTATATGGCTCCTGAGTATTTTATGGAGGGCATCTTCTCTGTCAAGTCCGATATCCATAGCTTTTATGTGCTACTGTTAAAGGTTGTCACCGGTTATAAGAGAGGCTCCATTCATAATATCATGGGTTTCCCAAGCATTGTAGCTTATGTCACTATCTCCTTTCTTTAATGTATATAGGATTTGGTCTTTTGAATCACCATAATCAAAACGTTTGGTCTTGCTTTTAGGCATGGAATATGTGGACTGAGGGGAGTGCAAAATACATAGCAGATTCATCTATTGGGGATACCTTTTTTGCTAGATGAAGTTTTGCTTTGTATTCATGTAGTGCGTTCTGGAAAATTCCGAGGATAGGCCACAAATGCCCTTTGTTGTACTACATGGAGGAGATATTTACAATTCTGAGAATGATCTAAAAGTTACATATATAGAAGGACGATAAAAGGTTCCTTTATGTCTTGATGTATCGAAACAATACATTCTTCATAATTTTACACTCTTATTCAGCTGTATATTAATGTTCTCATGGCACATTTTTGTGCCCCTGTTTTCAAAATAAGCCAAAATACTTTATGCTCAACTCAATGAAACAATGTAGTAAAAACTTGATAGTGGTGCGGAATAGATGAGGGAGGTGGAGGTGGTAGGGGCGCCGCCATGTAGGTGGTGGGAGATGGTCTTTAGGCCAAATCGAGGCAGGGAGCTCGATGGTCGGGGGACGGTGTGACTGTGTGAGGGTGGGGAGTGTGATTCGACGGCTTTGTGTGAGAAACAAGTAGGAAGTTATTGGAGATTGAAGAAGAAATAACGGTTATTGATCCTCTATCCTAGAACTCTCAGCATAGGCTGAAAAGGACGTAAATCGATTGAAAATTATACCGTCCCACTAGTGTTGTCGGACTAGCCTCAATGAGAGATGTGGCACCATGAAGGCATGAGTTAGGATTCTCTCCGTGTCAAGTCCCTAGAATGCCACGAAGTGAGCCTAGCTTAGATGGTTAGGTTCTTTGTAGTGAAATCAATCCACCCAGATTCAAATCATAGATAGATTTGACACTGGTGTTGTACTTATGCCTAATTATTCTTCTTGTCAAAAGTCGAGCAAGTGCCCGTAGTGACTTAATGGATCTCAAGATGAAGCTGGGTAGGGTGTGTGTGTGTGACGCGCGCACACGTATTCTTAAGGGTGATTACTTGTACATGTATGTGAATGTTTGTATTATGTTCAATCCGTATAAAAAACTATTTGACAAATTCATGTGGTAGAGAACTGAACGGTGTGCTCAAGAAACTGCTTCTGCCTGGCGTTCCTTTCCTTTTCCTTTTTATTTCAGCACACAAGTTCCTTGTTTCTATTATCTCACTTTTTTTTCTTTTTGACCTTATGACTTCTTTTCTTATTAAAACATAGCATGCTCATTTCTAATCCTTTTTTAATAAAGATAATGGTGGACAATATGAACGTAATTAAATATAAGAGTATTTTAATCTAGCTTTTCCTAATGGCAGTGATGGATAATTTTTTCTTTCTCTTTTTGTCCCATTAATTTATCAATTTGTAAATTTTGAGAGCCGATATGGTGGCTCTGCTCTTGGCAACGTCTATCATTAAGTCTTGACAGGGCCATCCTAACAACCTAGTAGGCCTGAAGTGGACAGCTGATGAATGTCAACTCAACACAATAAGAGAAGTCTGAATCCGTAAGCTACTGCACTGGGTTTTCAAACGGTTGCATTGCTTTTGTGGTTTCAGTCAGAAACCAGCTAGGCTTCTCTTTTCTCTTCGCTAAAAAAACACAACTATTTTGTTAGCATAAAAAAACAAGCACGATTGATACCTCGTTGTTTAAAGACCCAGGCTGAAGAAAGATTAGTCAAGCCAAATGTTCTGGTGTGCTAGCTGATCCCTGCCCAACCCAACTTTCCAACAGATTACGACTTCCAGTGTACTGTATCAGCGCGTTCTTCTCAAATTGGGCTCAACAAGTTGCAACGGAAAGTGCTTCATGGCGTGGTTGGCTTTCCTGTACGCCGCTGCCCTCCTTGTCGTGCTGCCGCCGCCGTGCGCATCCGAGAACCACCTCGTCCCCGGCAAGCCGCTTTTCCCTGGCTCCACTGTCGTTTCCGATGGCGGCGGCTTCGCCTTGGGCTTCTTCTCCCCGTCCAACTCCACTCCGGCCAAGCTGTACCTCGGCATATGGTACAACGACATCCCGCGACGTACCGTGGTGTGGGTGGCAAACAGAGAAATGGCAGCCACGAACAGCACTTCCTCTGCACCAGCGCTGTCCATGACCAACTCCTCCAATCTCGTCCTGTCAGACGCCGACGGTCGTGTTCTGTGGAGGACCAACATCACCGGCGGTGCCCCGAGCTCCTCATCGGCAGCCACCGCGGTGCTTCTGAACACCGGCAACCTCGTCATCCGGTCTCCGAACGGCACCACCGTATGGCAGAGCTTCGAGCACCCGTCCGACACGTTCCTCCCCGGCATGAAGATCGGGATCAGGTACAGGACGCGCGCCGGCGAGCGACTCGTGTCCTGGAAAGCCCCCGACGACCCCTCCCCTGGGCCCTTCTCCTACGGCGGGGATCCAGACACATTTCTGCAGGTCATCCTCTATCTTCAAGCAATTATGCTCATGCAATCCTAAAAAATCCACATTCCATGTAAAACTCCAAATCAACTTAAAGTCAATTACTCATCACAACAAACCATGACACAGTTCGGTCAAAAAAAAAAAAACAAAAAAAAAAACATGACACAACACAACATGGTTTCTCACACATTTCCGCAGGTCATCCTCTGGAACGGTACTCGTCCGATGGCCCGCACCCAGCCATGGACGGGCCACACGGTCGGCGGCGGCCAGCTCCAGGAGAACAACACCAGCGTCCTCTTCTACACGGCGATTGTCAACCTTGAGGAGGAGATCTACATAACCTACAGCCTCTCGGACAGCTCCGCGCGCGTCAGGTACGTGTTGACGTACTCGGGCGAGTACCAGCTCGAAATCTGGAGGTCACCGGAGTGGTCCGTCATCGGAAAATGGGAGCTCGTCGGGTGCAACCGTTACGGCCACTGTGGCCCGTATGGTTACTGCGACAACACGGAGGCTGTGGGCCCCACGTGCAAGTGTCTCGATGGTTTCGAGCCAAGGAACCTGGAAGACTGGAACAACGGCAGGTACTTCCACGGGTGCCGACGAAAGGAGGAGCTGCGGTGCACCGACGGCTTCTCCGCCTTGCCGGGGATGAAACCGCCCGACAAGTTCGTGCTGGTAGAGAACCGAACCTCCGAGGAATGCACAGCGGCGTGCTCCAGAAACTGCTCGTGCGTGGCGTACGCTTATGCTAGTCTGATCACTAGCAGAGCGACAGGGGACGCCACGAGGTGCTTGGTTTGGACCGGGGAGCTGATTGACACGGAGAAGTTTGGCGAAATCCCTGGCAGTGACGCCGAGACGCTCTACCTCCGGGGCGCGGGCTTCAAAGATCCTGGTGCGCAAACGACGCTCTAATATTTGTTAGGAGTAATATATTGAGTTTTCACTTTGAAAACTGTTTTTTTTTTTGCGGGGGCACTTTGAACTGTTATTGAAAACACCACTGCCTTGAATTTACACAGGAAGAGGGGGAAAGAACAAATCATTGATGTTTTTGCTGCCTTCAGTTTTAATAAGTAGCATTGTCGTACTCGCAGGCACTTCCCTACTATGCTTCAAAGGTACGAACTCTGCTTTTTTTAATGTGTCTGTGTTATAGCTCAAGAACAAAATGTGTGATAATTCTTTTGTGAGCAGCTAGAAAAAGGAATAGGAAGGCTCATAAGAAGTTAATTCTGGGCGATACAAATACATCTGATGAACTTGGGGAAGAAACTACTGTCCAAGATTTTGAATTTCCATTTGTCGGATTCGATGATATTGTGGCTGCAACAAACAACTTCTCTGAAGCATGCAAGATTGGACAGGGAGGTTTTGGCAAAGTCTATAAGGTGATTCCTTCATTCAGTATTAGACTGTATGTAATTTTGATTCAGTAATTAGATATCCGTGTATGATAATCCTTTAATTTTTGGTACATTTCTGAAGGCTGTTTTAAGTGGTCAAGAAGTTGCTATCAAAAGGCTAAGTAAGGATTCTGAGCAAGGACACAGGGAATTCAGAAATGAAGTTATTTTGATTGCCAAATTGCAACATAGAAATTTGGTTCGACTTCTTGGTTGCAGTGTTGATGGTGATGAAAAGATCTTGATTTATGAGTATTTGCCTAATAGAAGCTTAGATGCATATCTATTTGGTATGTTCTTCAGTTCCTCTGACATTATTACGAGCTCTTAAAAGTACCCCAAACAAATCAAAAGATCTCGTTTTGAGTTTTCATGCAGACAATTCAAGGAAAAGGTTGCTAAACTGGCCGAAACGATATAATATCATCAAAGAAATTGCAAGAGGACTCCTATATCTCCACCAAGATTCAAGACTGACCATAATACATAGGGACCTCAAAGCTGCCAACGTGTTGCTAGATGCGGAAATGAGGCCAAAGATAACAGACTTCGGCATGGCGAGGATCTTCAATGACACCCAGAAAAATGCTAATACGCAACGTGTTGTTGGAACATAGTAAGTATTTATTGAATGAACTTTTGTCTAAATCAATGGCCCAAATTAATGTATAGATTAAATTCAATTCATGTAACCATCTATACAATTGAAATGGTCTAACAGTGGCTACATGGCTCCTGAGTATGCTATGGAAGGCATTTTCTCTATCAAGTCCGATGTCTATAGTTTTGGCGTTCTACTGTTGGAGGTTGTAACAGGCTCAAGGAGAAGCACAATTGATAACACCAAGGGTTTTCAAAACCTTGTAGTCCATGTGAGTAAATGTCTTCTTTTGATGTTGTAACAAAAAATTGAAGAATAGATCGATGATTTGATCTTTTGATTACCATAATCAAAATATTTTTGCTTGTTAGGCATGGAATATGTGGAGGGAGGGGAATGCAAAAGATTTGGCAGATTCATCTATTATAGATACGGTTTCGCTAGATGAAGTTTTCCTTTCTATTCATGTAGCACTCTTGTGTGTCCAAGAAAACCCGGATGATAGGCCACACATGTCCTTTGTTCTGCTATCACTGGAGAACAGAAGCACCACACTTCCAAGCCCAAATTACCCTGCCTACTTCGCGCAAAGGAACAACAAGAACATGCAAGAGATAAGAAACAATATTTATAATTCAGTGAATAATCTGACCCTTACAGATATAGAAGGACGATAAAAGTTTGCTTTTACGTGTCTTGATGTTATGATGTACGAAATACTTTGCATCATATTGTACTCTTATTTATCTGTATATTATTGTGTAGATTGCACTGTGACTGTGCCTCTGTTTCCAAACACGCCGAGGTACTCCTAGCTCAAATCAAGAAAACGAAGCAGGAAAGAAACGTCGTCGTCACATGGATGTTGCGCATCCCTAGCGCCATTACTGACCATTCCGTTTATTCATTTTCGTATCCTCTTCTCCGTCAGGTTCCTTAGGAGCAAGGTGATGTTACCCTGCGTGCGTGGCTGACCAGTGACCTCTAATTTAACAACTTTTCTAGAGAGGATCAAATTAAACAAAAGGCCACTAGATACTACTAAACCCAATCAGATTTGAATCTCTATTTAACCTGTGGCCCCAAACAGCGTGCCGTACCACAACCATCATCTCAAGTCAAAGTCCTCAATCGCCTCGTTTGACAAACACGCTTTCCTCGCCAGTCAGAGGAATGGTTCTTGGAGCCTCGTTTGCAGCTGCGGCCTCAGTGCCATGGAGCTCGGTGGCATACGGTGTCGTGGGCCTCGCGGTCCTGTGGCAGGCCGGGCGGCTGCTAAACCAGCTGTGGTGGCGGCCGCGGCGTCTGGAGCGATCTCTGCGCGCGCAGGGCCTCCGCGGCACGTCGTACCGCTTCCCCGCCGGCGACCTCGGAGACTACGGCCGGCTGAACAAGGCGGCCTGGTCGAGGCCACTGCCATTGCAGTGCCACGACATCTCGGCTCGCGTCGCACCGTTCCTGGACAAGAACGTCCGGGAGCACGGCAAGACGTGCCTCTCCTGGTTCGGGCCGACGCCCAAGGTTACCATCATCGACGCTGAGGTGACCAAAGATGTGATGTCGAACAAGTTCGGCCACTTCGAGAAGCTCAAGTTCCCGGAGCTGGCCAAGCTGCTGGGCGGCGGCCTGGCTAACCACGAGGGCGAGAAATGGGTCAAGCACAGGAGGATCCTCAACCCGCCGTTCCATCTCGAGAAGCTCAAGGTACATATATATCAGTAAAACTACTGATACTACAATAATGTGTAATAGATCCAATTATTTTTTTCTTTTCACATTGCATTTACGATACATGAATTTGGATGAGTAGATGCACAGCTTACTCTGGGGATTCATGAATAATTGTGTAGTAACTCTGCTATATTGATGTGCAGCGCATGCTACCGGCCTTTTCGTCGTGCTGCGAGGATATGGTCAGCAGATGGGTAGAGCTCCTCGGATCAGAAGGTTCCTGCGAGCTGGATGTTTGGCCGGAACTGCAGGACCTCACTGGAGACGTTATCTCTCGCACCGCATTCAGCAGCAGCTACGATGAAGGACGAAGGATCTTCAAGCTGCAAGCAGAGCAAGCTGAGCGTATCATATCAAACATGGGAAAGCTCGTCATTCCTGGCTACACGTGAGCTACCACCACTCCTGAAAACTAATTACACTTTACTAGTACACAAGTTTGACTGTGGAGGCCTTCGTTTTAGCTGCTGTGCTCTGTCTTAGCTTGTCTCTGTACAAAGAAACTTTAATCGAGTTTCGTACTTCCAGGTCCTTGCCCACCGAAAATAATCGAAAGATGCGTCAGGCTAACAAAGAGATGGAGTCGATTCTACGAGACATAATCGGAAAAAGAGTTCAAGCCATGAAACAAGGCGAATCTACCAAAGATGACTTATTGGGTATGCTGCTGGAGTCAAACATGAGCGAGACAGAGCGTGGTGGTGGCGTGGGGATGACAATTGAAGAGGTTATCGATGAGTGCAAGGTGTTCTACTTCGCAGGAATGGAGACCACGTCGGTGCTGCTCACATGGACGATGATCGTGCTAGGCATGCACCCAGAGTGGCAGGATCGTGCAAGGGAGGAGGTGCTCGGTTTGTTCGGCAAAGACAGGCCAGATTACGAAGGCCTAAGCCGCCTCAAAATTGTTAGCACTGTTTCTTCTTCTAACTACGTACTTCGATTCATTAAGATGATTATCATTCAAATGTTTGACAACAAAGAAAAATCTTGTTGGTGCACTGTGGATGGATGCAGGTGACCATGATTCTTCACGAGGTCCTTCGGCTATACCCGCCGGGCACTTTGTTGGTCCGGAAAACCTACAAGGAAATGGAGATCGACGGCGTGACGTACCCCGCCGGCGTGATCATCGAGCTGCCGGTGCTGTTCCTCCACCACGACCCGGATATCTGGGGAAGCGACGTGCACGAATTCCGGCCGGACAGATTCGCCGACGGCGTCTCCAAGGCGTCCAACGGCACGCTGGCGTTCTTCCCATTCGGCTGGGGGCCAAGGATATGCATCGGCCAGAACTTTGCGTTGCTTGAGGCCAAGATGGCTCTGTGCATGATCCTTCAGCGGCTTGAGTTTGAGCTCGCGTCCTCGTACACCCATGCGCCTCATACGGTGATGGCGTTGCATCCCATGCATGGTGCGCAGATTAAGCTTAAGCCGATATGATCAGACTAATACAGTAACATCATCGTTACTCTCTTTTTATTTTAAAAAAAGCATGTTGTGCCAAGATGCAACCGATTTTTTCCTTTTGAAATGAAGGATGTAACATGGTTTGAATTGGATAGATCTGAAGAGAACATTTCTTGTTATGTTGAAATGAAAGTTTAATTGTTCTTAGAATTTTTACGGATGTGTTTCTTCCAAGGTCGTGATCGGTTTAGGCCTTGTGCCTATGGGCCTCATCAATTGGATCACACGTATGGGCTTTCAATTGGGAGCTAGAATTGTCAAAATGTAAGTATTTGTTGACTTTTTAGAACTGTGTTTGACTGTCTGTCTTATTCAAAAAATTTATAAAAATATTGGTTATATTTTTATATTTGAATTTATTGTTAGATATATTTTAAATGTAATATATTTATTTTATATTTTTATTTTTAATAAGACAAGCGGTCAAACACAATTATGAAAAGTCAACAAATACTTACATTTTAGAACGGAGGGAGTACACAACACACATTTGTCAGGGCTATGTGCGTGTCCTTCCCATGGTCCTAGTTTTTATTTTTGGGAAAGTTTTTTCTCAATTTTCCATAGTTTTTATTTTTGGGAAAGTTTTTTCTCAATTTTCCATCTTGGAAAAGTTTTCTTAAAAAGTTTACAGCGAATTTCTAGCACAAACTTTTGTAGAAAATTTATAACATGAACTTTACGATACACTTTTGCAGCAAACTTTTGAAACTTATAAATCATGAACTTTGAGTCAAAATTTACTAGGAAAGTTTGCGATAAACTTTTCGGAAGAGCTAAGCAGTGGGCTCACCGTCATCAGACCCACCATATATGACCTACCATTATGTGTGGCCCATCATGTGGGGCTAGCTAACATAAGGGGGATCCAGTGCATGATGGTCTTAAATAGAATTACATCTAGTACAGGTTTGAGGCGTGCATCATCGATTCTTCTCAGCCATGGTGTATTGAGTGTGTGCTCCAAGTACCATAATCAAATCCATGTATTTCTTAATCCTTCCCATGCTAGAAGCATGACAATGCAATTCTAACTACTACGCCTATCGACCGGGGGGGAGGTGGAACTTTTCTAAAGTTTTTTTTTAAATGCCGACTAGCTTAGAAGACTGGAACAACGACAGGTTCTCTCGTGCGTGCTGGCGAGAGGAGGCGCTACGATACGATGATGGTTTCTCGACCTTGTCGGGGATGAAACCACCGGACAAGTTCGTTCCGGTAGAGAACCGAACCTCTCGAGGAATGTGCAACAGAGTGCTCCAAAACTGTTTTTGCATGGCGTATGCTTATTTGAGTCTGAGTACTACTAGCAGGTCGACAGGGGACACTCCACGAGGTGGTTGGTTTGTCTTGGGAGTTAATTGATGCGCGAGAAGATTGACGATATGATTGGAAGTGACACACTATACCTCCGGGTCACCGCAAGCTTGGAGGATGGAGGTAGGGGCAATCTCCCGGCGGTGGCCACAAGTTGAGAAAAAACGGTCACCCTTAGACCCACCTTACGTTGGCATCCCGGAGACATTCCAAGAAGCGGCATTACCGAACCGAGACGAGCACATCATTTCCAAGATAAATTCGGCTAACCGCGTGTTGCAAGGAAAGGCAAAGTTCGGCTGACCTAGGTGGTGCTTCATGGCTTTGATCAAGCTACGCCCCTTTGCTTATCCTCTTCCTCGCTCTCGCTCGGTGCGGGCGACGATCGGCTTGTCCTCGGCGAGGTGCTCTCCCGCGCCACCATCGTTTCGACGACGACTTTGCCCTTGGCTTCTTCTCCCCATGCAACTCTACTCCGGTGAGGCTCCACCTCGGCATATGGTACAACAAGTATACCCTAGTACACGGTGGTGTGGGTTGCCAACAGAGATCCTACGGTAATAACCTAAACCCCGTTCTAATAGTATTGATGAACCTATAAGAAGGATAAAAGCGCACCCACTACATATCAACCTTCCCAACTTCCATAGTCCCTCCGTTTCAAAATCACTATAACAATCCTTCACTATAGCCACCGTTGAGAGGCCTCTATAGTCGCAGGTTGACCCATCCATGACTAAGTTTGTCGGGCTACAAATAACACAAACGAGGTCACTCGTGGCTATAATGGACACTATAGTCATGGTTGACAAAGTCAATTGTAGCTATTGGGTACCTACTATTGGGGCCTGGCGCGGAGCGAGCCCCGCGCGGAGTAAACGCCGTGGCCCCCGCATCTATCTTCTGTGACTAACTCCGAGCCTCCACGCAAACGCGTAGGTCGACATGCGAAGCGAAGGCGAAGGTGGCGCTCAGCGAGCGAAGGGGGCCCGACGGAGGAGCGAGCCAGCGATGCGAAGGCCCACGACCGATGGGGTGACCGCCGGGTCGAGCGAAGCCACACCAAAGCGGAGCATTGGCGGTGGAGCGAAGTGCTGAGCCGGAGTGCCTCGCCAGCCGAGGTCAGCTAAGCCACGAATTGCACGGGGTCGGCAGACTTTCCCGAATTGCCCTTGAGAGTTACCACCTTTCAGTGGAATCTAGGGCGACGGTGGTACAACGGTCTTGAAAGTGTGGCTCCCTGGAACTATAAAGGGAGCCCTAGAGTCACCTATAAAGACACATGTAATCTTGAGTTAAGTTCGCTTATACTAAGAGTTGTTATCTTGCCACTCCGTTCTTTATTACCTCGCATTTCCCGTTTTTGTGTTCGGTATGCTAAGTGAGCATTACCCTCACCGCATAGTACACCAACACCTATTGCCACTACATCAAGTATAGGAAAACAAAAAAAAGGTGGACCCAAGCCGGACCCACCTCGCCGTGCCGCCGGGACAGGGGGAGACGATGGATCCGACCCCCTTGCCACCGCCCATGGCCGCCGGAGAGGGGGCGGTCCCGGATCTGGCCGCCCCGCCGCCACGTGTGGCCACCGCCGACGAGGGGGAGGAGGAGGTCGAGGCTCGGTCACCGCCGTGGTCGTCGCGATCGAGGCAGTCGCGTGTGGCCATTGATGTGGTCGTCGCGATCGTGGCCACCACATGCTCGCCCCGGCAGAGCGGATCCGGGGCTACGTGCCGCCTCCACCCCCGCGCGCGGAGAAGGGGGTCGGGTGGATCCGGTCCCGCGTGTGGTCACCGCAAATGAGGGAGGGAGGGGGAGGGGGCAACGACGGCTAGCAGCTGGAGGAGGGAGGGAAGTTGGTGGAGTGACCGAGTGAGGGAGCCTAGGGTTTCTAATATATTTATGGGATTTGGACGGGCTATGGGGAAATAGTTGCGGGTGATCTGATGGGCTGCCCCTAGGAAATGCAATAGCAGCGACCCATATTGTCAACCGAGGCTGTAGAGGTCTCATTAGCCACGATTGACGTTGTGAACCGCCACTATTGAGCCGAGCCACGGTTGATACGCACTATAGCCCATCCCCGTTGTAGCTACGACCCATTTTGCCTTCCCTAGCTACTAGTTTCTGGGAGACGTGGCTATAGTACACGATTGTTATAGTGAATGTAAGTCTTGGTTGACATTTGAGAATGGGTTTGACAGTTTGTCTTATTACAAATGTAAAAAATTGATTATTTTTTATATTTTGATTTATTATTAGATATAGTTTGAAATTTGATGTTTTTGTTTTTATATTTTTATAAATTTTTTAATAAGATAAGATGTCAAAAGAAATTCTGAATAGTCAACAAATGCTTATATTTTGAAACAGAGGGATTACTTAATTATTAGATCTAGACTTTTCATTTACCTTCACGTCCTTGTGGTATTTTCTAGGAGGTCTTTATATGATTGTCCATTACATTGAAGTCATGAAGCACATTCATACTACCTGTAATGGTTTATTAAAATGATATGTTGTAATTCATCACCAAAACACATTCATACTACCTGTACACTATATAAGTTAGGCATGAAGCTTGTAATACTAGAATATATAGTCATAAAAGCATGTTATATGGCTTCAACATCACTCATAAAGCAATCACTTCTTTTTGTCTTTGCAATGTTGATCTGGAGTTCTGGACAATATTTATACAACTTAAGATGAAGTGCTACTTATCGCCCTTCTAATGCTGTGAGAGTAACTGCATTCATAGAGTTCAATATATCTTGTTCAATTCTTTCCATTTCACTTAATCTCCTTGCAAAATATGCTGGGTGATTTGGATTAGGCAGTGTTCTGCATCCATTCTCTAATTTAAACACAACAGATGACATGAATGGCCTATCATCAGGATTTTCCTGAACGCACAAAAGCCCAATCTGGATACAAAGTAAAGCTTCATCTAGCAAGCATTTCTCAGCAATATGATTGTCGATCAAATCCTTTGCCTTCCCTTCATTCCAAAGGTTCCATGCCTGAAATGAGCAAATCATTCTCTTATATCACATATCTAAAAGTTTTGGAAAAAATTAACTATGCAATTAGAAGTAGAGAGCAATAATATATATATTCTTACATAGACAATCAGGTTTGGATAATCCATGATATGATCAACAGAGCTTATCTTTATACCACTTACAACCTCCAGTAGTAATACGCCAAAGCTATAAACATCCGACTTCACAGAGAAAATTCCCTCCATTGCATACTCGGGAGCCATATAACCACTGATAATAAGGGAGTTTAATTTATTTGTTGAAATTATAAAAATGAATTTAGTTCAACTATATGCTAATCCAAGAATGAATGGAAATGCTACTTACTATGTTCCAACAACTCGTCGGGTATTTGCATTTTCCTGGTTTTCACCAAACATCCTCGCCATACCAAAGTCTGCTATCTTCGGTTTCATTTCTGCGTCCAACAATACATTACTAGCCTTGAGATCTCTATGAATTATTGTCAATCTTGAATCATGATGTAGATAAAGAAGCCCCTTAGCAATGCCCTTGATTATCTGGAATCTCATTGCCCAGTCAAGTGTTGCATTTCTTTCAGAATCTACAACGAAAATAATAACAATGTAATTCACATGAAAGCAAGTAACTATGAATATAAAATTTCTGGTAAATGCCAACATAGAACTTACTGAAAATTGTAGCATCTAAGCTTTTGTTTGGCAAGTACTCATAAATCAGCAGCCTTTCATCCCCCTCAACGCAACAAGCTAGGAGCCGAACCAAGTTCCGGTGTTGTAGCTTGGAAATTAGAATAACTTCGTTTCTAAACTCTTGTATTCCCTGATCAGAATCTCTACTGAGTCTTTTGATCGCAACCTCTCGACCATCTTCTAGTGTCCCCTTCGCAATTGTCATATATAAAATGTAGGATAATTGTGTGGGTAGTAAGTAAGACTGCTGGATTCAATAATGAAACTAGTAAAATCAAAGAAAAATAATTTCCATCAAAAGCTACCTTATAAACTTTGCCGAAGCCTCCTTTTCCAATCGTCGATGCCTGGGAGAAATTGTTTGTTGCAACAAGAATATCTTGGAATTTCAGAAATGGAAAATCCAGGTCTTGGCTAGAGCTATCCTTTCCAAATTCATTAGACGCCGCGCAACCCTCATTAATCGTGTTATGTCTTCCTGTTCCCAAAAGATGGTGGCTTATTTTCCCATATGGAACATCGATTAGTCTATGCAGGGTGCAGAATACCTCTCAATTTGCAGGCCCATACAAGTACAGCGGAGGAGAGAACGACAACACAAGCTAAAACTGGTAGTGCGATTTTCACGGCATTTCCTTTTGTCTTTTCACCTGCAAACAGTGCAACACAGATGATTTTTTTTTCAGACACAAATATCCCTCAAAATTCTAAAAAAAGGGGGAAACGTGCCACAGAACAGATGGTTTATTTTTTCCTTGTACGAGATTGTACCTGACAAGCCTGCGACTCGGAGATACAGCGTCTCTTGACCATCAGCTCCAACATTACTAACTGCATCAATCTTCTGCGTGTCCACTAGCTGGTCATCCATCCACACAAGGCACCTCGTCGCATCGTCCATGGATAAGTTGCTGTTCAAGTTAGCATATGCGTAGGCTACGCAAGAACAGTTGCTGCTGCACTCCGCCGCGCACTCCTCGAGGCCCGTGTGCTTGATACGAAGGAACTTGTCAGGCACCTGCATGCCCGACAAAGCCAAGAAGCCGTCGCCGCATCGCAGCGCCTGCTTTCGTCGGCAACCCTTGGAGAACTGGCCGATACGCCACTCTCCCCTGTCCACCGGCTCGAAACCATGTAGGCACTTGCAGGTTGGGGTAACATCAGTGTAATCACAGTAACCAGAGGGCCCGCAGTAGCCGTACCTGCTGCAGTCCGGACTCGGCCACGCTTTAAGCATGGTCCAGTCCGACGAGTCCCTGCTCCAACTCAGTACTTCTAACCTGCCAGAGTAGCTCATCACGTAGCGCACATGTGAGGCGCCGTCCACGTTGGAGATGGACATCTCATCGGCGGTGTCCGAGATTGCCACGTACACCAGAACGCTGTTATTTGCTCGAAAGTTGTGGCTGAAGGCCGTGTGGCCTATCCATACAGGGGTGCGCCATATTGGGCGTGAACCGTTCAAGATGAAGTCGTGCGGGGCAGGGAATGCTTCCAAATTGAAGGAGAAGGCGCCAGGCAAGGGATCCTCCGGGCTGCTCCACGAAACAAGGCGGCTGCCGCCATGCGTCTGGTTGCTCCTCCGCATCTTCATTCCTGGGAGGAGAGTGTCGGCCGGGTGGTCGAAGCTCTGCCACAGCGTCCTGCCGTTCGGTGAACGGAGGATGAGGTTGCCCGTGTTCATGAGCACGGCTTCGGCTCCGGTAGCGTCTGGACTTGAAGGGGTGGTGGTGGCATTGGTTGTCCAGAGAACATGGCCATCGACATCGGACAAGACAAGATTAGAAGAGTTGGTCACAGCAAGGGAAGGAGCTGAAGTGGAGATGGCCGGTGTTTCCCTGTTAGCAACCCACACAACGGTGAGACGACGAGGGATGTTGCTGTACCATATGCCGAGATAGAGCTTCTCCGGGGTGGATTTGGACGGGGAGAAGAAGCCCAAAGCGAAGTCACCACCATCAGAGATGATGGTGGTGCCGGGTGCGAGCGGCTTACTTGGGACAATGCGGTCATCGCAAACACACAAGGCCGGAAACAGGAGGAGAACTGCGGTGCAGATGGAAATGGGACTCGTAGAAGCAGAGAGCCTCCTGTGGTTCATGGCATCAAGTGAACGTACTAAGTTTTGCTTGGGCAAGTGGCTAACTATTAGCTTATATAATCATTTCAAAAATTCAGAACATGCCAACAATCGAGTGCTTATAGGCGGTTGTTACTCTCGCGCATATGCACCTTTTTAGAGTTGTTAATCGCAGTACTCAATTCGTCATTTAGCATGTGTGGGACAAATAGTTTAAAACTGTTAATGTACTCTCTGTAATCATGCTTTTAAACATGATGATGGCGGCTAAGAATATTTTTGATTATTTATGGAGGCAGGACTTAGACCGAAAGGATATGCACGTGTCTGCATTCGAGCGATAACGCGGAACTTTAGGATTTAGCGTAGGTTAGTTTGAGGCTGTGTCACCGGCAGCTTGCCGTTATGAGCTGGATCAAACCATCTAAAAGGTGTTTCTTGCATTTCTATTATTGTTTATAGAACATTATTTGACTGACTGCAGTTCTTGAACCACCAGCGTACTTTCCAGAGAGTTTCATGGAAACTACTAGTCCTTTAATCACTACGTACGTTTTAATATATATATATATATATATATATATATATATATACA